>CADCXT010001893.1:710000-1435000 GCA_902806775.1 Microtus agrestis | reverse complement strand
TCCAAAAATAAAGTTTTTATTCATACATAATTTAAGAAATCTTAAAACAATGGTCTCAAACAATCATGTCTTTTGCATTTAAAGGAGGAGAAATCATTTTAATGATTATATTTTACAATGAATAATTCATTGTCATTGCATTTTTCAGTTCATAAAGTTAGCTTTTAACCAGTAGACTTCCACAAACCTGTGATAATTCACCGAGGGAAGAGAACAAACGCCATCACTATTTTTTCCAGAGTAAGAGAATGAGTCTGTGACAGCTCCCTGTTCGACTCCCAGGGTCCCAAGTCCCCTCTGTCCACAGTCACTGCGCTCGGACAGTGTTCAGACACTGAGCCAAGCCTTTTCTGCCATTACCACACTTCATTCTCACGGTCTTTACAGAGGAGGAAGGGTGGTACCCAAGCCTTCAAACACCAAGGCTTTCTCTTCCATGCAAAGTTCCTGGCCATCGGTTCTCAACAGTTTGGAGATGCTTTGATCTTAGTTGCACTAAAATGGAAATAAAAACCAAAAGAAAGGAGAAAAGACCATAAACGTATGTTTCCTCAAAGTACAAACCCTTCTAACATTTTTTTCTTAGCTTAAATATGGAGTTGTTTCCAAGCTTCAAGAATGGCCAAGTAGCCCCTCTTCCAGCGTCTGGCCATTCTTCTTGTAGGCAGACCTCTGTAAACTCGCGTCACCTACAGAGACCTGAAGTGTTATTCTAATGGGTTTCTCACTGCTCACGGAGAAGCAGAGAATTCTCTCAGCGTTCTCATAAATAACTCCCTTTCTCTATGTCAACACTAATTGAGCTTCCCTCACGTTGTCAATCTCTCCTTTTCCATGCAGGTGATGTCATTGTCTATATTAATGAAGTTTGCGTCCTGGGGCACACTCATGCAGACGTCGTCAAACTTTTCCAGTCTGTTCCTATTGGTCAGAGTGTCAACTTGGTGTTGTGTCGTGGCTACCCTTTGCCCTTTGACCCCGAAGATCCTGCCAACAGTATGGTGCCACCCCTTGCAATAATGGAGAGGCCACCTCCACTGATGGCCAATGGAAGACATAACTATGAGACGTATTTGGAATACATCTCTCGGACCTCACAGTCAGTCCCAGATATTACAGATCGACCATCTCATTCTTTGCACTCCATGCCAGCTGACGGTCAGCTCGATGGCACGTATCCACCACCCGTCCACGACGACAATGTGTCTATGGCTTCATCCGGAGCCACACAAGCTGAACTCATGACCTTAACCATTGTGAAAGGTGCCCAGGGATTTGGCTTCACCATTGCCGACAGTCCCACGGGACAGCGGGTGAAACAAATACTTGACGTTCAGGGATGCCCTGGGCTGTGCGAAGGAGACCTCATTGTTGAGATCAACCAGCAGAATGTACAGAACCTGAGCCATACGGAAGTAGTGGATATACTGAAGGACTGCCCCGTCGGAAGTGAGACTTCCTTGGTCATCCATCGAGGAGGTAAGACAAACAAGGATGTGGCAATACAGGGTGTGGGTAGATGAGAACTCTTTGTAAAAACATTGGTCAAATGAAGGTTTCTTTAGGCTGGCGTAAAATCATGCCGTTATAAAAAAAAAAAAAGTGAAAAGGCCAGAGAGAAAACTGTGAACTTAATATCTGGGTTTCTGAGTCTTACATTAAACGCTATGATAGTAGTGTTCCAGTCTTACCAACATAGCAAAAGAGATTGGGAGGGTAAATAATGGGTCCCGGCTATGGATATATTACTTTCTGTCACATAGGTTTAGAACCTGGTTCTGTACAGAACTCGGTCCATGCCTGTTGGTTTACTGAGGGAAGCAATACCAGGAATCGTATGTGGGTTCCAGGCCAGCATTGGAGAGGCCAGTCCACTCCTCCAAAGGGCCACCAGGAGCTGGGTTCAGATCAAATAATTGTGAATAGGAACAGTCCGCTACTATGGACACAACTATCTGTCACCATGGATAAGTATGTCTGCCATGAGCCAGGTAGAAAGCGATGGGACAGGCTAGGACTGGGAGCTCTAGGAATAACATGGAACACAATGTAAGGACTCGTGGGAGCTTTGGATCCCTACAGCTCTTCTCTCTGTCTTTGTGGAAAATAAATGAGGCAAAGCTAAGGCCCCTTCCTTCTTCTCTGCCGCTGTGAAGGACGAGGCACAGGCCGAGCAGGTTGTCCTCCCTCTCAGCTAGCAGGACAGAGGGCAGGGCCGGAAGCCCTTAATCCTCAGCTGTGGGATGGCACCGCAGGCTTGCCAGGCCGTCTCACCTGACGGTAACAGCAGGTGCATGCCTCGCTCTGTGTCTGCCAAGCTCAGCTGACCCTGGAGCTGCAGCGGAGAAGGGTCAAGAGCAGTATGGTGGCGTAGCCAATGCATGACAAACCTGTGTGACTGAACACACGTGATTGCCTCTTCAAGATCCCAAGACAGCGTGGAAGCTGTCATTTTAAAACAGTAAAAGAAGTCAACCCTGAGAGAAGTACGTTTATGAGTTGCTGGCCTCTCTGCCGCTTTTTCCCTTCAAGGAAGGGTTACATTATTGACTCAGCAAGTGCTATGCCTTTTCCGAGCAACACGATGGAAAGTTCCCATGACCGAGGGGGAAATTAGTATGATAACAAAATAGTCATACATTTTTGCCTTCGTACGGCATTGTCATAAAGTGGCATATGAATTTGGGTAATTAAGTGTTGATGGTGTGTTTTGACTTCTTGAATTGCTTGTTTAAGATTAAGCCAAATATTTCTAATTTCAACAATCATATATTCCTAATGTTCAATTCAAAAACTCAAATTTTGGGACAATATTTCTAATATTAAGTGGTATAGCTGAAAAATCAATGTATTGTAGCCATTGTTTGGCTCACAGAAAGAAATTTAAACACATGTTTTTAAATAGCTTCTTTTAAATTGTAGCATAGCAGGAAAATGCTTTGAATTCTTTGCTGTACTATAATTCGTGCCTTTCTGAAAGCATTTTAGTGTGTACGTGTGTGTGTCTGTGTGTTTGTGTGTGTCTGTGTGCATGTGTTGAGCTGGGCAGCCTTGCTCTCCTCCCTTCCATGGTCTCTGACCTCTCCCTCAGTGCTGCTCTCTCTGACCTCTCACTCCCTGCTCTCCCTCTTCCTTTTCTCGCTCGCTCTGATCACTTTCTCCCTTCTCCAGTGATGAGACTTGGGTCTGCATTTTGTTCCTTTAGGTGAGCGATGTCTTTCCTTTCTCACTAGAGCAGCATTTTGGAATCTGAAAGTCCTTGTCCACCTACTGAGGCTCCTAGAATTCACCCTTCTCTGAAGTTAGTAAGAGACCGCACCATGATTGTGTGATAATCTGGATTCTCTTGTTATAGGACACTCAGAAGTGCTTATGACCTCGTTTAGATGATCCTCAAAGCTAGGTCCTTATTTCAGGACCATGACTGTTTGTCTTATTCTTTAGTATTTTTTTTAATCTATAAAGCAATGATGCAGGTAGTTGAATATTTTTTAGTAATTAATTTGGAAAGCATACAATGAAAAGTAATTTTCTGTCCTATCTATATTTTCAATCTTTTTCTTAGAAGAAAATATATATTGTATGTATATCTATAGGCAGTATGTAGCCTGGTGACATATATATGAAATATATATTCTAATGAAGTTGGAGTGGCAAAATGCATGTGTCCGTTTTGATTTAAAACGTCTTGATTAGAAGGAAATATTTAACTTATTAAAAATATTACCATATGGTGTAGTTTATATATCATAACCTTTGTCGATTGCAAGTATATATTTCACTGAGTTCTTCAATGGTATAGTTACACAATGAGCACCATTCCTCCTAGAACATCCATCGGGGTCTTTTGAGATACCAGCCTCTAAGACCCCTTCACAGTCCAGCTAAGGCCACAGTTGGTGAGGGAAAAAATAACTAAGGGGGTCTGAGAGGAAATGAACCAACTCACACATGATTTTTCCACAGTGTGTCTCTTATTGTTATATCTTTCTTGTTCTCTGTTCTAACTCTTCTGTTCTGTCTATAATTCCTTAATTCTAATTCTCTGTCACAATTCTAATTCTAATTCCAAGTATCTGCTACCTTCTTCTCCTCCTCCTCCTCCTCCACCTCCTCCTCCTCCTCTTCCTCCTCTTTCTTCTTCTTCTTCTTCTTCTTCTTCTTCTTCTTCTTCTTCTTCTTCTTCTTCTTCTTCTTCTTCTTCTTCTTCTTCTTCTTCTTCTTCTTCTTCTTCTTCTTCTTCTGCTTCTTCTGCTCCTGCTTCTGCTCCTGCTTCTGCTTCTGCTTCTGCTTCTGCTGCTGCTTCTGCTTCTGCTCCTACTGCTTCTTTCCCCATCTCCTTCTTCTTCATTTTCCTATTTCTGCTCATTTCTGGCACACTTCTGCTCCAGCTTCTCCATTCTCTTTGTTCTTACCCAGCTATAGAGATCCACAAAATCCTGCAGGCTTAGAAAGTAACCAGGCAACCTATGTACACAGAAGGGAAGTTTATGACCCTTGGTCCATTAGCACTTTGACCAAAAGTAGCAAACTCTGAAGGCCTTTTAGATCTGAAGTTTGCAGCATTTACTCTAAGTGGTTGAAACAAAGAGGAGACCCAGGCCTCTAAATCATCTGATCCAGGGCTTGATGCCTATCAGAGGCAGCTGTGGAGGTTTGTCCTCCTCCAGTTTGAGCGTAGAAAGTGAATTATTTTTCCTGAGAGTAAGACACAAGCCGTAAATCTCCTGACTAAAATCATCAATAAACTGAGGTGAAAATGAGCCCAAGGAGTTAGGAATCTTTTAATGCAAGGTTACCTTTAGATCATCACCTTTCTCATCTCCAAGGAAGGTAAAATGAGGGCATGCTTCTTTTCTCCAGCTACAAATCAACAGCTTTAGGCATGCAGTAATTCTATGCCCTTGAATATCTGGAGACGTCTTAAATGGAATAAATACTTTTGCCTGGACCCTAAACACCGACCAAATACAATTGTAGGAAGGCCAATCTCTACTTTTACAATGAAGAAAGGGACAGAGACCTGGTAGTGAGAAGCATGTTTCTTGACTGTGTGACTGTTTTCACACATAGTTAGGGGATGTCATCAGTAAATCCCAAATGCATAGGAGAAATTGTGCCCAGGAAATGAGCAAATAGTGCTGAATCTCCAATTTGTAACAGAAGGGGATAAGCTACAGGAGAAATCTACAGCCAGAAATGGCCACTTTATTCACAAGGAAATAATTCCAACACGCTTTGCATTTGGTTTAATCCCCCATACAGAGTCTCTGACTCCGGTGGGTTTACCTTGTAAAATGAAACCGATTAATTGCTGAATAATCCCGTGGCTTGTAGCAAACATCCCCCATCCCCTGTACGCTCAGATCCGTTTATCACCCCTCTCCTCTCCTGCCCTCAGCCTCGAGGAACCACTAATCTGCTTTCCTGAATTGTTTCATCTTTCAGGGTATTTTTATGACTAACATCATATGATATACAGTGTTCTGTTTATCGTAGTGCTCTTGAGAAACACCTAACAGATACGCATGTATGAAAAGTTCGTTTCTTTTATTGCCTTTTATTAATCACTTTGTACCCAAATGCCATCCGTCAGTGGGAGTGCCTTTCATGAAAGTGCCTGACGAACCGCAATACTCACAGTGGGTGTTGAGTTGAGTTGTTTTCGTCTCTGGCCATCTATGAATAATGCTTTTCTGAACATTTGGATGCAACTGTCTGCTTACACTGATGTTCTCACTTTGGGAAATAGATGCCCAGAAATGGTATTGCTGGGTTATATAAAAAGAATATATTTAATCTGTTAATAAATTGTCTAGATGGCTTCCGAAATGACTAGCTTCTATATTCCCTAAAGCAAAGACACCATAACAATATCTGAAGGCCCTAGTGTTTGCATTGTTTCTTACATTTGGCTTTAAAAATCTTCAGTACAGTCATTCTACTGAAAGTAGACTTACTGATACTTTTTCATGGTTTTAACTTAGGTATCTCTGATATTTATGACATGTCTTCATGTGTTTATTGGTATTCATAGACTTCTTTAGTAACATATATCATTCATTATTTTCCCAATTTTATATTGGACTATTAATTTTCTTTTTTTTTTCTTTTGTAATGAGAATTGAACCCAAGGTCTGACGCATGCTAAACGATTCTCTGGCACAGCTATATCAGCAACCTATTTGTCCTCCTAAATGACAAAAGCTCATTATATATGCAAATTCTAAGTCAACAGATGACCCGCAAATGCTTCCTTCAGCTCTGTGGATTATTTGTCCATTTCCTTGTTGGTGCCTTTTGGGCAGAAGGACAGAGGATTATGGGATTGTGACTGGGTAAAAGAAAATGTATCAGGTTCATTTTAACATGGCTCATTCTTTTGGTATCTTGTCTTTGCTTAACCTAAAGTCACAAAGTTTTCACTGTTTTCTTTCTGGAAAGTCTAGTCTTAGTGCTCTAAGCTAGTTTAAAGTTGACTTTTATGTAGTACTATGGACTTAAATCCATTTTTATTTCGCACATATATACAAATCGTTATAGCAGTATTGGCTGGGAAAACAATAAAACCTGTTCTTTCTCATTGAAAAGTCTTGGCACTTGTGATGAAAATGAACTCACAGAGATGCAAAGGTTTGTTTCCAAACCGGCTATTCAGTTCCCTTTGTATGCCTGTCTATTCTTATGTTAATGCAACACTTTGTAGATTGCTGTAGCTTTGTGCTAAATCTTGAAATCGGTCCGAGTCCTCCAAATTTTCCTCCTTTACAAAATAGTTTTGGTTATCCTAGGTCTTTGAATTTTCATATAAATAGAGATATTAGAATTGGCCTTTTTAATATAAAGTTTTTATTAATTCTTAGAATTTTATATGTGTCTGCAACATATTTTGATCTGATTTATCCCTTAGTTCTCCCAGGTCCACCCCACCTCCTGTCTTTATTCCAACTTAGTGCCCCCCAACACTTTTAATAACCCAGCAAATCGAATTTGTATTACCCATGCGTGCCAGGATGTAGGGCCATCCAGTAGAGCATGGTTGACCTTGGGGGCCATACCCTTAAAGAAAACTGGCTCAGGGCTGGAGAGATGGCTCAGTGGTTAAGAGCCTTGCCTACTCTTCCAAAGTTCCTGAGTTCAATTCCCGGCAACCACATGGTGGCTCACAACCATCTGTAATGAGGTCTGGTGCCCTCTTCTGGCCTGCATGCATACACACAGACAGAATATTGTATACATAATAAATAAATAAATATTTAAAAAAAAAAGAAAACTGGCTCTTCTCAGTTGGGGTGGAGGCTCAGGAGCCCCTGATGTTCCATGCTGGAATGTTGAGGGGTGTGGCCTTGTCCAGACCCTGTGAAGGCAACTCCAGGTGCCCTGAGCTCCTGAGTGCACCTACCCTGTCATGTCCAGAAGACCCTGCTTCTCTTGGGTCCTCTCCAGCCTCTGGTTCTCTACATCTTTCTACCCCTTCTTTTGAAATGGTCCTGAGCCTTGTGGTGAGGGAGAGTGATGTAGATTCTCCATGTGTGATTCTGTATCCCACAGACAATGACTTTGTATTTACTCTGTTCAATAAAAGACCCCCTGAGGCCATGCTATTACAGAACAACTTCCCAACTTCAGACTGAACTTTTCGACCTACAAACGGGACACAACTCCTCATTTGTTTAAATCCCTTCAGTTTCTCCAAGCAAGGTCTTCAAGTACAAACCCCGAGCTTCCTGTATTAAGCTTCTTAGTATTTCTACTATTTTAGGTTTACTCTATGTGTGTGCGCATTTTGCTCTCATGTCTGTCTGTGTATTGTGTGCATGCCTGACACCTGAGAAGTCAGAAAAGAGCATCAGATCCTCTAGAACAAGAGGTGTGAACGGTTGTGAGCTGCCATGTGGGTGCTGGGAACAGAACCCAGCTCATCTGCCAGAGTAGCCAGTGCTTTTAACATTCTTAATGTTGTCTTCAATTTATTTACGGCTAATATATGTAAACTTTCATGACTTTTGTTGTTCTGTAATTTTTTCTATATAATTATATCTTCCCTTTCCTTTCTCTGAATTTGTAAGTCGCTGACACATTTTCCTTGAGTTTGTTTAATTTTCCTTTCTGGGCCTGCAACAAAGCATTGATCACCAGCAACTCAGGGGAAGACATGACTTTTCTCAGCTTACAATTCTCCATCATAGTCCGTCACTGAGGGAAGCAACTTCTTCCCCGGCAGGGCCTACAAGGCCACCTGTTTTCTCTTCCATACAGCACTGCTTCCAACTGAGGAGCTCACTTATCAGCTGACGCAGGAATCATGGAAATGGTTGCTTGCTAGCTGGAAGGCAGGTCAGCTTGTAACCAGCTAGCATTAGTGTGAATCTCAGCACCACCTGCCTAGAGATGACATGGCCCACAGTTGGCTAGGCCCTCCTCCATCCATGAACTAACAACCAAAGTAACCCCCACACATGCCCAGTGTCTTTCGGACATGTGATCTAGGCATTTCCTCAACTGAGACTCTCCTGCCAGATAATTCTAGGCACCTTTAGGGTGTCAGCTAAGTCAGCTAGGGCTTCTTAATTCGCTAAATTTCCAAGTGTGTGTGATGCTAAACAGGTGACATCTCAAGAGGTGTGCTTTTTGTTGTTGCTGCTGGTTTGGGGGAAATCATTCGTCTTGGACTATTTACTATATTAGGTAGAAGGTTTTTAGTGCCCCCCTATCAAGTTGAGAAAAATCCTATCAGTCTTAGTTGGATGCTGCTTCTCGTGATCAGTGGATCTTCAGCCTCCTCAAACACGTCTTCTGCATGCACTGAAATGGTTGGGTGGTTCCCACCCTTTGTTCTGTTAATATAGTGAGTGTATAACATGGCTTAGATTCTGTCTAATTCTGTGTTCTGGACACTGCACCACCTGACCATGGTGTGTTCTTGAACGTTTCTGGTTAGTTGCTTGTGTTTTTGTTGGGGATGGACAGAGAACATTGTGTCTATTACTTATGGTCTTTGTCTTTGATGGTAGAATAATAGCAGTCTCTTAAAATGAGCTGGAAAATATATCCTGCCCAGTACCCTCTATTCTGAAAGGGTCTGGCTTCTCTTCCTTGAACATTTGGATGAACTCACCAATGAAGGCACCCAAGCTGCACTTTGGTTAAATTCGTTTTCAGTAGGTAACTGGGTTTCTTTTCTTCACTCAGGTCTGCTCAAATTTTCTGTCTCTTTGCAAACTAATTCTGATAATTTATGTACCTGTGGGCAATTTATATCATGTATGTACGTATTTGAATTTGTTAGTATAAATTTTGAAGCAATGTTACAGAATAATTTTTCGGGAAGATTGATTCTGTTCCTCTGTGGTTTTGTTTCCATATCTTTTACTGTGCTCCTTGCCATCTCGTTTCAGCAGCGTGCTTGATTTACTGGCCCTTTATAGCTTTTCGAGGTATGTCCTCAGACCAGTGACTCTATTTTTCTCTTCAATAAAGCATTTAGCTATAAATTTCCTCTGAACATCTCTTTAACTGAACTCCATAAATTTGGAAATACCATGTTTTCCCTTTCCACTCAGCTGAAGAGGTTTCATTTTCCCTTGGAATTTCTATTAGAATTGCTCTTTTTCTTCTTCAAACATTTTGAATTCTCTGGATTTTTTCTGGTGTTAATTTCTAATAATTTTATTCAGGATAAATTTTATATGGTGCCAGCCCTTTACATGCACGGAGTTTTACAGAATGGCCTAGGTGCTCCCTTTTTAAATGAATTCACGTTGAAACATTATGTGTGAGCTGGAAAGTATTTCTTCTTATGTTTTAGCATTAAATCAGAAACCCGCCAGTGGCTAGTGTCACCTTCCATCCTTTTCTGCATCTTTACCATCTGTCCCTGCACAACACTGCACACCCATGGTACACATAGTACAAATTCGTTCCTTCTCTTCAATGCCATTATGTTAAATATTTTCATCTCTCCTTATTATTTTACTTACTTGTTAGTAAAATTTTTGCAGTTCTTTACTTATTTATGTATGTACTTACTTGTTTATTGGAAGGCACTGGATGTCAGAGGGGAACTCCTGGGAATCATTCCTGTTGGCAGCAGGTGACTTTACCTGCTGATCCATCTGGCCTTCCTTTTTTTTTTTTTTTTTTTTTTTTTGGTTTTTCAAGACAGGGTTTCTCTGTGGCTTTGGAGCCTGTCCTGGAACTAGCTCTTGTAGACCAGGCTGGTCTCGAACTCACAGAGATCCGCCTGCCTCTGCCTCCCAAGTGCTGGGATTAAAGGCATGTGCCACCACCGCCCGGCCACTCTTCTTTCTTGTTGTAAAGGATTTCAAGGATAAAGTAATAAACTAATAATATCTCTCTCTTGTGGTGTTGATATTCTGTCAGAAGAAGAAAAGTATAAAGTAAATGATTAAGCCCTTTTCATGACTAGAACATAGATAGCTAATGTGCTTTTTTCTTGAATGTTAATTTTATGTGTGCCCTCACAAATATATCTTCTTATTTCTGTATCTTTTTCATTCTGTTCCCTAGGCTTTGGAAGCATAAATGAACATCTCACACAAATAACAAATACCCTCACTTTCTGTTGTTTGAGGGGTTGGGTGTTCTTTTGGCCCTACACACTCTATCCCTTCCTGAGCCTCTCAAGTGCTCGAATTATGGGGCTGTTCCATCATGCTAGACACCTTCTGATTTCTTGTTTTCATACCTCTCATTCATCTTTACAGTCAATGAAACAGATCCTTATTTCTTTTAGAACACCAGTCATTTAGATTACAGAAAAAAACTGTTTTCCTCATGAGTTTAATAAAGTCACGTCTTATCCTGTTAAATACAATACTGGCTTCCCTTCCAGAACAGTGTTTGCCACTTTCAGAAAATACATTCAATTCATATTTCATTATTTTTAGAAAATGATAAGAGCTGGCTAGATGACTCAGTGGGCAAACGTGTGCAGATGAATAATAAAAACCCAGAAACAGATAGTGGGGTTCAAGCTGAAGACCAGAAAAGCAAAACAGTCAAGCTACTAAAGAAGTCTTACCTCTACCAAGGCTGGGTGACTGCATACTGAGCCCTGAGCCTCCGTCTCCTTCTGCCTTCTTTTCCCATCTAGTGCTGGGATTAAAGACACGTGACTCCCGAGTACTAGGATTAAAGGTGTGAGCCACCACCACCTGGATCTGTTTCTGCACCAATCTTGTGTAGTCCAGGGTGGCCTTGAACTCACAGAGATCCATCTGCCTCTCTCTCCCATATTCTGGGGTTAATGGTGTATGTCCCACTGCCTCTAGTGGCTTAGTTTTTACCCTCTGATCTTCAGGCGAGTTTTATTTATTAAAATATAAGTAAAGTATCACCATAAAGGAGCTAGCCACCAAGCCCGATGACCTGAGTTCATTCCCTGGATAAACTACACGCAATCTAAATAGAGTACGGTTATCATGTACCCCTAAATTCTGCGTGTTTGCATATGGATTTACATCAACATTTGCATATGCTGATTATCTGGCATCTTCTTTTTCTCGGCCTTTACTATCATTCTTAGGCCACGAGGAAAGCGTCAGCTTGTCTTTCCTGTGAAGTAGCTGAACTAGCACTAGAGGCCCCAAGTCTTTGAAGATAGAACCTTTGAAATTACTCAGTTCTTTGTTTCTCAGCAAGCTGTGATTTGGTTCTGTTTGAAGGAAGAATTGGCACCTTTTATGACTGACTGACTTTCTCCCACACTGATTTATCTTTTAGAGTTTCTGGTTTTCCTGAGTTCAGTTTTTAAAATGTTTGTTATCCTATAAAAGTACCTGTTTTATTTGTGTCTCCAAGTGTGTTTTGATAGAATCATATCAAGCGCTATTTTTGCGAAATCTACTTTATCCGAGGGCTTCTAGTCTTCTCGTCTATTACGAGTGCTATTTTTAATTGGGTTTGCTAATCACTTTTCTATTTCAACGATACAAGAAACATCAATTTCTTCATCAATGCTTCATTTTCTGGTGTTCAACCTCCTGTGAAACCAAGAATCATTAGACTCTTTGCCCACATAGACTGCTGTTTGGTCTCTGGAGTAAAGCAAACTCAAGGTGACGGCTGCCGTCCAATCATGCCTGCCTTTCGCTCTTACACTGTTAAAGCGAGACTGAGACCATTTAATTTGTAAACATCTCATAAACTGAAATCAAGTGGATTAGCAAAGTTTTCTTTCTTTCCCCAGGAAGTGTCCCCAGATCTTCTCACAGACCAGTGTCCTCCTTTCTTAGGCTGACAAACAGTAATAAGTGTTTGTGAGTGAATATGTTTTCTCCCTTTTACGAAGATAATTCAGAGTGTTTGAGAGGCATCGTCCACTGAGCAGACCTCTGAAGAGATCTCTTCCACAGTGATCCCTGAGCCTCGGGCGGAGTGGCTGCGATGTTCCATTTAAGCAGCACACCCCACCGTCTCTTATTCTCTCTGTTAATCACAATCTCCTGTAAAACAATCTTCTCTGATGGGGGCTGAGAGACGCACTACACTACGGGTTTCATGACAAGCCTTTGAGGGTAGTTTAATACTATGTCCATTTAAGAGAAAGACCAGTAATAATATCAGCTCTAGAGCCTAGGGCCTACCTAGTTCCAAGCTCTTGAACCCAGTACTGGTACCAAACAAGAATACTGTCTTGGGTAATGAACTTTAAATCCAGCTAACACGTGGTTGGTTACTCATGTGACATGCCCGTCACTCCTGGACCTGTGGGCCTATCTTGCTAAACTGGTCCTTAGTGCAGTCAGCAGAATTCACAGCTGGGTAGGACCAATGATTTTCTCCCTCAGTAGTAAACACAGCACACCCAACACCATAAAAGCAACCCAATAGGAATAAAGCTTCCAGGGGAGTTCCAGCTTGAGTTCTCCGTGTTTGCTGATATTATGGATTCCTCAATAATCCTCTTACTATCCAGATGTGGAGAATAACCAACAGCAGCAGCAGTAACCCTTAATGTTTGAGGAGCATCCGTGTAGCTCCCACTGACCAAGAACTCCAGGAGCTATGCCTGGAACTGGGCATTTGATTTGAAAGCCTGTGGTGTCTGGATAACAGTCCTTGACCCCTGTTGTCAGGCAATAGCATTTGAACTCTGTTTATATTTGCAAAAGTGTATATTCCTGGCAGCTTCAACAGTGTTTGGTATCCATGTGCCTTTCGAGGGGGTTTTATTGTTAGTTATACACCCCATCTTCCCTCTTCTAACCTGCTCTCCATCTCCCACCCCACTTTGGGTTTTCTGCTCCATTATTCCCAACTTCACACCACCTGTGTTCTCTCTTCTACCTTAACTGTGTTCTTCCCCTTCCACCACGGCCCTTGACTGGTTTCCTGGCGTCTATGGGCAATCCAACTTAAATAGACATTTTGGAAGATACACAGCTAAGATCCACGTATGAGAAAAAACATACAACATTTGTCTTTCTGGGTCTCAGTTTTCCTCAAACAGGAAACTGATTATTCCAGTTCCAAGCATTTATCTAAAAATCTTATTTTTCTTAACAACTAAATGATGTTCCACTGTATTAATAAATGTACCACGTTTTCATTATCGATTTTTCAGTTAATAGGCATTGAGGCTGTTTCCATAACCTGGCCACTGTGCTAGAGTAGCAATGAGCAAGAATGAGCAGGGATCTCTGTAGTAGGATGTAGCCTCGGGTACGCGCCAAGGAGTGGAATGTCAGGGTCGCATGGTAGATCGGCTTACACTGGTTTCCATAGTGACTGCATCCGTTTACATTTGGTTTGTGGAAATTAGCCTTTCTGCCCTGGACAAGATGAAATCTCCAAGTAGTTTTAATTTATGTTTCCCTGCTGAACAAGGATATTGACCTTTTCTTGCAGCCCTTAGTTTCTCTCAGTCATTTGAATTTCTTCTCTTGAGAAATCTCTGTTTAGTTCTTCTCTGGGTCAAAGTGAGGCTGGGGACCCTACCTGAAGGATGTGTTCAGGACACCTGGTCCTCAAGCACTGGGCATCAGAATCTCCACTTTTCAAAGTCAAGGAAGAAACCAATACATGTTAAGATAACATGGCTTGTGAAGAACAGGAGACAAGTCCTCCAATGGCTTTACAAAGAAAATTATTGTGAGATGAAAGGTAGGAAAATTGTGTCGAGTACAGTGTAAATAAGACCGACGACCTAGCATTGAATTTGACAACAGGGTCACTTTGACAAGATCGCATCTTTTGCATTGATATGACCATTGAAGCCAATTGGAAAAAAATTAAAACTGATTTGTTTTTTTTTTTTTCATTTGTTTCTGGTCTCTCCGGAGCAAAGCCTCTTCTGTGTTCCAATCTGCCATGTGTGTATATTTCGTATACTATGATTTTCAAGGAATTATACTTCTCCCTTTGTCATTATCCTGGACTGCCTTTATTTTTGTCCCCTCCACCTTTGTGAGGTCAAGTTCTTACGACAGAAAG
Source organism: Microtus agrestis (assembly GCA_902806775.1). NCBI lineage: Eukaryota > Metazoa > Chordata > Mammalia > Rodentia > Cricetidae > Microtus > Microtus agrestis. The sequence continues at coordinate 1,420,543 of CADCXT010001893.1, read as the reverse complement.
AATTAACATTCCCATCTAAGCTGACGGGTAAGTAAGAACCTGTTCTGTGGTCAAGTCCTAATATTCCATGCTTTGCTTCACTTAGGCCTTATCGGGGATGGGGATGAAATCCATGCTTATCAGGAAATTCTTGGGAACAAGTTACTCTTCAATCAGCCTTATCATGAGGTTTAAGTAATATAAAAAAACCAAATCTGCAATTTTTACATAAAAAATGCAAAAATTTTTACATAAAATGTCCCCTCTCAGTGCCCCTTTCAAGGGTTAAATACTAGAGTTAATATGTCTTCTTCTAAAAAAAATAAAATAAATATTTCTTCTTCTACTTAAAAGTGTATTTGTTGGCCAGTTTTTGGTGTACGTGAAGGAAACGGGCATTAGAAGCAATCTCAGGTGAAATTGCAACATATAAATAATAAGTTACAACTGTAATTACCAACTTAGTCCTAACACTTGACTCCATTGGGTAGTTCGAGGCCATCATAAATGAAGAAACTACTAGGGAAGATTCGTATTCATCACAGATTCATATTCTTCACCTAGAGCAGTGTGCTTGCTCTAGGGCAGGTGTGCAGGATTGCCAAGGCCGAGCTGGGATCAGTGTGATCGCAACAATGCCAAGGCAAGGATGTCTGTCTTCTGTGGAGATCTGATCTACAATAGGTAATTTCCCGAAAGAACAGTGCGTTTGCCTTATTGACCTTGTTTCCCTCAGGGCCCTGTGGGCATACTTTGAAAACGATGTTGCTGCCCTGGCTTTAGGAAGGGAAAGACTCACAACAGGGTCTGGAAGAAACGTGTATAAGTCAAGCAATGCAGTTGAGTGAACACAACCGGACAGAACTATTTCCTGTTGGCTTTCTTGTGCCTCAACTTTTACAGCAACCTTAGCAGAACTCAGTTCTCTCGGTTCATCTACAAAGCCTTTGCCTGTTTGTCTTTCTTCATGCCAGGTTTTGTCCTCAGTGTGTGGATAGTGGAAAAATTAAGTTCTCTCTACGGAGTTTATCTCTAGTAGGGCGATAACACATGAATCCTACACAAGTTAACCCACCAGGTAGGCCATTTACCTTGTCTATAAAGCACTGTCATTTTATGGCTGTAAACCTTATCAGATGCTATCCGGAGACAAATGTGCACTAGCTTGCTGGGTCTGATAACGAACCACTCAGCTAACTGGACTCAGAATCCCAAGCTTCCGGGATAATCCCTACCTCTGATTCCATGGAAGTTTGATCGTGATCCTTACCTCTGATTCCCATGGAAATTTGATCGTGTCCCTCACATGCTCTGGATACCAGCTCCTGAAACTAAAGATAGACAATGTGTCATCTAAAATGTAGAGGTTTCTAACAACTTCGGGACTTAATGGTGCAACTAAAAAATTTACAAAAAAAAAAAACAAGAATAAACCAAATTCAAACCCACTTGACGGCACGATATCATAAAAATCAGAGCAGAAAATAAGAAAATCAAAACAAAAAAATATAACAAAGAATCGCTGAATCTGGAGTTTTGAATTATAAGCTTGTTTACTTTTAATTATGCAGTCATTTCTTGTGGGTCCCAGGAGAAAAGAGCCACAGAGATTAGTTCATGGTCTCTGTGCTAGCCATAAGCCTGTGTTCTGATCTCTTCTAATCCCCAATCCTAATTTCCCTGAGCTCAGAGTGCGGTTCACTAACCTGATATGCTGGCAGTAGCAGAACTGGGAATCTAAAAGAGAAGGGTTGGACAGCCCAAAAGAAGGCAGCAATAGGGATTTTACTCGTTTCTGAAACTATAGATCGATGATCGGACTCACTCACATAAAATATGTTTGATCCATTTACGTAAAGGGGGTTCTTTTAGATAACATAATTTATTGATTGATTCTTTGGGAATTTCACATCATGCACCCCAATTCCTCTCATTTCCCACTCACCCCATCTCCACCCTTCACTCTTGTAGCATCCTCCCAAAAAGAAAAATTTTTTTAAAGTTAAAAACAAAACAAACATACAAAGAAACAAAAAAATCCACTTCGCTCCTCCATCTTTCCCTCCTCTCCAATATTTCATTTGTCTTTAGCGGCACTGGGAGCCTAAAGCTGAGCCCCACCACCCGTCTCTGCCCTGGGGGGCAGGGGATGAGATGGCCCAGGGGCAATGACACAGACTCTGGGGGATTCTGATGCAGAATCTCTTTATTGCAAAATGATCAGGGGTTTCTTTGGGGTTAGGGAAAGGCAGCTGCTGCAGGAATACTTCTAGTTAGTGCCTCTGTAACTGGCCGTCAAGGTTGGCGTGTTGTGATAGGTCAGGAGCATGCGTCATGAGTTACTATGGAAACGGCTTTCATACAGGCTGCTTTGGCAAACTTTTTTACTCATTGTAAGACTCAACATGCATGTGCATGCTATGCTTCTGCCCTGCCACAGGCGCCGAGGTGTGCCACAGAGTAGATCCTTTTGTCCAAGCGGCTTTACTTGCAAATGTTCATTGCAGTGAGTTGTTGGTCTGGTTTAAGGCCTCTGGCTTCTGGCGCACCATCATCACTGGACTTCACTGAAACTCCTCTCAAATATCCCGTGGTTACCCTGTTAGTGATATTTCACTTGTATTTTAATTTATAAAGCTTACCTGAAGTTCAGAGAGTAAAACAACCGCACTGATCAGCCTTACAGAACAGGCAATGATGACAAACATCTTTAATCCCAGTAAACCATACTAGTTTGCCATAGAAACCTGGCGGTATTGGTGCACGCCTTTAGTCCCAGGGCAGGAGTGCATGTGTTTAATTCCAGCCCTAGAGAGGAATATAAAAATGCAGCTCTCAGACACAGTCTCATTCTGAGATTCCTGGAGGCAGGACCACCATTTCGGATCGAGGTAGAAGTATGAGCCAGTGGCTGGCTGTTTTGTTTTCCTGACCTTCAGGTTGAACCCCAATTTCTGTCTCTGGGTTTTTATTATCGGTGCTACACCTTGAGTCATGGAAATCCTGCAGGTAGCATTCCACAAGACCAGTCCCTTCATGTGCTCCAGCAGGACTTAGATGGGGTAGATGTTAGGGTGGGTGAACCCAAAGCCCCGGATGTGGGTCTAGGTGGTAGCTGAGATGGTCAGTCTAGGTAGCTGGGGTGACCAGTCTCAGATGATGGGCGAAGACAGCTCTTCTCTCCCCGTGCCATCATGGCCAGTGAAGTTTTTCCTATGCCTGCACGCTGGGGCCAGCTCTCTGGCTGCAGGGACCAGCAAAGGGGCATGGCCAGCTTTCAAGTGCAGGTTGGTTTGGGGGTTTTGTTTTGTTTTGTTTTGTTTTGTTTGAGACAGGGTCTCAGTATGTGGCACTGGTTGGCTTGACACTCACTGAGATCCACCTGCCTCTGCCTCCTGAGTGCGGGGCTTAAAGGTGTGTATCACAATGCCTGAATCGGTGTGAATGCTTTAAGGAAGTACTATAAAGTCAAATCTCAAAGTAACTAATATATAATACATGTTCTGAGAAAATCTCAAACTCTCCCAGGCTTTTAAATCACTGGGCAGTGGTGGCATACTCCTCTAATACCAGCAAGCACTTGGGAAGCAGAGGCAGGGGGAATCTCTGTGAGTTCGAGGCCACCCTGGTCTACAGAGTGAATTTTAGGTCAGTCAGGGTTTTGAAAAACCAAAACTAAATAATAGACAAATATAAAGGCTTTTAAATCACAATAAAGATCGCACACTTCTCTGCCAGGATAGTATAGTAAGCAATAGCTTGGAAAAGGTGCTAGCCATGTCGAAACAGTAGGCTGCCTCGAGGGTGCTCATTGCTTATTTGTGAGAGCAGAAATTTAAGTGGCGTGTGTGCATACCAGAGAGTTCCAGATAGTCTGCTCAGGAGGGCTCTGGGAATACTGTGAATCACAGTGCATGTATGTAAGGCGCTTGGAGCTGAGTGGTGGTGGTGCACGCCTTTAATCCCAGCACTTGGGAGGCAGAGGCAGGCGGATCTCTGTGAGTTCGAGACCAGCCTGGTCTACAAGAGCTAGTTCCAGGACAGGCACCAAAGCTACAGAGAAACCCTGTCTCGAAAAAAATAAAAAAAAAAAAAAAAGGGCGCTTGGCTGTTAGCTAAGTAAATGAAATCACCTACTGCATCATCTGGCTATAAAACACTATGAAGTGATGTTCATTTTCGCATATTGCAGAATACGAAACCACGGACTTTTAACGAATATAAATCCCAGCAAAAATGCAAATGGAAATAATTGCAGTTATTATGCCACATTAGTAACAGTTATACTAATCGCTCTAAAATTTAAAGAAAATATATCATATTTTGTCTCTCATCCTAATTAACATTATTTCACCACGTTGGCGCATTTGTAGAGAACTTTGTAGTGCATTAGATAAATCAGTTTTACATTTCCAGGAGGGTGAGTTCCAATGGGTACTGTAATGCATTTTGCTTCAAAAGCAGTTTTATGAGACAGAGTATCGTCTAATGCGAGATTCGGAAAAGTTGCTCTGAAGCAGCACACTCGAAATTTCAAATAAAATTCACTGATCAAAGGATAAATGAGCTGGTTTCAGTTAAATGGCTGTAATTTTTGGGTGAATATTACATTTTACCTATACAGATTTTCACATGTTTAAAAAATATCCAAAATACATATGCCAATGGTTTAAAGTGATTTGAATGCCTACTAAATCCCACTTGCTACTTGGCACGTAAATCTACATGCCGGCACATGGAAACGCTAAATACAATGAGTATATTCTTGATCATGAATATATGTTAAGTTACATTTGTGCAGGTAATCTGGTATGTCACCATCCCAGGTAGAGCTCCTCTCTTCCTCCTTGCTTTTAAGAAACTAAAAGTGGATCCTCCCTGCATCCACTCTGATTTCCAGTAGGTCCTCCATTCATTCACACTACTTTCACCTTGACCTAGAAATCCCATGTGGCACCTGCCCCATCACTCGCTTCCCCGCTCTGTTAGCATCCTGCTTACTATAAACACCCTATAATACCCTTTCTTTCACCTTTATAGTTCTACCGTCCTGCCTGTAGCCTGTGTGTTGCCCAATTTCTCCCAACTTCCAGGAAACTTTGCTTGATTCTGTGTTGCTCTCTAAATGATGGTTGTCTATTTTTGCTCCTAAAAGGTCATCTGTGTGTGTGTGTGTGTGTGTGTGTGTGTGTGTGTGTGTGTGTGTACATCTCCACCTTATCCCATGAATCACTTAAGAGATTTATTCTTGGGGAAACAGGTTTCACTCAACATCTGCACTTCCTTACCTGTGGCACCTCCCAACCTCCTGAGCCTAACAAAGAGCCATACATTACTGACAAGGTATCTTCAAGGACAGGATGCCTCCCAAGAACATCTAGACCTCATTATATTTTACGGCCCTGCTCCCTGTCTTCTGAACTGGCCGTTTTTAGGGTATCTGTTCAAATTTCTGCTATTGCAGCACATTTCTTGGGATCACCCATTTGGCTGAAGATGAAGCCCCTTCTTTAAAATGAAGTTTGCAAAGTTAGAGCCACACAAGAGCTTGTGGAACCTTCCAGAACAAAGGATTAGGAACTGTATCATTATAAATTAGCACACTTGAGGGATTATTCAAAGCAGTTGCCAATCGCAGGGAAAAGTTAACCTATTTCCCCAGTAAGCTGCAGGACTCAGAAACGCAGTTACAGCATTAGCTAGTAATACAAAAGAAGAAGAATCTATAAATTATAGTTCATCTTCAAGACAGCAAGAATTAATTTCGATGCTTCTTTTTATTTTTTTATTTTCGAGACAGGGTTTCTCCGTAGCTTTTTTGGTTCCTGTCCTGGAACTAGCTCTTGTAGACCAGGCTGGCCTCGAACTCACAGAGATCCGCCTGCCTCTGCCTCCCGAGTGCTGGGATTAAAGGTGTGCGCCACCACCGCCCGGCAATTTCGATGCTTTTTATTACGACCCAGGCATTTTTCCTTCACTGACTAATGTAAAACATAATTCTTACAGTATTGGACACTCAGGGACCAGAAATGCTGAAATACTCTGTGTGAGGGACAGGTTCACATTCAAAAGGATCCCATCCAAAATGCCCGGAAGAAGCCCCTGCGGTAGGGAGCGTTCTGAATCTTTCCGACAACCAGGGAACACTTCTGCTCTTGCTGCCTCCCATCTTCTCCTCTGCTGCTCACGTCAGCTGAACCTTCAGTTAATCCAGCAGCATACTGCCTCTCTCGTCATCCAGTCTTCTGCACCCTGGATGGGGAGGCCAGTCTCTCTGCACCCCAGCTCAGACATGCAGAGTCCTCTCCAGTCTCTAAATACTTCCTGCGTGACACTGCTTCAATTAAAATTGGCATATTCCAGCATACAGTTTGTTCTGCCGGGTGGCTGATTGCGGTGCCATAATGGGCTCTTATAAATGGGTAGAAGATATTTGCATCAGGTCGATAGGGATCTCCCTTAGGCATGGCAGTTTATAAGATTGAGGTTTGTGTCCCGAAAACCTGCCTCGCTGAGAAGGCACAGAAGCAGGAAGGCTTCTGATGACTTCAGCTGGGGGAGATGAAAGGGAGCCACACCCTTGGCGCCTTCTCAGAACCCAAAGATGCCCAGGGTCTGAGCTGGCGCCAGGGGACAAGAACGGCGTGCTCCCGGTGGTGCTGGGTTTTGGTTTTGTTGTCGTTGTGGTTGTGAGACAAAGAATTGCATAAGCCACCCTGCCCGTCTACACCAACACATTTCTGTCCTCTCTCTTTAAGAGCCTAGAATTCAAATGTGTTCCTTCAGTACCTTGAGAAATTACTGTTTATGAACAAATGTCAGACTGACTGATAGAAAAATACAAACTTTGGTCCATATCCATAGTGAGAAAGTTGCTTATAAAAATAGTTACATATTTGTTAAAGCTAAAGAGAGAAATGTTTTTTCTTTATTTTTCTTTTCTTCCCTTTTTTCCTCCAAACTTTCTCACATACCACTCCTTGCGCCCTTTTAAATCCACGGCTTCTTTATTCAACAATTGTCACTACATACACATATGTACATGTAGATAAATATTCATCCATATAAGCTCTCAGTCTGTATAATGTTAGTTATTGGTGGGTTTTCAGGGCTGACTATTGGTGGTTCAGTTGTGAAAATCAAAGCTCACACCCGAACGCCGAGAGATGTTCGTATACGTGTGTCTCCCTCTTGTGAAACACTTAAACCATTTGACTTCTTACAAGAAACTGTGTCCCTAAAGGAGGTGACCAGAAATAGTGCTTGTCATTCCTGCCCTTTAAAAGAGTCCAGGCCTTAGAAAGAGCTGTTCTGCACGTGTAATTAGACTTGAAATTGGTGTTGATAGATCATAAGGGCAGCATTGTTTTCTCCCCGAACGTCTGGAGTCGCTTGAGTGTGACGCCAACAGTGCTCTCCCGCTCAGGGAGAATTCATCTGCCCCAGCTCATCAGGCTGATGAGATTAACACAGCATTGGCTCCAATTAGCTCCGGTGTCTTTCCCTGGAGCCGTACTTGAAGATGCTCTTTAACTTGAGAAATTAATAAGGGCCACAAAAGAAGAAAAAGAAAAGGAAAACCAACAACAACAAAGAATGTACTCATTTAAATATATGTCATTCAAAGGACGGTTTGTGGGCACCTGCTCCCTAGCTTTGGGGGATCCCATGACCATGAGCAACTGGGTGACCTTGAAATCCTCATCTGCAACGTCGTCTTCTGTCTGACTCCTTCTGCCCAGCCTCGAGGTGCCCTGCCTAGTGGAGTCACAGTGGCCAAGACCTCTGGTCCCCTGGAGAGCACCCTCTGCCACTGTACTTCCTTACTGGTCATCTGGCTTATGGGTTACCAAACAAACATTAATGTTTAAGGTAACCAAGCCACATCTCCCCTGGGCATAGTGATCCAGAGCTGTTCAAGGCCAGCTCAGTGACCTGCAAGATCATGGGTGTCTCCTGACTTGACACGCTGCCACGTGGGAGCACCGGCTTTTGTGGGATGAAATTGGATGTATTTGTCCAGAGTCCAGAACCCAGTCTCTAGTTCCTTCTTCAGCAAAACAAACAGATTAAAACACAACTATTAAAACCTGGTTTCATTCCGTCTAAATAGCGTAATTCCCGGGCGCAGAGCCCTGAGTTCACATCTCCCACCGCACTAACCCTAGGTAAAGACTTAGCATATTCTGCGAGCCTTGGTGGGTGGCTGCTTAGCACACCTCTTGTGAGGATTAAACAAGAAAGTCCTCCCTGGTACCCACAGCAGAGCACACAGGCGAAAACTCAGTAACCTCGTCCAGGGACCGAAGTCAGAGCAGAGCCCCTGGAACACGAGGGGCTCTCAAGCTGCTCCCCGCCCCTATACCCCCCCCACTACTCCCTTTTAAACTTTGGTAAGAACTCACAAGATGCAGGTGACTGGCTGCAGATCAGAAGCCGCCAGGCCTCTCTGTTCAGTGGGAGTTCTAGTCCCGTCTCAATTGATTTGAGTTAGCCAAAGGCCCCCGTGGGCACAGCCTTCCAGATGGCCTTTCTTCTCCCTAGAGGAGGATGCTTTACCTCCATTGTGTCCGATGAATGAGGCTGTACAGGCAACGTGCAGCATCTGCCCTTCGGAACCGTGAGCTCGGATTAAAAGCGATTTCTCCAGCATCTCCTGTGGGCACCAGTGGCTCAGCTGCAGCCATTGCTATTCGGAATGGAAACATAGTTAATTACTTATTTACATTTTAGTCTCATACATATTGTATTCAATGTGTGTTTCCTCTCTATGAAAGTCTCTTATTTTTACGGAGTTTAATTTAAATAAGACTTGCCTTGTACACCAATATCCTGAGAAGGAGGTCTTTTAAATGTGAACAGGCAGAAAGCCCAAGTTTCACATTTTCTGCATGTAGAAAGATCCAAGATGGAGACTTGGCTGCTGTGTGTGTGTAGAGCAGGCAACAAACTCGGGCGTCCCTCCTTAGATGCTGAAACCTTTTTCTAAAGGCAGGGTCTATCAGTGGCCCCAAACTTGCCTGTCAGGCTGCTACACCAACTTGCCAGCTGGGACTGCCATATCTAACTAATTTCTGAGGGTTCTGGGGGTGGAACTCAAGTCTCCATGCCCGCAAGACATGCACTCTACCAACCAAGTTATCTACCCTGCCCAACCCTAAGCCATTCTGATACGGTTGGCTAAGGACCAGAATTCACTAAGATGGCTCTCACGGTCTAGATCAGAGATCGGCCAACCAGCACAGCAGACAAATTCAGTCTCGCAGCTGCCCTTCTGCAGCTCTGAGCCACAGAAAGGTGATATGTAAAAATCATATGAAATTCAAGTTTCGATGTTCATAAAACTTTATTGGCCCATAGTCATGCTCATTTGTGTGGGAAAACCTTTCACACCGCAGCAGGCAATGCCAACATCTAGGCTGAAAACCCTAAAACATCTGCTAGCTGTCCCTCCATAGAAACCACAGCCAGAATCCTACCTAGGTCTTTAGAGGGACCAGTGAGTGTGCTCACTAGGGGATCCTAGAGATATCTGAACATTCTGTTGGTGCATGAGGAAGGGAAGGTGGGGAGGCGGCTCCACAGGTGATGCACCTGCCATGCAAACAGAGATCAGAGTGCAGATACCTAGCTTTCGGAACGCCTGCACCCACATAAAAAGTCCAGTGTGTTGATTCATACCTGCGATCTCATTGCTAAGGAGGCAGACACAGGAGGATAGCTAGTCTGACCAGCCAGTGAGCTCCAGGTTCAATGAGCCTTCTTCTCAACTGATGGAGACCAACGACATTGAATTCTGGTCTCGGTGTGCACCCCCACACGTGTGTGTACATGCGTGCATGCATGCACATGCATGTACGCACACACACATCTGTACAGGAAATAAAATTTCATATGGAACTTTTTTGGCCTAGGTGACGGAAGAGACAACCTGACAAATGGGAGGTGAAAGAGAAGGGAGGGTTGAACGGACTTCCCGCACACCAGAAAGGAGGAAATTTTTATTTCACTCGCGTCTTCCTTAAGAAGACGGATTGTTATAGATGCAATAACCAAGAAACAGTGAAAGAGGAAGGGGACAAACTTAGAAATCCTGTCTTGCAGAAGAAAATGAAAACAGTTTAGGAAAAGGATCTCCTAAAGCTGAGAACAGCGTGTGATGTTAAACATCTGTCATCCTTGAGCTCAGGAGGAGGAAGACAGAGAGGCCAAGGAGAGCTCTGGCTACAAACTGAGTCTCTGTAGCAAAAAAGAAACTAGTTACCCAAAGGGGCCATGGAAGATGGGCAAGCACTTCAGGTCAAAGGTATAGAAGGGCGTAAACGTCCCACCATGAATAGCTTTAAAAGCCCCAAGGGGAGCTTAGGGGAGACAAATCTTCAGCCAGTTCAGACTCTCCGAAGTGCAGAGCCCACAGGGAGGTCACGTTGGGGGGTGAGCAGAGACGGTGGGCGGTCTCTGGAAAGGCACCAGCTGCTTGGACCTGCACTGTCCAGCACGGGAGTCCAGACATACTTCAACCAACTGTAGATCTTTTATCAATACTGACAAACTGTGAGGAGAATGGGCTCAACCACAGTGTGGAGTCAGACCCAGACAAAGGAGAGCATATCTAAAAAGCCTAATTTTATTTTCAAATGAATTTTCAGGGAGTTATGCTGTCATAGCCTTTTTTCTACCAACTGTATAAGAAAACAATAGAAATACCAGAACTGTCCAAAGGGATGGAACCCTTAAAACACACATGAGCCCTAAAAAAGTCTAAAGTCTCTCTCAGGGGTGCTGTCCCTCACAACCCCCATAATCAAACCGAATTCAGGCCCTAAGATCCGCACATTCCATACAACCTCCCCAGGCCCTGGAACCACCAGGGTTGGTATCCCATTTCCAGAAGACTCGGAGTTGGCACAGCCTTTGAAGAAATCTCCAGGGAGGTTCCTGTTCTGGTAACAGTACCATTCCGACTGTGCACCCAGCAAGCAGCTTTCCCCTCAAGCCTGTGTCGGTAAGCCTCTTAAAGGAATAAAGCCACACACGCACACACACACACACACACACACACACACAAGCAAACTTGCTTTGTTCATTTCCTTTCCTTTTTAGCCACAATCACAAACTTCATGCAATCCCACTAGACTTGGAGGTGAATGACCAAGGAAACTGTTGGCCCCAGAGAGCGTTAGCCCAAGATCATATGGCAGGAGCTGGGAATGCAGCTTGTTTGGTAGAGTGTTGGCCTGGCGTGCACAAAGCCACCTCTATCCCAGCTCAGCACAAGCCAGAGGAGGTGGTACCTGCCCATAGTACCAGCACTAGGGAGGCGGAGGCAGGAAGGTTAGAGAGTCAAGGCCATCTTTTCCTTTGTGATGGGTTCTAGGTCAGCCTGGGCCACACGAGGCTGTCTCCTATGCAAGTAAATAAAAATAATGAAAAAGACTGCAGGGTATCACAAGCAGGTGTTGGTGAGAGCTGCTCTCCTGGGCTATGGAAGATCTGGTGATTGAGATAAAATACTTGGTGGACGTGCAGCACAGCCCACAGCTGGCAAGGGCCAGCCTTCTCGATGTTGTCACTATTCCCAGGAACCCATTCTCGCTCGCCCCAGCATGTGTTTTTGGTGAAGCTCTGGGACCTGTGTGCTCCAGGATAACATTGTCACCACCAGATCTCTCCCTGTAGACAGACTGTCACCAGGGCCAGTGCAGCATGTGGCATCATTACCCTCTTCCGAAGCCTCGACTCATTCTGGGTCAACAGGAACCCCTCAAAACACCTTTCTCTCTGGTGCACGGAGCCCTGGAGTTTTCTGTCATCATTTGACCTCTTCCTTGAGGTAGCTCAAAGGAGGTGCACCCCAAAATGCCAGCCACTGATGGCGAAGGGCACAGGGAAGCCGACCATCCGCGAAACCACAAGCTTGTCTTAGAAATCATTTCAACTAGCAAAAATAAATAAATAAATAAATGATAGTAAAGAGTCGCCCCTACATTTTGCAGTGGCAGCTGCTGAGGGACAGACTGTGGTCATTATGTTGTAGGGTAAAGGAAGCAGAATTTCAAGGGGTGGGAGGCTCTTCCATGCAGGCAGAGAAAATGACTCCCTAGACTTTGGCCAGAGTATCTGCGTTAACTACGACAGGTCTCATCTGCTGCCAGCAGCACACGATACGTGAAGAGCGCAGATGGGCAGTCCCGACTCCAAATTGGTCTCAAAACTCCAGGACAACGTTGAATTAAGGACAATGATGCCTGGTGTGATTTTTGGGGATTTTTTTCCCTCATAACCGATTCAATTACCTATCAGACCAAAGTCTCCTTTGAGAGAACTTCTTGCTACTTCTTTGCATTTTTCCATGCATTTGTCTGCTTTCTGGAGCTGTTCTCTGATAAAACCGTCAAAATGCCCAGGCCCAAGCAGGACCTCTGTACTGCAGCAAATATAAGGACATCCTTGCCACACAACCTCCACCCTAGCACAGGAGAGCCACTCAGAGCATGGTCTGTGGACTGGAGACAGTCCCACAACTGCCATCTTCAGAGAGATCTAAGGGATGCAGATTGGGCATGGAAATGGGTGTGGATTTTTTATGGCATTTTATGCCTGTTGAATCTATTTTAGAACAAAAGCTCATATGCTTCCCTTTTAATTTTCTAATAAATTTTACACAAAAGCCATCTCTCCTCATGGATTAACATGTTCAGAAAACTGGTCTTTCATCAAGTAGAGTCTAGAAACATTGTCTCATCTTAGAATACACGTAAATAATGCACCGGCATCGTGAAGGGCAGCTATAGACACAATGAAGAAACTACACGAGGAAGTACAGCTCTCACCTATAGAGTGTGAGGACCTGAGTTCAAGCCCAGGAGTGGTGGCATGTGATCATGACCCCAGTGCTGCGGAGGTGGAAACAGAAAATCTCTGGGCTCCCTAGACAGCCGGCTTAGCCTATTTGGCAAGCTCTGGGACAGGGAGAGACCCTGCCTCAAAACCCAAAGTGGACAGCAACCAAAGAACAATCCCTAGGGTCTTCCTCTGGCTTCTAAAAACATATATACATGTACGTAAGTGCAAGCATGTGTGCAAACACCTAAAGACACACATACATACACACACCTCTGTAAACGTGAATAATACATACCTGTTTACACACATACCTCTGTAAACATGTGCACACACCTCTGTACACATGTGAACACATACACACTTACATATACACATACGTATACCTCTGTACACATGGACACACAAACACACACATCTATATACACACACCTCTATATACATGTGCACATACACACAAACACCTATATACACACACATGTATATATACACATAAACACATGCAATTGCAGAAATGAAGGTAAATCACTGGCTAGAAATATTTGAATTACTTCATGTTGACTTTAGTAACATGAAGTAATTCAAATATCTTCATGCTGCTTGGGTTAGGTTGTTAATTTAGTAACATGAAGTGTTTAATTCAAGTATCTTCATGCTGCTTGGGTTAGGATGATCACTCAGAAATTGGCCTTCCTCTGTTAAACCTTCACCAAATCAAAACTTGGTTTTGAAGCCAACCAGACCCAGCCAATATCAGGTTGACTTACTTTAAGCACGGTGCCGTAAACTGCCTCTATTTCTAGAACTCTAAGGCATACACAGATGTGGCCATCTGGAGTCACAGGCAGAGCAGTAAGGGATTTTAACTATAATGATTCCTACACGTAGTATGAGAATGAGATGTGCAAAGGGCCTTCACCAGGCAATCACCTTGCGTGTCGCTGGGGCTGAAAACAAGTAGATGCGTGGTAACTCTAGGGATGGACTGAAAGCAAGCCTGCTCAAGTGACTGCATGCAATCTTTGACTCTTGGGCAGTCCTGCGGAGGACTCTAGAAACATTGACCAGAGAAACCAGATGAGTCAGGGACACCATGAGAACAGAGCCCACAGAATCAACTGACTGGAACTCATGGGGCTTGCAGAGATCAGGGAACCTGGCGGGGGAGGGTTGACCTAATTCCTCTATGTATGTGTTGTGGCTGGGTAGCTAGGTGTTCTTGCAGACACTGTTAGCAGTCCTAACGCTGGAAGCAGGGAGGTCTCTGTCTCTTTGTTTCCTCTGCTGGGTTGCCTCGTCCAGCCTTGATATGACAGTATGTTGGTATGTGCCTGGTGTTGTTGTAGAATGTTATGCCATGTTTGTTTGATATCCCCCTGGGAGGCCTGCTCTTTTCTGAGAGGCGATGGAGGGTTGATCTGGGTGAGAAAGGGGGAGAGGAAGGGGGAAACTGCAGTTGGGATGTAACATATGAAAGAAGAATTTGAAAAAGAAAAAGGAGAGAAGAGGGAAAAGAGGAAGAGAAAGAAAAGAAGAAGAAGAAGAAGAAGAAGAAGGAGGAGGAGGAGGAGGAGGAGGAGGAGGAGGAGGGAGAAGAAGAAGAAGGAGGAGGAGGAGGAGGAGGGAGGAGAAGAAGAAGAAGAAGAAGAAGAAGAAGAAGAAGAAGAAGAAGAAGAAGAGGAGGAGGAGGAGGAGGAGGAGGAGGAGGAGGAGGAGGAGGAGGAGGAGGAGGGAGAAGAAGAAGAAGAAGAAGAAGAAGAAGAAGAAGAAGAAGAAGAAGAAGAAGAAGAAGAAGAAGAGGAGGAGGAGGAGGAGGGAGAAGAAGAAGAAGAAGGAGGAGGAGGAGGAGGGAGAAGAAGAAGAAGAAGAAGAAGAAGAAGAAGAAGAAGAAGAACAAGAAGAACAAGAAGAACAAGAAGAACAAGAACAAGAAGAAGAAGAAGAAGAAGAAGAAGAAGAAGAAGAAGAAGAAGAAGAAGAAGAGGAGGAGGAGGAGGAGGAGGAGGAGGAGGAGGAGGGAGAAGAAGAAGAAGAAGAAGAAGAAGAAGAAGAAGAAGAAGAAGAAGAAGAAGAAGAGGAGGAGGAGGAAGAGGAGGAGGAGAGAGAAGAAGAAGAAGAAGAAGAAGAAGAAGAAGAAGAAGAAGAAGAAGAAGAAGAAGAAGAAGAAGAAGAAGAAGAAGAAGAAGAAGAAGAAGAAGAAGAAGAGAAGAGGAAGAGGAGGAGGAGGAGGAGGAGGAGGAGAAGAAGAAGAAGAAGAAGAAGAAGAAGAAGAAGAAGAAGAAGAAGAAGAAGAAGAGGAAGAGGAAGAGGAAGAGGAGGAGGAGGAGGAGGAGGAGGAGGAGGAGGGAGAAGAAGAAGAAGAAGAAGAAGAAGAAGAAGAAGAAGAAGAAGAAGAAGAAGAAGAAGAAGAAGAAGAAGAAGAAGAAGAAGAAGAAGAAGAAGAAGAAAAGAAGAAGAACAACAACAACAACTTGGTGGCCATGAAATAAACCAGAAAGGGCCTGCATGGAGCTTTCAGGCTAGATGATCCTTTTCTTCAGAATGTTTGTTGAGCCTAGAGGCAGGCAAGGGAGGATGTAGAGAAGGAAAAGGGAAGCTTCCAGACTTCAGGAGTCTGCTCTCTTGCTGGGAATAACAGACAGGGAACTTGAGACCATGCGGGGGATGCCGGGTACCCTAAGTGACTGATGAGGGCGATGATGGATCTAGCTGTGAATTTCCAGAAGTCTCTCTCACCAGGAAGCTTTTTTCTCTGAAAAGTCAAACTCTCGAAATGAGGCAAACAGGAAATCTGTGTCTATTTTTTCCTGATACATTGCCATCCTCAAAAAAAAAATTGGAGAGAGAATGACAAAGATATATATGAATTAGTCTAAAATATCAATGCCTATGAAGCCTGAGAAGCGAAGGTCTTTTTCGACCTTATGCCCAGTGAGTCCCACGCCCCTGTGGGTAGAAATGTCCCCTCCACCTTTCCAAGGACTGTGTAGTCACCTCTTTGATTCCCTCACGCCCTCTTCCCTGTTCACTGCTCCTGGACCCCATCCTCCAGCAGAGGCAAATCAATTCAAAACTACAAAAATGCAAGCTGGGCGTCTCCTCCATACACAGGGAAATCCGTGGGCTCTGGGGAATGGAGAAGGGAAACAGTTACCACCGTGCCTGTCTGGGACGCAGGCAGTTCCATGATCTTCCTCCAGGAGATGTCGAGCGAGCGCGAGCGTTCGGAAGGCCAATTGCTCTGCAAATCCATTGTTCTGAGTCTTTGTAAGTGTCAAAAAGGCTGGGGCAGTTCTGTTTTCGTGCCCAGAAGAAGCAGTGTCTTCCATCAGAGCAGAGTTAATGATAGTGATAAATGTAATAGGATCATTTTACTCCCGTCTAGTTCTTTCCGGGTTTTAGTTTCGAGCTGGCAAACTTTCTATTCTGGGCTTTTGCTTCCTTTTCCACTCTGAATCTCTCTGTTTTCATGACAATAGGAGAAAAAGAAGGTGTAATATAAAATATCGGTCATAAATCTCAGCAAAAAATAGAGATTTATAGCAGAAATGTTAAATGGTTTTGGTGAAATTTTAAAAATTGTTAGATCTTTTAAATTTTTAGTGTGTGTGCTTGTGTGTGCATGTTTGTGTTTATGTGTGTGTGTTTGTGTGTGCGCGCATGTGCGACGCATATGTGTCTGTGTGTGTGTACAAAGGTCAGAAGATGGCTTTAAGGAATACATTCTTTCCTCTTTCGTGTGGGTCCCAGGGATTGAACACGGACCACAGAGCTCCCCAGCATGTGACTACCCACTGAGCCATCTCACTAGCCCTGATTGGGTTTTTATCACTATTTCAAACAATGGTCTTACATTATTCGGCATGCTTACTAATTACTTGATAATTTACAGCGCACTTATTGTTCTTTGATTATTAAATAACTCCTTCGTCAAGGGGACCTTTGAATACCTGTCCTCTAAGCTGGACTGCTGTCCGCGTTACGTGTGACTTTAAAGGCACTTTTAGGATACAGTTTCTCCTTCCAGAATCCTCAGAGCTGACTCTCTAAAAGAGACACTCTAGACGGCCCCTCACACTCGTGGGTTAAGTTTGTGAGGAAGCCTGGGTTCTTGGCCAGAAAACCCTTCCAAGTGGAGAGCATTTTCAAAAGTGAAAGAAAAATTGTCTAGATTAAGAAACAGGAAAGCTTCCATGATCTTCTTTCTTTAAGATTAAAAAAAAAAAAAGAATTACTCAATGGGAAAAGGGGAAAACCTGCGCTCAAACTCAAGTGTCTTTAGAGACACTCAAGAATCCCGAGACCTGGAAGCCTTGTGAGTCACCACGGACCCAGAGGCTGTTGGGTTTCAGTCAGAGGAGGGAGCCCACCTGCTCTCCCACCTCCCTGGTTTCCTGGCAGAACGGTCAGGATATTTGCGCTCCAGTTGAATTTAGGGTCTCCTCACCGCCCTTTCCACGCTGTGTTACTCGCCTGCTCCTTCATCCCTGGGTAAATGGCATGGGTTCGCTTTGGTGTTTGCTTGTATTACAACACGTTCCACCCAAGGTTAATGGTCTGCATTTTCTTGTGGTTTGGGTAATACCCTCGCCTTGGGTATAAATTCCTCCTGAATCTAAGAGAGTCTCTTTCTCCCTTGCATTGTTATCTCAGGATGTGCCCTGCGGCAAAACAGGCCCCACATATGAAGAGGCACACATGGCAAAGTTAGGGCTCCACGCCACACTTTGTGTGTTTTATTTGGCAACTAGATATGTGGCACACAGAAGGTCACACTGGTCATTTCTAAACTATATTGAGTGTTGATAAATATACAAACACACAGACACAGACAGACAGACAGATGGACGGACAGATGGACAGATAGATGGGACAGCAGTTATCAGCACTGGCTGCTCTTCCAGAGTACCCAGGTTCAACTCCATAGCCATTCGATGACCATTTGGGACCTTAGTCCCAGGGGAAGTGTCTCCCTCTTCTGGCCTCTCCAGGCCCCGGGCACACACGTGGTGCATAGACAGAGATGAAATGGTGGTTGTGGTAATTAGTTGAAGTTGACAACTTGACACTGTCTGGAGTCTGGGAAGGGACTCACTGAGGGACTGTCTGGTTGCCCTGTGGGTGTGTCTGTGGGGGATTATCATGATGACATTAAGTGACTTACGATGATGCAGCCTAAAGGTAAGTAGCACTGTTCACCCGGCTTGGGCCCTAGACTGTTTGAAAAGGGAGAAAGAGATCAGAGTGTAAGCACGCTTGCACTCATCTCTTGCCTTCTTCTTAGTTCAGACATAATGTGAGCAGTTCTCTCAAGCGCCCAGTGCTGTGACTTCCCTGCCATGATGGAATTGTGAACGCAAATAAACTCTGCCTCTCCTAACTCACTTTCGTTGCTGTATTTTTATCAAAGAATAGAAAGTAAAGCTAAGAATGTTGGATTCGAAACTAGGTTTTAAACTACAGCTCAGCCGTTCAGAGTGTCACCGTGCTAGGGAGAAAGTTACGTTGCATCTCTCTGGGTCTTTAAGGAGTTCATCTGTGAAGTGGTTGGAGAACTTGCCTGAACAGAACTGGAGCTCACATGGCGTATGAAGGGTTCAGTCAAGGAAGAACTTGGGAACTGTGACTTTGTAGCTTTTTGTGTTCTTTCTCTCCAGAAAGTTCTGGAAGCTGGCAGGCTTGGAAACGTAATGATAGCATGCAGGAGTAGAAACAACTGCTGAGCAGAAAAAGAATTCAACATCGATTCTCTTTCTGTGCTGTACAGCCTGTGGTGTGTGGACCGACCCACCCAGGACTGCAGCGTATTTCAGGAAAATGCGATGGTGCAAAACCATCCAGTGCATTCATATGCAACACAGAGAGCCTCGCGTAACCCCCGGCCTCGCCTGAGGTTCGGGGGTTTTTGAAAGAGCTTTGCTTTGCACTTTTTTTATTTTTTAATTAAATTCTTATCTGACATCTATAATCATCTTCTATTATCTACGTCTTCTGAAAAGCAGAATATTAATAATATGAACGTAGTGAATTTCTCTAGATCCTATAATTAGAAAATTGACCTTTGCTTTAGTGTTCTCTTCCAATCTACGCACTGTCTTGTTTCGCCTCTTGGTCAGGACGTTGGCCACCCTCGGCTCCTCGCAACATCCAAGCAGCTGCCTTTCCGTTCTAAATGATACTTTTCATCTCCCGCTCTGGGAGTTCTGAGATCTCATGAGTGAGTCGGTCTGAGGTGATGAACCCTCGGGTTTCAGATGCGGAAGATGGGGTGGAACAGGAGGCTAAAGGCGGGTCACGTGTGGAGGTCAGAGCAGCCAGCAAGGGCCGAGCAGAGCGCCTGTGTAGTCTGATGGCGCCCATGGCTGGGAACGGAAGCTTTATGGGAGGTCACGAGGTCAAGGTGGAAAACTTCGGCAATCAATGAACTGCAGAAGGTCACAGAAGAACTTGGGCCGTGAGTCACAGTATTCCAAAGGAGGAATACATGTGCCCAGGGCATGTGTAATGTCCCTGGAGAGACGGGAGGAGCAAACAAGATACACATCATTTAGTTAGAAGCTGCCCTTCCTAGCCCAAACCGTGGGTGCTGAACTAACACCCAGAGCAGGGCCTGGAATACAAAACTCAGCAAAGGCTGCTTCCTAACCAAGGGCCCCGAACAGAGATAGTGTCTTCATTTTCCCGTTCTTAGCAAAGTGACCTCACAGCACATCATTAACGGTTAACGTCCATCTCTGTAAAGATGAGCGGATGAAGCATGTATTGGCTCGAGTTTGCCCTGGATCTGTTCTTTCATACCACAGTCAAGTCACTTAAAGCCCATGTATGTCTAAAACAGAAATAAAAACTGGCTCTTCTTTGTCCTTACCATCCATTAAACTTGACTAGGATATATTAGTGATAATAACAATGAAAAGAGCTTTTATTTAAATCACATAAAGTATAAAACTGGAGAATACTTTCTCAGTTTAACAAATAGCCCTGGTATTGAGTCATCCAGCAATGACCCATCACATGCTAAAAGCATGGACCAAATACCTGTCAGTATGGTAGGCATTACGTATGCAAAGACAAACAGGATATGGTCCTTGAAAAGCGCCCCAGGGTATTCCAGATGTTGTGGTAGGATACAGCCAGCGTACCACTGAGACCCAGGCAAGACTGGCCAACTCTACCAGAAAAGATAACGTGAGTCCACTTCACAGAGGGGCCTCTTGAAGTAAGAGGTAAGAAGAATTACCCTGATGCTAGACAAGGTAGAGAGATGGCACAGAGTCTCCAAACATTCTGGAGGTCTTAAGAACCGTTCCTTCTCCTAGTGGGAAAAGCCTGGGGGAATCTGATTTCTTGGGGCCCATCATCTCAATAGTCTGAGAGCTGGAAGGAGGATGTGCTCAGTAGTTTGAGTGTCGACTTGACACAGCCCAGAGTCATCCAGAACTGCCTAGATCAGGCCGGCCAATGAGCACGTCTGTCTCATCGAGAAATGAAATAACTCACACCAACTGTGGGCAGCAGCATTTCATGGACCGAGCCCTGAATGGTATGAGTGAAGAGAGAAGCAAATGGGCATGTGTTTGTTCTCCCTTTGCTCGTGATGATAAGGGTGGTGCTTTAAGCACCAGCCTTGGCCTCCTGAAATGATGCCAGTAACTTGGAATTGTAGTCAAATAGATCCTTCCTCAAGAAAGCCGTTTCTGGTCAGGGTATCTTCTCACGACAGAAAATAAACTAGAGCAAAGCAACAAACTGTCTCCTTAGAATTTCTCCATTCCTCCCAGGATGGCTACAGTTAGGGAATCAAATAGAGGTGCATATGATCTCTGAAGCTGTAGGACAGGGAAGAGTTATTACAAGAAGTCCTCTCTCAATGCCGGCATAGCTAATCCTGAAACCTTGGCTCGGGGAGATTGATGTAATTGCTGTGAGTTACATTGTATTCGCACCTTTGCCCCCAAATTCGGGTACTAGAGTCCTAACTCCTGGCACTCAGAATAAGAACTTACTTTGAAAATGAAGTCAGTACAGAGGTATCTAGTGAAGATAGGTCGTGTTGGACTGTGGAGGGCCCAGAATCCAGTGTAACTCATGACCTTTAAGAAAAGGGTGGGATTTGGAACAGAGAGGGACACAGGAGGACACAATGCAAAGTTGAAGGCAGGGGTGCAGGTGATGCCACAGAAGCAGACACGGGCCCGGAAAGCAAGCTCCTTGCAGCCCTCAGAAGGAGGAGACCCAAGCAGCACCATGACCTAAGACCTCTAGCCCCAAGAACTACAAAATGATGTTTCTATGACAACGCAAAATGCTGAGGGCAATCTAGAACAAGGTGAGGAATGGGTGTTGGGGAGAGTAAGGTTCTCTGGGGGTTTTCACCGTGTTCTTAGAGCAGGGGAGAGCCAAGTCCAGGGTCTTGAGGAGATGAGTTAGTTATATGACCATCCTTGTATTTTGGAGGGATTGGTGTGGCTACAGGGTGACGAGCGGATGAATAGGCTATCAAGAGGTGACAAGTGGATTTGACGTCTGTGTCTGTGTCTGCAACACTGAACATGAAAGTTACCAACGTTTAGGAAGTGATAGCCACAGCCTTGAAGTTGGTTTGGACTGCATTGCTATATGATGCTACAGAAATACATTGTAACTTGTGCTCAGACAGCCCAAATCCTGACTCCAGGAAGTGCTGATGTTGACAGAGAATAGTCCATGAATTGCCCTTTGTCTCTGCATGGATGCTGTCACTAACCATTGGCGATGCCGTTGGTTCTGGGACCGGGGATAGACATTGTTTTCTCCCGCCTGCCTTTGATGTCTTTATTCTTGCAGTCAATATTGTGATTGTTCCACTTTTTACATATGGGTAAGGAAAATTAGCATGTTTACCAGAAGAGCATACCAGAGTGACAAAGTCAAAGCCCATTTTAACTGCTGTGTCTGTGAACTCTAGCCCAGCCCTGCTCATAAGATTAACAATTAGAGACTTCCTCCATTAACCAGATGCTCTGTGTGCTGTGTATCTTAAAAGGTCAAATTTAAGGAAGAATTTATTGTATCTTTTTTAAGATATGTTCACTTAGGTCTTCTATTAATTTTATTTAAAGTCTCCTTTTAAAAGCAGGCTTCCAGACACATCACCCACACACCAGCCCCGTCTTGTTCCATTTCCGTGGCTGGGTTTGCTAACGGGGAAAGATAGCATTTCCTGCTGAGGTTGTTCAGGATCTTCTACCGGCTAGCTGCTCAGAGGCAGCATGAGATTTGGAACTCACTTGACTTCTCCATCTTAATGGCACATAACTCTCTTGTCCATCCGTCCGTCCCCCCAAATACTTACTGAAAGTGGATGTTTCTTGAGGCTTTCCTCCTACCATGGGACTGGTGTGTCTCTGCCCCTCAACAGAATCTGTGCCTGGCACTATTGGGTCTTCCTTGAATCTTCTCAGCTCACCAGACACGTAGGCAATGGTGGTGCCTCTAGCAGCTAACAAAGCCCTATTGGTGCGCTAATCTCTTGTTCTCTGTGTGAAAACTCTCTGTGGAGCATAACGACTTCCTTCACCTGTGACAGGTACAACCCAGAGTCAGAAGAGCAGCCTTTAAGACCCAAGGACGGGAGGCTAGCCAGGAGAGGATACCCCTGACCTCCCGGTATCTGATCCCAACTTTTCTCAGAGGTCCCCTACCTGGGGAGGTCTATAGAAGGATGTAGAAAAGGAAAGAGGGGAGATTAATCTCAGAAGAATTCCTCCCATGACGCAAACATATGTTTCCTTTTATTACATTTATTTACTTGTAAGCATGTGTGTGTCATTACGCAAGTACAAAGGTCAGAGGGCAACTCAAAGCTCTCCCCTCCCACCAGTGAGTGGATGCTGAGGGATTGAACTCAGGTAATCAGGATTGGTGGCAAATCCCTTTACCCACTGGGCTACCTCACAAACCCACAGATTCGTTTCTTAACCTCCACTTGTGAGTTTGGGGTATTGGAAAATATATGGCAAGGGTAATCCTATGATGACTTCTGGACTTCCTCTTGGCAAGCAGAACCCAGGGCTCTCCAGAATTACAGTCTCAAGTGCAGAACCGTCTCAAGCCATGTATGGTTAGGAACAAATAGACATCGTTTCTGCTTATTCCAGAAGTTAGGGTTGTTTTAATATGTAGATATATGAATGTTAGAAATAGAGGTTAAGTGTTATTTATATTAATTATACCTCTAAGAAGTTACGTTAAAGTTTAGAAAGGAATAATAAACCTTAAAGGACAGCAATAATTAAGAGCTCAGGCATCCAGGGAGCGGCCCCAGGGATGAGCAGCAGGCTCCATTTCTGGCCCAGCAGCACCTACTAGCAGAATGGTCCCCTAGCAGTGATATGTTTTATATATGGGGGTGCAGAGAGGAGGTGGCATGTCAGTACCAGAGGAGGCGTGAAGCAGGGAAGGGTGAGCCTTTGGCGGGGACAGCAAGGCCTGGTCCTCTCTGGGTAACTTCTAATGCTGCAAAGCGAAAGGACAAAGAAGTCGGAAACCCGGATTTAAAAGTCAAGATCAAATCGACCCATAATTGAATATCCTTCAGTGTGTGTTTTTCAATCCACGCGTTTGAATCACCCAGGGATCTTGTTAGAACTACAGATTGAGTCATGTCTTGGTCTGACATTCTGGATTTCTTATTTTCTATCTTTCTTCATATATTTTAACATGCAGTAATTGTGTATATTAATGAAATTTGGTGATTTTCCAATATGTGTTTATAGTATACTCTGACTCAATTAGGTCACCCTTTTTACCCCTTATCTCCCCCAAACACACACACAGACACATGCACGCACACACAGACTCACACACACAGAGACACACATACACACACAAACACAGACACACATATGCACTCACACACAGAGACACACACAGACATACACACAGACACATGCACACACATACATTCACACACACAGACACACAGACATGCACAGAGACACATACACACAGACACACACACAGATACACACAGAGAGACATACAGACCCCCACACATGCACACACACAGATACGCACACACACACACAAACACACAGACATAACACGCACATACACAGACACACACACACAGACGCACACACACTCAAGTGCCCTTCAGAGTCACTACTATTCACTATTCTGCTACTCTACTTCCCCAGAAACTTCCTTTTAGCTTGCATGTCTGAGAGGTTATAGCACTTGTGTGAGTCTGGCTTAGCTCATATAACATGTCTTTCCAGTGCTATCCATGTTGCTGCAAGGGATGGGATTTCACGTCTCCTGAGGCCTGAGTCATCTCCCTTACGTTCACGACCACATTTCCCTTACTAGCGCTCAGGCCAATTCTCTCTCTCGGATATTGTGATCACGCCCACAGCAGCAGGTCCTCAAGCGTCCTGTGGGGTGCTGCTCTCGTCTCCTTTGAACCCCAGAAGTGGAATATCGGGATCACATGATAGATGTTCCTGGGTCATAATAGCTCTGCTCACTTCTGTTCCCACCACCAACATCCTTGCCAGCGTTTCCTTTGTTCTTTGCTCGCTGACTCCTTGTTGGGCAAAGGGTAGTGTGGTTAACAGCCGTTCTGAGTGAGCTAATATGGCTAATATCTCACCGTGGCTTTTATATGGCTCCCTGGCAACTGATGAATTGCTTACAGTTGTTTGCCCTTTGTGTTTCATCTTTGGATATATCTGTTCAGATTATTTGCCCATTCTAATTGGATTATTTCATTTTGATTGTTAAATTGTTGGAATGCCTTATCTATCCTAATTATTAACCCTCTGCCAAATAGAAAACTGTAGGTTATTTCCCCGGGGTCTTGGGTTTTCTCTTGGCTCTTCAGATTATTTGATTTGCTCTTCAGATCTGTGTAGCTTGACAAAATACCGTCGGCAAGCTTTTGCTCTCGTTTCCACGGCTGTGAGGGTCCTGTCTGGACAAAATGCTGCCTGGAGCAGGTGTCTTCAGGTATTTCTCCTCTTTCTTGGTCTTTGATCCATTTCGAGTTGACGTTTGTAACTGGTAGGGAGTGAGGGGTGGGTCAAGTCTCAGGCCTCTGCATATGAAAATCGAGTTTTCAAACACTGTCCCCTAGGAGGCAGTCCTTTCTCTGAAATCTGTTTTGCCACTTTTGTCTAGAACCAGTTACTTGCAGAAATTTGAGCTATTTCTTTTATCTCTGTTCGATTGCTTTGATTTGTGTTTTTATATGTTCATGCATGCGTTTGTCAAGTGTGCCTCTGCCTTGTGTGCTGAAATCAGAATTATTATGCTTTGCTCAAGATTAAGTTGGCTCTTCCAGCTCTCTTACATGAATATTAGGGTTTTTTTATGTTTTTATGACAAAGGTTTTCAGTACTTTTGATGAGAACTTCATAGGATCTATGAATTTTTTTATTGATGTCATAGTTGATGGTGTAATCCTGGTAACTTGCCAATGTCTAGACAAACCTCTCGGCATGTCTGTGAGGACTCTAGAGTTTGGTTCTGATGTGAGAGGACCCACTCTATATGCGGACAGCCCCTCTTCATCCTCGACTGAATGACATGGAGAGTGTGAACTGGGCATCAATGCACACCGCTCTCTTCTTGGCTGGAGTCATGCCTGACCAGCTGCCTCACACACCTCTGGCATGCCATCTGGGTCATGCCGAGCTGTCTCTCTCAAACTGTGAGCCAGTCAGGATCAGCTCTTCCTTCTGTTGCTTTTGCCTGGTATTGGTTAGCTAGGAGAAAGGTCACTTATGGGTGCCATTGTCACCATGGAAACCGGACTTTTCCCTTTGGGGTTCTTAGTCCTATCAGCAAAAGATTTTGGAAATGGGCTCAGAATCTTAAGGATAATTTTCTCAGAGATTGCGAGAAAAATCAACAAGGCCCACAAATTGTCCAGAGAAGGGACGGTAAGAAAGTCAAGAAAGAAAGGGCTTGAGTTAGGGTCTAAGGAAGCAGACAGGTTCAACAACAGAGGCCAGCACGCAGCAGTACGGAGGTGGGGTTGCTTCACAGGAGGAAGGAGAAAGCCTAGTGTACCGAGGAGAGCACAGCTTCTAGGCTCTGACCGATACCTGACAGAATGGAGGGAGAAGAAAACTGAGCAGGTTCCACCCTGCTACGTGACGGAAGCTCCGCACGCTTCTGACAGGGGAAGCTGTTCTGGGAGCATAGGTATGGTACCTCATTTCTTCAGCATGGTCTCAGGTAGATCACCTGAGCAGGACTCCCAAGAAGGTAATCCACAGACAGAGCTGGGTTAACTCTCGAGAGAAAAGCCAATCATGTATACTATTCTAATCTTTGTAGCAGATCCAAATGCCATGTCTCTACCACAAGCCAGAGGTAATTTCCATTCCTCTGACCAACAGAAAGTGGCTTTCTCTTAGTGGGCCTCCGCAGAGCCCTGAGAGCTCCACCATTTCCTATGGTGTTCCAAAGCCCAAGAGTTAGCGAAGCTGGTAGGGTCCAAAGGCCAGCGGCCTCTAAGGCTCTGGACATTCTGGCAGCACTGATTCCTCTAACTCGTGACAGGGAAACGTTTCCCTTTTGACCGTGCCTTCTCCAAGTTCTTTCAATATTCCACAGCTTTCACTATAAAGGTCTTCCACTTTCTTGATTTATCCCTAGGTATTTCACTACTTGTGTAGATGTTGTGAGTGGAACTGCTTTCATGGTTGCTGTGGTAAGTTGAATCGGTATGGCCCCTGTAGATTCACGTGTGTGAATGCCTGGCCTTTCAGGAGTGGCACCAGTAGGAGGTGTGGCCTTGTTGGAGCAAGTGTGTCACTGCAGGGTTGGGCTTTGAGGTCTTCAGACTCCTGATGCTTATGAATCAAGATGTGGACTCCGTCTCCAGTACCACATCTGCCTGCACGCCACCCTATCTCACCGTGAGGGTAACCGTCTGAACCTCTGAAACTGTATGAGAGCCAGCTCAATTAAAAGTCGTCCTTTTCAAGAGCTGCCATGGTCATGGTCACAACAGCAGAAACCCTAACTAAAACAGAAGGTGATGCTTAGGACTGGGGTACTGCTGTGATAGGCCGGACCATGCTTTTATTTGGAGCAATGTGGACTTAGGGAGTTTAGATCTGAAAAGCACGGGAGCACTTGAAGTGGAGTTTACTGGGCCATACTCAGTAGGAGCTAGGAGGCGCTGAGGGTCGTTTGAACCTTGGAGGCTTGGCTCGAGAGGGTTCAGCTGAGAAAAATTTTAGTATGTTGCCTAGAGATCGTTCTTGTGATAATTTAGTGAAGAATGTGACTGCTTTTTGCCCTTGTCCAAAGAGTCTGCCTGAGGCTAAAGGCAGAGATTTGGATCAATTCCAATGACAGTAAAAATCTCAGAACAGCCTAGCAGACGCTCTCGTGTGATATTAGTGTTAATTCTGATGAAAATGTATAATAGAAAAGAGCAAGCTGAGCAAGTGAAAATACAGAATGTACAGACTCAGGGGAAGAGGAGCACAAGGAAGCAGAATAGAGCTTAATCCTGTGTTCAAGGAGATAAACAGGTTAAGAAATGGGATAAAGGGAGTGGTGACCTCAGGACAAGACTCCCATCCAGCTACGATTCCAATTAAAGAACAGATTGGGTCCAGCTGTGCTGGTGCACACCTATAATCCCAGTACTCAGAAGGCAGAGGCTGGCGGATCTCTGAGTTTGAGGCCAGCCTGGTCTACAGATCAAGTTTCAAGACAGCCAAGCTTAGGCAGTGAAGGAAACCATCGAAAACAGAAAGTTGGTGTGAAGACGTCATTGAACAAGGGGGCCATGCTCCCGCCCCAGCAAGCAGCAGAACTCGGCAGCTTTGGCCACATGATTCTGATTTTAGAGCTAAGGGTAGAAGAATGGGGCTAAGGACTCTCCCTCTGCAGCTAAGGATCACTACTGAGGCCGGGTGTGTGGCAGGTGTGTTCCTGCTTGGAGGCCAAGAGAGACCATCGGGAGTGGTACTATTAGGAGGTGTGGCCTTGTTGGAGGAAATGTGTCACTGGGGGGGAGGTAACAGTGTAACACTGCTAACCTCGTAGAAGAATCTAGAAGGGTTCTTCTCTTTCAGTTTTTTGAAATGCTTTGAGAATTGGCACATAGTTCATCTTTTAAAGTTTGATAAGATTCAGCAGAGAAACCACCTGGCCTTTTGCTTCATTGTTGGGAAACATTTCAATCACTGGTTCAGAATCACTGCCAGTCACTGATCTATTAAGGATTTCATCCATTCATCCATTCATCTGCTCATCTGGTCAGGTGTTTGGTTAGTTTGGGTTTTTCTCCAACAGTTAAGTTTGGTATGTCCTAAGTATCCAGAAATGTATCCGCTTCTTCTGGGTTTTCCAGTTTGTGAGCAAAGAGTTTTTCATAGTAATCCCTGTGTAACTGTGTTACTATGGTAGCAGTTGGTTACTATGACACCAGTAATAATGCCTCCTTTATCCGACCTAATTTTGCCTTCTGTCTTTTTTCTTTCTTAGTCTAGGTTCAAATTCATTGCTTTTAACCTTCAAAAATCTCAGCTCTGCTCTGATGGTGTTTGTTACTTAGTCTCTTCTGACTTGCTTTTTTTTTTTTTTCTTCCATTCTAATCTTCGGCTTTGACTCTTCTCTTTCATTCACTACTTTATGTCTGGTTTGATTTTGCTTCTCTAACGCCTCAAGATGCAGCATTAAAAATCATTTTTGTTCATTCATTTGTTGGCCTGTTTCAGGAGGCTATAAGTGTTTCTCAACTATAAACACCCCTTTCCTTCATGAACTTTTTCTGTATCCCCAAAAGCTTTAGTATATTATGTTTCTGTTTTCATTTCTTCAAATATCATTCACTTTCCATGTACCTGCATAATTTCTAAAGTTTGTTTGTGTGTTACTCTAATTTTTTTCACCAAGAATATTTAGGAATTGAGTTCCGTTTTTATGTGGAGTCTGGTTTTCTATCGAGTTCCCAGGTGGCACTGATGCTTCAGACTCTTGGACCACGTCTCGAATAGAAAGACTTCAGAGACACTGCAAGAGAATGCCTGCCACACGTTCCACGACTAATGAGAGCAAATTCAGAGCTAGATATGTTATGATGCTATATAGCATCATTTACAGGATTTCAAAGAAACACACATTTACTCGGGAAGTAATATGAAAGGTTGCTTGCAAATAAAACCTGGATAAATTTAGACTTGTCCTCTGCATCCTAAATATTAGAAGACAACAGAAAATCTCCCAGGGCCTGAAGGAAAATTATATGACGCTTCATTTATTATGAAACCAACATTCACAGGGGCTTAGAGAGCAGGCCAGCTCTGTATATGTTCTATTATTGTTGTATAGCAGTTCACTCTTGTAAAGTTGATGGCTTAAAACAACCCACACTTGTCTTACCCTGCTTTAGATCAGAAATCCAGCAAGGGTCTTGTCTTGTCTTATTCTGTTACTGTGATAAAATGCCCAATGCAGCAACTTAAGGAATCTCACCGTTCAAGGTGGAATTCGTGGGTGAGTTAAGGCAGCGGCAGCAGCATGGAGCAGCTGGTCCCAACCCCAAGTCCACAGAACACGGAATGCACACGAATGCTCAGCTCTCTCTGTCATGCCACTTCAGGAACTAGCAAACAATCACGTTCATGCCCCACAACCATGCCCAGAACCCATGTCCCGGTTGATTCTCAACCCCATCAAGGTGACAGTTAGTGCTGTCCATCATGGTTCTCACGATGTTGAGTCCAGATGTCAGCACAGAAGCATCCTTCCTGAACCCTTTTTTTCCACTTTCTAGAGGCCCCTTTTATCACTGATTGTAATGCCATTTCTCTGTCTTCAAAGCCAGCAATGGCAAGTTGAGTCTTCTCTCGTGTTCTCTGCCATCTGCCTTCTTCCGTTCCCCAGCCAAGAAGGTTTTTCCACTCTTGAGGAATCCCATGGTCAGACAGCATAAGGTACTCATTCCATCTAAAGGCTCTCGACTTCGATGGTATCTGTGAATTTATTTTGCTTTGTAAAGTAGCATCCACACTGGGGCTAAGGATTACAGTGCAGGCACATTTGAGAGGCCACACTTCTGCTTGCCACGATAAACATGCTATTTTTGAGAAAAGTATTTGAAAATGTCTACTTCCAAAATTCAAAGATGAGGCAGTGGCGTAATGCGAACCGTGGTAAGCATTAAACTCAGCTAAGTTGGGCCAATATAAGAATGACCTTTGCATAAACTGTTAGAAGAAAATGCAAAGTCAGAATAATTTATAAAAGCATAATGGTGACATAATCAGTGTAACTGGGGGCATGGTCTGTCAGAACACAAAGCTAGCCCAGAGAGGTTAAAATGAGTGACGACAGCAGAATCAGGGGAATTCAATGGCAAAGGGTCCCGAGATGAAAACAATGATAGAAAGAATCCACAAAGTCAATCAGTTAAATAAACTCAATATAGCAAATGGCAGCCTGAAAGAACTTCAAAGGCAGCATGAACGAAAAGTTTAAACTGAGAAAGAAAATAGTATGCATCTATCATGGCAACAAGTGGTTAGATAGTTGCTACAAAGACAGTTCTCTATTTTGTAGAAAAAAAATTAAAGATACTCCAGAAGTAGTAAATAAAACCATAGAAGTCTAAATTGACAAAGCGTAAGATATTTTTGCTTCTCACCATTAGTTTCCTCAGTGTTATATACAAGAAATCTAAGACTTTATAATGCTAGGGAACTTGCTCAACCAGCAGTGGTAGCACGTAGAGCAAACCCAAGGCCTGTCTTCTTCGGCAGCTACATGGCGTCTCCTTGATTCCGCCTACTTTCTCTATATATGTCTGTTTGGATTTCCTGCCTGGCTTTACTCTACTGAGTCAATGGCTAACACAGCTTTATTCAGTAATGAATAGAAGCAACATATATGCAGAAGGAATCCCACATCACACACCTACTTCAACAAGGCCACACCTCCTAATAGTGCTACTTCCTATGAGCTTATGGAGCCCTTTGCTTTCAAACCACCACACAGACCCATTAGCTCTCAATTCCCACTGCCAAGTACCAGAGATGGAGCCAGCTACTGAAGGACTTCCATCACACCTCCTTGCCCCCAGAAAACCCCCATGATCATCATTCCTCTTACGTTGTGTGACTCTCCCATGTCCTCAGACTTTTCAACATTACTTTCCTCATTCAGAGATGTTGATTAGGCGAAGTACTCATGAAACAGAAAAGGGGGTGTTTTTCAGAACGATGAAGGCTTTCTCACGTCAGATAGGCTTAACTCGGGATCCAGAACACTGATTGTCATGGTCACCAAAGCTTCCACTGGGTTAATGGCCCCCGATTTTGTCCCCCAAACACAAAGAAAAAATTTCTTGGCAAGTTTACAAAGGAGCTTTATTAGAAAGAGAAGAAAGATTTATTACATAAAGAAAACAAGTCGAGTTCCCACAGAGTGAAAGGAGTCCAAGAGTTTGTAGGAAAACAAGAGTACAGAGTATGAAAAGAGGTCTCTTTTGAGGGCTGCCACCGAGTGGATGTCTAGAGGCTTTTTGTAGGACTGGATAAAGAGAGGCTATTTCTCTTGATATTAATCCTCTGGGCATATTTTGTGCAGTGCCAATGGGTATCTGCACATTCTTGGCATGTCCCCTTTTCCCAACCAGGAAGAGACTCACATGTTGCATATGGGATGTTCATACGGTTAAGGGGGTGACACACATCAGCATCACCCCTCTGCCCATCTCTGGCATGCTCTCTTAGCTGCTGGCCTTTGCTTGGCAGCTGGCAGCTGCCAACCTTGCAGGTGTTCCTGATCTCCAAACGTGGTGGTCTGCCAGTCCTCAGTGAAAGCGTATGTACTCTCTTTGTTTCCAGATCGCAGGGCCAGCTCATAGTTTACCGTGGACCCTTGTCTTGCCTGCCTGTGGGGAGCTAACTCTCATCCCGGCTGCCAAGAAGTACGTGCAACTTCTCTGGGTGGCCCCATATTTATCTCCTCACCCGCAGGGTCATCTGGGATAGTCTCCTTCCTAGAACAGGTGGAGGCATTTTAGAAGCTGTCTCATCCTAAATTGTGAATCTGTGAAGCGGGCCTGGAGGTGGCTCAGCAGTCAAGAACATTTTCTGCTGTAGCAGAGGACCCAGGTCCAGTTCTCAACGCTCACACCAGGCTACGTGCAGCTACCTGCAACTGCCGTTTCAGAGAAACCAACACCCTTTTCAGATTGCTGCGGGCACCTGCACGCAGGTGGTGCATTTGAGCGCATACAGGCAGGCACATGCGCATAAATGGAAAATCTTTTTAAAAAAAGATGTGGAAGGGTATCAATGCCTTGCATGTGTTTGGGGGCTGGGGCTTCATGGGGTCCAGCCAGGTGTCCTCTCTTCTGTCTTCTCTACTCAACCTGGCTATCTCACCCCCAGCTGCAAGCCTTTTTCTATACTCCAAACCTTACCATGATAGCCCCAGCATCCCTCTTTGCCCTGGCATCTGCTTTTACTGGACCGTTAGGAATACAGGGAATTGAATAGCACCCCCCCCTTAAAGGAGACAAACATTAAGTACATTGTACACTTACAAGTGCAGAATATAAGCACAAACAGGAATGAGCCACCACACCAAAGACAAACTTGGGGTGCAATGGAAACAAACAAGGGAGCTTGATTGGCAACCAAAGGTCAGGAAGTTCTCCTTAAAAGATGATATTTACGTTGCCATGTGGTTTTTGTCTTGCAAGTCTGTTTTTATGGTGAATTACATTTATCATTTTCTTATGTTGAACCATCCCTGCATCTCTGGGATAAAGTCTACTTGATCATGGTGGATGATCTTTTTTTTTTTTAATGTGATTTGGAATTTAGTTTGCTAGTATTTTATTGAGGACTTTTTGCCTCTATGTTTATAAGAGAAAGTGGTCTGAAATTTTCTTTCTTTCTTGGGTCTTTATGTATTTTATGTATCAGGGTAGCTGTAGCCTTATAAAATGAATTGGGCAATATTTCTTCTGTTTCTATTTTGTAGAATAATTTGAAGAGTATTAGTGTTAACTCTTCTTTAAAAGTCTGGTAGAATTCTGCACTAAAACGGGTAGATTTCCATTTTTTTAAGTCCTCGGTGTTATCTATAGCTACAGCTTCCGTCTTCTATTCTGTCCTCCCTACCCTACTTTATTCTCCCTGTTTCATAATTCCCATTTAACCCTATATCATCTATGCATAAAATTCTATTACAAAGTATTGCTATATTTCGTTACTTTGTAAGCGTTTATGGCATGCCACAAACTCACACAGCTTTCTCTCTTTGCCCCGGCCATTCTGATTGGAGTAAGCTGAAATCTCAAAGTAATTTAACTCTGCATTTTCCTAATAGCTATGGATGTTGAGCATTTTGAGTGCCTTTCAGCCTTTTGTATTCCTCCTCTTGCAAATTCCCTGTCTAGTTCCGTGCCCCAATTTTTAACTGAGTTGATTGTTTTCTTGGTGTTTAGTTTCTCAGTTCTTTATTTAGTGTAGATACTAACCCTGCCTGATGTACAGGCTACTGTCCTTCCTTACAGAAGCCTCTGAGTTTTATGAGGTCTCATTTGCCAATGGTTGGCCTTAATGCCTGAGCTATTGGGATCTGCTCAGAAGGTCCTTTCCTGCATCTGTGGGTTCAAGAGTATCAGGTCCCATGTTGAGGTCCTTGACCCCTCTAGAGTTGAGTTTTGTGCAGCATGAAAGACAGGATCAGCTTCTGTTCTTCATGTATCTATCCAGTTTGACCAGCACCATTTGTGGAAGGTGCTGGTTTTTTTTTCACTGTGTTTTTAAAATGTTTTTTTTTTCATTTTGTGAGAAAAATTGCAGTGGTATATGTAGACAATTGTGTTGAATCCGTACGTGCTTTCGATAGGAGGACCATTTCCACGATACCAATCCTGCCTGTCCATCGGCGTCGAGAGCTTTCTGCCTTCTGATGTCTTTTTCAGTTTCTTGCTTCAACGTCATAAAGTGTTTTCATGTACAAATCTTGGGTTAGATAATTTTTTAGGCAAAATTGTTTACTGGGAATTTAAATTTATTTAGACATATTATATCTTATCTAGCAGCCGTATGCCTTAGTTTTTTTTAAAGCTGTGGTTAACTGACATATATGAATTCAATTTAAACTTCAGCATGACGTCATTGTCCTGTTTAGTCGACTTGCTGTGCTCAATGAACAGAATTTCTTACCTAAGCTATTCTTTGCGTATTTTTCTCTGCCCATCTTACCGCACTTCTAGGCAGAGTTATAGATAGTATTTGAGTTTGATATGTCTCTAAAATGGCATGTGTCGGATGCACTTTATATGAGAATGTATCTAGATTTCCCTATCCTGTTTATCTAATAAAGTCTCTCATCTGTAAATACTCGTGTTTTATTCAGAGTGCTTCCTTGAAGCTCTCTGCTTTTGTGGTCTCAAAACTGAAGACGTGTGTTTGAATTTGTATGTATACAGAGTTGTATGCGGCTGAACATGCAAGACAGTAAATGACCCACATGGTTGTTACGAGACAAACAAAACTTGAGTCCCTGGGGACAATTCTATTCTGCATGTGCTATCACAGTGAGGAACTACAGGCCAGAAACTAAAGCATAAAAGAGCCCGATTCCTACAGCCTTGGTTTTATCATGAAATGGTCTTAGCTCTAAAAGGCCTGAGGAAAAGGAGTTTGTATCTCTCCTTGTTTCCCTGAGCAGTTAGAGGGCCACAAGCAACTACTGTCTCATCCAACCTAGTGAGATACACAGGACAGGGGACGCTAGGGCCCCAGGTGAAATGCCTGTGTTTCAGGAGACCAGGGGAAGAGGTGACGCACAAGAACAAAATGCAACAAGCAATTCGTAAATAAAAGTGCCAGTGGAAACTGCTGCATACAATCACTACCCACACCTGCGTAAGTGTGTCCTTGTGTCCATATATATAAGGTTCCCAGCCGCTGGGAGTTTGTGATCGTGTCTTACCAGAAAACAAAATCAGAAACAGACCTCAGGATAAGAACTTGAATGT
Organism: Microtus agrestis; assembly: GCA_902806775.1. NCBI lineage: Eukaryota > Metazoa > Chordata > Mammalia > Rodentia > Cricetidae > Microtus > Microtus agrestis. The sequence continues at coordinate 1,385,705 of CADCXT010001893.1, read as the reverse complement.
CTCTGAAAAGACTTCAAAGGTTTTATTTGTTTCTTTGTGATGCTTTTCTCTAAATGTTCTCTGGAATTGGCAGGGTTTCCTAGGGAGGCCGTTCCCTCGGGAAATTATAGTTTATATATGTTTATAATATATGATATTTTGACCCACTCTATTATAGTATTTCCGTGTCTATCAATGAAGCTGAGAAGAAGATTGGAGGCTAATCATGTAAAAGCGTGGACCCTCTGGCCTAATCAGAGCTAAATGCAGAGTATCTGAGATACATGTTTTTAGACAGACTGATTTAAATGTTTGTAGCATGATTAACAATTTGGCAAAGAGATACAAGAAAGTGTCTGTTATTTGCTTATAAGAAATATGTTCTGGTACCTTCCTCTTTGGTAATAATCGGAGAGGGCAGCCTTGGCCACTCGGGGTTTCTCAGCAGTAGGCACAGTCCAGAACCTGCTATAATGAGAACAGCAAAGAAGTCATGGGCGAGAAGTCTTCCCAAGAGGAAAGGGAAGCAGTGGTGCTGTGGTGGGTTTATCATCAGTCTCCTGGTCTGTGCCCCTCTTAGACCGTTCTAGTTCGGCCATCATAGCTGCTGCTGAGGGCTCAGGTGATCATACATCTTCTGCAGGAAAAAGAATAATTTTTAAGAGCACTGTGACATGTGGAGACAATAGCTCCACAGTAGAGAACATTATTCAGCGCTTTTGTGTCAAAGTCAGAGGAACGTCCGGTCCCTGGCAAATATCCCAGCATCCTGATGACAGAGAGCATAGGAGGAGCGGAGGAAATATGAATGTTCGGACATTGTAGAAGTGTGTAAACAACATCGTTTCTTCAAAAAGAAAAACTCTGATTGGCAATTCCTCCAAAGATAAAACAAATGGTGAGCGGGTTGATTATTCCCCAGTTTTAAACTCAGGGTTATAGGGTTGTCTTCAGCATTTTATAGAGTGATCAAGGAAAGAAATGTATGTTGTCTTTCAGTTTTATCCTCAGTCCTTTTTATATATATATATATATATATATATATATATATATATCCTTATAACCAAACTACACATTTATCTGAAGTTGTTTCATGTTATAAAAGGAGACACAAAAGGCACAGAGCATACGGGACAAATGTCGACTCTACCTGGATACTGGTTACATGGGAACAGTGGGCCAACTGTCCCACAGAGAGCCGTAAAACATGCTGGCCTGCACAGTCCCCTCTCTTCCTTTTAGAAGGGCTCATCTGTACATCACAATGGAGCACTGGGGGACAATTAGTATTTTGGCATGCCTGAGTTAGATTGTTTGAACATCTAGATCATTCTGTGTCCAAATGTCTGCAGATTTTCTCTCTGAGTGGGTCATGGTTGTCTTCTCTTTACGTTTCGGCAGTCTTGGCTTTAAAGACGATAAACATGGCGTGAGGAACAGTCTCAATGTTTCATTTTTATTGGACATTTTATTAGACACCAACTAATATTAATATGAGCAGAAAATTGTTGAAAGGGGAAAAGATATGATATGAGGAGAAAGTAATTTTCCTTTGTATGGCAGATTCTCTTCTGGATCATTAGGGCCTTATACGTCAGCTCTAGCACCGATGTGTTGGAGCGTCTTTCCACTCTCGTTTCCAAAGCAAACACTGCCTTGCTTTCGCGTGGCAAGCACTAGATTGGGACACAAGGGTAATAGAAACCTGTATCAGTGGGGGAACAGTAACATGAAAGATTTAATAAGATCTGAGTCTTAGTGGAGATGAAGTCGTTATTTTTGAAGATAGGCATAACAAAGATTTGTTGTTTCTAAAGTACATAAAATGGATCCATAAACACAGAATTATTTCTTACTCCAAGCCAGGGTATTTACCTCTAAAAGTCTAACTTTTGACCTACTCTCTCCCTCTCTCCTGCTCGCGCTGGGTGGCAAGAACCCGTAAGGGCTGAGGGTTGGACCTTTTAAAGTGGGCCTCTGCCATTGTCGGTCACCTCTTGGGCACCGCAGAATTCTCAGCTGCCAAATGAAGAGAGACGTTCTTAAACTCATTGATATAATTCCCTTGAGCTCCTTGAAGAAGGCTGCAAAGTCCTTCAGGATTGTTTGCGGGGCTCTCATCTCACCTGAAGTGAAATACGATCAGATTAACATCGTGCAGTCTGTGCGTGGCAGGAACGTGTTTCCCAAGTTCAAATGTTGTTTTCTTCATTGCAGGTTTCTTTTCTCCATGGAAAACTCCAAAGCCTGTAAGTTGGAATTCCTATGCTTTTTTTCTTTATTTTCATTTACTATGTAAGCCCCTTAAATGAAGAGGGAATTGAGCGATCTAAAATGCCCTTCCACCCCTGAGATTCCAGAATATCAGAAGAACAAGCCTTCCGTGCTCCCCTGTCCTTTCTTGCCCTCAAATACAAGGACAAGCTGACTTATTTCCTATAATTACGCCTGGTTTTAAATGTTCTGTGTACTAAAATTGCTTCTTAGGGTTGATGTCCTAGAATCCTTCATTAGCTATGTTACAATACTAATAAACAGAATATTAAATATGACCTGTTTTCATGTGCACACCCTATATGATGAGCTCAGGTTACATGTGAATTGTGAGGTGTGCTGAACCAGAAGAAAGATGACAAAATCCTGTGTGATAGACTTTGCAGTTAGTGCTGGGGGCCGTTCCTTCCCAAAGGAAGACGCACATCTGCATCCACTTCCCATCTTTTGTCTTCTATTGTCCCCCAATACAAGAATCACTCATCTTGTATTGATAAGCTCCACGATTGTCCCCACTTTTAAAATATGCTTACGAAATGGACACCAGCATTATTCAGGATGACGAGACAAAACACTTGAAAACCCGTTGTTTTTCCTATCACGAATACTATGTGGTCATGTAGTGACGTTACGTTTTCAAAACTAATTCATACTACGGTGCTGGAGGGTCTACCCTACACATTAAATATGAACTGCAAGAAATTTATTTCTATTTCTATTTGCAGTCTAATGACTATAGAAATAAACATATGTGTGCATATGCATTCATATATCCCAGCTCTATGTAGATAATGAGTATGTGTATCATTCTACGTGATTTACATTGTAAACATGGCAATCACTCAGAATAGTGCTTGGAATACTCATCTGATGCCAGCAACCTCTACTATCACCTGACCTCTCTGGTCCTGCTTCTCTTTCAAAGATGCTAAAGTCGTATGACAACATAGGAAACTAGTTAGACTTTCACCAGCGATTTTACAAAGCTGGGTTAGCTAGTGGACCTTAGCAGTCAGTCTTCGCTTGCCCTAAGGTTGAAACTATGACTCATGTTAACCATCCCTCTATCACTGTAACAAAATGCCTGAGTTAATAACTCGCCCATGAAGTGGAGCTGCTTGTGTGGGCTCGGTTTGGAAGGTCTCTGTCTATCACGGGCTGGCCCTGATGCTCGGAGCATGCGCAGTAAGCATCACCTCATAGTGAGAAAGCTCCTTTCATCCTAGGTCAGGGAGCAAAAGAGAAGAGAAAAGGATTAGGGGTGTACAGTCCTCTCAGCACTCTGACACACTCCATCTCCCAAAGCCCCACTACTTCCCACGCTGTTCTTGGCCAAGTCTTTAATACATGGACATTCAACACCCATGCTATGCCAGTATTAATGGCGTAAGTCCCCTTAGCTGGGTTGGCTTTTCTGGATCTCCTTTTATCGTGACTCAGAGTTTGCTACCCTAATAGACTGTCTAAAGCCTACAGCTGGACAGGTAGAGTGGTGAAGCAGAACCTTCACAAAGTAGACCCTCAGTTACCACTCTGCTCATCTGCTCCACCGAATACACCAGAGAGGGAGAGTGAGCTGCTTTGAACTTCGTAAATCACGTCGGGATGGATGCAATTTTGAAAGAAGTATTTTTAAATGCGTGAAATGAAGTACGACTTATCTTGCCCAGCTTCTAAATAGTTTCATCCCTTCATCCCAGCTCCGATCGGGGCCCTGTGGTTAGACACATCTTTATCTGATTTAACCAGCAACCTTGCAGCCTCATCAGGGTGCGACAATTATGCAATCTAGTGATTTCCTTATATGTACCACAGTCGCGCGAATTATGTCATTTGGCATAATTACAGCATTTGCCATCATTATAGTAATTACACCCATAGTCAATAATTCCCAAAAAGACTTTATAGAACTCAGCATACAATTAATCCTGAACCTGTGAATCTTTGCAAGAACTACGGCCTGGACTTCTAGATTGCTGGCTGAGTAAATATATAAAAGTCTTTGATTTCATGCTCTTCATGTATCTATGCAAAACCCCTGGACTAAGGGCCACAAGAGCATTGTGTAAGGCCCAGCGGTTTAGGACATCGACTCTCAAGCACACCGCCTGGGCTCAGGTGCTGAGCTTTTTCCTGATTAGTTTATGACCTTTAAGAAGCTGTTTAAGGCCTCTGCATCTCAAAGACTCTATTTGCAAAATGGGAGTAATTTCTCTGTCACTGTGGGAATTCTACATTAACCCACGCCAAGTGCTTACAACAGCACTTCAACACATTGGGCTAAAGATTACAAACACCTATGCCAGTGTACAAACCCTTCACGGGTAAGTCACTCCCCAAATGAATGCAATGTGCTAAGTGGTTCGTAGGAACAAATACAGTGTATCCACAGCATCTGGGCTCAGACACCTTCTTCTAGGTAAGACTGATGGCAGACTTAGCGTGAGGAAGCATGCTCAATGAGACCTAGCCTCCTGCTAGACCTCAACCAAGCGGCCCTCAGGGACTTTACCTAATAAGTAAGATGCTACTAATAATGAGTTCTCATTGTCTTTGCATGGCAGGATCTAAGCATGTGTTTCAAACATAAGATCAAACCTAATGCCTGTGTTGCCCAGCCCTACCTAAAGTAGTACAGGAGTAGGTTTAGACTTGTTTAGTAAGAACTGGGGAATGGAACCGGATCCAAATTCAAGGTATCATGGAATCTGGAAAGCAAGGTCTCTCAGAACATAAGGTGGAGCCGGCAGAACTGACCTTCCGGCCTCGGCACAGGGTGCCTCTAAGCCAGGGTAAACCTTTCCTCAGTAGCATCTTGGGTGGAGATCTCAGAGAGCCTCTTTAGAGGGAGCAGGCGAGAAGCAGCGTGGGAAGAAGACCAGAGGTCTCCTTTCCCAGAGACAGGGCTTTTCTCGAGCACCACTGACAGAGTCGCGCGGAGTGTCAGTGCAGGAGGTTGTGAACGCTTTCCTCAGCATCAGCTGGGTTCTTGACTCATTTCCCAGTCTCTGTGCTGTAGAAAATGTAGAACTCGCCAATCTTCCACAGAAACTGGCCCCTAAAATGCCCAAAGCATTCTTTGTTCTGTAGCTTTAGGGTTGTGTTTCAGAAATATCAATATTTCACCCGAAGCATCGTTCCTCCCGGGGTTATACATGAGGAATATGCACAGCAGTGAATTGCATGTGGCTGGAAGAAAACCCACAGTGGAAGATGGAAAACATGCACTTCTTGAACCCCGTGTTGGCATGTAGCATGTTAACCCTCTCAGACCATACTTCTGCCACATTTACGTTATAGCTTTCCACATCTTAAGTGCGGAATCAGAACTAAGAAAATCATAGCTGGAATGTGTCCATGTGGCACCTAAAAGCAGGTAGACAGGTCATTTAAGAAAGATGCCTTTAGACACAGTTGTGACCTGGAATGCCATAGCAAAGTCACCATTATGTATGAAAAGGAAAAGTCCCAGTGGAGCTTCCTGTATGAACGTCTCCACTGAGTCCAAAATGCACATTTAAGGGCTTTTACTAAGCAGAAGTTAAAGGTCCAGTGAGATTAAAATTAACTCCGGTTTTTATGATACTTCCAAGATCCCTCCCCAAAGCGTCTGGTTTAAACAAATAGCCCTGCTAGAACTAGAAGTTAGTTCTGACCAAGATCTGTTGTCGGACCTCAGGCAAGCCAATTACCCTCTCTGTGCTTCTAGAGATTATATTTAATATGAAACAGCTGAACTCATCCTCGCTCACTATAAAAACCATCTAAATGAAATCTTGGGCCATGCAGAAACAATTTAAATTCAGTCTTAGTGAATTAAAGTCAGTAACCCACTTATTCCCAAGTCTGCAATGTTTAGATTCCACACGAACCCCTGCCACAGTTCCAGGTGGGGGGATGGGCCGGAGGGACCCCCGCTGTGACCCATGGCATGTCTAGGAGGAACAGGGGTATGTGGTCCCCCACATCCCTTCCAGCCTTAAGAGTATTGATGACAAGGTGGAATCCTGACCAAAATATACCCAGTGTGAAAACAAGAGCAAGAAAACGAAGTAAAAAATAGAAAGCTTTATATCCATATCCATTCGTCAGATTTTTAGGAGTTCATATCTTAATTATGAGTTCTTCCATTCACTAAGGATGCTTTCTGAATACCTACCACATACGGGACCTGTAATTTGGAGCCGGCAGTGGCAAGTGATACTGGGAGCAGGGAGTGAGGTTGAATAGGACCACCCCAATGGCTGGGCCAGCTCTTCTAGGAAAGGAGATGCCTATGTGCACCTAGTGTCCAGGTAAAGTGAGGGGGGATGGTAGAAGAAGAAATAGAGAGGGGTCTGCAGAGCTTCAGAGCAAGAAAGGATGTGGGAAGAAGGAGAGAGTAAAGTAAGCAGAACCCACAGCCTGACAGGAATTTGACCTGGATCCTGAGAGAACCGTACTCTGATCCCACCCAGAATTGCAGGCAAGAGGCTACCATCATTATACTTTATAGGGACTGCCTGCTGATTCAAAGGAGAGAGGCAGAAGGAAGGGCTACTAGTTGAATAAAGGTGACACTAGCCATGACAAGAGCCTTCTCGCTAAATGGTAAATATTAGCTCTAGCTGCATGTATGTCCCCATGCATGGCCAATTAGGAAACACTTCACTACAGTGCCAGCAGGTACATTTCAGGGGACACGTTCCCACACAGTGAATGGGATTTCCGAGAAGGATGTAGTCCGTTGCTCCCGGATGAGCTATATGTACAAACTCTAGAGGAACTGCTAAAATATTCAGCTGTGAGAGGGGCTTAAGATGTGCACAGGTGATAAACGAACAAGTAGAGTCTACTTCATTTTCTGTTTTAGGGAAGTGGTGTGATAAATTGGAACCATCGGCAGAAAAAGAACAGATGTTACCTCTTCCTGAATATACATCCATAAATGATATTGGGATACATGCTATATTTTATAAAGGAAACCATCAAAGAAATGAGGAGTTTGCCATAGATCCCTAGCTACTATGCGGCAAGGTTAAGAGCATACATTCACACCCCAAGCACCACTTTCACTTACGTGATTCCGTAGAAATAGATTCTCTTCCTTCAAGTCGTATGTACCAAACTCTTCTTTGGGGCAGAAGTTCACATGGTAAGAAAGTCTTTTATGAAAGCAGCAGGGGAAACAGCCAGGCGGAATCCATCCTCAATCGCGTTCTCTCTTCTTTCCTTTCAGACGATGGACCGGTGGGAGACTCAGGGCAGCCCTCAGACAAGTTTATCTGCTCCGGCCGTACCGCAGAACCTGCCCTTCCCACCTGCCCTGCACAGGAGCTCCTTTCCAGACTCAACAGAGGCCTTTGACCCACGGAAGCCTGACCCATATGAGCTCTATGAGAAATCGAGAGCCATTTATGAAAGCAGGCGTAAGTGACAGCCATGTAAAGCCAGGGGACACTGACTGTGGCCGACACCAGCCTAGGGGGCGCATGGGGGCTGAATAATCTGGTATGATTTTACCTTCTGAGGCACAAAGGTATCTCCAAAGTAAGACAGCGGGTCTACAAGGGTCCTTAAAACCTGCCTTTTCTTTTCGATAATTGCATTTTAATTGACAATGCTTCTATTTTTATGGGGTACGATGTGATATTTCCATACACGTATACATTGTAGGATGATCAAATTAGGATAATTGGCATATCAAACAAAAGATAACTACAATAAGAACACTTAAAATCCTGTCTTCCACGTAATTTGAAATATATATTATGATCAGCTATAGTCACATGGACGTGTGACAGAATTTAGCGCCCTCCTATCTAGCCAATCTTTATTCTTGCTGACTTAAAGAGCTGGTTGCTTCTAAAGGTATCTTTGGGATTTAAATTACATGCCCCTAAGCTCCTGAAGAAATAAGGATGGAGTGGAGTTGCTGGCTTGGTTCACGTCACAAAATAAAATGGAGCAAATTTTTGGAAGGTGTAATCCATTTGACCTGACCAATAAGGCAACGCTGGAACGCATAACCCATTCGAACTGACCTGGAATCTAAAGCTTACATTTTGTCATCTTAGAGTCTTGAAGGCAGTCATTGGAGAAGTCCAAGCCTTGAGTAGAATGCAATCTCAGGCAAGTTTTTCCAATTCAGAGGTCATGAATCAATTCATCCTCAAAGGAGGGAGAAGCAGGTGCCGGTCATCCCGGCCTGAATCTCCTGCAGCCATTTAACACACCCAGCTGCCTTGCCTTAAAGCCTGCATATGTGTCTGCCTTCCTATTGGAAGATCTTCGGGATTATTTGAACTTTTAATATCAAGTGTACATCTGTTGTGTTCCTTTCTGACACTGTCACCTCCTCTATGGAAACTTAATCACAGGGGTGTATAAAACACAACACTGAGTGCTAAGACTCTGAGCAATGATAGCGAAATCAAGTCTAGTTTAAAAGACTTTGGTCCCCGGCACTTCCCTTCACAATCTGGTTTCCCTTGCTCCACCCCCCCCCCCCAATACATCCTTTCCAACTTTATCATCTGAAACATGAATAGGAGTTTTAAATTGTGCGTGGCCTCGGAGGACCCCCCCCCAATACATCCTTTCCAACTTTATCATCTGAAACATGAATAGGAGTTTTAAATTGTGCGTGGCCTCGGAGGACCTTGAACCCGCTCAGTCCTTTGATGAGCTCAGGGCCCGAGAATTATGCACCCAGCTGCTAAAGGGAAAAGTAAGCATAATACCTCTCCCCATCCTCTGTGACATCTTGTAGAAGTAATTCCGGTGGATAAAACAGTTAGGACAGCGGCCTTCAAAATGAGCCTGCGCGCATGCACACACTTTTCAATCATCAGTTACATCCAAGTTACTGTGTTTCGTTCTTCCCTCTCCTGGTAAATGACTGAAAAGTCTCAGGAGGGCTGTGCACTTGGAGCATCTACAGCAGGAAAATCAGAGAAGAGGGACAGTTATGGCTGAATAATGAAGGGTGTAGATTTGGGGTACTGGTGGTCATTACAGGGAAGAAAAGACACCACAAAGATCTGAGTCCGGCACTTACTACATGTATGCTTAAATAGCATAGTGTTTGCTCTCGGTACTGCGGCTTTACTAATTTCATGGGGAAAGGAACAGAAGTGTAAATAGAGAGGAATACACAGTAGATGTCCTACGTGGACGGCAAAACACACCGCGGGACTAAAGTATCACCCAGTATCCGGGGCAGGCTTCATGTTTGGGTTGCCTTCAGGGACTGTGATGAGCCGCTTTCTTCACTGCTTCTTTGCTTCTGTCCTTGTGTGGCTCCCAGAACGAGGCAAAGCCGCCTGCTTTGGGACAGAGGGCATCTTCGCATTGGCTCCTCATCTTCCGTCTGAGACAGTCAGGCCCTCAGTTTCCTAACAGGACTTGTACATGACCCTCAACCCACTCTAAAAGAATCCGGATTTTTATATCTAGCACCCGCAGCACCGTTCATTTCTTTTGAGTGCCTTTTTCCTCCTCGCCTGGAGCGTTCCCAGCCCGAGCAAAGCAGACGCCTTAACCTCCCATCTTTCTTTGCCATCGCTAGGAGCTCTTTATTCCTTTGCTGCTGAGGCAGCAAGGCCCCATCGCCCTGTTCCCGTGCCCAGAGCCTGCCCCAGGGCACCCCACGTTGCAAGGTCACTCAGGAAGCCAAAAAAGGGCAAGCTCATTTCCTTTCCTACACTTCCCTTCTTCTCTGTTATTATGTAACACTCAGTAGGTAGGGTATGAGCGAAACACAGAAACCACGTGAAGGTAAGGAAAGCTCCATCCCTGAAGGTGGAGGAGCCAAATGAGCATCGGGCCGCTTTCCATCCCACTATGCGGCTCCTCCCTACGGGCTCCTCCCGCGGCAGCTTCTTGTTGGACCCTACCAGCCTCTTGAAGCAAGCAAAAGGCCTTCGATCCTCTCCATACTGCCCATTTCCAAGTACAGAAACATCTTATTCTCTCACCTACATTTTTTAGAGTGATACTTTTTTATTTCTTTAGACAGTCTCACAAAATTGCCCCAGCTAGCTCTAAACCGGCAACTTTCCACCTCAGGCCCCCAAAGAGCTTTAGCTATACTTAACTAGTATTAAAACTTAACCAGTGGTTGGTAACCCACTGCCTAACCCTCACTTTCAAACAGGACTTTGAACACAATATCCAGAAAGCATGCGAAACCTAAAGGAAAGACCATATCGCAATTTTGATGGCGTAGACTTCTATCCATGTCCCTTTGAATCGCATGCACAAGCCTTAGACTTAGAGCTTGCTGACCCCTGGGAGAAGACAGCATTGGCGAGAGTTGGGAAAGTATGGTGAGAACCCTAGATCTGATCTGAGAGCGCTTTGATGCTTTCCTGGCTTGCTGTGAACCCTGGTGTCCCCCTCCCCTTACAACCCAGGCAGAAGTCACCGATGGTGTATTCACACTCGAGCTAGGTTGCAGTTACCAAGCAGAAGGACGCCCCTCCGCTTACAAGGGGCTCTACAGAGCTATAGAATGTGTGTCCTGTAGAAAGTTGGAAGGAACTGTCTGCATTCAAATCCCCACTCCCCCTGCAAATGATGGAAATTTATCAAATGATGTAAACGCTGCCGTGCCTCATTTGGCTCCTAATTAGATTAAGCTGACAGTGAGATGTGCATGCACAGGACATCTCACTAATGATGCGTTCTTGGGAAAATGTGATTTTTAAACAAAGACAGCCGTAGGCTAGTAGAGTCAAGTGAAACACAACATGGCAAGTACACACTCCTGAGAGGAGCCAGTGCCACCACCAAGCTTCCGGAGATGTCCTGAGATGAGGTTACAACAGAAAAGGGACAGAGAAAAGAAATTCCCCCACCCAGCAGGTTGGCGGGGTCTTTGATTTAAGAGTGCCAGGCATGGCGCCCAGAGGTGGCTCCCCAAGGCTCCACATCAATTAGCAAGAATACATGGAGCATTCAGAGTGTGTCTGAAACTCTGGTAGACATTCAAGAGAGTAAATTCACAAGAAATAATCTCTACTTATTAGAAAATTCTGGTGAAACACACAGGGAAACCATTTCTGGACAAGACTCTCTAACAGAACACAGTACTAACATCAGAGTGTCCTCGCTCCAACCCAGGGGCTCTGAAATGATGGGAAATGGTTTTTTGATGACCTAGTGACCAACGAGCCCATCTGGGGCAACTACATCCAAGTGTTTCCAGGGGTGTCCTGGTCTTGATTATCCTGTTATGATTATTAATAGCCTCCCTGCCACTCTCTAGACCATCCTCATTTAAGTGGTGAATTATCTGATTTCCTTTTATTGAACAGTCTATTCAAAAAATAGCCATTGTGCCTAGGAAAAGTGTATATCTAACGTACACACTGTGGTTAAAAAGTTTTAACATCCACTAAGAAAAAATGTTTTTTTTAATTAGTCAAATAATTATTTGACTAATCAAGTTTTTGTGTCTTCAAGTTTTATCTCTAACTAGCCTTTGGGTGACTTCTGCAGTAGCTTGTTTTGGTAGTTAAATTTCTAGCGAACTCCCCCCACCTTGCAATGCCTAGAAATTGTCGATATGTTCAGATCTAGAACATAGCAAACTTAAGTTGAGAAAACCAAGGTTAGGAGGTTCCACACAGTAAGTATCAGACCATGCATTCACATTCTTAGTGAATGCTAAGTCCAATTCAACATTACAATAACCATCTCACTGAAAGGGACTGTCTCTGAGACAGCAGCAAATAGATGGCCATCATAGGCTAGGCAATATGGCAAGCTTCCCAAAGAGAGGGGGTGCATTTTCTGAGTGTGCTCTACAGTACAACTGAGGCAGAAGAGAGGGCCAAAATTGAATAAGGCAGAAAATTCCATACTCCCTAAACCCCCCCACTGCCTTTCCACACTCCCTAATATCCTCCTGCCTGCCCCTTGCTTTGAAGCTGAAGTGAATGACCACTGAAGTTACCCAAACATTTTTTTCTCTTCCCATTGAACCTTGGTTATTATAAATGACAATTGAAGAGTTTCGACATGTCCATGCTCCTTCACAATAACACATCCCTCAAGAGTATGGTCACAAACACGCCAAGGGCTTGTCTGGCTGGTGTATCTAAAGGTATGGCCCCTTTAGAACAGAAGTTCCTCTTGGGTTTCTCTACTAACTGCTCACACCATTCCCTATTACTTCCAGACATTAGAAATGGTAATACACCACGAGGGTCTAGCAAAGGTAGCAATGGACAGTCTTGGTGGTCAAAGAGCCTAACAGAGATACAAAGTGTCTTTCAGCACCAGGCCTGTAATAGAGATACAATGTATCAAAGCCAGAGAAGAGTGGTTTTCAAACCTGTACTAGAGTTACAATGTATCAAAGGCAGAGAAGACTGGTTTCCACACCGGTTAATAGAGATACAATGTATCAAAGCCAGAGAAGAGTGGTTTCCACGGGTAATAGAGATACAATGTATCAAAGGCAGGGAAGAGTGGTTTCCACACCTGTATTAGAGTTACAATGTATCAAAGGCAGAGAAGAGTAGTTTTCCCACCCAGGCTGCTAACCTTCCCTTTTGCTATTCATTACTGAACTCTTCTTTACTCCGTGTGATGCTCACACAGCTCACATTGTTCCCAGGCCAACTGTTGGCCTTCTGGCTGCTCCTTTCCCGTTTCTAGTGAACGGAGGTGGAGTTTGCAGTGCCTCCCATCCTAATCACAGAGCCAGCTGGAAAGAGGGAGTGGAAAGTGACACCATCCACCAGAACACACCCCCGGAAAGTCAGGAAAGTGACATTGGGGTGGCCACATCACACAAGAAAGAATGTGGGCCCAGAAGCCCCTGTGAGTCCACCACTTGAGCTGGCCAGAGTCCAGGACCCAGGCGGACCCAGCTGCATACGGGAAAGGACAAATGCTTGGCTGCCACAAATGTAGGCAGGACTTTAAGTCATCATGAAAGGACATCTTGCACACAGGGCTGAGCCTGAACTGCCAGGGCAGTGATGGTGTCCTGCAGCCTGCATTAATTCACCTCTCACCTGTGTCCTTTCGCACACAATCTTACTATAGTGAAGTGTTAAAATGAGATGTAAAAAGTGTTCAGACACCCTTACCTGTGACTTGACATTAGAATCATGAGAGAAAAGACAGCATGCTATCATTTAATCCCCTCCACTGTATGTAAATGTGGATTCTCTCTACCTTTTATCACTGTATCCCTGGTGTGATTTATGTTTATGATTTGACCTGTGGGGGGAAACTGTCTTTTCACTGGCGCTTCTAATATATCATCACTTCGCCTCTGTAACATTTTGGAAAATGAGGTCGATAAATCCATTAAAGTTGTGTTTGCCATTTTTGATCGATAGACCCTAATTAGTTCAGAAATCTAATTTCAAAAGTAGTATCCTTGGGTGACTGTCTAGAAAACTATGAAAACATCCATATTTCTATCAGCTCCCTTTTATAGTTGGAAATCACCATGAAATGAGCTAATAATATAGACAGTACAATAAATATGCTACAGCACATTTTCCCTGTGCTTTGGGAATTAGATATAACTCCACAGCTTATGTATTTATTTTATTCAGTAATTTAAAACTTGGCATCTCTGCCGTTAGTAAAGGATGGAAGGGCAGAAGACTATGAAAATAGACTCAAAACTCCGTCCTTACCCATGCGTGCTCCCACATCAGTGTGGGCAGCACAGATTCCCAGCGTAACCCGAAGTATTTCTATGGAATGAACATGAGACCATCAGGGCTTCAGTGAATGGAATCTAATTGCTACATAGCAAGTAAGTCCTAGTGAGATTAGGAGAGTATGAAGTATCAATGTGACACCAACGCGAGTGTTCAGAAGATGGCGGTCTTCCATCTCTGACGTGAGTCTACCTGTATGATGACAAGACCTTTCTCAGTCAAAATCTAGACTGCCACAGAAAACACGAAGGCTCTCAGAAAGGAACGTTTCTGCCGGAAGCTAATTTGCCTTTGCACAACTGCCCTGGTAGGCAGGATCTCTGTGCCCTGTGGTGGGATATTCCTTTGCACTGTGTGAAGATGTGTCACTGTGATTGATTTTAAAAAGAGCAGAATGGCCAATAGCTAGGCAGGAAGAGGATAGGTGGGGCTAATAGGGGCAGAGAACTCCGGAGAGGAGAAAGGAGGAGTCACCAGTCAGATGGAGAGAAAGCAGGATGGGAAGTACAGAGGAAAGGGAACCAAGCCGTATTGAAGAACATAGATTTAAAAAATATGGGTTAGCTTAAATTGTAAGAACTAGTGTGGAACAAGCCTAAGCTAAGGCCAACCGAGCTTTCATAGTGAATAAGTCTCTGTGTTGTTTTTGGTGAGTTGGCAGCGCAGAGAAAAATCCACCTACAGTACCCCAGTGAACAAAACTAGCTCACTGTGCAAAATGAACTGAACTCCAGATTGGAGCAATAGACTCTCATTGCAATATTTTTTAAAAAAAAAATTGTCAATAAAACACTAGTATTTCTAGTGCTCCATGTGATAGTACTCTATCATAAAATGATGGCAGCTTAACAATGAGATGCTCTGTGATACATTCTCCCTAATCCACTTGAATAGTCTTAAGTTCCCCTCTATAATAATCACATATATGATTATACATCACACCTACATAATCATTTACATAACTGTAATAATAATGTTCTAGCATGGATCCCAACTTAAAACTGATTTACATACTAAACATATGGAGGAGGATGCTTGCAAGAAAAGCTTACAATTATTTTATCAACAGTATGCATTATACCCTAGAAGGATTTTGTAACTTTTAATTTTTGATACTATGATTAGCTATATTACGTGTTCATAAAGGCAAAAATATTCTGCCACTCTCAGATGGATCTCAACAACTCAATCTAACACAATTCTTATTTTCTTGGGCGCTTCTCGGCAAAGGGTTTGCATATGTATGACCTCTGCAAGGCTCAGATTAAACCCCATCACATGGTTTGAGAATGTGTCTATGGACAGAACTATAAAGGAAGGCGAAAGATATTTGGAGATCGCAGGAAATAAATTCTACCATTGTGAACAGGGAGTGGCAGCTTACACACCTAAGCTCGGCATTTGAGATGCTGAAGCAGGAAAATCCTGAGTCTGAAGTCAACCTGAGCTGCACAGCCTTCCTTGTGTGCAAGAAGAAAGGAAAAAGGAGGGAAGGAGGGGGCAGGAAGGAAATTGTGGTGAGAGTGGAGGGCAGTGTTCCCACAGTAAAGGTAAAGACAGCAGATTATTGGATAGTGAGTTTTCATCACAACGAAGTTAAAAACAAAGAAGTGTTTCCATGTGATTTTGTCCTAAAAATTATCTCGAAGGGTTCCCTGGCATAAAACCCAGAACAAGTGATGTGTGCCTCTTAGTGTCATGGGCTCATCTTGCATCTTCCCAGTGAAATACTTTCAAGTCTTCACACAGCCTTTCAGTCTGTCTCTCCCTCCCTCTGTGGTGCAATAGCTTGAGAAAGCACACTAAAACTCAAGGGACAGTTTAGTGATGTCATTTTCTATATACTCAATAGTCACAGATACCATCTCTAGTTCTCAAGCATGTCTGTGAGGAGGTAACTTGAACCTGCATGCGTCCATATTTACCCCCCATAAATTTGAACCCATGAGAGGAGCTGTCTCCACATACTCCCAATACAGAGAACCAGGGTTTCCAGAGTCCAAAAAGTTGAGGTATGAGCATTTCTGCAGTTAAAAAAGATGTTTCATGTTGATGTTAATAAATATATGTTGTTAGGCATATTGTAGGCCACATCATAGTTCTCATGAAGGCTCTCTGCTGCTAGAATGAACCAGTTTAACTCAACTATGTGGATACAACCTCAGCTATCCAAATGATCAGAAATCTCAAAATATTTGGACTGGTGTTAAATCTGTTTGACCATAGATTGTAATTTTCACTTTTCATCTTAGTGATCATAATATGATTTCGAGGGACTCATTGCATAGACTTCAGGTTCTGAATTGACATATTTCCAAATATATATTCTTACAGTGAAAATAAAAACAAGATAAAATTTGGAAATGGTCTTTTCCATGACGCTAAAAGAATCCATATTGTTCTGTTTTAACCTCTGTGAGGCGCATGATAATACACTCTAACCAGAGGCAGGGGACTCTATCCATCAAAGGATTTTAGAAACATGTGAAAAAATACATAAACATGAGCATAGAATTTGGGTTGGGGGAGTTATAGAATCAACAGAAAGAACATAAAGATGAATTTTAAAATGCCATCGATAAATTTCAACTCTACTTCCCCATTTTCCCATCCAGAACAAGTACCACCCAGGACCAGTTTTCGAATGGATTCCTCTGGCAAGTATTCAGAGTCCACAGCTCTGTGAGCACACGTCTTCCACTTTGTGTAACCTGTCATTCTCCTCAGTGGTTTCAACTTTTCACTGCGTAGTATCCAGTGTGGTAATTAATTCACGTACATCACATGTGTTCAAGGCAGAGGGCAAGCCTCATCATGGTGGGTCTAAGTGCTTACATACAAAAGACAAGTATTAGTGAATGTCCTTCATTACAAAGTTACTAAAAGGATGCACTTGGAACCAACTGTCAAAGAAAACCATCAGACTAGATAGATCTGTGCTGTCTAATACAGCAGCCACTAGGTACTAGCATGCAAATTTAGACGTGTTATCAAATGTGTATGAAATCCACAGTGAATTTCAAAGACTTAGGACAAGAATAAGTCTTTTAATTGTTTTATGTTAAGATAGTGTATTAGTTAGGGTTTCTATTGCTGCAACGAAACACCATGACCAAAAAAAACAATTTTGGGTGAACGGGTTTATCCAGCTTACATTTCTACATCAGAGTTCATCCTTGAAGGAAGTCAGGACAGGAACTCACACGGGGCAGGATCCTGGAGGCAGGAGCTGATGCAGAGGCCACGGAGAGGAGCTGTTTACTGGCTTGCTTCTTATGGCTTGCTCAGCCCACCTTCTTATAAAACTCAGGCCCAGCAGCCCAGGGATGGCACCACCCACAGTGGGCTGGACCCTCCCCCATTGATCACTAATTGAGAAAACGCCTTACAGTTGGATCTCAAGGAGGCATTTCCTCAGCTGAGGCTCCTTCCTCTCTGATGACTCCAGCTATGTCAAGTTGACACATAGCCAGCCAGAACAGATGGTATTTTGATAATTAAGTTAAAATATTTTATCTAAATTTATATTATTTGTTAAACTTTTTTAAAAAGTGGCTGCTTGGCAATATTAAATAACTTCTGTAATTTACATTTTATTTAAATTGGATCTTCTTAAACCAGGCAAATGGAAATAAGAAGGTGGAATATCTCAAGAGGAAAGCTAAATATTTCAAAAAAAAAATCTTACCAAAGAATTTGCTAACACAGATCGAAATTATCCTGAACTTAATTAAACACCTACATCGATTTGGTTCCTTTAATAATTCCAATTACAAAATGTTATATTTTGATACTACTTTGAGTTAGGGTACAATATTATAGCTTCTGGTTTAAAAACTTAAGAAATATCTTAATAATTTTACTTGGGTTTTTTTTTTACTTATCATTTGCAAATAAGCTAAAATATATCACGTTGTAGGCATGAATGAGGACAACAAAGTCTGAGACCTTCTTTCCTTCTCCAGTTACTCATGAAATGCTCTTAACAACTGGTTAGCCGGGACAACTCAAGGCATTGCAGAAAGGCGTGTCTCTTAGTACTTACTATACTAGCTCCATTCCAGGTTTGTGGGCTTCAGCTCACAGCCCTAGTGTGTTTCCATGACAACCTTGTTTCCACCCCAGGGTGCTCCAACTCCCCTTGGGGAATGTATGTGCTGGTGATTGTTCATTTTCTAAATTTCCATGTCGTTTCTTGAGTTTGTACAGAACATGGAAGATACTATTTAGCATCCAAATAATTTCTAAAGTAATTGCCTAGCGAGATCTGAAGTCTTTAGTGTGGCTGCTCTTTCATCTGACTGAGACACTGGCTATAAGATCCTTGTAATGTTTAAGAATGTCTTATGCCTAGTAAGATGAAATCAGGATTTAATGTAGAAATATAAAGCTCACTTAAACTAGCCTCAGAAAACATATTTCCTTAAAAAAAAACTTCAATCTCTAAATGTATTTTATTCAGAAATCAAAGAAGAAAACAAAGGTTGCCCAATAGCCTAGGTTATCTTGAGGTATATACAAAGCCACACTTTACATTTAAAATATTAAAAAATGAAAGTTTAAGTGTGAGTGCCTTATTCCAATGTGCAACTCAATTTTTCAAGAAAGAACCAATCCAAATATTTTGTCAAGTGTACATATAAATTATCAAAAATCATAGAAAATCAAGATTACATGCAATAAACACCTCTCTGATAATTTTTCACACACGTTCATCAAATTCTCAAATGTAGAACAGCCAGGCAAAATGAGGCCAGCTGTGGAGAGCCACAGAAACCACCTGCAGAGAAAACCTTGTCTTTAGAATTATTTTTTTAAGACTCCAGGACTGTAAAGGTCAAACCAGAAGTAGTATCAGTGAGATACAGAAGTCAAGCAAATGAAAAAAGAGGAAAAGATCTACTCAGTGAGTTATTAAAGTATTACAAAGGATCTTAGAGACTTCAGTAATCAAACCAGACGTGGTGGCCCATAGCTTTAATCCCATCACCTGGGAAGCAGAGACAGGCAGATCTCTGTTAGTTCAAGGCCAGCCTAGTCTACACAGTTAGTTCCAGAACAGCCAGGACCACGTCGAAAGGCCCTATCTCAACAAAGAGAGAGAGGCAGAGAGGGAAGGAAGGAGTGGGAAGGAGAGAGGGAGGGGAGGAAAGGGAAAGAGAAGAGGAGAGGAGAGGGGAGGGGAGAAAGGAAGGGAGAGGAGAGAAAATGGGAGGGGGATGAGAGGAGAGGAGAGGAGAGGAGAGGAGAGGAGAGGGGAGGAGGGAGGGGAGGGAGGGGAGGGGAGGGAGGGAGGGGCGGGGCGGGGCGGGGAGGGAGAGAAAAGAAAGGAAGGAAGGAACGCAGTAATCAGAGAGCAAACCAGCCTGGCCAAGAATGAAGTCAGATGAGGCAAAGACGAGATCCCTGGGAAAGAGCAGATATGATAGGGGGAAAGCAATATTGGAGAAATCTGAGTTGTCGGCAGGCTACCGAAGAAAACCAGACAGGATATGGCTTCTGCCATGGCCCCAGCATGCTGGGCTGCTGTCATATCATCAACGGAATAAACAGGAAGGTGAAGAAGAGAGTTTCTTTCAGAGCCAAATAGATCAGCTTCTTGTCCAGTAATGTTCAGTTCCAGTGATCAAAACCAACCAATTCTTTAACTCATTCAGCATCTAGAGTGCCTGAAAACCCAGAACCCATGGACAGATTTAATGACCTTCATCAAGACCTCATTCCTTCCTAGATCTCTCTCCAAGAGAAAGTCAAACACAGCAACACTCTTTTCAATAGAGAAAAATAAATAAACAAAGGATCTTTTTGCCAACTGTGATAAGCCATACTACTTTTGTTTTAATTAGCACATAAAAGGAATTCAACTACCAAAATTTAATTGACATTTAATAACAAGCCATGTGCCAAATTAATCCATTAAAATGCTGTGCTCTGCAGTTTTGAAGACTGAACCCATTCCCAAAAGGAATCAATTGTGCTCAGCCATGGAGCCTTCCTCCTAAATGCTGTGTTCAAAACCCTGCTTTGCAAAGGCATCAGCTCGTCTAGCATGTCAAGTCTTCCGGGATACACACAGGAATCAGCCATCAAAATTCCACCGTCCTTTATTATGAGGGAAGCTGTCCTGATAACAACCATTTACTGCTTTTTCTTTGGAGACAGTCTTGCTATATATTTCTGTCCTGTGACTTGAACTCACAGTGATCCACCTGCCTCTGCTTCCCAGGCGCTTGGGATTAAAGCTTACACCCACCCCTGGATGCAGTTGCTACGTTTCGAATGTTAAGCTTTTCTAGTACTGGCGTGAGTCCAGGATAGACTGGGGCTTGTCCATTCAATCCCTCTCACTAGCTTGCCTCAAAGGCAAGGATCCTTATAGATCTCATAGAGGATCCCATGAGAGAAGAATGTCAGGAAACGCTTTGTCTCTTAATGCCTGCGTCTCCCGGGACCCAGCTTCTAAGGAGACACAGCACTGGCCATGGCTAGTCACTGAAGACAACCTCTGAGGAGCCCCCACGGTCCTCCTAAAAGGGCCAAGTGAAACGAAGAAAATCAGCTAGGAAGCAGGAAAGAGAAGGCTGCCGGGGGGGGGGGCACGGCTGTGTGACGTTCTAGGTGACGCAGGACAGACCCGGTATCTGCCCGCCCCTTATCTAACAAGCTCCCGTGTGCACGGTTTCCGTCTAGACGTGCTGGAGGGTGGGGATGATTAACCGCAGTGGTAAAGGAGGAAGTGTTTGCCCCGAGATCACTTACACTAATAAGGGGAAAGATAAAACATGATACAGTAATTGAGGCTGTCATCGGGTCAGGAAAGCAGCCAAAGTGGGGTCCTGAAAACACCAGCTCTTTCCTAGCAGAGCGAGAAGGAAAAGAACAATGTATCCTATCTTTGTGCATATAATCTTAGTTACTTTGTAAGGACTCAGAAAGGAACAAAAAGAAAACAAAAGAAAAATTATGTTTCTAAAAGCTCATATTAAAAAACACACACACACACACACACACCACTTAAGACAATCTATCGTTTAGACTATTTTCCAACTAATTGTGTCTCTAAAGCTTTTAGGCCCTGCAGCCTCTAAGCTCAAAATTAACAAAGTCACATGTGCCGGCACACGTCTCTGGCGACCCTTCTCTGTCTCTTTCTTACTTGGGTGCCGTGTTGTTCATGTCTGCCTAGAAGAACCTAGAAGGGTGAGCAGTGGTACGGTTGGGACCCCCTACCCTGTGTCTGAAGACACAGCAGATGAGCCCAATAGTCAGAGCTCGGGGGATGAGCGATGCCTCAGCTAAGACGCTTGCGGTCCAGGAGGCCTGGGCGTTATTCCCAGCACCGGCCTCAGGTGGCTCAGTCTGTAACGCTAGCTCTGGGGCTACGGCACCATGTCTGGGCCTCTGCAGGCAGCAGTGTGCAAACACACACACAGGTATTTTTTAAGTAACAGGCTTAGGAAAAAGTACATCAGAAAGTAAAAGGAGGGTGCCTGCCTTGTTCACATCTCTGCCTGACAGAATTAAATAAATTAACCAATGAAATCTAGGAAATTTTTTCCACTTAAAAAAAAAAACGGAGCAATTCTTTAATGAAAAGTTTTTGTGTGTAACAACAATACCCTCTGACGTAAACCAGACTCAGTGAGCCTTGACATAGCTCTGAGCTCCACTGTGGGCATTGCCATCATTTCGGTCGTTTCTCATAGGGGAAATCTCTTACCAAGTAAAATGTAGCAACCGATAAAACCCTTTTGGAGTCCTCTGGCAAGTCTGCATGGGTACCCAAATCACTAAAGTAGCAATTGTCCGCCTGTGGGCACGCACCAGTCAAGCTAGAAGGAGGAGAATGAAGTCAAAAGTTCTGGCTCTTTAGATACAAAACATCGTCACCTTCGTTTGTGATCTCCCGTGTTCCCAGAGAGGAGATTGGTATGACTAGAACTCCCTAACCAGCTTGTGGAGGTTGGGCTGTGACGGGACACTAGCTGTCACCTCCCATAACCGCTTGCATTTCTCCATCCCCAGGAAAAACACTGCTATGGTTTTATAGGCTCATCCGACCTGCCTCCAGATGCCCGCAGGCTTACTGTGTTTAAAAACCATCGTGTCTTATATAATGTTGAGCAAAGTCTCCATCGTTTCTTTACCACCAAATTAACCAATGATTGACTGCTTCCAAGGTTTCCCATTGTTAAAACACGAATGACTGTAGAGTTTATACAGGACGACCGATGGAGGTCTGACGGCCACTCCTCTATGATAGCGTGTATTAGCATTGAACAAGAGACCTTGGCTGTGCGTTTGATAACAGACACAGATACCTGTGCACCTTGCACGGCGTACACGTGTGTAACGTCCTTGAATCAGGGCAGCTCTCCGAAGAAAGCACAGGAAGCCATCATTTGCCCACACGTCAGAAGTCTTGCCCTTCATTTATCAGGTGGTTAAGTACAAAGCCGAGCCTAGACCGGCTGTATTCGGTGGGCTGTGCACAGTCCTTTCCATACGAGCCCGTGTCGGCTGTAAGTAATATTCTATATCTAAGTGCTTCAGTGTTTGTGAGATTTTGCTTTTGTCCCTTGGGGATTCTCCTGTGAAATCTCATCCTAATTTCTGAAACTGGCCTGTTTAAGCAAGAGGAATTTTATCAAATGCCCTCCCCTACTGCTGCCTTTAAACCACTAAAGCCATAAATTGATAAATATTTCCTAAGCCAAAGATAGCTTAATAAATATTCCTACATGCCAAGAGGGGCATGAAAGCCCAGAATCCCACCAAAATTAACATGCTTCCCCCAAAGAAGGCACAAAGGGAGGCTTGTAACATTCTCCTTGAATTGTCAAAATATCTCCATTGTTTCAGCTTACACTAGACATGAAATAAATGCCACTCAAGAGTTTTCCATCTCTCTTAAAGGTCCAGTCTTGTTTTGATCCAATTTTAGGTGGATATCCCTTCTCTAATTTACTTCTAAGGTGTTAATGAAATCAATAGTCCTTAATAAAGTCATACTCTAGAATACCCGGCGGCGAAATTCTTCTCGGGCTTGGGTTGAGTTCTGCCTGTACCTTACGGAAAGATTAAAGGAGTATACTCAGAAAGATGAATTATACCACACACACACACGCACATACATGCACACACATGCACATAAACACACATATATACATACACACATACACAAACACACACATACACATAAACACACACATATACATGCACACACACATGCACACAAATACACACATACACATAAACACACATACACATAAACACATACACACATATACATGCACACACACATGCACACAAACACACACACATACACATAAACACACATACACACATGCACACAAACACACACATACACAAACAACACATAAACACACATACACACATACACACATACACACATATACATGCACACACACATACACATAAACACACATGTACACGCACATACATACACACAGCAGCAGCAGCCGACACTGGATGCACCAAATTTTAAACAGACGGGAGCAGCCTACGAGGCAGTACTGAAACAGACACTTGCAGGTTTTGCCATCTGCTTTCCCTCCTCTCTGAGGTAATCAGAGCAAACATCCTCAAAGTCACAGACAAGCCTCTTAAAGGCAATCCAAAAGCTCTCAGGAAGATTAAACATTATAGAACCATCAACTCTTTTCACTCCGAACCTCACGTGTTCCCTCTACCTGCGGAGGTTGCTCTGGCCAGGCCCTTGGATGCTCCCCGCCATCCTCGGGACGACGTACACTTAGCGTGCCTACTTCTTTGCCACCATGTATTTTCTATCCTCTGTGCCTTTCATCAACTAACAGCACTCTCATCAATCACATCCACAAAATTAACTTCTCATCGGTGTGTTCTGGTCCTCGGGAGGTGGGGAGGAGGCAGTACTCGTGACTCAATGGCATTTCCTTTATGCCAGGCCCGGATTATAAGGAACTGGATGTCCACCTTCGAAGGATGGAGTCTGGATTTGGCTTCAGAATCCTCGGGGGAGATGAACCAGGACAGCCTGTAAGTTGAATCCACATTGTTTCCACACAAGACTGTTTTGTACATAAATACCAGGGAGAGCATCATTCAGGGTACCAAGAGGGAAATGTTTAGAAGGCAGCGAGGACTGCGGTCTGTTCTCTCTCTTCTAGTTCTCTTAGCACTACCTCACAAAATTCAAGCATCTCCACAGCCATTATCCCCCATAAATCCCACCAGAAGTGACACTACTGTCTCTAAGAATGGGCTGGTTCTTCCTGAGACGTTCGATTAGTTAATGGTGCTGGAAGATGGGATTCTCTAAAAGGCAGTCGTAAAATATGACAGAAGAAGAGGCTGAAAAACCACAGAACCATATATCCTTGTAACAAAACACGATGGGTAGAAAACACAGGGGTAAACAGAAGTAAAATCAAATTCTTTGCTTAAAAAAAAATCTGAGCCAAACTAAATTAAGACGTTATGAAAAGAATATTTTCATGAAGTCAGAGGCAGTTGAAAGAACACTAAGAATTTGAGAATGATTCTGTAGTAATTTTTATATTAATAAGCACCTATGGCCATATGAATATACATATTCAGAATGAAAGCATAAACTAGCAACACTCACTGATATACAGAAAACATAGTGAACCTAGATTTGTGAGCTCATATTAAAATATCCTCCTGAAACACTCATTGTGGAGATATATCTTGGACGGTGCTCAAGGAAGCAAACTGTAAGCTGCAGTTTGCTCCTCTGCCAGAATTACCATACCCTAGAATGGCTTGAAGGAGTAGAGATGACGTAAGTTAAACCTCTTGATGCCTGGACCGTAACAAGTTCTAAATCAATATCTATGATCATCAACCTTGTCTGCCATCAGATTAGTAGATTGTTTTCCAAAAGAAACATAAAATTTATCAGCAGAAATTTCCAAAAGAAGAAAACACCAGTCTAACACAAGAAAGGAACCTTTAATAGTTAAAACTGTGCACGGGTAGATGGCCTCTGGATAGCATGAGCTCCTTCACTCTGGAGAGGTCCAAGCAGAGTCAGTCATGAGAGTCTGACAAGATCTGGGAGATGCTTCCTCTGCCCCACAAGAGTGGCTCCACCAGGCAATGCAAGAACTTACTGCAGGAAGCTCCGGGGTGGGATGGTGTTCCTAATTTCCAGGGACAAAGTGAGCAACAACCACCCAGCGCGTCCTAAGCCTCCAGCTGCCAAGGAAGTTGAAAGACATGCTGGCCAGAGATTGGTCCTATTCTCCCTTAGTGTCTCAGAACGGGAGAGGATACCGAGACAGCGCAGGCCCCAAGGAACCTCAGCCTCCGGAAGGGACTCAGGTATCCCGCTACTCAGTTAAGGACAGCATATTTATCTGCTCCCCTTCACAGTCGCAACCTCCCAGCTTGTCACCTGATTCTGAGATCCTCAGTCACCTGACCAGTCCTCCAGGCCCTCCCCCTCAACAGCTCGTCTCATATGCAAATGAGTAAGATGCCCAGAAGCTTCTTCATCTGGGTAAATGTTGACGAAGGTGTTGATTAGCCCTTCAGGATCCTGGTCCTCACAGGACTGTCCTGCTTAGCCTCCTTCAGAACTGCTCAGACATGCTCCCGTGTTCGCACATTTGGGTTGGTCAGGAAGAATTTCTGTTCATCTTCTCCTTTCATTTCTTATTCCATAAATGAAAGCTGTGTCATTCATTTACCAGAGTGACCCAAGTCCACCCAAGTCCACTCAGGAGTCGTTACCATAAACTGAAGTGAGCTTGCTAAACTACAAAGTAAAGAGTGTCCCCCGACTGCCTGCATGTTAGACCCCACGGTGGGTGTGTCCCTAATGGGACAGTTTCACAGTATGCAGGTTGAGTTTTGCCTAAGTCCAGTGTGTGTGCACACAGGGCACATGAAGTAGGTAGATTACTTGTAGATAACCATAGAAGATGAAGGTTCACTGTGTGCTAGTCTCTGGCCCTGAGAAGTTTTCCAAGATAGATAAGAGTCTCAACTGCCCACGCCTCACAACTATAGAACTACCCCCATCAAATCCCCACTGTGGGTTTTATACTCTGAAATAACCAGAACTCTCCAGGCTAAAGCACATTCTGTCTGTAGGGGCCAGGTGAGCAGAGCCAAGGCTATCCTAACCAGTCTTCCTGTCAGGATGTTTTACTCCCAGAACATTCAAGTTTTTCTAAAGAACTACAAACAAAAGGGTGGGATGGCTGTGTCCATCTGGAGCCACTAGAGAGCTGCCCTAAATGTCCACACAGCCTTCCCTCAGCTTAGGGAATCAAGAGCCTCCGTGGCTCTGGTACCACCACTATATCAAGCTCCATGAGCTTCTTGAAGACAGGGGCTAAGATTTGATGAGAATTTTGTCTTCCAGCCTAACGCGTATCCTGGTGCAACATACATGAGTTCAAAGAAACTGAATAGAATACTTAGCCTCAAGCCTGAGCTGAGTGTTTCAGAATGAGTGCTGGTCTCCAGCTCATACCGAGGCCTCTAGGAAACAGGAGTGAGCTCCTCCTAGAAGCACAGATGCCCTTCCATCAGCCCTGTGGCATGCTCTTTCTCCCTTGAAATTTTTACACCGTTAAGTACTAATTCACTTTTTTTCCCCCCATGTGATTTCCATTTTCTCTTGAAAAGCAAATCCAATGGCATCTCCATTATGACAACCGGCTGGAACCAGTTAAGACCAAGCATGACCATAGTTCCCAAAATTCCCTTGATGCTTCTGTTACTCATTTACTCAACTACCTTTGAGGCTGCCACCCAAAACAGTTGGGTTGAAAGAAATTAAATGGATGAATACTTTAGAACAAAGGAGCCTCCAACCTGGCCCAAATCATGGTTGATACCGGCCCTAAACACTGACAAGACTGTCATTTTAATTCAACCGAGCCTATAGGTCCTTTCTCCTACGTATAAATACACAAATATCAAGCTACAAAATGAACATAAAGCAAAACAACAATGTTCCAATTGTCTCATGGTATGGATTTTGGTATTTGCTGGACCCCTAAGCTCATGACTGGGCGATACACCAACACCCCAGTTAGTAAACATCACCCTGAGACAGCCTCTTCTCCAGAGGTAGACAGCCTTGCCCAAATCATGGCCCATGTATAGACTTGGCTAGCTCGAGAAGGGCGATGGCTTTCTCGAGCAGCAGTTCTCAATCTGTATGGGTCAAGACCCCTTTGGTGGTCAAATATCCAATATCCTGCGTATACAATATTTATATTATGATTCATAACTGTAGTAAAATTACGGTTATGAAGTAGCAACAAAATAATTTTATGGGTGGGGGGGTCACCACAGCATTCGGAACCATAGTAAAGGGTCATAGCATTAAAAAAGTTGAGAGCCAAAGCTCTAGACTTAATCCAACATGAAAGCAATAAACTGACTAGCAGAACGGAACATATTCTACAAACTAAATCAAGACCCAGTGCGCATGCGCACAGCCCCCACTGGGGCTCAGGATGTCCCTCTGCCTGTTTTGTACACCGGCGCCCAGACTCCCAGCCCTTGTGAACACAGTCCTGGCATTCCCAAACCCTTCCTCCCCTGCAGCATAGTATTTATGATACGCCTCGGATTACCGAGATTTAACCCGGTTATTCCTTCACTTAAATGGCTGAGAACATACTCCTGCTGCGCCTTCCAGCTGCTGACACTCTGGCAATAACATAGAAACCTAGCTCATCCTAACGCAGGCAAGGCTACAAAGTGACTCTTCCACACCAGAACATCGCACCTCAGAGAATGACTGTGTCAATATCGAGAGCTCCCTTCAGCCCGGCCTTCCTGCTTCCCTCCATGCTGAGCCTGAAAACAACATACAAACCCAGCCCCCTGCCTCATTTAACTGCTGCTGGGCCGCAGAGGTTGAGGCAGGTGAGGCGATGTGTTCATCAACCACAGATCTCACCGGTCACATCCGGCAGGGCTCCGCCTCCGTCTACGTGAGATGCTATTGCCACCCTGGGGTTCATATTGAACACGACAGCTAGGCTTCCACAAACAGTAAACAGCGGGGCTCCTGTTCACGCAAAATGTCCAGGTATTTTTTTCCCTTAGAAAAAGAGAAAGAAGCTACTTTTCACAGACAAGTAACAATAGAAATCGAAAGAAATGAAAAATTGCCCAAGAGGAACAAAAATGAGATCTCGTGCTGTGAGCTGAAAAGCAATGAAAAGGCATCAGAATGGAAAGATCTAGAAAATATCACAGTGGAGCAAGGCCCGTGTGGAGACAGACCTCCCAAAATACAGACACGGGGCAGACTTGTTCCTCAGACTGGAGGCGGATCAAACTCCTGGAGTTCTTTGGAAGGACAGGACCTGGAGTGTCCGCCGCTGTGACAGCTTGGGGGACGGTGTTGCTGCACTGATCCGCTGGGCTGTGCTGACTTGGGACAGTCTGTGCAGGAGGCTCAGAATAATTGAAAGGCCTGTAGAGGTCATTTATGATTTGGTTTTGTTTGGTCTTGTTTTCCTTTCAGCATTATCTTTTCACCTCCTCCTGGTGGATCAGCCACTTGAATATAAATTCCTATTCACAGCACACACTGTTTTGTTCTGCGCCCTCGAAGCTTGAGATGAAGTCGGGTTGTGAAGTTTTTGTTTCTGGGGAGATCGTTTTTTACTTAGAATTTAGCATACAAGTATTATATTTATATCATTCTGGCGTCCCCTTCTTTCCTTTATTCCGTCCCTTGCCACGCCCCCACTCCCTCTCGAGTTTATGGCCTCTTTTTTCATTATGACTGTTATGTAAACACATTCATAAACACAGCCTGCTGAGTCCATTAATGTGGCTCACATGTATATGATTTTAGGGCTGAGTTCTTGGTAGTAGAGAGAAAATATAATTGAAAAGGCCCAGGGCATGAACTCTCAAACGGGCACAGTTTCCTGTCTGTTTTCCCACTAAGTCTTTCATTTTGGGCCAGAACAAGAGAGCTGTGTTAGAATGTTCCTCAAGAGCATGGAGAAGAGAAATCTGAAGAGTCAGTCTGAGGCTGGAGAGTGAGTTGAGGCTGGAGGGTTAGTTGAGGCTGGAGGGTGAGTTGAGGCTGGAGAGTTAGTTGAGGCTGGAGGGTGAGTTGAGGCTGGAGAGTTAGTTGAGGCTGGAGGGTGAGTTGAGGCTGGAGAGTTAGTTGAGGCTGGAGGGTTAGTTGAGGCTGGAATTGGCGGAAGGGAGGAAAGTTAGTGAGGCGGGTGAGTTGAGGCTGGAGAGTTAGTTGAGGCTGGAGAGTTAGTTGAGGCTGGCGGGTGAATTGAGTCTGGAAGAAAAATGACAGGTGAAGGCTACATTGCCTAGGCTGGCTTCTCAGCAAGGTCAGAAGGAATATGGGACTTGATGCATAAGGGAACCTAGACTAGCAAGGTTCAGGATGCTGGGGAAAGTAACAAGTGCAATGGGCCAAGCAAGGACAGCTTGGCATATAACTGGTATGACCATAGGTCCTGGGCCATTGGACCAAATGAAAATGCTCAGTATCTCAGGCACTTACTACACATTCAAAATCTCACACTGGGGTAGGGTGTGGTAGCCACGTCTTTACAGAAGAAGGCAGAGAGAGGCATATCTCTGTGAGTTCAGAGACACTTTGGTCTACATAGAGAATTCCACACAAGCCAAGGGCTCCATAGTGAGATCATACCCCAAAGCACACAACCTCATACCCCATCTCTATCCTGTAGATTTTAGAAGAGTTTGAAAACTCACAGATAATACCTACACACCCTAAAGTTGGTGGACAACTGTCTGAGAGAGTCAGGTGTCCTGAGACATGGTCTATAAGCATGCATTGGGAAGCCAACAAGAGTTACAGTACAAGAGGGAGCCATGGAGTCCAGTCCCTGCAGCTAACATAGCACAAAAGAAATAATGGACTGTAGCAAGTATACAAATCACATGTGAAGCTTTTTAACCATATCTGGTACCATTATTGGAGTTACCAAGAGACTGTGGCAAGATGAGTTCGTAGGCCTACAGGAGAACCCACAGATGTCACTTTACTAAACAGACATAGATGAAACTGATTCCAATGGCTTACCATCATCCCACAGGCTAGGGCAGCTCTCAGCTGGGAAAAGTCTTTGGTTTTAGTTTTGGTTTTGTAGTAGATGTCAATGAACACAGAGACCCACAAGTGGTCAAGCTACAGAGAAGCTGAGACTGGGGGACACTCAGCTCTAAACGGGACATCTATATAACACCCTTCTTCCTAAGGCGTAGGGGATCATTACAGGAAAGGTGGTGGGAAGACCATAAGAGCCAGAGGAAGCAGATGGCTGCATGGAAACCGTGTTTTCCAGACATGACAGCTTCACAAGGGCTGCGCAAGCTCATGCCAGACAAAAGCTCAGCCCAGAGAAAGGGAGACAAAAACAAAGTACCACCCTTAGCCCATTGGCAATTGATAGCCACTGGGAAATGGGGGGTCGGTTTCTTTAAGGGTGTGGCCCCTGACGGGTTGGCCTCATTCCAATAAAGGGTATACTTCCAAGAATATGTTGGTAGCACCAACTGTTTTTTATGGTAAAGGGAGAAAGAAAAGGAAGGAAGGAGGGAAGGAAGGAGAGAGGGAGGGCGGGAGGAAGGGGGAAAAGAGGGGAGAGGGAGGGAGGGAGGGGGGAGGGAGGGAGGGAGGAAGGAAGGAAGGAAGGAAGGAAGGAAGGAAGGAAGGAAGGAAGGAAGGAAGGAAGGAAGAAGGGAAACGTTTGTAGGGAGGGAATAGAGGGTGATCTGGGAAGGGTTTTGGGGGAAGAATGAATACAATCAAAATGCATGGCATGAACTTCTCATGGAATTGACAAAAACGAGGAAAATGTGTTCAGTACACTTCGCTACCATTTGGCCCTTCCTCGTCAAAGTGTCAGCTCTTCAAGGATGCCCACTTTAGCCAACCACAACGTTGCCTTGGCCACATGATTGGCACTCCCACACACCTGCCCTTTTTCCCATTGTACACATCTCCTAACATTCTATTTAGGTTGCTTGTGTTTCACACTTTTATGTGCCACAAGAATGGTGGCTCTGTAAGGTGGGGATGGTTATTATTATCACTGTGGAATCCTGGCATTTCCACAGTATCCCCGCACTCCTCAGGGAATATTTGTTGAAATAAATAAATACGGAAGATACTGTTATCGGGGCAATATGACAAGAAAGCAATGTTTTTCAGGGATCTCCCGTTAATGAGGGGCATCAAACAGCAACAGAGACTGTAGCATCAATAGTATGCATCCATCCCTACATTTTTCCCAGCACAGGAAGGGACCAGGAATTTCAGTGTGTGACTTATCTGTCCTGTGTTTGTGTAAGGCCCTGTGGTAACGCTGTAAACTTCCATTGGTTAGAAGCAGACTTTTGCCTCAGAGTTGGTAATTAGCCAGCCAAAAAGTTCATAACCTGTTTTCTTTATCACTGGTTATAAACACTCCTGCCTCCTGATACAGGAAATCTAAAGGCTGAAGCATTTTCTTTGGGCAAATCCTACTAAATGGAGCTCTCACGGGGCAGAGGAGAAACAAATACATATTTTACCTGGCTTTCGCACAAAGCATTTAGAAAACGTTTGAAGCATTCCATTGTGGGCTGAGCCTTTTGAAGAACAGACTGGAATATCTTTAGGAAGAAATTCAAACATCCAGGTTGGCATGACAAGAAGGGGAAATAGATTGTCAGAAGCGTACCCAGCTTCCAGACTACGGCAAGTAGGTGCAGCAGGTCGGAAAAAAAGAATAAGACTGTGCAGGTAATTTAAGGCAGGTGGTGCAAAGCCTTCCCTGGGATAGCAGAAGTGAACGCCTGGGCAGATCAGTGCAAGCAATTCATCATGGAAACGATGCTGTTCCTCACCCCAGACCCCTCCAGGAATAGAAGACCACAACAATACTGTAGGTAACGGTCATTGCGTATGCAGCGTGGGACACTGTGGAATGCTTCAAACTGTGATGCTGTCTAGACCTGAAAGTCTGGACATTCCGATCCAGCTGCCATGCTCACAGACATGAGACATGGGGCTAAGTTCAAGAGCATCCATTCTGGTACCAAGCCTGAAGAGATGCAGGTCAGCTCTGGGCTATTCTACGAGCTAACTGGCATCCACAGATCTGAGACTTGAAAGAAATTACCATGCCCAAAAGAAATCGATTTCTGAGCAAAAGATGGCTTTAAAGGGTTTGAAGCCTGGAGTGAAGCCTCTGTAACATTGTTAGGCTGTGAAACCACCGCCTTCCGGAACCACGCGGTTCAGCCGCCAACGAAAGAAAAACAAGACCTGTTGTGCATAGCTTGGAGAAACTTTTTGTAGGTAAAGCAGCAAAACTAAATTATTAGGTACCATTTTCTTTCCTCTGAGAAAGAAAGAAAAGGGCATTGCTTATAGATACTATATCAAGAGATCCCATTGGGTTCCTGGAAGCCATATATCCTGCCTTTCATCGTGGTCCTTGTTTGGGGTATTATACTGATACCTTGAGTTCTAGAAGGCACACCCGCTCTCTTTCTGGCACAGTGGCAATGTATCCACCACAGAAGCGTTTGAGGGGACATGGAGCTGGTGTGTGTGTGTGTGTGTGTGTGTGTGTGTGTGTGTGTGTGTGTGTGTGCAGAGGAAGACAGTCTGCACTCTGTCCTCTCTGGGACACTTTATGGAAACCAGCAGTAAGTCCAAGGGACTTATTTTTCCGTAAGTGTTACACAATGGGAACGAGTACCTGGAAGGACGTCCGCCGTCCCTCCCGCCTCTCCGCATCCGCTTTTCCAGCGCATGCCCCTTTATACGTGAACACTCTCTCCTTGCTTCTCTAGATTTTGATCGGAGCCGTCATCGCCATGGGCTCCGCCGACAGAGATGGCCGTCTACACCCAGGGGACGAGCTTGTCTACGTGGATGGGATCCCGGTGGCTGGCAAGACCCACCGCTATGTCATCGACCTCATGCACCACGCAGCCCGCAATGGGCAGGTTAACCTCACTGTGAGAAGAAAGGTGCCCTGTGGAGGTGTGTACTGCGGGGGGGCAGCAAGGGGAGCTCTGTGGAGGTGTGGACTGTAGAGGTGTGGACTGTGGAGGTGTGGACTGTGGGGGGCAGCAGGGGAACTCTGTGGAGGTGTGTACTGGTGGGTGCAGGGGAACCCTGTGGAGGTGTGTACTGGGGGGCCAGGGGAACCCTGTGGAGGTGTGTACTGCAGGGGGTGGGGGGCAGCAAGGGGCACCCCGTGGAGGTGTATACTGTGGAGGTGTTACTGTAGGGGGCAGTAGGGGGAACGCTGTGGAGGTGTGTACTGTAGGGGGCAGCAGGGGAGCCCCATGGAAGTGTGGACTGTGGGGGGCAGCAGGGGAACTCTGTGGAGGTGTGCATTGTGGAGGTGTGTACTGTGGAGGTGTGTACTGTGGAGGTGTGTACTTTGGGGGGGCAGCAGGCTGGGGAGCTGTGTACTGTGGGGACAGTGAGGGAGCTTTGTAAAGGTGTGTACTGTGGGGGCAGCAAGGGGAGCTCTGTGGAGGTGTGTACTGTGGGGACAGTGAGGGGAGCTCTGTGGAGGTGTGTACTGTGGGGGGCAGCAAGGGGAGCTCTGTGGAGGTGTGTACTGTGGAGGTGTGTACTGTGGGGGTCAGCAAGGGATGGGAGGGAAGCAGTGTGATGCTCTAGGGAAATAAGTGGGGAGCCATAAACAAACCTCAAATTGGTTTCTGTGTTATATAGGGAAAGAAACAAGCTAGATGTTCTACAAGTAACTGTTTTCCAAAGTGCAGCTTTCAACTGTGCTAATCCAGGCTTTGAGGCATACATTCCAAATGTAGTCATTAAAATTTCCCCGAGAAGCCTGGGGCTGGTTCAATTGTGTCTGCCCCATGCTCTTTGGTACAGGCTTGTTATGAGGAAAACATTATAATAATGGAAAATAGGCCTTTTGAAAATGGTTCTCATTGTGTTTACAAACAAAAAAACCTACATCGTTTTTATGCCGAAATAAGGAAACCAAGATGGAAAATGAGCTTTCATTGTAGCTCCTGATAAAAGGTAACAACACACCTACCAGCCTATATGGGATCGACAGCTCTCACGCTGAGAAAACACAATTCACATAGCTCTAAGCTTATGAAACAGATAAATTAGAAGTAATTATTCCCTT
Source organism: Microtus agrestis (assembly GCA_902806775.1). Classification (NCBI taxonomy): domain Eukaryota; kingdom Metazoa; phylum Chordata; class Mammalia; order Rodentia; family Cricetidae; genus Microtus; species Microtus agrestis. The sequence continues at coordinate 1,351,606 of CADCXT010001893.1, read as the reverse complement.
TACAGCTATTTCCTTGGCTTCAAAAAGAACCCACCGAAGACATATACTTAAAAGTCAGCTCCTATATTCATAACATTTTCTCATTTGCTTCTCTTCATTATCAAGTCCCAGTGGAGAGTTCTTTTCCCAGGAAACATGTCGATTGCCATCTCCATCCTGGGCTCATAGCCTCAACACTGAATGATGTTGGCATTACAGATTTTTCCCTAAGACCTGACCAGACTTTGTCTGGTGAATCCCAGAAGCCGAAATCCCAGCCATGGCCCCTCACTCTCTGTCCCAGAAGCCCACTGGCCTATAACCTCTCAGCCCCCTCAACTCCTTCCTACAGACTCGATTCTAAAACTAGGATTGCATCACAGATAAGGCAACTAAGGACCAAGAAATAACAGATTGCCTAATAGTCCACAGGCAGTTAGCATCGATGCCAAGGCGGACTTATCTCTGGTGTCCGTCTTCATTTTTAAGCAATTATCAACTCCAAATTCCACTTTAAGAAACTATGCCCGCTCCCAGAGACAAACCAAAGACGGGTCATTGATGGCTGTCACTCCCTAATCCTTCCGTATGTGTTTGCATCTAACACCAGGACTTTTTAAAGGCCACCTGCTCATCACCAGTCTGCGGGTGAAAACAAAGCATTAAGGTTTAATACTTGGACTAAGTATTTTGTCTTCTTTGGGTCCCATAGAAGCCAGCCTTTGTGCAGGGCGGCCATTTCCAAAAGCAATCAGACGACTCCACAGACTTGGCCAGCAGAGATCACGACGGATCTCGCACTGGATGGAGGCTTTGCTACAAGGTGCCATTTGTCTCCAAAATTCACGGCATCCCGCTTGATCCGGAGAAATAAAACACTTTGAATTATGCCTTCTCCTTGAGCGAGTGGCCAGGAAGGAGACAGTGCCTACTTGGTTAACATCTAACGGCCTCTCTTCCCTACAGAGTGATTTAAAAAAATAAATAAATAAAGTTTGCTGTGCTATACGTACTGCAACCTGAAGATAAATTTAAAAAGATAACCGATTCATACGGAAATATACTGCAAAGTAAAAATCCAGTATCATTTCATGCTCTCCTTGCCACCGGCTGATTATTGCAAATTAAATTTTGTTCTAATCAACCCAAGCTGTTGGAGTAAAGGCCCAATGTTGCACAAAGATAGTCCTGCCCTTTGTAGGCCACGTGACTTCTGTAAAGTTCTCTTTGCTGCAGTTCTGGCCAGCTTCTCTCTGCTAGGCTTCCGAGAGCACTGGGAGTGCATTTAATTCTTGATAGCGTTCCGCTCCACGTTGCTCGCACTGTGAGAGATCCCGTGTTCATCCAGACTCCTCGAAAACACCATAGGCACTGGAAATTATTAAAGTCAAGACAAGATGCTTTGAGAGTTAAAAAAAAATGCCTTAAAACAAGGTAGAAGAAATCTACCAGGCATAGGAAAGCAAACTTCCTCTTATCTGCCATTTCTTCAAAGTAAAAAAGGACAAATTCCAGATGGATGTGACCAAGCCTGGCTTAGGATGGGAGGGTCCAGAGCTGGCAGGCAGTGAGCAGTCAGTTCAGCAGAAACAAAGGCATAGGGAAAACATGGCTGGTGTATTTTCTCACAGCAACACCGTCTGGAGCCCATGGAGCTGGGGGTGGTGCAGCCATAGAGATTGCACCCCTCCATCTTACCCTGGCCTGGGCTTGAGCAGATACACCGCTTCGTGTGGGAAGGCAGGTCCTGGTTCCAAACTTCTGCATCAGAGAAAAGACTATTTATACTACGTATGGCATACGGCTAGGTTGGTAACATTGGGCAAAAATTAAAAAACACAAAAGCCTGCTCCAAATATTAAATTCTGAGAAACATGTACATGCTAAAAGCAGAAAGGCAAAATTCTTCAACTTCAAGCTAAGTCATCAAAAGTGAGAAATAAATTGCTGAGTTAAAGAACAAGTGTACATTGTATTAGTTTTGAGAGCTGTCTTACCCATATCACTAGCTCCGGTATTTGGTTGTTTTTCTCCCCAAAGGATATTAAGAGAGTGGCTTTAATTACTGTGCCAAGAGTATAAATATTTATGTGTTTGGTAGCTCAGCATCGAGGTGTTCAACCTAATGACACATTGTTTGGGATATCCACTCTTTGTCTGAGAGTAAGGCATCCCTGAGGAATTGAGAATGGATTAAACTAAGTTTTATGGCTTAATCAAAACAGGTTACAGTCTCCATGCCATCGGCATCTTTCCACCTCATCCAAGGAGAATAGAATCCTTGGCCCAGCGTTAAGGAAGGGGAGCCCCTCAGAAGCACTGTCAGACCAGCCCTCAGGCTTGGTCACCCTGAGTGAATTTCCCCATCCTTCCTGAGCATCTCTTCCTTCTAGTAAGCCGTCTGCTTTGATGCATACAAACCAGCCCTGCCTACACAAACGCAGGCAGAGCCACACCCAGGGCTGCCCCATCCTGTCCAGGACTGCCCTGCTCCGGGGAGGTACTGAGGCTATCTATCCGTGTGGGCACCATATCCCCGGTGTCAGGCGCTACTCATGCGTGCGCCCCACGGTCCTAGCTCTGCTTCAAGGCAAGATACACCCCATTACAGTCTGGAGGCGGGCACAGTCCATCTGGTTCACAGAATCCTCAAGTCCTTCTACGGAGAATGAGGATCCAGAGAGGAGATGAAGGCTCTGACTGAGGCCGAGGTCCTCTTAGATATATGGATTCCTCACTGAATGAGCACGTGAATAAACTCAGTATTTGCAAGAGGCATTGGGAAGGTGTCAGGAACATGGTGACCCCAGACAACAAGCAGCCATGACCCAGCTCCAAGAAACCAAGAGAAATTGTAAATCCCAAGTCCGATCAGCTCTCCATATTTATAAACATTGATAATTAGTTTTAAGAAACAACATAAGAAGTTTAAACCAACAATGAGCCAATACGAAGCAAGCCCCACCAATGGCAAATGTTCGCGTCCAAGGCCTCCCACCTGCAGCCACCATCAGCCATCCCCGTTCTCCCAAGGGAAGAATCTCTTGGAGTAAAGTGCCACCATGGTTTCCAGTAGCACCGGTGGGAACACCACAGAACCTAGCCTAAAACTTAACTTCAACTCGAGGAAACACTAAGAGACTGGATTTTGAGTGGCTGTGTGTATGAGCCAAAAGGCTTCCAGTACCCTAAGAGGTTGGTAATTCTTGAACGTGTGTGTGGTGTTGAGACACCTGGCCTTCTGTAGTATTAGAGCAACCATGTTGATAACTACATCACAGAGAGGTTTGAAAAGAAGGCAGAGAGAGAGCAGCTGAATAGGAAGCATTTGATAGCAACCTTTCAAAGACAGCAGTGCTACCAGACTCCAAGTGTCAGAGACCGGAGCAACCCTGGGAAGGCTTGGAAGGCTTCCCAGTTAAGTGCTTGACTTAAAGCATGCTCATTTTGCTGAAGATAAAAGGATGTTTCTCAAGGGCTTGGAAAGGGGTCCAGATGCAATAGGAAAGCACCCTGAGGGTGAATCTGACCCTTTCTATTACCCAAGGACCACTCTCATTGACTTAGGATTCTCTCTCTCTCTAGAAGCCACGGTCTAGCCACTCCCAACCACTTACTGCAGAGACACATAATTCTTCTTTGTTGCTGATTTACTGACAACCACAGCTCTCAACTCCCCTGAAATATGACAGCCAGAAAATGAGATCTCGCTTGTCATTGCCTGTGACATTTAGTTAGTGACTCGGTCCACTAACTCTGGAGATTTTCAACTTAATGTAGCAGCGTAATAATTGTTTGTTTTTCTTCTCCAAGACTATCTCTAATCACTCTATTTCCAACTTTTGCAAGGACTGTTAAAGGACGCGCGCTTCACCAAGGCAATAACAGCCTGACTTTGAAGGATGCTTTCCAGCAAGGGGGCCGCATTTCACAGGGGGAAGAGTGCAGTCCTAGTTCAGAACAGGGAAAGGCGTGGACATTGACATGTCATTCTTTCATGACCTCGGCGTGTTTCTCACAAATGAAAATTATCTTTTTGTCTTAAAGATTAATTAATTATATCCTAAAGAAAAACTCAAGTGTGTCAGATCGTAACAGTGCTGGCGTAAATCTCGGTCCTTCTGTAATTAGAAGAAACCAAGAGGGAAGCGAGCCCTCCTCTCCCTTTAGAGGACGTAATAAACTACCTTCAAAAGCGAATTAATTTTATAAGACCTTTGTATTACTAATTAACTTAATTTGCATTATTTTCTTCAAAATTTTAATTGATTTAACGTGCTTCTTTTTTTCGGGGGAGGGGAGCACAGAAACACAGACAGGGTTTCTCTGTGTAGCCCTGGCTATCCTGAAACTCACTCTATAGACCAGGCTGGCCTTGCACTCACAGAGATCCTCCTGCCTCTGCCTCTCATTTTCTGGGATTAAAGGTGGACATCACCACCGCCCAACAGTTTAATGCTACTTCTCATGTCTTGGTATATGAATAAATGCCACTCTTCCTTTGAATTTCAGTATACAGAACATCTCCTGGACGTCTCTTTTCCCCCTGATGTCCTTATTTCAGGGTTGTTCACCGGCTCCCTATTTCTATAGCAAATACCTGAGACGAATCAGCTTACAGTGAGGACAGGTTTCTTTGGGGTCAGAGTTTCAGACATGACCCGCTTGCCTTGGGCCTGCGCCAACACATGGTAATAGAAAGACATAAACAATTCCATAAACAACAAAGACAAGGGGGAAGTGGTGCACTGGCATCCCACGATCTCCTTCCTGGATGCAACCCAAGAGCAAAAGAACCAGCGAGCCCCCCTCCCAGTTTATCTCCCTCCCAATCACGCCACGCTAACAAGGCTGGAACAGCAGCTTGTGATACTAACGGGATTCCCGGGACCTTCTGCCAACCGTTTTTAACGTTTCACACAAGATGTGTCCCAGTATCCTAAAAAAAGAATCAGCATCTACAGGCCCCACGAGAAACTGGGAACTGTGGTCATTTCCTCTTATTATTCCACTGGACAGGCGTTTTTGATACCCTGATGATTGTTAAGAAGGAAGGCGGAACAGTCCCGTTTCTCACCCCAGTCTCTAAGGAACGAATCTACTCTTCTTATCCCACTCCCTGCCAACACCTAGAGAAGGGAAAACGAGAAATCCTTCTCGATGGCAGACCAAGTTCCATTTCAAAATTGAGCTTCTTGGGGCTAGAGGGAGATGACTCAGTGGTTAAAAGCACTGGCTGCTCTTCCAGAGGACCTGGGTTCAATTCCCAGCACCCACATGGCAGCTCACGACCTTGTGTTCCCAATTCCAGGGGTCCGTGCCCTCTTCTGACCGCCATGGACACTGAGCATGTATGTACCCAGCGCACATGCATACATGCAGGTAAAACACCCCCACACACGAAATCGTAATTAAAGCCATGAACTAGCTTCTCTTTGTTCCCAATTTCCTGTCATATTGCCACGCAATTACGCTTGCTTCGTTTTTGAAGTCTTAGTTAGGTTTAGCTGATTAATTAAAAAAGTGTTTGTTGTAATATGGGATGCAAATTTAGAAAAAAGACTTCAAACACTCTGTTGAGATTCAACATTCACAATTTGTTAGCCTGATACTGGATTTGATCCAGAGGGTGCAAGCTAATTTTCAACGAAAACCTCAGTTGATTTATTGTTTTCCTTCAGACTACATTGTTGTGATGTGACTGATGACTGTCCTGCGAAATAATAAACAGACCACTTTTGTTTAGAAGAAAAAGTCCAGTTCCCACTTAGATGGTGCTACAATAGAAATGTGGCTATTGATTGTTTACCGAGACAGGGTTTCTCTGTGCATCCCTGGCTGTCCTGAAACTCGCTTTATAGATCAGGTTGGCCTCAACCTCACAGACATCAACCTGCCTCTGCCTCCCGAGTGCTGGGATTAAAGGCATGTGCCACCACCACTGCTGGGTTAAACTGTGACTTAAAACAAAAACATGACAGCCGGGCGGTGGTGGCACAGGCCTTTAATCCCAGCACTCAGGAGGCAGAGGCAGGTGGATCTCTATGAGTTCTAGGCCAGGCTAGGCAAGAGCTAGTTCCAGGACAGGCTCCGAAGCTACAGAGAAACCCTGTCTCAAAAAACAAAAGCAAACAAACAAACAAAAAATGACATTGGTCCCCTTTGTGCCGTCATCCTTGGGGTTGCTAGCCCCACTTCCAGGTACAGCAGAGTTTCCCAAAACTCATGAACTATGATCTCGATTCCTACGCCTGCTCTTCCCCAGACCTACTGTGCGAGAAATGAGCAGACCTACTGTGTGAGAAATGAGCAGACGCTTCATGGGCAGGTCCTGAAGATGGGTGCTTTTCTGTTTGTTTTTTTTTTTAACCTGTTTGTCTACGTGCGAGAGTTCACAGGTATCCGGTGTGACGCAGGAGTGTGTGTGCCTCGGCACATACTTGCGGGGTTAAGGGGACAGCCTCAGGCTTGTCCTCACCTTCCACATTGTTTGCAGCAGGGTCTCTCTATGTTGTTTGCTGTTGTCTGCTCCAGCTGGCCAGAGAGCTTCTGGGGACTCGCCAATCTCTGTCCCCAGAAGCCTGCTCTAGCGTCTGCCTATAAATGAGTTCTGGAGGTTCAACTCACATCCTCATGATTACACACAGCAAGTACCTCATCCTCTTAGCCATCCCTCCCAGCCCCTTTATCAATTCTTTCAGTGAGTCATATGCCTGTGATAATTTGGGATTCTGTCTACTCGTTTTCCCATCATCTTTAGTCTGTTACTATGCAACTAAGAGGCTAATGTATAAAATATATGTAGTATATATTTTCAAAAATATATATTTTGTCTCTGGGACTTGCAGTCATAACAAGAGAAAAACAAAAGCAAGTCGCAACCTCAGAGGAGGCTGATGGAAGTGGTTAAGAGTTGGGGGATGGGGGAACTGAAGAGGCTAATGGTGGGGGTCTCCGGGCTTTGGGGAAGACTAACAACCGGTGAAACCCTGGCAGGCTGGAGATCCGTAGCCCTTCAAACACCCTGCATTTCTAGAGGGAAGGTCAGCCGATCGCTCTTTGCGCCTGCTCCTTCTGAGGAATCCACTGAGTCCCTATGTACCATGGTATGTGTTTCAGGGGAGCCCTGCCCGGAGAATGGGAGGAGTCCAGGCTCCGTATCCACCCACCACAGCTCTCCACGCAGTGACTACGCCACCTACGCCAACAGCAACCACGCCGCCCCCAGCAGCAATGCCTCGCCGCCTGAAGGCTTCGCCTCACACAGCCTGCAGACTAGCGACGTGGTCATTCACCGCAAGGAGAACGAAGGGTTCGGCTTTGTCATCATCAGCTCCCTCAACAGACCTGAGTCCGGAACCACCATAAGTAAGTGACTGGCTGGCCTATGCTCGGATAAGGGGGTCTTACGTTTGTTTGTTTGTTCTAGTGATAGGGATAACGGAAGTCTAGATGAAAGAAGAGCTATGGATATACAGAGTGGCCTAAAAGCCCCAGGCTAAGGGCACAAAGAAACATAAGCCACCCTCAACACTGAGTAGGTTTATGTCACTCACCTTAAGTTCAAGAAGGGTGCAAGACGACAACCACGGCTCCCCAAACCCTCAGCACTGTAAAAGCTGTTAGTTTATGTGTAAGTAAAATAAAATAGAAAAGACTGAGGTGTGGTAGCGCGGTTGGGAGAGGAAGCGCGTAGCGTTTTCGCGGGCGGGTGAGGGAATGTCTCTTCTGAGCGCTGTTTCATAGGATAAGCCAGGGGTGGAAACGACCTAGGAGGAGATTTTCAGACAGCAACCTTCCAATGAGAAGGAGCTCAGGATGAAGAAATACGCAGAAGCCTGGGGTGGCTGTGCGGAGTGTAAGCCAGAGACAATAGCAGAGATGCCACTTGGGAGTGGGCTAAACCCAGGTGGTACAAGCTTGCTGTGCACCGGTAGCAAGTCCATTTACATTCTATGTTGGTGGACTGGTGTGGGAGGTCCTTCTGTACATGTGTTGCTTTTATTGGTTAATGAATAAAGCTGCTTTGACCTATGGTAGGGCAGAATATAGCCAGGCTGGAAGAGAGAGAGAGAGAGAGAGAGAGAGAGAGAGAGAGAGAGAGAGAGAGAGAGAGAGAGAGAGAGAGAGTAGGCAGAGTCAGAGTGCTTCGGAAGTGGAAAGACGCCCGGACCCTTACCGATAGGCTGCAGCCTTGCAGTGATACACAAAATAATAGAAATGGGTTCATTTAAAATGTGAGAGTTAGTTAATAAGAAGCCTGAGCTAATAGGCCAAGCAGTGTTGTAATTAATAGAGTTTCTGTGTGATTATTCGGGTCTGGTCTGCTGGGAAACACTGGAGAAGTCTCCTACAATGGACACTAGTGGAAGGTTGTGGAAAGTGGCCTGCCTTTTTTCTTAAAGAAGCTTATATAAAATTAAATGGCAGTGGGGAGAAAGTAAAACTGGAAACACAGGACAGACTTGGGAGGCTTTTTTAAAACCAGCCCGAGGCAGAGATTCTCAGGTCCTCCTCCGGGGCAGTAGCTGTAGGCAGGAAATGGATTTGAAGACAGTGGATTCTCCATTATTAATGTCCTGTGAGCCTACACAACGGGTGACAGAGGTCATCATTGTAGACAGTCTCTTGGACCCCCTCTGCAGCAGCGTTCCAGGGCTTAGCTCACGACCATAAGTAAACAGAAATCAGAAGTGAGGACAGGAACATACGTTGTTTTTCATGTTCAAGTGCTTTGGCCCAAAATGCTATGGATGTATTTCACCTGAATGTAGAAGTGTTTAAATAATAATAGTTTGACCATGCTCTATCCCTAAAATTCTCGGGAACAGTGGTTTCCAGTTTGTGTGAGGTAGAAAAGCATGCCAAGCGATACCAATAATTAAATAAGTAAATAAATAAATAGCTACCAGGAATTAATAAGAGCTCCTATGGTCAGGTTATGTTATCAGAAGCCCACCAGAAGGCTCGTGGCTAGGGAGGGTTGCCCTGTTTAGCACGCGCCTTAACAAATTCAAGGGAGAAAACCGCAGAGGTGTTAAATCTCAGCCAGTACGCGCAGAGAACAAATTACATATGTCTGAAAGTACAGGTTCATTTCTCTGTTTCTTCCTGATAAGTCGCAGAAATAAATCCAGTCTTTAAGCATAAACTCAAAGCAGGAATCTGTCAGTACGATGGATTCGCCAAGATTAAAAGGGACACAAGACTGAGGATTGTCATGAATTATACAAACAGCCTCCCAACAGCTTACACTCAGGGAAATGCTCACAGGGAGCCTTTGTAGCTATCTCAAGACATTCAGATTGTTTATTGGGGCAGAATTCCTCGAGGACTGGGAGAAAAACATAAAGTATACTGCCGTCATGAAAATGCTAAGCATGCGGTTTAGGTCTCAACTGTATCTAAAGCGTGGCGGTTTTCTTTCTAAATGCATTAGGATATGTGTGCGCGTGCTTTCTCTGCTGCAAATAAGGGCCATGCCTAAGCAGCTCTGGGAAAAGAACAGGTACTAATGCTTAGAATGAATATGAGCATTTTTCTGTGTAGAGACTGACCTCAAAAAACATACTTCCGAACCACTTCAAGATGGTATGATTTTGCACCACCCTCGAGTATAGAAATAGAGTCTGTTAGCCTCCTGGTTGCTGCCTCTTATTATATTTCTTTCTTTTCAATTTAAGAATTTCGAAACGCAGATTGGCCCCGTGCTGTGTGGCAAAGGCAGCTATCACACGGACGGCATGTTGTGTGATACATACATACTATACATACTATAGCATGTTGTCATCTGCAGCATGCACCTAAGCAGTCTCTGGAGCTGAGGCTCTTTCGTGCATCATAATTGTGTCCCTATTTTCAGAGAGAAAGGCTAACTGCCCTGTGAGTGGTAAAAAGCCATCCTTGGGCTCGGTGTTTCAGGGGTCGTTGGACTCCAAGGGTCTGAGACTGTGTGATGCTCTGTGTACTTCGGGGTCACAGTTGCTCCCCCATTTCCTGGGCTTGTGGTAATTTTCTTCTCCTGTCTTACCACAGCCCAACAAGCCTTAGCAATTCGTTGTGTTATCTCCTGCGGCTCCTGGAACCTTTTCGTTGGTGGACAAGAACCCCTTTGCATTTATTTGATGGGCAGATCATTACATGTAGGCAAGCAAGTGGCAAGGGGCTCGTAGCTCAGGTGCTGCAATCATAATGCTTGTTTAGAAAATGGGTGCTGTTATTAACTAGGCTTGGGACCACCAGGAAGTCATACAGCTTCTGTCTCCTTGATTATAAAGGAACACTTGTTTCCGTCACTTTGTTGTGGGTTCCAGAGCAGGCTGGAGGTGGCTGGGTGGCCAAGAGAGACCGCTGTAGGGCAGAGAAAGCTGCGGTGCCCAAGCCAGGGCCACTGAGGAATCTGCAGGAACTTCCCAAGAACTCCAGGTTCCTCTGCCAGACTTCCCCGCCCTTTAAACGACAGAGCCATGAAAAATATCAAGCTTCCGACTCAAAGCCCTGCCTCCCAAAATCTCTCTGCAAACATCGTGTCTCCACTGAATATTGTCACAGCAGGGAAGAGAGATGAAGAAGCCAGATGTAATTTTCCCTTCCCTGGGGACAGAGAAACCCCCTTCCATGCTTCTTCAGCCAAGACAACATTGCCAGCGACATGAGATGTTTAACTAGATGGGAAACTGTGACATGGGGTTTCTGGCTTGCTGGTTGCCTGATATTTAGTGGTGCTCTATACCAAAACGCTGTGTATTTAAAAAAAAATTAGTTCCTAAAACATAAGGAGGAATTATTCTTTGTATGAAGTAGTGAACTCAGAAACACATGTCTTCCCTTCAAGGCTGGTCCCCAGGGGGCTGAGCATCGCTCTGAACTGGACAGATATTAAAAGCTTTCCACCTGTTAGTGCAAGCGTCTCCTTCTTGACTTAAAGTGACATTAAACAGCAGCCTGAGCATCTGTGTGCCATTATCAGAAGTATTACACTGTTTTCAGGCCTTAAAAGCTGATCTGAGAGGGGAAAAAATGTAGGTTTTTGACCAGAACTCTGGGTCAGAATGAACTAACAAGCAATTACAGATCAAATTCTTAGGAAGAATTTTAAAGATCTATATAGATACAAGTGTGTTAGCTTCCTCTTACTATGACAAAATATCTTTAGAAAAATCACAAATTAAAAAAAAACAAATTTAGAAAATGTTTCCTGCTCAGAGGTCTTAGCCCACGGCAATTGGTTCCAGTGTTGTGGGGCCTGGGAAGAGACAGAACACTGTGGCAGAAGTGTTGATAAGAGAAGTTCTTCTTACGGAAGTTGGAAAGTAAAATTAAAAGGGGGTAGGGACCCTCCAAAAATTCCTTCAAGGACACAGCCCCAATGGCAGATTCCTTCTAGTTGGCCCCAACCCTCTTTTTTTTAGATTTCTTTGTGTATTTTATGTATATGGGTGTTTTGTCCTCATGAATATCTACACACCAGAAAAAGGTATCAGATCCCATGGGGCTACAGTTATAGATAGTTGTGTGGGTAGTGGGAATTGAACTCAGGACCTCTGGAAGAGCAGCCAGCATTCTTAACCACTGAGCCATCTCTCTAACCCCTGGGATACAACTCTTAAAGCAACGCCCAATAGTACCATAGACTGGCATGCAAACCTTTTAGCATATGGACCTTAGGGGACATATACTATCAAAGCCAAACAGCAAAGATGTTCATTGTCATATTATTAATAAAAATGAGAAAATGAAAATAATGTTAAAAGCTTCTCTCTTTTTACTTTTAATCTTTATTTTTATTTCATTTGAATTAGTGTTTTCCTTGCTTGTATGCCTGTGCACTGTATGCTTGTATGTCTGTGACTGTGTGCGTGTTTGTCTGTGCACTACATGTATGTCTGTGCACTGCATGTATGTCTGTGCACTATGTGTATGTCTGTGCACTATGTGCATGTATGTCTGTGCATTGTGTGCATGTATGTCTGTGCATTGTGTGCATGTATGTCTGTGTACTGTGTGCATCTATGTCTGTGCACTACATGTATGTCTGTGCACTACATGTATGTCTGTGCACTACGTGGATATCTGTGCACTATGTGCATGTATGTCTGTGTATTGTGTGCTTGTATGTCTGTGCACTGTGTGCATGCATGTCTGTGCACTATGTGCATGCATGTCTGTGCACTACATGTATGTCTGTCCACTCCTGTTCCCACCCCTGTACTAATATCATCACTGCTGTTCCCACCTCTGTACTGATGTCACCACTCCGTGCATTCCCACGTCTGTGACTGATGTGCATGCAGTCTGTGCCTATGTTCATGCATGTCTGTGCACTACATGTATGTCTGTCCACTCCTGTTCCCACCCCTGTACTAATGTCATCACTGCCATTCCCACCTCTGTACTGATGTCACCACTGCCATTCCCACCTCTGTACTGATGTCACCACTGCCGTTCCCACCTCTGTACTGATGTCACCACTGCCGTTCCCACCCCTGTACTGATGTACTGTACTTCTGTAACTGGTATCTATAGGATGAGATGGAATTTTCTCATTACGTGATCAAGATCTCCCCTCCTCAGAAGGAAAACAGTGAGGGTGTTCCACTCCAACCCAGCTGGCCCCAGAACCTAGCTGCAGCGTCAGGACAGCTCTGCTAGTAGGTGAAGGGGCAATGGACCAATCACAGAGGGAACTCTGTGCAGCCTGACCCCCTCCTAGCAAGACAGATCACACTATAAAACGGGACAGTGGGAGCAGGGTCCCAGAGAACAAACTCCCCGTCACTTGCTCTCCGCAGTCTCTACCCTGGGCGGCCTACCTGGTCCTAAGCATCAGCGTTACAAAGCTCTGGTCCTCTAAAGGAGTAGGGGACCTGTGTGTGCTTTGAGACTCCTCTCGGTCTGGCACAGACAACCCCTGGTTGTCACTGAGGACCATGTGGCAATCATTACCCAGTCCTAACTGGGAGGATCTCGGTGACATGCCAGATCTCATGGGAGAAAACAAGACTATGACTTCAAATCCCTTCCTCGTTTCTCCATCTTCACAAGCAAACCTTGTCAGTTCCACGTGTAAAAGCTGAATTGCTGCGTTCTTTAGGAAGAATATCCCAGCTAAGATCGAGAGGAATGGAGCCCGGAGATGCCATCATCTTCTCGATTCTGAATATGACCAGCTTTTTTCCGAAATGAAAACCTGGCTGCCTGGGTCTTCTCATTATGCAACTGGCAGACTGAGACATTTCGCCTTAATTGAGTGCTCTGACATGCGAACATGGAAGCATTTATTAAAAAGCAGAAACACCACGCACACATTCTACTCTGGCGGCACTAACAAATGGAAGGACCCAGTTTTTAAGACAGTGGTCTGTGAAAGAAGCGGCATCCTTATTTATTCTCAAGAAGAGGAGCCATGCAGCCTCGCAAAACATCTTTGCGTGCTCTCGGAGGGATTTGTTTTGTTGTTTTTTTTAAAAAATTTGACCTAGTTTTTCTTATTATTTGGAAGGAGCTTATCAGTCCTAAGTTTCTCCCACTAGGGACTCATTTCCACGAACATTTATTACTGGGTTCAAAGACTTCACAGGAGCAGTGGAAGGCAGATGTCTTCTCTCCGTCAGCTCTTCAGTTGTCTCGAAAGCATGGGAAGGGGTGGTGGTGGCTGCTTCCTCTGGGCTTAAATCATCCAGCTCCTTGCTGTTCGCAGGATAGTTCAAGGAATCTACAACTGAGAGGCACCTGCATACTTCGCTGGCAGGACCACGCTCCCATGGGAAAATGCCTGTTACTCTCACACGCAAGTCAAAGAATCCACATCACTTCTACTGAAGATAAATATCACACACACACACACTTCTATTTGGGGACTTGTGTTGCAGTGTCTTCTCTGTAACTGTATTTTCTTCTCTTTTCCCAATGGTACACTACATCAGATATTTCATAAAGCTGGGTGCACATATGGATTCATTTTAAAGAAGACCTTGTTATTTCAGGACACAATTGTCCCCTGGAGCTATCATACAGCTGTAACAAAGGTTCCCATTTAGGTTGGTGTAATACACCAGTTCTTCTGCAGGCCCAGCTTCCGCCAAAGACTCAGAGTGTGTGTCTGACCAAACTCCTACCATCCCAGACCCTGGTAAGAGCACTCGTGAGGGACAGCCAATCATTTTGTAATTTAAGTTGCATTTGTTCCCAACTTAGTTAATCTCCACACGTGGTTGGAGTCCTTTCTAGGGATTAATCAGCCCCCTTCCCTGAGTGCTGATGGAGACGGCTGGCCATTCTTAAGGTTTCCGCATTGCCAGAGGAAAGGGACTAGCCTAGCCCACCTGGTGATCTCATTTTCCAATCTGACCTCCTCAGATTGCTTTTCTTAGTCAGGCAAGGGTTTGCTCAACACACGTGCCCAGATGTGTGTTCCTGGTGAGCTCATTTGTTTTCAAGAGGAAACCGGGTCAGGCCTTCTGCTCCAGGGGTCTTGCTCACAAAGGGTTCACCATGAGAGTAGGTCCTCCAGAAAGCAAGGACAGATACCCATTCTGAAGGCTTTTGATCTTGTAGTCTCCGGCACCAAGCAGTTGAAGTAATGTTGAAAGAATGTCCTGACTGAAAAACATTCACTGGGATGGTCGTTAGATTTGCTAGATGAAAAGTAGCCCCAATCCCACAGGCCCTGGGCGAAACTGAAACACAGTTAAAACTAGTTTTCTAGGGAGAGTGGCGCCCCTGCTCAGCTCCCATCAGTACGCACACACGTTCTGGCTTTTGTCTCTTAGTTAAATGTAAATACATAACTATATTATCACCCTTGAGAGATGAAGGCAGATGCAAAGAGCTTAGATTGTGCTCACCCGGACATTGCTAACACCTGGCATGGAGTTCTAAACTAGCAAGAGAATCTTCTCCCATCCAGGAAATGTTCCCTCCTGCACATGGCCCTGACCCGTAGCCACTGGCATGTATAGCCCGTGTGTAGGAGATACATCTTCAATTGTCTTCCATGTTAATAAGCCTAGATGGCCGCCCCTGTGATGGCTTGCTCCTCTCTGTAGCGTTGAGTGTGGCCCTTACATCTCTGTCTCTGCCTCCCCGTGTCCACCCCCCACTTACCACATCTGATAGGCTCATGTAACTGTCATACGCCATCAGGGGCTCTCATCCAGCTCTCGGATTCGTGCCAGGAATGAGGCCTTTCATGATCGCCCACACACAACCCCACCCTTGTCCCAGGGCTCACCAGTGTTCGTGTCCACTGCCGTCTGACTCTGCACAGATCTGTCTTTGTAAGGGACAGCCCATGTGACTGTGGTCTCTCCCCCTCCCTCCAGCTGTCACCTGGGAGAGTTCTACAGGTCTTGCCAAACCCATATTCAACAGTATTTCCTCTCCGGTAGTTCCCAGAGTCCTCCGCACATCGGTGCCTGCCTTACTCAACACCAATTGTTTCTATCTATCTATCTATCTATCTATCTATCTATCTATCTATCTATCTATCTATCTATATCTCTCTCTCCCCAAAATCTTTGTTCCCCCGCCTATTTCCCTTCTCTCCCTATTTGTTAAAGTTTGATTTCAATAGAGTAAAACTCTGAAATCGTCATCCAAGTTTTAACGAGTAGATTTAGCTTTAAAGCTACTGCAGGAATGAAGTCAGCTGCACACACCTGAACCACTGATTTTTTTTTCTGTCCTATGATTTTTTTTTAATGACTCAATAGTTTTCCATCGTATGAATGTACCATGGTCAATCAGTCTTTAGTTGAGGGACATTTGGTTTGTTTCCTGTTTGGAACAATCACAAAGCTGTTGTCGAGCATCTTTCTGTAAGTCTGTGTGAGAATGGTTTTCTATTTTAAAGAGAACATGTGAAGGGTGTTTCCATTTGGTAAATTCTGAGGGTGGGACCGATGGATCATGGGACTCCTATTCCCAAGCCGCTTGGACGGGCCTTGCAGACACTTTCCATCTTTGAACTATATCTCCAGGCTTTTCTACCATGTGTTCATTCCATGTAGACCCATTAGCCACTCCAGAAGGCAGACAGCAGTATCTCACTTTGATTTTAAATTATTCTCTTTCCCTAAAGACCAACACCACTGAGGTCTTTTCATAGGCTTTTGCCGTCTATAGCTCTTAGGTGAAGTGGAGTTTTGCTCTCGGTCTCTTCCCTCTAGAGGATAATTGTCATTTTACCAGATGCCTTTGAGGACCCCTCAGCCCCTTTCCTCATTTCTCGCTTTAGAGAAATCAGAGTCGTTTTGCAATAACAGCCTCATAAAATTACGACAGAAACAGAATGATTTGTAAAGTGTTTGGTTCAAAGTGAAAGCACATGCAGCTGCAGCACTGGGAAGATAAGCGACGGGAGAAAGTGCCTATAGGCAGAAAGCCAGCGTGGGCTAAACGGTGTGATGCTGTACAGAGGGATCGGGAGAGGAGAAGGACCACACGTGAGATGCTCTCCCTTGCCGACATAATTTATTTAACCACGTGGAGGTCGTACTACAAGTTCTTATCAAAGTTAATATATGATCACAAGCTCTCGTCTCCCAAGCACTTTGCTTAGGGCTTTTTCATGTTTGGGGTCTTTTATTTTCCAGTCATGCAAAATTACATTATTTAAGGTAAAGTGCACTGAACCCTGTTGGAACTTTGGCTTCGGTGGGGGAAAAAAAAACAACTGAAGAGCTAATAAATATTTATGTAATCTTGGGGCTAAGATATTGAAAAGGACAGCTGGCTCAGGAGGGATCATTTGCCTGGGTTCGTTTCTGTGTCCATTTACATTAGGAAAATATTGCAAGGAGTTTTTATCTGCCTCGGGGCTTGGGGGACGATGCGGGAGGCCGATATTGCACCTGATTGCTTTTGGCATTTACCTATTGTAGCAGGGAAACCGTGTGAAGATAGCCAAGTGTCTTTTTACAAAGCGCGGCTTCGGAGGCTGGGAAGGGGCGGGGGAGGGCAGAGGCAGAATGCACGGCACCTGTAAAAATGAGAAACATGACTTATCAGCAGCACCTGCTTGTAGCCGTCAGCCATCCCTGCGGGGCCAGCTGAGAAATTACACAGAGCCAGGTATGTTGATGGGGGTGAAGACTCCAGTGCTTCCAAAGGCCAAAGATACAGGGGAGGGAAAGTGTGGTTCTGTTGGACATTTTAACCCCGAGCCCACACTGATGAAGTGTAGTCCTGTGACATTTACTGAGCACTTGGAAAGACATCAACTGTCTGTGTCCCTATCTTCCAGCGCCACGGGAGACACAGAATTGTTTTTAGTTTCACAATTATTTCACGTTTTTATTTCAAATAAAATCTCCAAAATCTCCAACTGGGGTCCCCAAAATCTAGTTGCAGCAACTGAATTAAGTTCTAAAAGATTCTCCATTTGCTGACTGTTGGTGGCAAAATGAAAATCCTTATCACCTCTCGTCTCCTAGACCCCACTGTACTGTAGCAAAGCAGTGAGGGGAACAGGGTTGCCCGGAGTGGGCAGGGCAGGAGTGGGTGACTTTATAGTCAGAGAAGAGAAACAGAGGGAGGGAACATATACCCACTGTTCGTCTTAATGCTCAGAACTTTAAAACCCCAGCACAAAATGCTACACAATCACCATGACCACTAGGTATGAATTTTTTTATAAAAAGATCAGCAGGGGCCAGGCAGTGGTGGTGCACACCTTTAATCCCAGCATTCAGGAGGCAGGAGTAGACATATCTCTCTGAGTCCGAGGCCAGCCTGGTCTACAAGAGCTAGTTCCAGGCATCTAGGGCTGTTACATAGATAAACCCTGTCTTTAAAAAAACAATAGAATAAACAGAAAAGATCAGCAGGGCTGGTGAGGGGTTCAGATGGCGAAGGCACTTGCAGCCAAGCGTGATGACTTGAGTTCAATCCCAGAGACCACACAGAGAAAGAATCTAGTGATCTCCAGCCATTTGTCCTTTGACTACACATAGCATCTTGTGGTGCATCTGTGTGCATGTGAACACACACAAACACACACACTCACACACACAGTAAGTAATTAGATAGATAGAGAGAAAATAGAGAGAGAGAGAGAGAGGAGAGAGAGAGAGAGAGAGAGAGAGAGAGAGAGAGAGAGAGAGAGAGAGAGAGAGAGAGAGAGATGTTTAAGCAGTTTTAAGTAGAAAAGCAAGGGCTAGCAATGTGGATGCACAGAGCCCTGAGTTTTGTTCCCAGCACCTCAAAACAATATTAGGGGCAGAAAATAGCAAATAAACAATGATAACATAAGGTCATCAATTTTATCTGTTAGAATACCACATGCTGGAAATTTTTAATAAACAGACAAACTTTGAAACTTCTAAGTTCCCCTGTGATTCTGTCTAAAGTAGCATTATAACCACACATGAAAGCAGAATAGTAAGTATATAAAAAAAAAGAGCAATATGGTTAAAGAAAGAATTCTTAGATACCTAAATTATCATGGCTACATTAAATTCTTTAGTATAAGCACTGGGAGATAAAAAGCTACATGAATTCTCAGATGAAACAGAGCAGAACAGAAGCGGAAAGTATGAGGGAAATGCTCAAAGAATTACAGGCCCAGTTACAGAGCCCTGTGTCTAATCAAGAGTTCTAGAAAAGAGACCAGACACAGTGGGAGTTAGGGGAGACATGGCATAACGAGTGTCCCCAAGTTTCTAATGGAAACAGGTCCTCATGCCAACCACATCAAGGGCACTACAGCACACTTCAGTGCACAAAGGGTACAGAGACAGTAGTTATTAAACCTCTTTCCCATGCCCCCAAAGGAAAGACAAGAAACAACAACAAAAAAAAAAAAACTTAATAGGTTGAGCCCAGTACAGTCATTTCTCGGTATCCATGGAGACTGTTTCCAGGCTCCTGTGCCATCAAACCCCACAGATGTTCAAGTCACTTATGTTATGAGAGATGGCCTCCATACATTTCCCCTCATCAAATCACCTCCATATTACTGACAATTCATAAATGAGTATCAAAGTTCTATAAATAGCTGTGATCTAGTATAGAAATAAGACAAAATACATAATGATAAGAACAGTCTGCGTGAGTTCAGTACACATATGGCTTTTATTTTTCAAAGCGTTTGGTCCATGGTTGGTGAATATATAAAGCAGAACCCAAGGACTAGGCGGACTACCTATAGCCACACTGGAGGCCAAATTAGACAGAGAACCTGAAGATTCCTGAGGAATTAATTGGCTTTTAGTCCAGAATTAATTAATTAATATAGGATATGAAAAGGACATTTTCCAACATTAATTGAAGAAATCACTTTCTCTCGTGCATGGTTCCTTAGAACACTGTTGTAGAGTTTGCTCTGAGTTCCTCTAGTACTGGGCCTCCATGCCATGACCTGATCCGTCGTAATCACCCTGCAAAGCCCCCTCCACACACCATGAACAGGTGACTTTGGGAGCTAGTTTACTCCCCAGGAACTTAAAGGGATACATTTAACCCATAGTGAGACTACACCTCATCCATGCGGCTGCTGTGTGGGTCTTTAGGGCTGTATCACTGTGCTGGTATTCTTGTTTCGGTTGTTGCTCGGGATACAATTTGCTTTTCTTTGTAGGAAAGACATTCTTTCTTTCTTTCTTTTGGTGTTTCAAGACCGGGTTTCTCCGTGTAGCCCTGGCTGTTCTGAAACTTGCTCTGTAGACCAGGCTGGCCTCAAATTCACAGAGCTCCACCTGCCTCTACTTCCTGAGTGCTGGGATTCAATGTGTGCCCCACCACTGCCCAGCAAGAAAGAAATTCTTAATATAAAAAAATTACCTATATTTTCCATCATTTCCAAGCTAGTTTGCTGTTTGGCTCGCAAATCTTGCTAAAAGTCATAGTTTTATCCGCTGAAACAACTTGGGGCAGACAGCACAGAGTGGCAGCTTCTACCCCTAGACTGGAAAGGTAGGGTTGTCAGTCTTACTGAATGATAAAAATAAAATGCCTATTTTTTTTTTGCCTGTAGCTTTGAGTAAAAGTGTAAAAATTGTGAGTAAGATTGATATTTGGATCAGTAGCACCAAATTTTCTATTGCCCCGTTTAGACCAAAACAATTGTAAAAGGATATCCCAGATGCCTAGGAGTTAGTGAAGTCATTTTTAGGGATACCGAGAGAAATAATGATACCTCTGTAGAAGCACCTGAAAAGCACCTCTTTTCACATTCTCTGAGTCTGGTTCCCCATGCCTCATCAATGTCTACGCAGAGGGTTCCTTGGTTCTTAACACCGTAGTCTCTGGACATATTGTCAGACTCTAAAGACATAGGATCAAAAAACACTTAAGCTTCTTGAAGTATGCATTGCTTTCATGCAGTGTATGCTAGCCTACCTAGACATAGTTCCAGAAGACCATCTGCTCCACAGAGATTCAATAGTGGGATGCTTGTTATGTAAGAGGAAATTTCACAATGAGATAAGAAAAGTAATGTCGTAGGCTTGTTAAATCATTATGTGAAGAAGAAAGGATTAATTGTGGGGGGCGGCGAGAGTCCTGGGCATCATATCTGGAACTGTGTGCCTGCCACACATACACTCCACCACCAAACTCTACCCCTAAACCCAAAAATACTTGAAAGCATTAATAGAAACCAGCTGAACCACCTTTCCTTGGGATATGCATCATAATGAGAAACGCAGCCATAAAAGTCTTTGCTCTTTTCTTGGCCCTCGCCTTTCTGGTGGTTTTTCTCGATTACCTACTCCGTTGCGAACAGTGAGACAGTGGTGTTGCAAAAACAGAATACACTGTGGACATAGCTACATAGGATCAATTATACAATTCTCAGAGCCCGATATAACATAAAAATGTAGGGTTCTTCCTCAAAAATTACTGTGTAGCTAGATGAAAACAGCGGGCCATTAAGCCAGCAACCAGGCTTTCTGACTGTGGGGACCCTGGAGAGGGCAAAGGTCACACACTCATGGAACCAAGCATCTATAGTCCTGTCCGATCTTTCCAAATTCCAGAACCATTTCAAGCAGTTTGATGACCTCAGCTGGAGAGCTAGGCCATATTTTCTCACCGTTTCCAATTCAATGACATCTCTTCTGATGATCGATTCATTCTCAATACTTAACTGAAAATCCTCTTATATTTTTGGTTGTGAGCCTAGCCTTTAACGGCTGAGCCTTCTCTCCAGCCCAAAAGTACTCCTTTAAATGATGAAAAGTAAATGTGTTAATGGTAACGTGTACCTAAGGAATGTGTCTCTCTGACCATATAATGGCTATTTTCTATAAAATCTTTTCACCCATGTGAGCATGAGTTCTATTGGGTTCTCACATTATCAGTAATAGGCATTCTTCCCATTCCTCGGTATGACCATCTGCCCATGACCGACTTCAGGGTAACTAAACCATTCAGTCACAGGAAAATGCCTCACGGGTGCTGGGGAATAACACAGTCCTTAAAACAGCAGCTGCTCCGTGCAGGGTTTGCAAATCAGTTGGCTATGAATTTCAGGGAAGATGTTTTCTGTTTTGGCAAACTGCATTTCACGGGCTTCTAGAAGAAAATAAGCCACATGGCAACTTTTTCTTAATTTTACCATTAAAATGTTTTAGTTAAAAAAAATGCTTTCCCCTTTTCTTCAGTCCCTGACGACCAAGAAAAAAACTCTTTCAGAGGATACTGACCACTCTTCAGGAGAGGACACCAGATGGATGGACTTGTCATAACGCTATACACTGTCCCAGGGCTTCTAGAAAGAAGAAAAGGGATACAGGGAAAGGAAACACTGGGCTCATGTTTTTGGAGACAGAAAAACCCATCAAAGTCTTCACATGATCAGCCTCTATTACCTCAAGCTTCTCAGACAGGGAATAGACAAAGCATCTCTCCTTGCCGGGCCCCCATCCTGGAATTGATGGGCCTCCTTCTCTTTGCTGTTGGGAGCTTTCCTCTAGAGGAAGTTCCACTTACCATGGGACACTCCTACCTCCTCCCCAGAGCCACCTGGTGTTTCCTCGCTGCTCTGAGGCCACACTGGGACCTACTACTTCAACCCTCCTCTTTCTTTCGTCTTTCTGCACACAACCTTCACTATGGGCTTGCTATTTATTCATTGTTTTAAATATTTTTATGCTTCTCTATGGTCTCCCCAACATGCCTGACTTTCTTGAGGGCAAATCCATGTGCTGTTATGTTTTCTTCTCCAAAGAGCCTTGCACAGTAACTGTTCCTTAGAAAATGCTATGGTAGATGTGTGTTGGTGGATGTAGCTATTTTCCTGCCCCAGCCCATAATTTCAAAGCCATATGATCAATACTTTTCACAGCTTAGTGAAAGAAAAATGATGGAAGTCACCCAGTATTAAAAAAAAATTATCAGGCTGTAGATTCCTTGGCTTCTTCAAGCTAAGTTTCACCTTCGCTAATTAGTAGATTGTGAAGTAATGTCAGCTTTTGGTATTGATTGCCTTTGAAGTATCTGTTTGTCACGCTCTTTTTAGAACTATCTCCCCTCTCGTAAAGTTGACATGATTGATGCAAATTCCACTTCTGCTGTCGAATGCTGTCCTCCATATACAAGGCCACTCTGTGGGACTTGCTAACAAGGAGATAATTAACTGTTAATAGCAGGGGCAAGCTTTCCTTGCTCTGAGGTGAAAGACACCCAAGCAACGTGTGATGGAAATACTGCAATAATGACAGAGGAGAATGGGGGAGGGGGAGGATCTAATCACCTCTTCTCCCAGGATTCCAGCAAAGGAAGAAAAATGGCTGAGCGTGGTGGCGCGTGCCTGTAACCCAAGACCTCTGGAAGTGGGGCCAGCCTGGGCTGCAGGGAGCTCCAAGCCAACCTGGGGAACTTTTCAAGACCCCGCCTCAAACAAATGACTGGATAAATACATTTCAAGCACACAACCAATCAACAGATGACAAGGTCTACAGGTGGTCATGCTGCCATCGCCATGGAAACCGACCTAAGGCAGCACTCAGCCGAATTCATCGAATAACTCAGCCCGCTTAGATGAAGGAGTGGAGAAAGCCTGAGTTGGCCATACGGAGATCCAGTAAGGAGCCAAGCAAAGGAGAAGGAGCAGCATTGTCTCCTGCAGTGATGTTGCTGGAGACCCAGGACCTTGGCCTTTAGATCTCACTATGGAGAGAACTTTGGCCAAGAGTCTTTTTCTGAATATTCCTAAGACAAATGTTACGGTATTCCAGGCAATGGCAAAACAGGTGCCTCACCCCTGGGAGAGTACAGATTGTATTGCCAAGACATTGGTAAGGGATAAATGAGAGACACATTTCTTTCTCTATAATTTGGAGTCTTCAGTTAAAATTCCTATCTAGCTACATATCATCTCTTACCCTTTGTCAGTATGTCCAAAACCAAATGATGCCCCGTGGCTTCCCCCCCCAATATCTGGGTACCCTAAACACGCCACGGCAGGAAGACTGATGGAGAGGCTTGATCTATGTCGCTTCCCAACAGACGATGTCTCCGAGGCACGCCTCTAAATGGACTGCACACTCACAGCTACCCTAGTCATGGGTTCTCGGAGAATTAATAAATGCCGTTCATCCCCGTGGTAGACACCAAGGTCAGGACGTCTTTGCTGTTCTGTAATTCTATCAGCATCACACAAAAGGCACGGGATGGGGAGCGGGGGTCGCTCTACTGACCTTACCTCTGAGCAAATGGGACTACGTCTCGTTCCAGGAGAGAATCTCCTTTGGAAGCACCCTTGTCGAAGACTTGTCTTACATCAGAATGCACTTGTATAAGAAGTGGAACTGACAACAAAGGAAACTGAGGCTGGAGCAGCTGCCAAGAGGCTGACATAGAGTTTGTTTCTGTTTCAGGGTTGTTTTTTCTTTCCCTTTAACATTACTCTGACTACTGTAAGAAAGTTAAATTGCTGTGTTCATCTGGAGATTTCAGGCAGCAAGGCTTTCAACGCTCAGATAAGTCATCCCCCTGTCCCTGGTGGAGTAAGTGCTTCTGATCCCACAGACCCATCAGAAAGGAAGCACTCCAAGGTTTGATGGCACAGGCAAGGACTGCAGGGCTGGATTTGACCCTAGCATGTTTTTTTTTTTTTACAGAAAAAATATGCTTGAATGCTGTGCTGTAAGGAATTGAACTAATGGCTCTGAGTGGCACTTGGAGACTGAGAACAGCCTTGGGTTGTTTACTTTCGTTGTTGTTGAGTACACAGAATTGCGGGGAGGAGACTGTATTTGGAAACACTTGGGATTTCATGCCCAGTAAATTCCAGGTGACACGGCAGAGCGGAGGAAAAAAAGAGGGGAGCGGTAAGTCAAAGCAGAAAACCAGCCAGCCGAGCACCAAGCACCGTTTGTCCGTGTCCTGCGGTATACTTTTGAATTTCATTTTTAAAAAAAGTCGGCGATTTTCATACCCCGCCCCCAAATTTCTTCAAGCAAAGAAATGGCACAGCGATGTGAAGTCTTAACTGAACAGGATCTGGGGCTACCAGGTTTTCCTTTCTCTCTTCCTGTCTCACGGGACTTGGATCAGACACACACACACACCATTCAAGGACAGTCTGGCTTCCGCCCTCCCCCCTGCGTCCGCACTGCACATGCGCAGTTTGAGTCCTAGCCCAGAGGCAGGGTACAGTTCCAGATAAAAGCACAGGCTGAAGCTCAAAGTGAGCTATAGGTTAGAGGTCGGTCAGATATTAGAAAAAGCCAAGAGGCAGAGCGGTAGATTCACCGAGATCTCTGATTGCTGGACTCCAGGTCGCTGGGGCTCTGAGCCCCGTTTGCCGTTTGTGACCTTGAACAAATTACTAAGCGCTATCTGCTTTCTATCCGTTTCTTCCACTGCAAACTCATAATAATATCAGTTACTTAATAGGATATAAGGGCTACATTATGCACATCTTAATTTAAATACAGCGATATGGATAAGTAACTTTTAAATTAAATGTTAAATTTTATTGCTAATGTTAAATAAATAAACGTTAAGTAAAAATTAAATTTATATATTAAATAAATAAATATCATTTAATGAAGTGCTTGCCCCGTGTTAGGAAGTACTCAAAAGAGGTAGAAGGAATGGTTATTAGCCCTCAATAAACACGAAAGTAGATACGCAAGGGATCCACGCTGCGCTGATTTTTCTTTGAATAATAAACTAGTAGCTCCAAGTTGGTATTTTCCACAAAGATGGGCAAGGGTTTTGATGGGAAATCAGAGAAAGGCAGACTCGGCCTCCTCAGTGTCCACCCACTCCTTGAAGGACATTGCTTTGTCTTAAACAAAGTCATTTCCCACGCGATGCTTGGAGGATGGTACTCTTCATGTTCCTTTGGTTTTTTTTTTTTTACAGGTTATCCCGTATCATGAGAAATTACATCAGGGCGCGCATACATGCATGCACACACACTAACATTATGCATGCACAAACGATTACGTAGGAAAGATTTGAGAGGAAACAGTACTAAAAAGAATGGTAGTTAATTC
This sequence comes from Microtus agrestis, assembly GCA_902806775.1. Classification (NCBI taxonomy): domain Eukaryota; kingdom Metazoa; phylum Chordata; class Mammalia; order Rodentia; family Cricetidae; genus Microtus; species Microtus agrestis. The sequence continues at coordinate 1,326,176 of CADCXT010001893.1, read as the reverse complement.
TTAAGGACCAGGCACTGTTCTACTGGCCACCTACGTACGACTGTTCATCTAGGTCTCAGAACTTCTGTGAGGCCAGTGATGTTGTTATCACAATAGTAGTTGAGAAAAAGTTAAGAGCTCTTAGGCAACTTCCCAAAGATCGCAGGATAGATGACAATATACACATTTATGGGCGAGAAAGCCAAACTATTTATGGATCATTCCAAGAACTGTTCAGTATGGGAAGGGGAAAACAGCAGAAAAAAAAAGAAAAGAAAAGAAAATTCTCCCCTTAGTTATGGCTGAAAGCCAAGCACCTTTCAATATCTACATTTTTTTACATTTATTACTTTTAGTTCACGTGTGTGTGCCTCTGTGTGTGTGTGTGCACGTGTGTGTGTGCAAGTGTACTGTGGAGATGTGAGGACAACTCCCCAGAGCCAGATCGTTCTTGCTGCCTTGTGAGATCTGGAGATTAATCCCAAGCCCTCGGTCGGGCAAGGACCTCTACCTGGTGAGCCACCTCGCTGGTCCCCTGTATTATTAGTTTTGAATCAGTAATTGTTCTAATTACATTTCTGCCTGAAAAATCATCATTAGTAAACTCTAAATAGTGCTCTCCTGATTAAACACATTAGTGCTTGTGGTAAATAAAAATGAGCTTGGGCTGAAACATAATTGAGTTTCACTTCGGGGACACAAACTTGGCCGATATTTTTCTATGCTCTTTGTAACCTTTCTGAGGAGAAGAGTGAGCAAGGTCCTAGCTCCTTAACTCGCTAATTGTCCTTCCTCTCCATGGTTATTAGCTTAAAATTCCACCCCTCACTCTAACACTTGCAACCAACCAAACTAAGAGCTCAGGGTGTAGACTTCCTTAGAGAATCTGAACTGTGGGCTGCATCTGTTGGAGGAGGGCCTGCTTGTTTGTCCCGGCCGCCCAGAACCGAAATAACCACACAGAAACTATATTAATTACAGCACTGCTTTGACCCATTAGCTCTAGCTTCTCACTGGCTAACTCCTGCATCTTATTTTAACCCATATCCATTATGTGGTGATCTTCGTATCACCCACATGGCAGTGGCTTACCAGCTAAAGTTTCAGCATGTCTATCTCTGGCAGCAGCGGATCCATGGCATCTCCTGACCCAGCCTTTTTCCTCCCAGCATTCAGTTTGGTTTTCCCCGCCTAGCTCTGTTGCCCTATTGCTCTGCTATAGGCCAAAAGCAGTTCCTTTATTCATTAACCAATCAAAGCAACCCGTAGACAGAAGGGCCTCCCACACTGTGCGTCCTTCTGTTTGTACACACGAGCTCAGTTCTTTGACGTGACATACTGACGCTGTGTACTGTCGAGATCTGAGCCCAGGCACAGCAGCCTTGGTATGCAGTCCATCATCCACACTGAACGTCAGTCCAGTCACCCTGCTAGAGAAATACGCATCCCGTCTGCCTGGCTCTTCTCAAACATATACATTAAAGATGATAGTAAAGTGTGTCAAAGTATTGCATAAAAGTTATACCAACGCAAAACCTCTTGCAGTATTTTAATATCTCAGCAGTTATATCTTCTGGCTAATGAGTGTCATGGTTTAAGGGGTCAAGTCTCTGTTTTTTTCTTTCTTGCGACCCTTAAAATTGTATCTTTGCCACCAATGGCATCTTAGATTTGATGAACTCCGTTGCACTGTTGACACTGGTGTGTTCTCGGGAACACTCGTGAAGTGGAAAGGACAGAATGACAGAGAATGTGCTGCCCTTAATCTAAATCACAACAGACTAGAGGAAGTTCTGTCCCGTTGCCAGGGAGCTGCTCCCTGGATTAGTGGGTGCTTCCGGATTTCCCCTTTTCTTCCCGTCAGTGAGATGAAGATCTCTATTAAGTTCCCATCACTTATTGTACCTCCCAGAAGCCGTACCACTGCCTCTCAGTTTGAGCTTTCCGCACACTCTTCTACACCCGTGGTTCTCAAACACTGGTATATGCTGGACGCTCCCAAGAAGCTGCATAGAAACTCAGGGTCCTTGTTTCCTGCCTCGACATTCAGATTCTTGATGCTTGGATAAGGCTCAGAGAGTTCATAGTTGATGCTCAGATGGGTTTGATATACCTCAAAATTTGAGAACCTCTGTTCTGTGGGTTTAGAGTTGGCCTGTCTGTCTCTGCAAAGGACTTGGTTTAAGGGACGTTGGTCTCAGTAGTATTCACGGAACCTCATTATTAGAAATGGTTGTTATTCAGAAAAGACGGAGACACCGACCAAGGAAAGAATTCTGACATTGCGTTTCTTGTCTTAGGCAGGACTGAAAGATAGAACATATCCTGGTGATGTCCCTGACACCTGTTTCTGTTGGGGTTTTTTTAGCCGTGCCCCATAAAATCGGACGCATCATTGACGGGAGCCCTGCAGATCGCTGTGCAAAGCTAAAAGTGGGAGACCGGATCTTGGCAGTCAACGGCCAGTCTATCGTCAACATGCCTCACGCCGACATCGTGAAGCTCGTCAAGGATGCGGGCCTTAGCGTCACCCTTCGCATCATCCCTCAGGAGGGTGAGTGCCTGAGGTGGCCTTGCGGAGAGGCAGTCAGACGGCAGACAGACTCACCTGCCCGGGGTCCTGGAGCCCTCCGGTTGACATCAGAGCACAGTCCACGTGTGCAGGTTGACGGCCACTTCCACTTTCCCCAAACTCACACCCGCCGGCTTCATTTAGAAATCAACTTTGTGGTACCGCGTGCTCAGTAGAACGAATCCCGAGACTCGGGGCTACAAGAGCCCTCCTAGAGCCTCGGGCGCGCTAGTTCTATGGAGATCTAAAGGCAGAACTCACTCAATCCAGCAGGTAGCAATGCAGAGCTTAAAGAAAAACCAAGGCAGAGGAGGGATACTTGCTCATGTTAGTAATTCATCTCTAGAAAAGTCTTCAAAGTCAGATTGATTTTGAAATGGCCCGGGGAAGTTTCAGTTTTGCAATCCAAAGAGAGCTCATTTAGGAAATGTTGCATCTGATAAGAATGTAAAATTCCCACTTAGCCATTTGAATTTCTCTGTATAAGCCTCCCCCCAGCACCTGACAGTTTCGCAACAGTGAACAACTCACACTCACAACTGAGGCCCGTCTGCATTCTTTCACGATTTCCACGCACAGGAGGCTGATTGCTGGGCGATAGCTTCTGGCTCATCGATGGAACTGAAAAGGTTCATCTCTGGAGTTCAATGATGAGCAGCCATGGGTCTCCTCCAGGGGCTGATGGAGCAGCCATGAGTCCCCTCCAGGGGATGATGGAGCAGCCATGGGTCCCCTCCAGGGGCTAAAGAGCTTACTTTGTATTCTTTATTTGACTCAGTTCCCCACCAATTCCATTTAGGGCTATCATATATATGGCAGAGTAGCCAGCCTCCTGAATTTAATTATAAATCAGGAGCTCCTAACTAGGGTGATTTGAGGCCCTTAGGGAATACCTGGTACTGTCTAGAGACAGTCTTGACTGTCATGATTGGGGTGAGGTAATGACTGCCATCGGGTGAACAGAAATCACAGAGGCCTCTACACTTCCTGGAATGCTCGGGACAACGCCCCATAGCGAAGAATTATCTGACCCGGATGTGAGGAATGTCAAGGGTGAGAGACCCTGATAAAAACGGAGATGATTTTAAGACATTTGAACTGTAGGAGAAGACAGAAAAGTGGTTTATATCAGAAAGCAAATAGGCCACCTGCCCTCATTACCCAGCTACAAAAGCAGACAGACAGATGATAAGGGCTGTAGTTTTAGCCTGTTGTCTGAAGGCACCAGTCTGTATATGACAGTCAGGAGGAATGAACTGTCAGCAGGACCGTCTGCTACAAACGGGCGTGCTTCTCTGCCCTCCTGTCTGGAGGGTTGGTCCTGCCTTTACTCTAACGTGTGAAGGTTGGATCCATTGACTTTTTATGTTGTTGAGGTAAGAAAGCACCAAGAAGCAATTTGGAATAGCCTCATGAATCTCCCTATGTGTGGAGTTCTTTTTTCCTTCTGGAGATCCGTAAGTACAGAGGGCTCCTAGTGAGCCTGCCGAGGGGCCAGAGAAGGGATGGTAACAGTGTTTCAGCTTCTATAGCTAGCCTCCTGTCCACACGCTGGAAGGCTGGAGGACTTGGGCTGGGTATGGTGGCACACACCCTACAACCCAGCTCCTTGGCAGGTGGACCAAAGGCCACCTCTTTAGAATCAACTGGGCTACAGAGTGAACCTGTGTCGAAAGAAAAGTGAGAGATGTCTTAAACAGTCAAAAGGTGTTAGCTAGAACATGGTCTCTCAGCAATAATTTTAATATTTCACCTTGTCCCTTTGAGTTGTGTTCTCATAGTTTTAGTACGTTGTTTCTACTTTGGTTTGTTTGTTTTGGTGAGCTTTTCTCCCACAAAATGACAAGACTGTTCATAACTTTACTCGGTAACTGTAGTTAATAAAAGAAGACTCCTTCTTCCAGGAATGCCGTGGACCTTGGTAAGACTAACCTGCTAGTGGAAAGCCCGGCAGAAACTGAAATGGCCGAGGCCTGGAAGCGTTCAAGGAGGCAATGAGCCCCAACCTCTCTTTACTTCTTGCCCCTGATCAGATGCCAACCTGACCACATCTGTTGCCTTGGTTCCCATCAGAGCTCAACAGTCCAGTATCAGCACCCAGCTCAGAGAAGCAGAGTCCCATGGCCCAGCAGCACAGCCCTCTGGCCCAGCCGAGCCCAGCCACCCCCAACAGCCCTGTTGCCCAGCCAGCTCCTCCTCAACCTCTTCAGCTGCAAGGACATGAAAACAGGTAACATTTCCTCTCTGACTTTTCTGACTCTGAGAGGCAGAAAGACTGCGCCAAGGGAGACAGTTCAGGATTCAGCAGGGAGAGGTTTTCCCACAGCTGAAATTACTGCGTGTGATTTTGTGTGGTTTCAGAGGGGAGTTGAGTTGATTGTTTCATTAGCAGCTATAACTCAACATCGGCCCAGCGAGTAGAGAAGCTTCCCTTCAGAAATGCTGGAGCCATGACAGATGAGTTGGGGTTAACTATCTGAGAGCATCAAGGAGCTTCTAGAATGAGAACACAGGCCAAGGTCCTCTGGCAGGAGAGAGAACCTTCTAAGCATGAAGGACAGAAGCCAGGCCAGGGTTGCTGTGGAATAGGGTTTGGGGGAGCTAGAGATGAGCCCACGGAGGGTGACAAGCTAACCCCAAGGCCCTGGCAAAGCATATTGAAAGTCCTCGTGTTTGTCCTGATAGAGTGGGGAGCTTCTATTGGTTTCAGGCTGGCAGGTGACATCTCTGGACTCTCTTCTCTGAAATTCTCTCTCGTCCCTCCACAGAGCTGACTGATAGCTGGCAGGGTAAAACAGACTGAGAGTGGAAACATGGCTGCAGCAAAGCACTGAGCCATAAACATGGTACCCTGAAGCACGACGGCAGGGCGGAGGGGAGGAGATGCAGACGGACTCTGAACCAATTGTGACTGTCCGCTTTCCACCAATTGAGCGAGACCCCGCAGTCTAACGAGTCATCCATCCCATACAGGGAGCCCCCTGAGCTCAGGAGGGAATAAGGTCCTTTGCACCTCTAGACGACAGGAATAGCATATAAAAATGTCTTACAGTGACTTCTATGTAGCAGAGAGCCCAGCTTGTGTTGAGCCATTAAACAAATGAGGAAGGAAGTGTCCCCATGCTTTCCTTCCTCCCAATGGGAGAAAAACAGAACATACCTGAATGTAAATACCTCGTTAGCCTTACGATTCCAGCATTTTCTGAACAGCTGCTTCCCATGCCCACCCCATGTCAGTGGGGTGGAGTAAGACTCCTTTTGATTTCCAGACCCCTGACTCCATCACTCAGACCATCTCAGAACAAGGATTACCCTGTCTCACGTTCCAATAAGACCCACTCTGTTATGATTTTCACGTGTGCTTTCGTGGAAAAGTGACCATCTTAGCTGCTTCTGGTTTTTTATTTTTTCTAATAGTTTTTATTGAGCGATGTATTTTTCTCCACTCCCCTCCCATCCTCTCCTCTCCCCTTCTACCCTCTCCCATGGTCCTCCTATTCCCAATTTACTAAGGAGATCTTATCTTTTTCTACTTCCCATGTAGATTAGATCCATGGATGTCCCTCTTTGGGTCCTCATTGTTGTCTAGGTTCTCTGGGATTGTGAATTGTAGGCTATTTTTTCTTTGCTTTATGTCTAAAAGTCACTTATGAGTGAGTACATAATATATTTGTCTTTCTAGGTTTGGGTTACCTCACTCAATATGATGTTTTCTAGATCCATCCATTTGACCACAAATTTCAAGATATCATTGTTTTCTTTCTGCCATGTAGTATTCCATTGTGTAAATGTACCACATTTTTCTTATCCATTCTTTGGTCGAGGGACATTTAGGTTGTTTTCAGGTTCTGGCTATGACAAACAATGCTGCTATGAACATAGTTGAGCACATGTCCTAGTGATACAATTGAGCATCCTTTGGATATATACCCAAAAGTGGTACTGCTGGGTCTTGAGGAAGGTTGTTTCCTAATTTTCTGAGAAATCGCCACAGTGACATCCAAAGAGGCTATACCAGTTTGCAAACCCACCAACAATGGAGGAGTGTTCCCTTTACCCCACATCCTCTCCAGCATAAGTTGTCAAGAGTGTTTTTGCTCTTGGCCATTCTGACAAGTGTAAGATGAAATCTCAGAGTTGGTTTGATTTGCATTTCTCTGATGGCTAAGGATGTTGAGCATTTCCTTAAGTGTCTTTCAGCCATTTTATTTTTGTTTGTTTGTTTGTTTGTTTTTGAGACATGGTTTCTATGTGGTTTTGGAGCCTGTCCTGGAACTAGCTCTTGTAGACCAGGCTGGTCTCGAACTCACAGAGATCCGCCTGCCTCTGCCTTCCAAGTGCTGGGATTAAAGGCGTGCGCCACCACCGCCCGGCTTTCAGCCATTTTAGATATATCTGTTGAGACTTCTCTGTTTAGGTCTGTACCCAATTTTGTTATTGGATTATTTGTTCTTCTGATGACCAATTTCTTGAGTTCTTTGTATATTTTGGAGATCAGACCTCTGTCTGATGTGGAATTGGTGAAGATCTTTTTCCATTCTGTAGGCTGCATTTTATCATGTCCTCTTCAGGAGGTCCCGCTTTTAATTGTTTCTCTCAGTGTCTGTGCTGCTGGGGTTGTATTTAGGAAGTGGTCTCCTGTGCCAATGCATTCAAGTGTACGTCTCACTTTATCTTCTATAAGGTTCAGTGTGGTTGGATTTATGTTGAAGTCTTTGATCCATTTGAACTTGAGTTTTGTGCATGGTGATAATTATGGATCTATTTTCATTCTTCTACATGTCGATGAACAGTTATACAAGCATCATTTGTTAAATATGCTTTCTTTTTGCATTTGATATTTTTTGTTTCTTTGTCAAAAATCAGGTATTTGTAGGTGTGTGGATTGATATCTGGTCTTCAATTTGATTCCATTGGTCCTCCTGTCTGATTTTATACCATTACCAGTCAGTTTTCAGTACTGTAGCTCTGTAGTAGAGTTTGAAGTCAGGGATTGTGATGCCTCCAGAAGTTCCCTTATTGTACAGGATTGTATTGGCTATCCTGGATTTTTTGCTTTTCCATATGAAGTTGAGTACCATTCTTCCAAGATCTGTGAATTTTATTGGGATTTTGAAGGACATTGCATAAATTTGAAGATTGCTTCTAGTAAGATTGCCATCTTTACGGTGTTAATTCTACCTATTCAAGAGCATGGGAGATCTTTCCATTTTCTGGTGCCTTCTTCAATTTCTTTCTTCTTAGATTTAAAGTTCTTGTCATACCGGTCTTCCACTTGTTTGGTTAGAGTTACTCTGAGATATTTTATGCTATTTGTGGCTATTGTAAATGGTGGTGATGTTCCCTGATTTCTTTCTCAGCTCATTTATTATCTGTATAAAGGAAAGCTACTGTTTTTTTTTTTTAGTTCATCTTGTATTCTGTTACATTACTGAAGGTGTTTATGAGTTGTAGAAGTTCCTCAGTAGAAATTTTTGGGGTTGCTTACATAAACTATCATATCATCAGCAATCAGTGAGAGTTTGACTTCTTCTTCTCTGATTTGTATCCCCTTGACCTTTTTTTGTTGTCTTATTGCTCTAGCTAGAACATCAAGTGCTATATTGAATAGATATGGAAAGAGTGAACAACCTTGTCTTCTTTCTGATTTCAGTGGGATTGCTTTGAGTTTCTCTCCATTTATTTTGAATTTGGCTGTTGGTTTGCTGTATATTGCCTTCATTATGTTTAGGTATGTTCCTTGTATCCCTAATCTCTCCAAGACCTTTATCATGAAGGGATGTTGTATTTTGTTGAAGGCTTTTTCAGCATCTAATGAGGTGATCATCTGGTCTTTTTTTTTTCAGTTTGTTTATATGGTGAATTACATTGACAGACATTGGTATATTGAACCATCCCTACATCTCTGGGATGAAGTCAACTTGATCATGGTGAATGATTTTTCTGATGTGTTCTTGGATTCAATTTGCCAGTATTTTATTTAGTATTTTTGCATCACTGTTCATGAGTGAAACTGATCTGTAATTCTCTTTCTTAGTAATGTCCTTGTGTGGTTTGGGTATCAGGATAATTGTAGTCTCATTAAAAAAAATTGGCAATATTCCTTCTGTTTCTATTATGTGGAACAATTTGAGGAGTATTGGTATTAGTTCTTCTTTGAAAATCTTGTAGAATTATGCATTGAAACCATCTGGCCCTGGGCTATTTTTGGTTGAGATACTTTTGATGGCTGTTTCTAATTGTTTAGCGGTCATTGGTCTATTTAATTTGCTTATCTGGTCTTGATTTAATTTTGGTAAGTGATATTTATCCAGAAAGTTATCCATTTCCTTTAAGTTTTCCGATTTGGTGGAGTACAGGTTTTTGAAATATGACCTAGTGATTCTCTGGGTTTCCTCTGTGTCTGTTGTTATGTCCCCCTTTTCATTTCTGAATTTGTTAATTTGGATATTCTTTCTCTGCCTTTTGGTTAACTTGGATAAAGGTTTGTCTATTTTGTTGATTTTCTCTAAGAACCAACTCTTTGTCTGACTGATTCTTTGAATTGTTTTCTTTATTTCTAATTTGTTGATTTCAGCTCTCAATTGATTATTTCCTGCAGTCTAGTCCTCCTGGGTTAGTTTGCTTCTAGAGTTTTCAGGTGTTTTGTTAACTCACTAGTGTGGTATTTTTCCAGTTTCTTTATGTAGGCATTTAGTGCTATGAATTTTCTTCTTAACACTGCTTTCATTGTATCCCATAAATTTGGGTATTTTGTATGGTCATTTTCATTGAATTTTAGGAAGTCTTTAATTTCTTTCTTTATTTCTTCCTTGACCCATTGATGATTCAGGTGAGAATTGTTTAATTTCCATGTGTTTGTGGGCTTTCTGGAATTAGTCTTGCTGTTGAATTCTAATTTTAAGCCATGGTGATCTGATAAGATACATTGGGTTATTCCAATTTTTTTTGTATCTGTTGAGGTTTGCTTTGTTATGTAGTATGTGGTCAATTTTTGAGAAGGTTCCCTGAGGTGCTAAGAAGAAGGTATATTCTTTTATGTTTGGATGGAATGTTCTACAGATGTCTGTTAAGTCCATTTTAGTCATAACATCTGTTAGTTCCCTTATTTCTCTATTAATTTTCTGTCTGACTGACCTGTCCAGTGGTGAGAGGGGAGTGTTGAAGTCTCCAACTATTAGTGTGTGGGGTCTGATGTGTGATTTAAGCCTTAGAAGTGTTTCTTTTACATATGAGGGTGCCCTTGTATTTAGAGCATAGATGTTCAGTATTGAGATTTCCTCTTGATGGATTTTTTTCTGTGACTAATATGAAATATCCTTTTTTGTCTCTTTTGATTGATTTTTGTTTGAAGTCTATGTTGTTAGATATTAGGATAGCTACACCAGCTTGTTTCTTAGGTCCATGTTATTGGAAAATCTTTTCCCAACTCTTTACTCTGAGACGATGTCTGTCGTTGAGGTTGAGATGTGTGTCTTGTATGCAGAAGAAGGATGGATTCTGTTTTCATACCCAATCTCTTGGCCTGTGCCTTTTTATAGGTGAGTTGAGTCCATTTATATTAAGGAATATTAATTACCAGTAATTGCTCGTTCCTTTTATTTTAGTTTTCATTGTTGGTGATATTATTGTGTGTGTTTTTACCTTCTTTGGGATTTGCTGCTGTGAGATCATCTATTGTCTGTGTTTTTATGGATGTAGCCAACTTCCTTGGGTCGGAGTTTTCCTTCTAGTACTTTGTGTAAGGCTGGGTTTGTGGCTAGGTATTGATTAAATCTGGTTCTGTCATGAAATATCTTTTGTCCTTCTATGGTGATTGAAAGTTTTGCTGGGCATAGTAGTCTGGGCTGGCATCCATGGCCTCTTAAATTCTGTATAACACTTGACCAGGACCTTCTGACTTTCATCGTTTCCATTGAGAAGTCAGGTGTAATTCAGATAGATCTGCCTTTTATATGTTACTTGGCCTTTTTACTTTGCAGCTCTTAATAATTTTTCTTATTCTGTATGTTTAGTGTTTTGATTATTATGTGGTGAGGAGACCTTTTTTTATCCACTCTATTTAGTGTTCTGTAAGCTTCTTGTATATCCATAGGCATATCTTTCTTTAGGTTGGAAAAGTTTTCTTCTATGATTTTGTTGAATATATTTTCTGTGCCTTTGAGCTGGAGTTCTCTTTTTTTCTATACCTATAATTCTTAGGTTTGGCCTTTTCATGGTGTCCTATATTTCCTGTATATTTTGTGTTGAGCTTTTGTTAGATTTAATGTTTTCTTTGACTAATGAGTCTATGGCCTCAATTGTATCTTCAGTGCTTGAGATTCTCTGTTCCATCTCTTGTATTCTGCTGTTTATGCTTGCATTTGTGATTCCAGATCGTTTTATCACACTTTCCGTTTCTATAATTTCCTCGGTTTGTGTTTTCTGTATTGTCTCTATATCAGTTTTCAAGTCTTTAGTCATTTCTTTCACCTGTTTGATTGCTTTTTCTTGGTTTTATTTAAGGGATTTGTTGATCTCTTCCCATTTTTGTTTGTCTTTTCCTCCATTTCTTTGAGGGAATTTTTCATTTCCTCTTTGAGGGCCTCAAACATTCTACTAAAGTTATTTTTTAGGTCATTTTCTTCTGCTTCGTCTATATTTGGTTGTTCAAGGGCTGTTTTTATTGGTGTTGTGTTGCTCTTTGTGCTGTTGAGTGTATTCTTACCTTGTCTATCCGTCTTTTCCTCAGTTTGGTGTACTTAGGGCTGTGTCTCTAGTGATCAATCTTCTAGGTGCCAGTGGATCCAAGACTCACTGATTCAGGCCTGCTCTGGTGGAGGTCACTGGCTCAGGTCTGTTTCTGTTGATGTCCCTGGCCTGGGCCTGCTTCCCCGGAGATCTCTGGCTTGGTCCTTGGGCCTGGTCCTGCAGAGTTCTCTGGCTCAGGCCTGCTCCCTCAATGGTGGCTCCCTTGTATCTGTTCCTGGAGGGTGTTCCTGCTTATGTTTTTAATATATGCTAGGGAAGAGAAGCGCCATTGAGCAAATGCTGGAGAGGTAAGAACGTGACAGCCCACAGGAAGAGTAAGTCCTGGTTGCCTCAGTGCTAAGCCCCAGCTGTGCTTGCTTACACCACGTGGTATCTGGACAGATTGTACTGGCATTCCCAGGACCTGTGTTCCCCTCAGCCAGACTCCTGCTCCCGACTTCGCTGTGGTAGTTAATCTGTTGACCCACTCTTCTTCCTTCCAAGCACACTGCCCTATACTTGGGATCCTGCTTCTAGCCTTGGGGAGGGGGATGGGTAATCTCATCTCTATCAGCTGGCGATCGTCTCTCCAAAAGAGGCTACCCCACTCTGAAGGGCAAACCATGACAGTATGTTAGAATCCTTGGGAGAACAGCTGCCTCTGGTGGGCACTGTGGGATCCCATGACAGTGTGTTAAATCCCCTGGGAGGACGGCTGCCTCAGGCAGGCACTGTGGGATCCCATGACAGTGTGTTAAATCCCTTGAGAGGGCAGTGGCAGGATCCCGTCTCCTTCTCATTTACAGCTGGGATTTACCCTTTCCCTGTCATGGAAGCAACAGTCTTTGCAGATACATTTTCCCTGCCCACAAAATAAAGTATTTCCTAAATGTGAAATTAGCATATTTACATGATTAAAATTTTTATAAATCACCAAGATATTTGCTTCAGTAACATTAACAACCTGAGAAGTGGCCTCTCCAGGTTTAGGGCCTTTTACGGACCTGTACTTGGGTTTCCTGGCTTACACTTTTATTGTTACCGGTGATTCATTTATGTATGAACAAAACAATTCAGTGATGTCGCAGATATCAGAAACATTTTTGTGATCTCCGCCAAAGATGACCATGAAGTCAAAGGAAAAGTCTTTGCCTGTTTCTAGATCATGCTAGAAATGCTGCCAAGCCACATTCTTCCAGACAAGGCGTGCCTTCCTACATATCAGACTGAGCCATTTCCCATGCAATAATGGGGAAAGCTATAATGGCAATCTTCTTGAATATTTCTATTCCGCAAATTAGAATAAGCAATACTGTATGCCACCCCACTCACTCCCAGATTAACTTCCTGTGCTACCCTAGGTGCTCAGGAATCACAAAATAATTCTAAAGTGTTCATAAGTTCATAAAGAAGGATCCCTTTAGAAAGAAGAGAACTATTACAGAATATATTCCAAAGCTGAGTGTAAAGAACAGGCTGTTCGCCAGCAAGGGCAATTGATGTTTACCATTTAAAGTCACAAGGGAAAGAGCATTGGAAGATGTAAATCCTTTCATTCACCTTGAACTCTGTTGTAAAAGGAGCAGCGGTGTTCCCAACCTGGCTAGTTTAACCCCAAAATAATCACACAGAAACTGTATTCATTTAAACACTGCCTGGCCCATTATCTCCAATTCCTTATTTGCTAACTCTCACATATTACTTTAACCCATTTCCATTAATGTATATTGCCACTTGACTGTGGCTTACCAGCATGAGTCTAACCAGTGTCTGTCTCAGAGAGGAGAGCCATGGCGTCTGGCTTCATGGCGACTCTCTCTCACTCTGCTTTCTTCCTCCCAGAATTCTGTTCTGTCTACTCCACCCACCTAATTTTCTGCCCTATCAAAAGGCCAAGGCAGTCTCTTTATTTAACCAATGAAAGTAACACATAGACAGAAGACCCTTCTACACCAGAACCCTAGATACTAAGGCTGAACAGGATTCTTTCTTTTTCCTTCTTCTTTTTTTAAATTTTATATGCATTGGTATTTGGCCTATACGTGTGTCTGTGTGAGGGTATCAGATCACCCAGGACTACAACTGTTGAGAGATGTCATGTGGGTACTGGGAATTGAACCAGGGTCCTCTGGAAGAGCATCCAGTGCTCTTAACTGCTGAGCTGTCTCTCCAGTCTCAAATGATTCCTTTTAAAATTTTCCTTTCCTCTTTCCTGCCTTTCCCATATCCAGCTCCTCCCCTTTAACCATTTCTGTTACACGCACATCTAAACAAATCAACAGATAAATACAATCCCTTCAGTGTTGCTTGCATGCCTGTGCTTCTGGGGCTGACCACTGAGCACTGCACAGCCAATCAGGAAACTCATCTCTGGGGAAGAATTCTCCCTCCGTCAGCCACTGTTAACTGCTTGTAGTTCTTGAGATCCTCTGAGCTCTCATCCCTAGAAATGATTCGTAAAAGGCTCTCAAGCTGTGGAATATCTCCTGGGCAGCATTTCTTAGTCTTTACCACACCATAAAAGCTAGAAATTACCATTTGCCATCTGTCTTTATCATCTCTCTAAAGAATCGTTAGTGATGAAATTAACAGATAGGAGAATTACATAGGTAACCTTTTTTATATGTAAAATATCTTTTAAGAGTGTGTGCGCACATGCGTGTGTGTGTGTGTGTGTGTGTGTGTGTACACAAGTGCATTTTCTTTGTAAGGTAGCCATGCATGACCAAATGCAGAGGGCAGAGGTTCATTGGGTACCTTCCCTAACTGGTTCTACACCTGGAGCTCACTGATTGGTTAAACAGTGTGGTCAGCAAGGTCCATGGATCTTGTCCTGTTTTTACCCTGAAGGGCTGGATTACAGGTACTCATCGCTGTACCTGGCTTTTATACCGATGCTGGGATTCAAACTCAGATCCTCACGCTTGTATACCAAGTGCCTTACCAACTTGACCCATCTCCCCAGCCTGAAGCCTGTGTTTTAAATTTGTAATCATCTGATTTTATGTTTTCCCTAAAGTGAAGTGTTCACATATTCAGCCCAACCTAATTTTTGCTCTCTAGCCAGTGTATCACCCACTTTAAAGTTAGCAACAGCCAGAAAAAATTAAGTACATTTTCCTTGTTAAGGAACCCTTCAGGAGGAAGTTACCTGAAATTCCTGACACATGGCAGTGGAATAGAGGGACGACTGAGTGCTTGGTGGCCAAGATGGAAGATGCAACAGGCTTCACTCTCTCTCCCTGCTTCTGGTCATTCTAATCGTTGGGAGATTCTTACATTTCATTCTCTTCGGCTCCACCCCATGACACATCTGGGGGAAATGGAGCACAAAATGGACATTTCAAACCAATACCACACCGAGCATAAAAACGAAGTGGCTATGCTGTAACTTAAGACAGCACGACACCCAAACCACCGAGCTAGAGATTTCTAGAAGGGAACCACCACACACTGGCAAATGTCACCTGGTTCGACTCCTCTGGTTTAATGCATGCTTTTGTATAGTTAAGCACCTTATTCAAATCGTATTTTAAGTAACTCTGTTCGCAGCTTGCACCTCAACAGGTGGGTGGACTAGGGAGAAACACAACAAAGCCGGAACTATACAAGACACAGAAAGAAGGCTCCCTTCTCCTGGGGAATTAATAACAAATGCAACCTACTCGGAGGGGAGACTAAAACCACTGACCTCCCAAGAAGCCCACATAAACACATCCCCTACTTTGCACTTTCTATGTGTCCTCCCCAGATACTGGGTGATAGTGGTGCTAACTGTCCACTTCACTTGGGATTTTGTTTGTTTGGTGTTTGTTGGGACTCCGTGTCAGATAGACCATGAGCTGGTCAAGAAGCCATCTGGTCTGAAGAGGAAAACCCTACACCCTTTGAGCCTTCTTGTGTGCTGAATATCTCCTGTTTCCTTAATTCCCCCAGACACCGTAGCACACATCAGCAAACCTAGTTCTCAGGAGGCTGACAGAGGCACATCCCAAAGTCAAGACCAGCCAGAGTTGCATTTAGGCCTTATCTAGAAAAAAGAAAAGAAAAGAAAGTATTTTGCTAATTCTTCAGAATATTGTTTTAATCTAACCACAGCCATACTGCAGCAACAGGCAGTGAGCTTTAACATTTAAGGGCCTCTGTTCCACAGTGCTGAGGGAGTGGCTGTAACTCCCATTGTGAGCGCCCCCAGTTCAGAGCGGTGGGAATGCCTGGGAGATTACACAGCTGCTATGTCTGCTCTCTGTGTTTGTTCATGAGTAAGGGCTAAGAATGCACCACAAATGAACGCCACCCTGGGTCATTCTGCCTTCCCTGTTATCACATGACCACAATGGAATCAAGAAGCTGTTCTTTCTTGTTTAAATGTCTGCAACATAGCCCCAGTGTTCCCAGTGAGCCCGTGACTCTGGGCCTGCGTTATACTTGATGATCACACCTTACTACCACGTCTTTACCATCTAAACTACTCGCAAAGATGCACCTTAGCAGTTAAAATAACCCTGGGAACTGGGGAGATGGCTCCGTGTTTAAGAGCACTTGTTGTTGCAGACACTGGGGTTCAGTTCCCAGCATGCACACGGTTCCTCATAACCAGTTCCAGGTATCTGATACTCTTCCCTAGCTGCTTAAGGGTACCACTCAGCCTTTCACACGTACATACATGTAGGTGAACATTCATTCACATAAAATAAAATTAGATAAAACTCTTTAAAAATAGCCATGAATAACATGTTTATAAACTACTTAGAGATCATTTCAATTGTGTTTATATGTGCCAAGTAGTGTGTTTATATGTGAGAGAGAAGAGAGAGAGAGAGAGAGAGAGAGAGAGAGAGAGAGAGAGAGAGGAAGCATAGAGAAAGAGAGGAAGGATGGGAGAGAGGCATGACATGTTTCATTCCCTTGATTTAGAGTGATTGTGCAGTTGGGTTTTCTCTAAAGATTTATTTATTTTTAATTATGTGTGTGCATGCATGTGTGCGTGCGTGCACGTGCACATGAATGAAGTACCTGTGGAGTACAAAAGAGTCAAATTCCCTGGAGGTAGGATTACAAGGTTGTGAGCCCTCTGACATGGGCGCTGGGAACTGAACTCAAGACCTCTGCAGGAGCCGTGCCTGCTCCTAACTACTAAGCCAGCCCTCCAAGCCCTAACCGTGCAGCTTTGAAATGGCCAAAGTGAGGGAGAAACATCCATGACGCCTTTTCCACAAAGTTCTGGGGGATCTATCGCTTTTATGTCCATTTGTTTTGTTGGGTTTTGTTTTGTTCTTGATTTGTTTTGTTTTGTTGTTTTTTGAGACAAGATTTCTCTGTGTAATTCTGGTGTCCTGGAACTAGCTCTGTGGACCAGACTGGCCTCAAACTCACAGAGATCCACCTGCTTCTGCCTCCTGAGTGTTGGGATTAAAGGCGTGCGCCACCATTGTCCGGTTTGTGTCAATTTCTTAAGGAGGCAAATGAAAGTACCCAATAATATATTTGTCAACAATTTCTAAATAATGCCATTACTTTAATCTTCTTAAATCCTAAATATGTAACAAGACACAACTTGGGTCCCCACAAGCTGTGGTGGCTGGACCGTGCTTAGAGTCTTTCTAATCTCCTCCGAGGGCTGCAATGCCAAAGCAAACTCCCTTTCTCTTTATCTAGTTACAGGTCAGAAGTGAAAGCGAGGCAAGATGTGAAGCCAGACATCCGGCAACCTCCCTTCACCGACTACAGGCAGCCCCCGCTGGACTACAGGCAGCCCCCAGGAGGGGACTACCCGCAGCCCCCACCCTTGGACTACAGGCAGCACTCCCCGGACACCAGGCAGTACCCTCTGTCCGACTATAGGCAGCCACAGGTACCCCTGCTGGAGGACACAGGGTCCCCACAGAGACTTCCTGGGGTGCGGCGAGTGCTGTAGAAGGGAGGCAGCACATCCAGACACTGTGGGAGCAGCCAGCCAGGCCTCTGTTCTTAGCCTCAGTATCAGGGCTAACACCTGCGTCTCCAGAACGTCAGTGCATAGATCAGTCTGCTCTAGATGAAGCAGGACAGATCCACAACCAACCGGGAGTCAGTGGTAGTCATGAATGAACTCATCTTGATGATGGTTAACAAGCTAACTCCAAGAACGTAGCCTCAGCAACAGTCGTTGTTCTTAAGCTCCTGCTAGACCTTCAGAATACCACTAATGTAGAAAAGTTGACATATTCCGGCCACTGGGTCTTTCAGACCCATTGTTTCTAAATGACCGCCTGCCTCCCACTCTGTGGTAAAGAGCCGAGCCTCTACGCAGATGGCAAAGCCAAGCTTGGCTTGACAACCCACCCTGCAGCCACTGCAATTGCCAAAAAGCCCCATGTATACAACTAAGGGTTGGCATTGGACGTTCCTCCTGAGACTTCCCTGACCTCTCTGAGCTTCCATTTTCTCAAGGGTGGCTCTTCCCAATAGGCCATGGTAAATGGTCAACCTCTGTAAAAGGTAGCAAGACCAGAGCTCAATGCCTAGTAAAATGCATCACCCAGGAACGAGATACCGAGACAGAAATTAAGTACAGTTTCTGCTCTATCCAATTGCATTGTGTCCCATTACTAAATCAAGGACCAGATTTACCCCCCACAGAGTTTAAGAGTGGTAGTGGCCAGGGAGTCTGGGACATGCTGCATTTAGAGGACACACCGACCTTGTGTCCTCTGAGTTGATGTCCAGTGGTCTGCACAGACTTACTTATGGCGCTAACATCAATGAATGGGAGAATTTAGAAGAGATGATGTCACACATTAGGTGCAAGTCAATCAAGAAAAGCCAGCTTAAGCTGTGCTGTTTGCTTTAACAGCATTAACTAATCGAGTCTTTGGAGCCATGTCTTGCATGTTCAGTACTTGTAAAGTCAAGTGGCGTCTTCTAACGCCATGTCCTTTGAAGACGTTAACTGTGAGAGAGGGGATCAGGGAAATTGAGTGTCGAAGTCCCTCTAACGCGAAACAATTCCATCTTCCATTTCTTCCCCACTCCTACAGGATTTTGATTATTTCACTGTGGATATGGAGAAAGGAGCCAAAGGATTTGGATTCAGCATCCGTGGAGGAAGAGAATACAAAATGGATCTGTACGTGTTGAGATTGGCAGAGGACGGACCAGCCATACGGAACGGCCGGATGAGGGTAAGATGCCTCAGACGGCAGAGCTCCTTGGCCCTAAGGAGAGCCCCGCTGGGGCATTGGGAAGGGGTCAAGGCTTGCTCTCAGACCAGCAGGTTTTACCCTTTCTGTTCCATAGCCTGGTTCTTAAAGGCTTGATCAAACACAAAGACTTACAGCATCGAGCCAGGTGTGGTGGTGCACGGCTGTAATGCCAGCACTGGGGAGGTTGAGGCAGGAGGATGATTCAATTAAGGCCACAGTAACTTGGAGGCCATCCTGGGCAGTATAGTGTGACTCACACTTTCAAAAACAAAAAAAAAAGATAAAAGACTACATTTATAAATGTCTACAGATGGATAAACCTCAGAATACTGGTGTTTTTCTCAAGAGGGAATGAAAGAAAGAGGACAAAGGAAGGAAATTTAAGAAATTGCTCGAAATGGAGAGAGACTCCATTATTCTTCTGTGGTTCAGTGGTTCCATTTCCACTGAGATGGAATTTATTTTCAAAATTTATTTTCCCTTTCATGTTCCTCCCCTCCACATACATTAATCAAATGGCCCTAATATCTCTCTGGAAATGTTTCCTTCTTATTGGCTGGCCTTTGGGCTTTGATATTGGGCAGCCAGGCACAATAGGAGAAGAGGATTCGGCTTCCAACACATAGGTTGTCCTTAAAAGTTGGAGCAATTTAGACGCTTCAGTTTGAGTGCGAGTGAGGGGGGGATTCTTAAAGTAACGGTCAAACTCAGCCAGATGAGTGATGGACTAACCCATTCTGCATCACAGGTACAAAACTAAACAATAACTTACCTGTAGACACAGTCCTGTCCTGTCTCAGACAG
The DNA here is from genome assembly GCA_902806775.1 of Microtus agrestis. Lineage (NCBI taxonomy): Eukaryota > Metazoa > Chordata > Mammalia > Rodentia > Cricetidae > Microtus > Microtus agrestis. The sequence continues at coordinate 1,306,907 of CADCXT010001893.1, read as the reverse complement.
CACCAGCTACTATCTAACTAGATTTAATTCTTCTTGTACATCTAGAAGTCATCCTTGCCCGCTTCCCTGCGTTCTGAGTTCAAACAAAAAGGAAAAAAAGCTGTGACTTGGAGGTTCTGAGGTCTGGGGTCTGCTAAGCTTTGCCAACCAACTGTTTTTGTGAAACACACCTGTTACTCTCACCACCACGGCAATCTCCCACCATTCTCTCTCCAAAAGCAAGGCATGATCAAAAGTGCAAAGTGGGAAGAACACAGATCACGTTCTGTTCATCCTATACAAGTCTCTGATGACCGGGAGATTGTGGAGGGGGACTCTTACCCCAGACAGGAGTGGCACCCGATATAGACCGTCACTGTCCTGATCCAGTACTACCCTATGCCTCCCTGTCTGATGTATCGACGGGAGTCGTCTCCATGTGGCTTTTTGCCTCTAGAGTTCCCCTCCAAACTAGAATGGAACTCTTTTTATACAATTATGTTTCTTTATTGATGGCGGACTCTTTTTATACAATTATGTTTATTTATTGATGGCGGAGGCAGGCTCATGGAGGGAGGTCAGAGGACAATCTGTGGAGTTGGGCTCTCTCCTTCCACTATGTGTGGCGTGAGGCATTGTTGGCCGTAAGTACCTTTACCCCTGAGCCACCTGCTTAGTCCAGAATGGTACTGCCACGTCAGCTCATGAGTGGTTAAATAAAATAAAATTAGCCTATGCAATGCAGGTACAGTCAGCATAGTAGAGAGAGCAGGTGTGAACTTTCCAGAGCCTGGTGAAGTAATGAGGAGGCCCAGCCCCTGCTACTGCCCCACGACTTTAGCGGTTGCCACATCTCTAAACAAGTCTAAGTGGCTCACTGCTGGCTATCTACAGCACACCCAAGGCACAGAAGCCCAAATCGAAGGTAATATTTTCACAGAACCTCGACCCTAGCGGCAGTTTTCAGCACAGGGTGTGGCAGCTAGTCTCGGGATTTGTGGATCGGTGGAGCTACAGGGCACAGCTGTGCTTGCTCACAGCACCTACGTCGTAATTCACAGGTGCATTTAAAATGCTTCATCCAGGACCAGGATCGATCAATAGTTACATGACTTATGGCTTGATTATTTGTAGCTAATGTGCTAACCGGATAACACATAGGCTACTGGTTAGGAAAATCAGTCATAAAGTTACTCAGGGACCCTGTTCTCCGTTTAGTACAAGTTCCCACCTTGGTGTTAGTGTCCAGGTGCCTATGGAGCTTAAAAAAATCCATGTCAGTAAAGTATTACAAGGTCTTGTCAACCTTACGTGTACGATGGACTTGGTTGGTAAATTTTCAAGCCTCCTGCAACAGCCAGGTGAGCTAGACACTCATGATCACGATAACTGAAAACTGTTCAGAAAGAGGGGCTGGTATGAAGTTCTTTCCAGCCTCTGACCTCCTGTAGCACACTTCTCCGCTGCTAACATGATTTCATCACCTCCAGTTTCCATGTGTGACCTCTCTATGCACACACTCACACACACACACTTGATCAAAATCATTTGGTAGATAGCATGTATTTTCGTCATTTTCACCATCAAGAACATAAAAAAAAGTCCATGTAGTGGTCTACTAGAGACCTAGATTTGGCACAGTAAAACTGTTCAAATCCAGATCATGACCAAGGACCTGGGTGATTCTAAACAGGAGCTAAGTTGCTGTGTCCATAGGTTTGGGACGCAGATAGTTATGGATTTTAGGCATTTGTATTGCACTGGATTTGAACCACTGTATTTGAGGCTTCTTTTTCCTTCGTTTGTGTTGGTCTGGTTGTAGGAGAATGGTGATACAGAATTTAGGTAGGGACCCAGAGAAACCCGAGGGACGTGCCAACACAAAAGTAAGGGCATCGTTCTACTGAGGATGCTGGGACTCTGGGATGCCCATCCTTTATTTTTAGGTTGTCTCTAGCATCCAAGGGTTACCAAGACAGACAACAATGACCCTCATGGGACAGGGGAGGAAAGGCAGACAGAGAATCGGAGGACAGTCCTCACCCGTTCTTTGTGGCTGCCTGCAGCGGTGAGGATTGTCCTAGCAGAGAACTTTAGCAAATTAGGCTATTAGAGAAATTAGCTCCAGCAAAGTTAAGAGGGGTAAAATCTTCATAACTAATGAGTAAGTCTCTTGGACAAAGCTCTTAGAAATATAACCTCATTAAAAAACTGAGACTAAGTAGAAAACACGGGCGAAGAAAGCTGAGCTCTAAAATAGCTTTCTGGTGAAGCTCGGTGAAGCGGAGAGCGGAGGAAATCTAGAGATAAATGTGAGGCACTTGGAGAGGGGAAATAATAGTTCCGGGTGCTTAATAAAAATTCCACAGACGAAACGTGAGAGAAGCTAAAAGGAGAACAAGATGGCTCTGTGAGAGGTGGACTAGCGTGGAGGGTGGGGTCCGCGCTGAAGGGAACGTTGCGGTCCCCACACGTGGAGGGTGGGGTCCCCACACATGGAGGGTGGGGTCCGCGCAGAAGGGCACGCTGAGGTGCCCACACGTGGAGGGATCGGGTCCCCACACATGGAGGGTGAGGTCCGCGCTGAAGGGCACGCTGAGGTCCCCACACGTGGAGGGTGGGGTCCGCGCTGAAGTGCACACTTACGTCCCCAGAGGAAGAAGACAAAATGCTTTTTGCTCTTGTAAGAGCATCTCTGCGAAATTATTTTTCTAGGGTAAAAAGAATGTCATTTATAATGTCAATGGTAGCCGTGTGTCGTTTGCCTACTAACAGCGCCTGGGCTAATGGTTCACTCTAGAGTCTGCCTGCAGTAGGCTTCAGAATGACCCAAAACCTTAGCTGGCCAAGCAGTAGACTAGAAAGACGGCTCTTACCCATCTTTCCTGTTTTCTTAATGAAAAGTATAATCGACTGATTTAAACATCGTTTGAATGTGTCAATTTTATTCCTAGTCCCGATGCATCTAGTTTGAAACTACAGAATGAGTGTTTAAATGAAGTCTACTCTATTTTATATTTTGTTACTGTTGAACACAGAACCCCTTGCAAAACTGTTTCTAATGCATGAGGCAGAAATAAATACTAATGATACTTCAAATGCCCGGGAGCTTTTATCCCAGCTTTATAAAAGGGGGGGAGACATTACTAATCGCTCATGTCTCCATTCCCTCCCGCCTTCCCACCCTAGACAAAAAGAGCCACCACCCCAAATAAAGAAGTACTTGCCCTTCTGGCTGCCGCCCCCACGTTTACAGATTTCACTCTGCACACTTGGTGAGCGTTATCTAAATGACTCATGATGCACATCTTCTTCCCTGGGGTTCCTTTTTCATAAATTATTTTCATGAGATTCATCCAAGTTGATGGATTTATTTTGACTGCTGTGAATTTTCCACTTGGGCCAATATCCTCTAGTCTATGTAGCTGTCTGTTTCCCTGTTCTGTGGCATTTGACATTTCCCTTGTCAATGGACCTAGGTTATAACCAGTACAATCCTTGAAGTTTCTCCAGTCCCATACATGCAAGACTGTGTCTAAGCAGACAGATACATATTTACTTAGCTAAGAGCACAAAGATTATAACCGAGATTACCAAGTAGTATTATACATGTACCAGTAATGTTGATAAGTGTTCATACTTGCAGGTCTGTGTTTCCTTCTTCTAAATTCTCGCTCCCATAAGTGGAAACGACATATCATCTGGGTATGAGTTTGCATGTCTCTATGTGCACCTGAGTGAGTGTGCAGGTGTACCTGTGTGAGTGTACAGGTACACGTGTGTGAGTGTGCAGGTGCACCTGAGTGAGTGTGCAGGCATAGGTACACCTGTGTGAGTGTGCAGGTGTACCTGTGTGAGTGTACAGGTACACGTGTGTGAGTGTGCAGGTGTACCTGTGTGAGTGTGCAGGTGTACCTGAGTGAGTGTGCAGGTGTACCTGTGTGAGTGTACAGGTACACGTGTGTGAGTGTGCAGGTGTACCTGTGTGAGTGTGCAGGTGTACCTGTGTGAGTGTACAGGTACACGTGTGTGAGTGTTCAGGTGCACTTGTGTGAGTGTGCAGGTGCACCTGTGTGAGTGTGCAGGCATAGGTACACCTGAGTGAGTGTGCAGGTGCACCTGTGTGAGTGTGCAGGAGGAGGCTTGAGGTCGACATCATTTGTCTTCCTCTATTGCTCTCTACCTGCTTTCGTTTTTGTTTTAAAATTTTCAGCACATTTATTTACTTTTTTAAGATAAGCATGTACACAGTGCACGTGTGGGGGTCAGAGGACAGCCTGTGGAAGTCTCTTCTCTCCTTTCACCATGTGTTCTGAGGATTGACCCCAAGGCATCAGGGCATGGTGGCAAATCACTTCTGCCCTCTGGGCTATTTCACGGGTCCTCTCCACTTTTTTTTTCTTTTGAGACAGATTCTCTGTACTGATTCAGTGAGACTTGCTGGCCAGCGAAAGTGGAGGAATTTGTATGCCTTGATTCCAGACAATGTTCATTATCGTTTACTTTATCTGGGCATTCCCTCTTGACAAAAAATGTGTCTCTTCTTCATTTACTGTTAAATATTTGTCCTTAGATAGTGTGGTGCAAATCTCTTATTCCAGCTTTGTTCTTCTCTTTCCTCCTGGAGCTTTTTGATAGAGAGACCTTCTTGATATTAATGTAACTTCTTAACCTTTTCATTCATAATCTTCCGCTTTTGAGCATAGCTCAAAAGATAAGGACACTGAGTATCTCACTGAATCAATTCCCAACATAATCTCTCTCTCTCTCTCTCTCTCTCTCTCTCTCTCTCTCTCTCTCTCTCTCTCTCTCTCTCTCTCTCTCTCTCTCTCTCTCCTCCTCTCCCTGTGTGTGTATCTCTGTGTGTGTGTGTGTCTGTGTGACAGATGTGTATGTCTGTGTCTGTGTGTGTGTCTCTGTGTCTGTGTGATGGATGTGTATGTCTGTGTGTGTGTCTGTGTGACGGGTGTGTACACACCTGTGTGAATGCAGGTGCATGCATGCAGAGTCCAGATAAGGACACTGAGTATCTCACTGAATCTGGAACTGGCTGGACTCTTTTGGCTCATATGACTAGTCAGCTGCCCCGGCAACTCTTCCTCCTCTGCACACATCCCCACCAGTGCCAGGGGTGCAGGAGGTGCAACTATGAGAGGTTTTCTATGTTTGTGGGGGCTAAAAATCTGAATTTATATCCATGCGTCCTCGGTAAGACCTCTGGCCCCCTGAGCCATCTCTCCAACTCTGAAACACACTGATCTGCACCTGTCCTAGGAGATGGGAATTCGCCTTCCGTATTTCTTTATGTATGACCTCAGGTCACAGCGTCGTTCTATGATCCCCCTTCTCCCTAGCTGTAAGGATAACTCTATAATATATAGGAAATGTTTTATAATAAATATGTAATGCAATTGCCAGCGTATTTTTATAATATCTTAGGAGCTCTAGAAAATTCCTAAGACTTCAGAAATGATTTCTCAAGCAAGCATAAAAGAATAGGCTAAGTTATGCCGGCCTGTTTGTCTGCATCATGGCAGGACGCTTATCTTTCAAGAAGCGTTGAATTTCCCAAATATACAACTCAACTTTCGGGAGTGTTCTTAAGTTCTTTTCCAGAGTTTCCTTTTCAAGTTTCTCAAAGAATTAATAAGACATAATATTAAAAAAGAGAAACAGAAGGAATAAAGGAAAATGAGGCAGAGGTGCTATTTCAATAGATGTCTAAACACCTTTATTAATTATTTATTTATTAATAAAGCTCCATCTTGTGCTTAGTGTAAAAAAAGAAGTAGAAAGTTTACATCTTTGTTACACTGGACAGAAGTCAAAATTTTTATGACTGTACCGCTTAACAAGGCCCTGTCTCAAAAACCAAGAGCTGGCCATGTAGCTCAGTGCAGAAGGCCCAAGACTGGGCCCCCAGTATTGCAATTAATCAATAATCAAGTCGGTTGGCTATGTTATCTAGGTCTGTTCCTAAGCCAGAACACCTCTGGACATCCCTAGCCTGTTCCCTTTCCCCAGGAGCACATTTTCCTGGTCACTGGCTCAGTCCTCTGACTCTGTCTCTCCTGGATACAGCTCTTCTCTGCGGCTAGCCTGGGGCTTCCGGCCAGTGCTCCTGCCCCCACCGCCCATCTTGCCATAGGAGTACTGGGACAACAGAGGCCATGGGTTACATGGGTTTTGGTGGCTGGAACTTCGGTCATCTAGGCCTGCTCAGCTAGCAATTTTATGTATCGCTCTAGCCTGACAATTATTTTTTATACAGTGATCAATTACATCGTTTTAAAAAAACTCACTAAACTCTCTCACTATAAACAGCATTTAGATTTTTCTCTGTAATAACCACATTTTCTAAAAACAAAGTTTGTTTTTTATCACTCCTTTTAAGTCCTCTAGCTCCTTTCCCTTTTCTTTATTTCTTTGGCTTCCTGCAAGAAGCAGAACAGAAACCCTTGAAGCAGACACTTGTGTTTCCCCCTAATCTCGGCAGGAGTGCTCTTGACTCTCTGTTAAGCATGGTGTTTAACCGGTTCTCACAGATAACCTTCATCTGTGCAGCATCAGGACCGCTTCCTGCCGCTGCTACTAATTTGCCGGGAAGGCTTGTTAGGAAGAGATGTTGGATCTCAGCTACGTCTTGTATTTCCATAAAAGGTCTCACGTGATCGTTCTCTGGTGTGTTAGTTAATATGATAGTTGGGTGCAGGTTCACGCAGAACACGTATCCGTGTCTGACTTTCAACTGTTATGTTTATTTCTCAAGCCTTCTAGTTCTAGCAACCATGCCCAAGGTTTTTCCGTCTCCCTGTAGCCTTGTCAAAGGACTAGCTCACATTCATCTCCTCCCTCGTTTGCTTTCATGTTTGATATTTCCTTTTATCCCATCCCTTTGCCTTGGCTTCATCCTGGACTTCGTGTTCTTGCTCAGGACTTGGGTGTTCATGTCCGTAACGCTGAGAATGCTTTGCTATCTACAGTGTGTGCGTTTCTCTACCTTCCTGTGCTCCGCGGTGCTTTCTGGTTTCTGGCATGATACATGTTCTGACTCATGCTCAGATTCTCGGGCTTCGTCTCCAACACTAATGTTTAAATTGAAAGCTTACAGTTCTGATGTGACGCATAATCACTGTTTCACAACCTAAATATGCTGCAATTTTCATTATGATTGTCTCTTTCCGGGATGATCACTTTAACTCGTGTATCATTTAGAAGCCTTTCTATGGATGGGATTGTCCTGGTTAAACTTACATATTCTTGATTTTTAGCACGATTCCATTGTCTTCAGATAATATATTGCATACCATATCTCAACTTCGTCGCAGCTCACTCTTTCGCCTCATGTGTTGAGATCTCTGTGTAGGAGCCATGTGTTGTGAAGAGTAGTTGCGCACCTGCACCTGGAGTGGATGAGGAAGTGCCATGTTGTGTGCATGGGGAGAAGCCCTGCTGCTGCCCTATCCATCCGTTCTACACTGTAATTCCATCTGTCACACGTATTACATGCCAGGCTACTTATCCTGCGAAGTTTCCTTTGAGGGGCGGTTGACTTTTACTTGTGTGTTTTGACGCCATGCAGATTGATAGGAAGATGTCCGTTTCGTTTTCTAGGTGAGTTAAACCTATTCCATGACGAGCTCTTGTGTTGCTCACGCATCTCATGGCTGCCACAAGAGAAGGGTTTCTGTCCCTCACCAATGAAGGGCACAGTCTGTCACCACAGGGCGTAAGCCGTAACAGCAGAAGTTAAGGCCACTGTGTTCCTGAGGAGGCAGGAAGCAGAGATGCAGACTCATACAAGAAAGCTAGTCTTTCGGATCATCTCTTTCATGTGTTCAGCTTTTCTGTTTCTTTATATTTGATATGCTTGTCCAGAAGTCTAAGTTTTCATTTTTAAATAATCTATTTCCCCAAGCTCACATTAGTCGATGTGCACTAATTTGTGTGCTGACACAGTTTATGTAATGCCGCCACTTCGTTTTCCCCCTTTCCTATTGGTCTGCCTCTATCACATTCTTTGACGTTGCCTTCCTTTGGACAGGCCCCTGGGGTCCCAGTTCACATTCAGGTCTCCTATTAGACTTCCCCCTTCTGTCCCTGCGTGTAATGTCTGTCATTGCTGCCAAGTCATCAAAACGGAACCTCATGTGTTCACAAAAGCCGGTGTTTCCTGCTTGCTCAGATCTGTTCTGGAAACTCAGCAGCTCAGAGAACGGAAGCCAGCATCCCCCCAAGCCAACAGCTGGATGAGGTGTGTGTGCTGGCCTCCAGCATCCCCCAAGCCAACAGCTGGCCAGGTGTGTGTGCTGGCCGCCAGCGTCCTGTCTTCCGCTTGGCTTGGCATCAGCAGACTCTGCTGGTCAGCATAATGAGGTGGCCAGAAACAAAACTGAGAGCAGCTCTTACCTGTAACAACCCTTCCACCCTCCTAGAATGCCACCCAGAGGCCCTGCAGACCGCCCTCATGGGGTCCCATGCTCGTTCCATAATACGCTCCCCCTCATTCCTCTGTCCCTCCAGTCCACAACTGGGTGCGTCTCCTGCCCACAGAGCCACCTTTGCCAGTGCGTCTTTGCCAGTGCAATGTCTGCATCTTTTCTCCTCCTCTGCCCTGCAGCGGCACTGGGGACCCGGTTCTGAGTCACTCAGGTGCCAGCAGCAGCCCTGCAGGGCGTGTGTGAGCGAGGCCAAGAGAGCCTTTAGACCATGGCCAACTATTGATGGGTAGGAACCAGGCTTCCTTGTCCTAAGTCTTTGATTTTGCAAGCTAAAAGCTGTGTTTTGATTTGTTTTTAAGAGTTCGCTAGACTTGAAAATATTTCATTTGAAAAGCTACGCAGGTCAAACAAAAGGAGTGTCTGTAGGCAACGTGAGAACTGCAGTCATCACTGTCCTATAGACAGATGTCGTCAGGGCGAGGGGAACAGAGGGCAGCTGTGGGAAGGGGGTAAAGCGGCTTCTACAGAACTCCGCTGTGGGCCCTTGTACCGCCCTAGGGTCTTACACACCTTCAGAACAATACCCTAACTCAGGAAACCTGGAAGACTTCCGCAAATACGTCTACTGACAAAAATATGTATAAATGTGGCTCGTATGTCTCACTGGCGTGTATGGAATTTAAAGATGGTGGCTTTCACGTGTAGGATGCTCTGGTGGTCTGAATTACTTGGTATTTGTCAAGCCCTGTGGTGTCTGAGAAGAACTGGCTTTGAGAGAAGGGACATTTAGTAGCGAACAGATTCCTCGCAATCACTCAGAGGAATTCTCTTCGGTCTTCTCCGGCACCCAGGTTGCATGTCAGGAATTCGGATAGGCAGGCCTGCCTAGCTGGAGGCTTTGCCTAAATTGGGAGAGAAATCTTGAATGGTCTAGCACACAACCTTGGAGTAACATGCCTTTAGGTTCATTGGTAAGACTGGCTGCCCCTGGCAACAAGAGGCTGTCACAAAAATAGAATCTTCCAGTGGGAAAGAACTAGGTGGAAACAGTGAGCTAAAGACTGAGGCCGTAGCTCAGCAAAGCACTGCCTAGCTTGTGTAGGGTTCTAATTGCAATCTACACACACACTCACGCACACACACATGACCTTGGACACAGGGCTCACAGCCACAATAATCTTCACCCCATGTCCTTCCTCTGGGCAGTTTTGAGAGTCTATAAACACCATGGGGGTCCTATAGGGATCTGAGAGACAGGAAGAAATGTTTGTCCAGCAGGATGTCACCAAAACAGGAGCAATTTGTGGACTGGCAGCATCCTCGTATCATACAATTCTTCAACAGAGTCCATTTTCCTTTCTCTCCCTATTCTCTCTTTATTCCCAATATAATCCTATTAAAAACCCATTTCTTTAACATGTGTGTGGTGTGTGTGTGGTGTGTGTGTGGTGTGTGTGTGGTGTGTATGTGGTGTGTGTGTGTGTGGTGTGTGTGGTGGGTGTGTGGTGTGTATGTGGTGTGTGTGTGTGTGTGTGTGTGTGTGTGTGTGTGTGTGGTGTGTGTGTTGTGTGTGTGTGGTGTGTGTGTGGTGTGTGTGTGTGGTGTGTGTGTGATGGGTGTGTGTGGTGTGTGTGTGGTGTGTGTGTGTGGTGTGTGTGGTGTGTGTGTGTGGTGTGTGTGTGGTGTGTGTGTGTGGTGTGTGTGTGGGGTGTGTGTGTGTGTGGTGTGTGTGTGTGTGTGTGGTGTGTCCAGAGGCTCTATGCTTTCAAATGTAAGCAACTGAGATTTCCATCTCCTGCACCTCCTAGATTTATTGGCTCCCTTTTCCAGCACTGCACCGAACCACCTGCCCACTGTTCACAACCCCTCAGGGGCACCCCACTTATTTCAGGGTAAAGATCAGTCCTGATGACGAGCTTGCCCGGCCCCTCCCTCCCACACTTCACTTGGCTCAGTCACCTCTCTGCCGTCGCTGACACGGGGAGCCCCACTGGGGCTCCAGGGCAGTGTTTCTATTTGATGCTGTCTCCTCCCCCTCACATGGTTAACTTCTGGTTTCTCTCTACTTCCGATCTGGTCACATCCACTGGCCTTGGCGCTCACGGCTCTTTCAGACACATCTCTGTAGTATCCGTCATAGTCCTCATTCACACTTCCTGTGTGAGTGTGTAGGAAGGCAGTCTCTCGAGCGTGCGGGCTTCGGGACAGCAGAAGTCACGCTGCTCTGGATGTGTGTCCTGTAACCAGGTGCCCACACTACCTATGGTGGTGCTCATCCATACCAAGTCGTGTGTACACAGGAGCCTTCGAAGGGCAGAACACTCAGGTTCCTTTCCTCTGGAAGCTGATGAGCTGTGCCTTCTAAGTGGAGGCCACCGAGGCAAATAAACCAGACAGATGATGTCTCCATCAGTGATGAGCAAAGATAACATTCAACTAGCTCACAGTCGCCTCTCACTGTTTTAAAATAAAATGCCCTAAGGTAAACACGTTGCCTTTGGGGATACACTTATTTATTACAAGTTACGCAGTGTCTGTGAAGTAGAATTTGTAAACTCTAGGGTGCTTTCACAATCTCTTTAATCTTCAGCTTTGAGACATTTCAGAACCTGTTCTCTTCTCCTGTAAACGAAGAAGAAAGAAAACAAAGTAAGGTCAAAATAACGAAAAACATCAAAAGTGGGTCTTTGCGAAACATGACAGAACAGATTCGATAGCAGGGTGCGCTGGGGCCATTAGGAAAGATGCCCAGGAGAGCTGCTGCAGGTCTGATGGGAGGACCAGAGCTTAGCCAAAGATTCTGCAGCGCTAAGTCCCTCCAGGTCAGTGCAGATAAACAAGCTGAGGTTGATGACGCTAAGCCCTCAGCAGAGAGAGAACCCAGTACTTCAAAGGGAATAAAGCAGCCTCACTACAGAAGGGAAGAAACCGACAGGCTGAGGCACAGCACACAAGGGATGTGGGATGCAGGGTTTCATCACCTGTGGATGCTGGGACTCAGTAAGCCCAGCGAGGTCATCTCCAACGCATGTGCCCTCTTCCTGTCATCATGGCCCACTCGTCCCGATGCCCGGCTGGGCCCTCAGCTCCCCCCTGGATCATCCTCCAGGTAGTCTGCAAATGAGGGACGGCTCCTTGATCCTCTGGGCTTGGCTCTAGCCTTTTATGAAGGAAAACGTCCGAGATGAATCTGCTCCCCTTCCCTGTTCAGGGTGCGACCCGTGAACACTGTGTGCTAAATGAGTTGCGTGAGCTCCTTTGAGGAGCTTGATTAGAGACTGGCAGCAGGGAGTAGAGGCAAGCTGGCTTGGCATTAGACTACCTTGTTCCTCATTCGGCCTCGTTATCCTCACAAGGAGGCCTCCATCTCTCTGCTCTGTTTCTTCTGCTGGGTGCCCAACCTTGAGCCATTTCAACAGCAGCTTCCCAGGGGGACGAGTTAAGGGTTTGGTAAGGAATCAAAGGGATAGCACTAGGGTTGCGTTATGCTGTGGAGAGACAGAGAGGTAATTGGATAAATTAGATGTGGGGAGAGTTTAATTATTCATGGGGTTAGGAGGGCATGCCTACAGACGAGGGGAGAAGTTTACAAGGCTGCGATCTGAGGACACATTTGCTTCCTCTCCAGTGAGAAGAGACTTGTGGGTGTTCTTTCCTCTTTTATACCGAGCCATCATTTCTACATGAGAACATGAGAACCGTCCCTGTTTCTGTCCCCAGGGTAGCGTTTGAGCAGGTGAGCCATCTGCTCGTGGAGTTCTCTGTCTTCTCCTCACCCAGAGCTCTGCTGGTGGCCTCTCAGCTTGCCTGCCTCACCTACTCTGCTTTTCAAGTCAGAAAATGGACGTTAAGCATCCCTTGGTCCTAGTCCTAGCGTGATTCAGTCTGTCCGGCAGAGCGCTTCAAAAGACAGTGAGAAGATTGTCTGTTTATCGAACTTGTAGCTCAACTTGGTGGCTGGCGTTGAATCTCCCATTTATCGTAGGCAGCATGATATTTTAGATATATACACATTGAATAGTAATTCAACACAGCTAACCAACATTACCTTCCGCGGCAGACAGCTTTATGAGAATGCTCACCTCCCGCTTGCATATTTTAAAAGAAAATATTGTCGTTAGCTGCAGCCTCTTGAACGCATTCCTCCTGTCATCTCTTTCTACTTCCGTACCCTCTGCAGTGTCTCCCCTTCTCCCGCTTTCTCAGCTTCTGGTTCCTGCCATTCCTACCCTCCGCTTCCAGGAAGTGACTTTTGTGGATTCCATAAGTAATGGCATGTGTCCTCCAGCAGCTGAAGCTGGATGCCCTAGTCTCAAACTCCTCTCGGGCCCCTTTCTCCTCTGCTGCTGTACCCCAGGTGCACTGCTCTTGCTGGCAGCCACTACCCACAGATTCAGCCCCCTTCTGTCCCTGTGACCGAATCCTCCTGTGCCCTATCGTACTGGAGTGGCACCTCCAGGATGAAAAGGCCGTCCCTGTATCATGATTTCTGATGCATGATTTCCAATGAGCTCTTCTTCATATTGGGATCCATCGCCTCTGTTTGATCCAGAATCTCACGGTACAGTCACTTAGAGGCTAGGATGTGCTTGACTATTTGATACTCCTCCTAACTGCCTAACCTGAAGTTCCAACAGCCTGTTGGGTGTTCGAGGTACTTATCTTCCATTCAAAACCAACCAGCAGCTCTTACTGTACATGCCAGGGTCTCGAATCTTTGTGTGATTATCTGCCAAGAGGATGAATTCCCCCACTCGTCTCTGGGCCACTGTCAGCAGCTTCAGCTTCTTGCGAAAGAGAAGATACTCCTGGATTTGTTCGTGTTGACCTTGAGACAATGACAGCTCCGAGAGAGAGAAGTTAAGGTCAGGTATAAGTAAGCAAAATGGATTAATAAACTTTGGAGAGAGATCATTTCAAACATGGTTCCCTAGTTCCAAAGAGGGCCGTAAAAAACGGAGAGGCATACGCTATGTTAAAGCGGACTGAGGAAAATCCTCTGAGCAATCCCCACAACTAGCTGTCAAGCTCAGGAGTGTGCTCAGTTTTGGACAGGAGCTGGTCTGAAGGAACCGGAGATGGCTTCCTTAGGCTAATGCCTTCCTGGAAATGGACATATGTATGGGAACCTGGGTGAGCTCCCAAACCACCATGCCTTACCCCTTTCATTCCGTTGCCTCCACCATAGTAGACCCTCGTCTTCGTAACCCTGAACTATTCCTGTGACCAGACGGATCCCATTCATGCTTCAGATAACTACCAAAATTGTATTTCTAAATCACAGAGTATTGAGTTTCTTGTTCCCCCAGAAGTCTTTAACAAGTTGTCTTTACCTGAAGGTTGAGATCCAAGTATGTTCCCCCAGTTTGGAAGGAACGACGGGAAGGAAGGCCATCGCTATTTTCCTGAACAAAAACCCCACTCCTCTTTGCCACTCTAGTCCCTGTTCACACTCCAGTCATGTTTTGTCTAAGGACACACAGCACCGTTTCACACAGTTATGTCTTTCCTCCTGCTCTTCCCCAGGGCAGCATTCTCTCTTTTTCTCTCCTTACAACCCTTTTGTCTTTCAAAGATCCATCTACGTTGTGGACAAGTTCTTGCCTGGCACCTCCACCTCCACATGGAGGAAATTCTCCCACGTTCTCAGCAGCCCTCAGTGGCACTACTTTAGCTACATCATTGTTCTGCAATAGTGTAGAAAAGAGAAGATATTTGAGCAGTCTGAACAACAATAATAGGACAAGTGCCTATGCAGTTGGGCTTTCTTTGGTCTGTCAGCCCCCAAATAATGACATGGAGCTTTCTTACTAAGTGTGAAAGCTCGGCCTTAGCTTAGGCTTGTTCCCAGCTAGCTCTTAAAACTTAAATTAACCCATTTATACTAATCTATGTATACCACCGCATGGCTCGTTACCTCTCCTCCGTACATGTCCCACTTCCATGTCTGGCCGACAAAGGCCACCTTTCTTCTTCCCAGAGTTCCTATCTCTGCCAAGAAGTCCTGCCTATCCTCTGCTGCCTAGCTGCCAGCTGCTCAGCTCCTTATTAAGCCAATCAGGAGGTACCTGGGCAGAGACCCATCTTCATAGTATACAAAAAGATTATCCTACATACCTGTGTAGCCTCAAGCCAGCTTTGGAAGATGCAATGACAGTGTCCCCTGTCTCTTTTGTGCCCACCTCCATCCACCACAACCTCAAAGATCACGAAGCAGAAACTGGGGAGGGAAGTGGCTCCGTTAGTAGAGCACCTGTCTACAGCACACGGGGCCCTGGCTTCCCTCCCCAACACTGAACAAAAGCATCTTTAAGAAATACGTCTCATGGCTTCAGCTGCCTGTTCACTTCCCTGCAGACCCTCCAAGAAAATGAAACTGCCAGTGGCTTCTCTCTGCTTTCCAGCTCCCAGTGTGAGCTAAGGCAGCACTAAATACAGCAAGCGCAAGGTTCTTTTCAGAATCATGCAGGTGTGAGAGAGAAATCTTCCCCTTCGGAGCCTGGACAGACCCGTGCATGATTTTTTCGTGCTTTTTAATCTAAGCGATTGAACATGGATTTACTCATTTTTTTTAACCAGAGTAAACATTTCTAAAGATGCAGATAAACACTGCAAATCACTGAGGATCACAAAATAGCCTAAGTGTCGCGACTGCGGCTTAGCGATTAAGAACTGAGTAAGCGCGACCTGTCGTCACCCCAGGGCGGATCACAGCGCATGCGCCTTGCCGAGTCTTTATGCTAATTAAATGTGGTGGCGATAATGTTAAATCACTGCCTTGTGCCTTCCAAGCCATTAATCAATTAATCAGTTAAAGATAATGATGGCTTGTAATGAGGAGGAAGGGAGGGAAACAAGGGCTGGCTGCTGAGCTGACTCAGCCCCTGCGCCTTGGAGGTGTGTATATACGGGGAGCGGTAACACACAAGCAAGGCTGAGTGCGATGAGGGGTGTGAGTGTCGTTACTATTTTTAGACCAGTCATTGAAATACAGCCTGGCAATTGAATAAGCTCAAGAGGGGATTTGGATCTACTATCAAAAATTAGACTTCCTCTCAATAAAATCAATTTAAAAAATTAAAAAATATACTTTCTCTCTAGATGGCATTCTATAAGGTAAATATTCCTAAGGTAAATATTCCTAAGACATGTGGCAAGCACAGACCCCACAAAATGACACAGTACGCGAGGGGGAAGGACTGTCTGTATGCCCAAAGAAAACAGAACTAAAGAGAGTGGTTATGGTGGGCACACTCAGCCTATGGTCCCCACAAAGGCTGAAACCACAGGAAGAGAACTCAGGGATGTAAGAGAGCTGAACCCAATCTAGAGAGTGCTGGCCCTTAATGAGACTCATGTGTTTGGAACTGGAGGAGAAGAGGAGGAGAAGGGGCCAAGAGACTCAGGGGTAAGCCAATTTTGTTATAAGAACAACAGAGCTGTGTACTTATGTTATATTCCTATAAAAAGGGGGAATTCGCTAGGCTGGGGTGTGCCTCCGTGATAGAGCACTTGCCTAGCCTGCAGAAGCTCCTAGATCCTCCCTGTCAGAAACATTCCCTGTGCTTCTCACACAAGCACCGATCTCTGCGATAGGGAAGGTGACTTGTGTCCTGGAGAGACACCTTACAGGGGGAGAGGTTTAAGTGGGGCCTCAGTAGAACTTCACCCCCTGGACACGAGAGAGAAGACAAAATTCTGGGGGGCAGCAGCAGCCAAGCACAAGATGTGATCGTATTGCCAGACGCCTTCTCTTCACGTGGAAAAGACACAGAGAATCCCAACCAAAGGTTCTAGTACCCCAGAGACTCCCTGAGAAGCGGGGTGACAGGATGGAAGGCCAGGGAAGTGGCCCAAGGAGTGGCCACGGACTCTAATGACCAGAGGTCAGCCCCCAGGAGTACGCGGTAAAAGGAGGAAAGCAAGCCCTTGCCAGTTGTCCTCTGACTCCTACACACATTGTCTGACACACGTGCCCTCATATGGATACACTCACGTGCACATACCAGGCATACGTGCATACACACCCACTTAGTTAGTTAATTCGTTTTTTTTTAAAAAAATGGGGTAAGGAACAGTAACCTGAGGACCACCACACCTCCATGTCACTGCTTCAAAGAAGCTCAGCTTAGCTCTCAAGTCTTTCCTGTGGTCTTTCTCTGGTAAAATGTCCCTTGTAGCACCAGGTAATCCATATAGTCCTCGCCTTGATTTCTATACCCAAACTAGTTTGTAAATTCTTTCGTATGTTTGAAGTTTTAGTATGGTTACATCACTTCCCAGCTCATTCCACCCTCTCCCGTAAATGCCCCTGGCTCTCAAATCCATGGCTCCTTTTCCTTACATTGTTGTTTTACGTGTGCACGCACGCATACACATACACACACACCATTTCTCAGTACATGAATGCAACCTGCTCCGTTTAGATAATATCACCTGTCCATCTATTGTCTTGGGGCTGATCACGGAGTTTCTGACAGCCATTCGTGGGGTTTCTTTCTAGAGAGGACCATTTCTTTCCCTCTCAGCATCCTCCACATCCTAGTCTAGGATTGCCCTCGGGAGCTTCCCCCTTCCATGTTGGCACGGCCATTGGTGGTGTCGCTGTTCAGGTCTTGTTTAGGCAGCCATGCTGATGAGACTTCATAGGTGTAACCGCTGACATTTCTAGGAGACACATTCTCGCAGTAAAACTTCCTGTTCCTCTGGCTCTTGTATCTTCCTATACCCGCCATGATTGCTGAGCCTTGGGTGCGTGAATTGTGTTGTACATCTATCGCCGGGACTGGGCACAATATGGTCTCTTGTTCTCAGCAGTTTGACTGTGGTTGTCTGTGACGCTCTCTGTCTGTTGAAAGGAGATGTGTCTTTGATGAGGTTTGACAAACTACACTTATCTGTGGGCATAAGAAGAAATATTTAGAATGGAGTTGTAGTTGGGAACTATGCTGGTTTACGAAGGTGGTGGTTGCCCAATCTCCTTCTGACCCTGTGATAATTTTTGCTCCATTTATACTAGTCTTGAAATTTTTTTCCAATTTTATTGAGGTATAACTGACAAAGTATTACATATACTTGAGATTTTCAACGTGTTGTTTTCTATATCAGTACAGTGCACACATTTATTTGTATGAGCTAGTTAGCATATCCATCAGAAAACAAAGTTACATGGAGGGAGTTGATTACATGTAAGACCTACTCTCTTAGCAATTGAAATATATGTATGTGTATATATATACACATATATATATATATATACCATTTAGTTACAGAAGTGTGTGTTAGTCTCTAGAACATATGTGTTGTACCAATGTTCTGTGCCCCTTTACCCATATCTCCCTTTCCTCTCTCCTTAGCCTTTAGCAACCACCGTTCTGCTCATCTTGTTTCCTTGTGTTTCTGGGGTCTCACTTTTACAGATGTCCCCAGAAAAGGGATTCCTTCGAGTATTGGTTTTTCTGTATCTGGCATGTCTACTAAGTATCTGGGCTTGGTTTTGTTGTTACTGTTAATTTTTATTTATTTAGTTAGTTAGTTTTTCGAGACAGGGTTTCTCTGTAGCTTTGGAGCCTGTCCTCGAACTAGCTCTTGTAGACCAGGCTAGTCTCGAACTCACAGAGATCCGCCTGCCTCTGCCTCCTGAGTGCTGGGATTAAAGGCGTGCGCCACCACCGCCCGGCTGTTAATTTTTATTTTTTAAGGGACCTCCATACTGCTTCCCACCACAGTCATGCCATGGTGCTTACATTTCTACCAACTATAGACAAGGCTTTCCCTTCTCCACTGTTGGGACTAATTGAGTCCCGGCCTTCAGCTGCTCTCCTCTGTCTAGAGCCTTCTAATTGAAGTTACTAGAAGCTGTGCCTAGCCTAGAGGATCAGAGGATGGGATTTTCAGCTGTTGGCCATTGACTGCGGGGTATTTAAGCCTCCATGGTGTTATTAAAGAAGGGCTTTTGTACCAGCGATTTGGAGGTCCGTGTGTTGGTCTGTCTCTGTGTGTGTTTCCTCAACCTCCAGCCCCTTGTCTGAGGCTCGCAAACTGGGTTCTAGCGCATAAAGCACAGATGGGGCGGGGGAGAGGGGGAAGGTTGGGCTGCACTCCACATTCTTGCTTCTATTCGTTTTCTCTTGTCTTTTCAACAGTAGCCATCCTAATAAAAGTGAAACACTGATTTACCGGGTTGGAGAGATGGGTGGCTCAGTGGATAAGAGCACTTGCTGCTCTTGTAGAGGACCCAGGTTCAGTTCCCAGCACTGACTATTGTATCAAAATCTTCAGTGACTCTAGTTCCAGGAAATATGATGCCCCCTTCTGGCCTCCACGGGTACTGCACCTGTGTGGTGCACATACAGACAGGCAAAACACATACACATAAAATAAAAAGAAGTAAATCTTATGTGGGGGAAGGAAGAAAAGGCTGGAGAGATGGCTCAGCTGTGAGGAGCACTGACTGCTCTTCCAAAGGACCCGAGTTCAATTCCCAGCACCCTCATGGCAGCTCACAACTGTCTGTAACTCCAAGATCTGACACTCTCACACAGGCATACATGCAGGGAAAACACCAAGAAAAAAAAAACTGATTGTATTTTAAGTCCAGCCCCCCAGTGACTCGAGAAGCTGAGCATCTTTTCCTGTACCTCTTGCCCATCCATAAACTTTCTTTGAGGCAATGTCTTTTGAATCCCTCTTCTCCGCTTTTCAGTTGGGTTATTAATATTTACTGTGGGGTTTCATGATCCCCTGACATACTTTGGATACTAAGATCTTCTCGGATAAACGGTTGCCAGGCGTGCCTTCCCACTCATAGGCTGGCTTTCCTTTCTTTGGCTGCTGTTTGCCCTGCAGAACCTCTTCCGCTTGAGGTAGTCCTAGCTTTTCTGTATTTGCCCTGTTAGCTTTGGTTTTTGTGTCATACACAGAGAATAGTGGAAAAACAATGGTCAAGACGCTTGTCGCATGGTTTCCTTCAGGCATTTCACAGCTTCAAATCCTCCACTTTAGTCTTTAGTCTTTAATTCATTTAGAGTTTTTTTATATACTTTTATATGGTATAAAGGTCCAATCATTTTCATATCCGTGGAGATACCTGGTTTTTCTAACTCCATTCATGGCATAGTCTTTGTACCTTGGTGAAGATTAGTTATCTATACAAACGTACCTTTGACAGTTAGTTATCTATATCTGCACAAACATACCTTGATAATATGTTTTATTATGTCTGTAAGTCTATTTCTATATCGTACTGTAGTGTTTTAGCTATACTAGCTTTGTAATTAGGTTTTAAATCCCTGTGTAATGTCTCCAATCATAATCCTCATTCTCAAGATTACTTTAGCTATCTGGAAACTTCTGTGGTCCTGGGTAAATTCCAAAGCTGATTTTTATCTTTCTATTTTTGTGAAAGTTGTCGTTGGAATTTTCATAGCGATAACATTGATTCTATAGATCTCTTTGGATAGTATAGACATTTTAACAATACTAATTCTTCCTCTCACCTAAATATATGTATTTCATCTTATTTGCCTCTTCTTCAATTTATTTTTATTAATCATTATGAAAAATAATACTATGAAACACAAATCCTTTATTTATATTATAATTTTTAGTCATTGGTTTACTGTTTTCCTTAATATTTTTGAAGCTATTGTAAGTGATGTTTTTTTCCTTCATTTCTTTCTCTGCTAGCTAACTTTTAATGTACAGGATCACAATTATTTCTAGATGTGGGTTGTCTACCTTGCAACTATACTAAGTGCTTTTGTTAGTTCTTATGAATTTTTTGGTAGATCCTATATTTGCTGTTTAAAAATCATGTCACGTAATTCTTCATTTCCAGTTTCCATGTCTTTTATTTCATAGTCTTGCTTGGTCTGTGTAGGACTTCTATCATTATGTTGATCTTGGTGACAGGAGTGGGCTTCCTAGACATTGGCAGTATGGCTCAGTTCACACTTGCCTACCATGCATGAAGCCTTGGGTTTAATCCCTGGCACTTCATAACCAAGATATGGATACCAGCACTCTGGAAGTGGAGTCAGGAAGATCAAGAGTTCAAGGCCATCCTCGGCTATATAGTATATTCAAGGCCAGCCTGGGCTACATGAGATCCTATCTGTAAAAGAAAAAGAGCGAGCATCCTGCATTTTCTCCTAATCTAGAGGGAAATTTTTCAGTGTTTCATCACTGAGAAGATTTCAGGGCAGAAGTAGAATGATCGTGGAATGATGGAAAAAGATATCCCATTTAAGTGGAAAGAGAGTCAGGATATATGCATCTGATACAAGTTATATGTGTACCAGAAAAGAAACCAGTCAAAACTGCAACAGGAGGCAAAGTCATCGTGAAAAGAGATATGGATGAAGCGTGGTCAACCCAACAAGAAGATAGAACAATTATAAATATAAAGGCACCTGATAACAGAGTACTTAAATAAGTCAAATACTAGCAAAACTAAAGGGAGTATAGATGATCAACACATGTAAACTTTCCATTTATCTCCCAGATATCTACGTGACTGTGACTCTTACTCTAAGAAAAGATAGACTAGAAAATGGAAATAAATGTGTTGTTGGAAAAGTCCACGAGAGCGTAGCAGCAGTTGGGCAGAGAGCCTGCCAGGCCTTCCTGCGCCAACACTGGCGGTCACCTGTTAGTGCTGCTAGGGACCTTTCTGAATAAGAGCCTGGGCAAGCCTTTTTTATTTCATGCGTATCTCTGTCATATAAATGGCATCAGAGTTTTCTTAGAGAGACGAAGCCCTACCTCTCCCACGGCGTATGATGCTCTCATGTGTGTGTGAAGAAGATCTTAATTTAAAAGAAGATGGGTGGCTTTTAAACGGTCCCCCACGTAATTCTGTTGTTTATTCCTGGGTGAAACCCACTTCTGGACAGCCCGTGGGATCTGACGTGGGCCTCTGCTGCAAGACACACAATGCAACGTGAAAGTCTCGTTTCTTTGCAACTCAGTTTAATTTATATGACTAATTTCTTTGAAATAAAATTTTTATTTTTTAAAGAGCGCCTTATAAAGCTGTGGAATAGCTCCCAGTAAAACCTTTGTCTGTAAACTGAAATTAAGATGTCTGAGTTAGTAGTTGTTACTTAATGCATGCCTCATAAGTGCAGGAGAAAAGAGGTGAAGGCATTGTTCCTAAGCCTGGATTCTGATCATTTTTTTACTGGTATAACCTAACAATTTTGAAAACCACTCGTATTTGAAAATGAATTTGCATTTGAAATGGGGATAAATGAATGCTATTCAGGACATATAAATAATGAAAAACTTCTATAAATTACAAGAATTACAACCCAAAAAGAAACACTGAGAAAAGCACAGAAGGGTAAGTTTTATTTTTAAAAAGAGAAACTCAAATGACTTTAAAAATCTGAAAAGATGCTCATCATCATGAAAATACAAATTAAAGAACCAAAGTAGTGAGCTAAAAAGCTAAAAATAAGAAACTGGCATTTCTAAAAAATGGGAATAACATGAGGGAAGAGGCGCTCTTGTTTGTCAGTGATGATAGCGTGAATATTTGTCTCTGGAGAAAAAATTGGCAACACCCAACAAATTGGATATTACACATTTACCTACAAGTCAGCAACTCCACCGTGGTGTTTATACGGTGGTTTTGCTCATATACACCAGAGAGCAATATTTACTGTAACGTGAGTTTTCATTGTAAGTACTGAGTGTAGGAGAGAGTCCCAGATGGATATCAATAGAATGGAAAATAAATAGCAAGCCATGTATATAATACAGTATTATATAGTAGTTTAAATGGGGGAAGTATATTTCCTACTTGGATGCATTTCAACAACACAATATTGGCTTTGAAAAGGAAGTTACAGTATCATCCATGTGGGGTAATACTGCTTATATAAAACATCCCAGCATCGCTTCATGGTACACACATGCCATGTGTGCCTGAAGACATGAAAAAGAGAGGCAGACATCGATTACAGAGAAGAAGGTGGGCCGCTTGCCACCAGCAAGGCTGGATGGCTCGTGGGAGTGAAGCCTTCCACAGAGACTCTCCAGAAGACTGAGGAAATGAGAGAGAGGGGGAGAGGGAGCAGAATATGGGAGAATAAAACCTTTCATCATTTAAGTAACTCAACCCTTCCATCTAGTCTGCATCAGAAGGGGGAGGTGTGGGGGAAGGTTCCCATGTGATGCTGCATTATACATTTTAATGGCTTAAAATGTTGAAAAACAGTGGAATTGAACGGCTACCCAGCAGGGGAGGGACGGGACCAACAGGGCACAGCTGCTAGTGGTTATCGGACAAATTAATCAATTTTGTATTTATGCCTCAGTGGCCAGAGACAGTTCAATCAAGCCACTTACATTAACAGGGTGCTGCTCTCGGAAAACAAAGGTGGTTAGAAAATAAGGATTCTCCATCAGAAGAGCCAACAGGATTGTTTTTCTAGGAAGAGCAACGGAGCTTGTGATTTCTGTTTACATATTATGTCTTCCGCCCTCTTGGTAATGAAGAGACCACTTTCCAAGATGTCTCTGCAGGATCACTGGTAACACAGGACTGTGCTGATGATGCAGGGACCAGTGGTGAACTCAGGCAAGTCTGAGGAGCCATCCCCAATGGTTACACAAAAGCTCAAGAGACAATGGAAGTGATAATTGGAGCAATAATCCAAGATAAAAACCTGAAGTCCCAAAAAGAAAGGGGAAGGATTCATGAAGGGGATCAAAATGATCCTCAAATGCTCTCAAAGTGCTAAGGAGGTTAGACTAAGTTAAGATGTATAATATATATATATATATATATATATATACACATATATATATATATATATATATATTACAAAGAGAGAGAAATGTAAACAAAAGTAGCATGGGTGTGTTGTTGCATTCAGCATCTGTCTTTGCTTCTCCTTGACTCCGCCTTCTTTCTCCCAGCATTCAGTTTAGTTTTCCCCGCCTAGCTCTACTCTGCCCTATCACAGGCCAAAGGAGTTTCTTTATTCATTAACCAATAAAAGCAACACTTATACAGAAGAACTTCCCACACCATGGGTGGTTCAAATTAAATAATGACACAGAAAATTAACTTGATATCTCCATACCAGTCCTCTTCCTGTGTCATTCGTTGATCAGCTCCCTATGGAGCAGCAGCAAAGTTTCCTTTCCAGATTTGATTCTAAATTCTCTGTCTGTTCTCTCCCAGGGAAGATTCGCCTCTGTTCATTTCAGAATTAAATGTGATCATGTTTCTAACAGAATCTGGCCCAAAACTGTGCTGGATACATGGAACACATTGTAAAGGGCCAGTGTTTCTCATCGGGGAGGCTCACACCGCATAAAACCTCTTAATTGACTGAGGATTTTACATGGAAACAAAACTCTGGTCGTGTAAGAACAGATGTTCACGTAGAGAACCTAGAATTACTGGAACCTGAGTTATTCGCTGTTATGCGTGATAGAGTATTATCATCTTAACTGCCTCTCACCTCCTAACTGTTACATACAAGCAAGCGGTATTCTGGGCTCTGAACATTCCAACTAGGGTGAGCTCTTGTATCCCTACATCAGACTGTGTTTCTTCTCTCCACCCAACATCCTATGCATTTCATTAGACGCAGGAGTCAGTCTTCAAAAACGGAAGAGAGAGAACAGCACACTTGAGCCAAGTTACGGGTGGGAAAGCCCCCTTTGGAAACGGCGACCTGCCGGGGCATCCTGAAGCATCACCATTGCATTCATCAGAGAGTTCTTATCCTAGATGGCAAACTGGGAGAGCTCCAGACACACACTGCAAAGCCACCCTAACCCTGGGGCTTTTTAGTCTCGTGATTTACGAAACCTTTGCCTTTTTATTTCCAATTAGCCTATCGATAGTGCTGTCCCTTAAATACTCCTAAGGAATATTATCAGCTCATTATTGCCAGAAAACAAGTTGCCCAATTTCATAGCTCAGCTGTTCTCACGCATGGATGGACAATCTGAATGAACTCGAACAGAAACAAGATTTTCAGACACTCGGCTACATCCCTATTGCAAAATTCAAGTAATTAATATGTGACTTTAAATAGTAAAGGAAGATAAATGGATAATGTTTATTTTGTGTGCCATAATGATGGTGCCACGATGCTCCTCTGGCTATTTATTTAGCATTAGTACTTCACTAGAAAAATTATTATAATCAGCACCCATTGCTGCTAACACCAAATACCATAGTGATGAGTAAAGGCTCTCTGGGGAGCTGCCTTAAAATTAAACTCTTGATGGAAGCCCACACGTCCATTATGGCCATGGTAGTAGACCCCAGTGCCTGCTGTCGCCGTGATTGTCCCTGCCTATGTTACACTTTGTGCACACTTCCAAGGCTGCACGAGGACATGCGTGGTGCTGCTGGTCTGAGACACCATGGAGTTTGCGCAGTTATCTGAAGAGAAAGGTTAAGTTGATCAGGGACGTTCAGAGCCATGCCCTGCTGAGAAGGTTTAGTCACGGTTCCAGCTGTCACCACATCTGCCGAATTCTCCCTCGAGGCGTGGCCTGGCTGTTAGAGTGGCTTGGAACATGTGATGGTGCCTATTTTGAGCTTACAGAATGATGGGTTTCGTTATGACGTTTTCAAACACATACTCTGAGTGTGTTCACCCTCATCATGCCTTGTTATTCGTAAGCAATGTCCCTGTCTTGGAGCTGCTGTTGCTGTGATGAACACCGTGACCAAAGAAACTTGGGGAGGAAGGGTTTATGTGGCTCACACTTCCATACCATGTCCGTCATTGAAGGAAGTCAGGACAGGAGCTCACATAGGGCAGGATCTGGAGGCAGAAGCTGATGTAGAGGCCATGGGAGTTGCCTACTGGCTTGCTTCCCATGGCTTGTTCAGTCTGTTTTCTTATAGAACCCGGCACCACCAGCCCAAATGCCTCTCAGCTGGAGATCACAGAGACTTTTCCTCAAATGAGGCTCCTTCCTCTTTGACGATCCTAGTTTCTGTCAAGCAGACACACAATCGGCTAGTACAACCCCAAAGGCAAAGAATCATAAGCTCCTCTATCCTATCTCATTCAAGAAATGAGTACCCCTGTGTCTCTCTCCCTTCCTGGGGTGCTAAAGTATCCTCAGTTGTAGAGTCAGAGAACCTAGAGTTGGCCTTGAACCCCTACAAACTGTGTGTCTTCCATAGCTCCCCACTTTTCTCTAAAGCTCAGAGTACCCACTTAAAGTGAGGGAAATAAAACCCAGAGGAAACAAGTGGGCTCCTTGCCCTCTCCTGCTGTGTGTAATTTGTGGGTGTCTTCCCATTGCTATGGCAGTGTGTCTGAGAACCGCTTATGAAGACCAGCCATGTGTTTGTTTCCGTTTTGTGGTCTCAAAAGTTCAAGATGAAGGTGCCAGGATCCAGCATGGGCCCTTTTCTGTGTCGGCAGGGCAGGAGGCAAAAGCACAGAAGGGCCAACCCACTCCCATGGCCCTCTTTATCCATCCACTCCTCAGGAAGGAGCTCTCAAGACTGGAACACCTCCCCAAAGGCCCTGCCCCAACACTGATGTCCAAGGAACCAGGTTTCCCTCACTCGAATTTGGGGAACTCATCCCAGACCATAGTAGCAAGTAGAGACTAATGACTATCATCAGCTGTCCCCTCTACTCGTTTATCCCCCCCCCCGTATGTATTAAAAAGCCACGTTGCTCACTTGCCTGCATTTACATGCACACAGACACACAGACACGCACACACTAAATGCTACAAGCAGCACTATAAAAACATAGCATGCTCTTTGCTCGCCAGCTATTCTCTGGGGTATAATTAGAAGTTCCATAGGAGTTTATTTCCCAGGGCTTCTCATGGGAACAATCGCTGTCTGCTTTTAGCCAGTTATGTGAGTTGACGTAGCAACGCAAACAGCAAAGGGTTGCTTCCGCCTGTGGCTATCCCATTCCGGGACTTGTCGGCAAAGCATTACAGGGTTACCTCTCTCTGAAAGCTGAAGAAGACAGGGAGGGCTTCCCTTGTATAACTTTTTCTACCTTCTTAATATTGTAAGTATTAAAAATATCTGAGGCCTTGTTTCCACAGAAATCGAACTTTAGCTTAGCCCAAAGTCAAGTAGGTGTGTGATTTTTTTTTACGAACTACTCATGAAGCTTTTGTCTCGTTCCAAGCATCTTTATCAGCAGCGGCAAAACACAAAGGCACATCCTGCCTCGTGGCTCTAAGCGTGAGAGCCCAAAGACGCATAGTCTCCTCTCTCCCGCCCACCCCATCTCTCTTCAGCGTCTCCCTCTTCCACCAGCAGGAACGGGACTAATCTTCGCCCCTTTTATAAGAAGATTCTACTCTTTATTCTTCCTAAGCAATACAGTACTGCCACCAGGAAGTATTGCAAAGACGTAGTCCCACTTCCCAAGAGTTGATAATTTTGTTAATTGAGAGGTAGGAGGAATAAAGTGTATATATCAGCTCTAGAGGCTTTGATACCCTGAGCGCCGTAAGAGAGGCAAGCTGTAGTGTATTGGGACCAGAGAGAAAGGAAGAGGAATTGTCCCTGCAATGGCCAGTGATGGCTGCATGGAGAATCTGAGTAGAACCTTCCAGTGGCCATAGATGAGGTTCAAGGGCCAGGGGGGAAAACAAAACAAAACAGGAAACCCAGGACCTGGGTACAAAATGGGCCGGGCTGAATGCAGGAGAGGGGTAGAAACATACTACAGTATTAGAGATTCATAAGGAGCCACATAGCACGGAGACCATGAGGATTAGGGCAGGTGCTGGGAGAGGAGAGGCTGGGCTGCATAACGTGACAGTAGTGACTTCTTGAGAGGAGTCCCAGCAGTGGTCACAGTACCGAGAGAGAAGGGGAAGAAGGGGGCCGTGGAAGTGGAGCAGAGGCTGGAGGGAAGCAGGGAGTTACTCTCGCTCTCGCTGAGGGAACGGCAAATGGCTAAGGGTATCTCTGAGCACCACTGACCCTGCTGACTTTCCTACAAAGGGGCTTAAAGAGATGTCCGTGGTTAAAACTAAATATTACAGCACAACCGGGTTCCCAAGACCACCTTGCCACTATGAACTGAGCAAAGCAAACAGCATTCAGCTTGGACGTCTCGCTCGTGAATTGTTCTTAACCCCCACATCTGTCACACCACTTGGTATGTCCGTCCTTCCCTGCATCAACCAATGTCAGTTCTTCCTCTAGTCCACTTCTCGTCCAAGTCTGTCCCTTTCCGTCCCTGCCCCATGAGGCGTCCTTGGGGTAATGTGTTTGGATTGCCAAAATGCTCCTGGCCTCTGGTGTATGTTAAATTTGGCCACTGAGAAATATCAACAGAAAGAGACTATATACGTTAATGTTGTATTCATGCTCTAATAAATGCCCATGGATTTCATGGCTGGAACAATGCACACTGACTATCTCACAATCCTAGAGGTCAAAAGTCCAAGTTGTTTCACTGGGTGGAAAGGGAGGCATCAAGTTGGCAGCACTGGCTTCTGCAATGGGCGTCCAGAGAAAAATGTCACCTTTTCCAGTGTCCTGAGCCATCTGCCTGCCTTGGCTTCTAGCCCAGGCCTCAGTCCTCAGAGCCTGCAGCTTAGTGTATTCTCCCCTCCCCGACCTCTGCTTCTTTCCTTCATCTCCCTTAGATTTTGACTCTTGGGACTTCATTGAACCCAGCCAGATACTCCGGGATAGCGCATCTCATGAACCTTAATGTTGTGTTGGGGTGAAGTTCAGGTAGATCAAAGGAAGAGCTCTCTGCTGATATGTGTGACACATTGCGTTCAGTCCCTGGGACATTGCTCAGAGTCCAATTGGGGATCACTTCTGGGGAATAGTATGTCTGGTTAGGCAAGTGTGCAGAGCAATGCTCTTCTTTGCCTTCAGCTGCATGCAGGGAAGGGAGAAGATAGCCTACACACCGCCTGCAGTTGAAGTTCCCTCTGGTTTTCTTTCTGTTTATTTTTCTATCAACTAGGCAGACAGACTTCATGACCTAACGTAAGTGATTTCTGAGCAGCAGCAGAAGCTCAGCTGGGCTGCCGATGGGAGCCTCCATTCCTGCTCGGGCAAATGATTTTGAGATATTACCCAGGCTCTTCTTGCCTGAGCAGTTAAACAGCGTCTGAAAACGGAACGGGGCTGCTTGTGTTTTCCTCCTTTGTAGAAACTATTTCTGCTTCAGCAAGCTTGCCTTTATTTTAAACTCTGTCTTAGCATTCATGTCTGCTGCTGCCACACTCGTGGTGATTTCTTTGTATTAGCTGGAGTTTAAATTACCTGCCAAGAATTCAATGAGAGTCTCTTCCTGAAGATTTCATCTTGAATCACAAAATCAAAACAGCAACGCTGTCCTGTAAGAATGCCTGCAAGGCTGCACTTAACAACTCAAGGAGAGTCTTCTCCCTCTCTGCGTTGTTTCCACAGAAGCAATATTTGCCCCACTCCCCACTTCCCCCTCAGTCAGCTGCCTCTCTCCTAGGTTCACTGTGCAAGGCTTCCTCCTGTGTTCCTTTCCTCTCTTCTATCATGATGGTGATGAAGAAGCAAGTGATTCCTATAATTAGCAATAGCTTGTATTTACAGATTGCTTTATAGGTCATAAGGTATGTATGTATGTTGTGTGTTATTCAATCTGGGTCAAAACAGGTAAGATATACTATGAAACCAAGGTAAATTCTTATTATAAACCTTAACTAAGCAAGAAGGGAGCACAGAACCAAATGAAATATCTAAAAAAAAGGTCCTCCCTTCAGTTGCTCATGAACGCTTCTGTTGAACAATACACACAGACATTTCCCTATGGCCGGGCTCCCGCTGCTGGGAAGCTTACAATATTAGACAGGAAAAGGAAATTCTTCTGAAGATATGCACAGGAAAGGACATCCCAAGGCTGCGGGGATCCCGGGCTCCTCTTGGATGATCTGGTAGCTGATGTTGGCCTTAAGGGATGGGTAAGATGCACCTGTTTGAAATGAAGGAGGAGAACATCCAAGCAGACCAATGAAACCACATCTTCAAAAGGGACAGAGGAGAGAAGCGTGCTCGGATCCTCAGAGTGCCGGGAAGAGGTGACCCAAGAACACACACAAAGCCAGAGAGGATGCTTCAGAAGGAGGCAGCAACCACAAGAGAGAGTTCTGGGGGACTAAGGAGAGTTCACAAAACTCGCTCTATGCACCGTTTGGAGTCCGCAGCGTTTGCCCTGAGAAAACGCAAGCTTTGATGGCAAAGACCGAGTCGTCATTTAAAGGCTGGCTGCTTCTACAATCGGGATACTGAATGATCTGTGAATTTCGCAATTTTTTCCACGTTTAAATTCAGAGGCTTTTTAAAACTTGAATGAGGAGTGGAGACTTCTGAGCAGAGGGCATTCCCAGATTCACCGCCAAGGGCAGTCTGCCCCAGCAAAGCTCCGCTGAGGATCAGTGCACTCCAGTCAAAGACTGACGTCTCTTAAACAGTGATTGCGTCTTTTTAAAGGGTAAACATCACATCGTAAAAACACAGAAGATGTTACGCCACCCTCAGCTCATAGCAGCTCTCAGAATTATGCAGCGGCCTGTAGCTCCTTCAAGTCACTTGCAGTCCTCACTCCCGTGTCCTCCTAGGCTGGTGCGCGCTCAGGCTTAGCCTTGATCGAGGGCACCCGCATATCTGCAGGATCAGTTCACATTTCTCGTGGGATGAATTTTCTTGCGAAATATTGGAAAGTTTCTCTTTTAAATGGCTACCCTACCAGGGGCATAATGCAAGGACAGAAAGAAACTGAATTTTCAACATGGAAATGAATTCGAAGCAAATAAAATTCACAGCGTGAACCCTCGCAAGCGTTCATTCCCGTTTCCTGCCGGGTTCCGAGTTTTCTCCGTGGAAGACCGCGCCGACTTGATGGGCTCCTGTCCCGGCACGGAACAAGAGCCAAGCTATGTGATGGGCTGCCGGGTCCTGTCTAATTGGATCACACTCTGATGAGGGGAGTGAGGTGGTTAAGAAAAACACTTGGTGGAGCCCTGGGAAAGCGTGCTCGCTGCAAATGGTTACCAACAGGGCTGGAGATGCAGCTCCAGAGCTCAGGGCCCTAGAATGCACCAGGCCCTGGGCTCTGCGCTTCTAGCACTTTGGAATGACAACAGTAACAGAACATCTAACAAAAGTCTATCATAAAAACTGTCATTCAATGTAAAAGGCCAGCTAGGTCAGAAGGCTGGCTAAGAGCCTTAGCAGAAGACCATACTTCAGTACCCACGCCGGGCTCTCACAACATCCTGTAGGCCCAGAGAATCCAGTTGCTTTCTTCTGGCTCCCACAGACACGTGGCACGCACATATATCCAAAATAAATAGTAATGAACCTTTACCTTTAAGGAGTGCAGCGTGACCCCATGCTTGTGGCTTGCGTGAACGATGGTGGCAAAGGCAGAAGCGTAGCTCCTCACTGCCGCTGCCAGTTCCCGCCCAACTCTTTAAGAACCTTGACTCGAGCCAGCCCAGGGTTCTTGGTTTCAGAAAAGAATTTCAGAAGGAGCCACTATGAAACATAGTTGGGGTTTAAAACCAGAAAGGGGATGTGAGAAGCACACCAGAGATTGTGGGTACGCTTCTCGAGAAGAATGGCCAGTTATTAAAAGGCATTTTGGGCATAGGTTTTAAGCAAGGGGATTGAGAGGAAGACACTCAAGGAAAACATGAAACAGACTACCTGGGTATGGTGTTCTCGAGGGAGAGTCTCGCTCACGTGTCTCGGCAGTTGAAATACACCATTTTGGTGACTCTCGTGCATACATCTCAAAGGACTTCCAAGAAACATCCTTTCTTCTTTTCCCTTTTGACAAGTGACTTCTGGTGTGCACTGGAGGGGGCTACAATATGATAAGGTAAAACCAGGAACCCCCTGAGCTGCACAGGGCATTCGGGGCTATGCTTTACTGTAAATGGGCCTCCCGGTGAGATTCCCAGCAAAGTGTGGGTTCATAGCTGGGAGAAAAGGGGACCCTTGCGCAAAACTTAACTGTGTTAGGATCCTTGTTTTCCAGCTGGCAAAAGGCTTCAGCCAGACTCCAGAGTCCATTTTTCTTCCTATGTCCCCACAATTTCCTGTCCTGCCTAAGGACAGGGGAGTCCTCATCCCTAAAGGTTAGAAACTAAGATAGAATCTGCATTGGGGGAAGTTGGTGGACTCATCCGCCTGCTGTTGAGACTTCTGGTGGATGTCCAGGTGAAGGTATCCAGGAACCAGCTGGACTTGAGTTGAGAAGTGAGGGAGGGAGAAACGGGAGACATGCTTTTGTGACTTAGCCCTTAGTTTTCCGTAATTTAATACTACACCTTGCGGTGTCCATTGTGGGTGAAGACTCCTTGAGCTGGGATTAAATGTTTTCACTTTTATTGGTCAAGTAGATGCATAGCCCTTGAAAAGTTCCTGCAGCCCAGTAAGCCTCTCCCCTGATGCAGCAATCCAAATCAGACCAAATCCAACTGAATTAGAAAAAGCTCAGGTTTAATGGATACAAACTCTCCCTGGTGGCTTTCTAGACCCCCAGAGGAGATGGAAAAGGAAGACCAGAAAGCCACGTGTTTTTGTTCTTGTTTTTGTTTTTTCCTGGGGAGAAAGGCAGTTTAAATACCCCGTGGGAGTGGTTTTGAGCATCTCAGGGAGGAGTCATCATTTGGTAGGCTTTCTCCAGGGTGGAGTCTGGACTGAGGCAGCTCCAGGGAAGGGAGCTTGGGGTAGAGCTTCCAGACTCTTTGGATATTTGGATGCCAGGGGCTGAAGGATAAAGGAGCGAGGCCTTCAACCAAGCAGCCCGCACGAGCCATTTGACTCCAGGACATAGCTCTTCCCCCATAGGAACAGTGACAGTTAAGGAAACATGAAGAGACTGTCTCACAGTTACCATTAGTGTAAAGAAGCACCATGACCAAAGCAACTTAGGAATAAAAGAGTTTATTTGGTTTAGTATTCATCAAAGAAAGTCAGGACAGGAATTCAAACAGGGCAGGCACCTGGAAGCAGGAACTGATGTAGAGGCCATGGAGGGTGCTACTTACAGGCTTGCTCCTCATGGCTTGCTCAGCCTGCTTTCTTATCGAACTCAGGACCAGCAGCTCCAGGATGGCACCACCCACAATCCTCCCCCATCCATCACTAATGAGGAAAATGCCTCACAGCTGAATCTAATGGAGGCATTTTCTCAGATGAGGTTCCCTCCTTTTTGATAACTCTAGCTTGTGTCAAGCTGGCATAAAACTAGCCAGGACAGTGACATTAACTTTTAGTCTGTCTTCTGAGTCATCCTGTGTAAAATGAATGCCACAGAAATAATACTTTTCTCTTCCACTGCCCCAAGCCCATGCCTCTTGAGGCTACCAAACACATGCAGGGAAATCCTTATTGCTGTTCTATTGGAAAGGGTCTGGGCCTCTGAACCAATCCTCTTTAGACAGCTACAGAGCCCTGTTTCCATGGTGATAGCGACTACCTGTTCCTCTGTCTGCCCTATCAACTTGACTGTAGTTTCTTGGTTCTCTCTACTTTATAGATATTAATTGCGATGAGATCTTCTTTGTTTACAAAACCATCTGCAATAAATTTTTAGAGAGCAACTCGTTGTGTTTTCCCCTTAAAGACTTATTTGTCTTTAAGTAGCGTGCCCTGAAATTCAATACATTTTAATTCAGAGGCCGCGACAACAGTGGTCCTCTGAGAGTTACATGATACATTCACAGTTGAAGCTCTTCGTGCTCTGGTATCTACTTGCCAAAGCTAAATGGGGACTGCTCATGGGGCAAGGGATCTTTAACATTTCTGGAGGGAGTGACTTTTCACCACACAGCTTCTGGAAACCGGGCGTGAACGTGGCAAAGCTTTCACAAGAGCTTTCGTCACGTGTAGAGAATAGGGGGTCGAATTCTAATTCCAGGGGCAGTGTTAGAGAACTCATCACCAAACTGGGATACCCACTAACTGCCGCTTGCTGTGAAGGCAGTGTCGCAATCGCAACCAGGGAAGCTTAAATGATGCAAAATGATGCAAAATGATGCATGGCAAATATTCTCCGAGAAGCACAAAAAATGGTCATTCCTCCCAACGTGCTAAACAGATGTGGTACAAAGCTGAAGGCTGGTAATGTGTTCAATAAAAAAAAAAAGCCATAGATTGTTTACTTCTTGAGCCAAACAAAGCTGCCAAGATATTTTGAATTGTAATATCAGACCTATTCTCTAATTTTTAATGCCCAGTATTTTATAACTGAGGCCCCTGCCGTCCTAACTGATCATGGGTGACCCAGTCTCGATACAGTTACTCAGATCTGGGGTGCTGCCACGGGTGGACACAGGTGCTCTTTAGGAAGGGGGTGATACTTGGACAGTTGTGAAAGCACACCATCTTTGCCTGACTTTGTTTCTCTTTGATTGGCAGGTAGGAGATCAGATCATTGAGATCAATGGGGAAAGCACAAGGGACATGACGCACGCCAGAGCAATAGAGCTGATCAAATCCGGAGGAAGACGAGCGAGGCTGTTGCTGAAGCGGGGAACCGGACAAGTCCCAGAGTACGGTGCGTCCCGCACTTCCCCTCCCCTGTGTTCTGCTCTTCCCATGTGTTGCAAACATGCAGACGTTAGGGTTTTTTAATATAAAACCACATCTGTCCTCTACTCCGGCCCAAATAGGTATTTACTGTCGGTAGACGGATAAGCACACATGTCGACTTAAGCCCCAGATGTTTGTGTGCAAACCCCTTCTTTAGCTCGTGAAGCTAGGAAATGTGTAACGTAGCGAATGTGTGAGCTCACAGGGCATGTCTGAGTGTGCAGGGAGAGCCGGCACCACGTGTGCGTGGGAGCCTTTCTAATGAGACCGATCGTTCTCCGCTCATTTGAGTCTGCAGTCATTTCCCAGTTTCTCTCTAAAACATTGCACGCTTGAGACAATCCTATGGGATTACTAAATTGGGCCAGGGATGAGCCAGAGCCAATCTTCAGGGTGTGATATTTGAAATGCTAACTTCAGCTCATTCCGTGGCTGCATTTGCCTGGCATTTAGGGGTTGTTCAAAAAATTCATTCCGATGCTGTTTTCATATGCCTTTGCAGAAGGTTTTCTTTTATTTTTTTAAAAAATAAAACAAAGTATTTAGTTGGGGGCTTGCTTACAGTTTCAAAGGGCTAGTCCGTTATCATCATGGTGGGGGTGGCATAGCAAGGGCACGGTAGCATGGCCCTGGAGCAGTATCTGAGGGCTACATCCTGAGCTGTGGGTGGACGGGGGCTTTAAAGTACATTCTAAACCATCATTTGCTTCCAGTAGTCTTTAAAGTTGTTATTACCTAGAAACCTGCTTGCAGGCATCACTCAGTGTAGACGGTAGAGCTGGCACAACTGAGCAATCCTCATTCAAAGAGCTTCACAACCCGAGCTGTCCTGAGAAGTTTTATAATATAATAAAAATTAATATAATATAATAAGGTAAATACTTTATTCCATGTTCACACACACAATGCTTGGCTCTAATAAACTATTTTTAAATATTGACAGCGGCAATAAGCATAGGCTTGGTAAATGGCACCAACACTAATCCCTTTGTGAAGATTTGAACTGCTAGACTAGAATGATTTTGTGTATCTGAAAGCATCGGCAACACCAAAGAGACCTGGGAAATTCTGCCACTTCTGAACACACCTCATTTTGAAGGTGTGTTTCACTCCATGCCGAGACTTGGCTATTATCTAGTAAGGGATTTCAAAGTTACTACCACCCTTAATACCCTAACAAGTGAATCACTACAAAGTTACTACCACCCTTAATAACCTAACAAGTGAATTGCTACAAAGTTACTACCGCCCTTAATAACCTAACAAGTGAATCGCTACAAAGTTGCTCATTCAGCTTCAGTGCCCTCGGCTTCCTGTTCCTTTTCAAATCCCTGGTCCATACTTTCCACATCTGTGGCACCAGCTGCTTGTCTACCATGAGGAGGTGAAACAAGCCTGCTTCAGACCCATGCCTCATACCCTGTCTACTTGAGGAAAACATGAGCACATAGCTTTGGAACAAGACAAAACCCAAGACCCTGCCAGCATCGCTTCTTCCTTCACATCATTCACAACAGCTGGTTCAGTTAGAATCTCAAATTAACCACACGGAGAATCTTTTAAATGCACAGGCACACTTTCGAGGGTGTCTGTACCGATATGATTAGCTATTGTGATATTACAGATCTCGCCTTGAATGTATGCTTTTCTTAAACACCCAGTTACGCTTGCCGATGATCTTGGCACTTCCCAGCTGCCCTTCTAAGGTGTGGACTTTGTAAAATTAACTTAGAGGTGATGAAACAAGAGAAGGAAATTAGAGTGGAGTGGTGCCCGTTAGGGAAGTGAGAGAGCAGACACAAACTAAGCAGACCCTCAGCTCTTCGGGACACTTAAGCTGAACAGTGTGGGCAGTGATGTGTGAGCCCTGACAAAGATCCAGGGTTGCTTCCACGTCTTGGATGGTAACACCATCAAATGGTTTGCTGGAATTTCGTAACTAATGGCCAGGGCTCAAAAGTTCCCGGGTGACTCCTCGCCCAGAGATTTGCCAAAAGAGCTTCTGGGGCATAGGCTATAGCTATACAGAATCATAACAGAGCCGTGTGGGACAGAGAGAAAATTCAGGCTTCCTCTTTTTCTTTTTCTTTTATTTGTTAACTTTTTTTCTCATTTATTTTACATACTGACCACGGTTTCCCCTCCATCCTCTCCTCCCGTTCCCCTTCCCACCTCCTATCTACCCCCTCCCCATCCACTCCTCCTCCAACTCCATTCAGAAAGAAACAAGCCTCCCTTGGGTTTAAGCAGGACACATCAAGTTGAGGCAGGACCGAGCTCCTCTCCTTATGGGGCGGGGCCAGGTAATCCAGCATGCACAGGTTACCAAAAGCCTGCTAAGTGCCAGAAACAGGTCCTGATCTCACCGCGAGGAGCCCCACAAACAGACCAAGCCACACAACTGTCACACACATAAAGAGGGCCTAGGTCGGTTCCACGCAGGCTCCCTAGCTATCGGTTCAGAGTCCATGAGCTCCCGCGAGCCCCGGTCAGTCTTACAGACTTCCTCTTGTGCTCACACTGGCTCTCCCGCTAAGGAACCCAGATGGTACCTCGCTGCAAGCAACAAAAATAGAGCACTGGAAACAGGGAGTCCATCAGCAACTCAGTGCACACGATTTTCACCAGGGTTGGTCATGCAGGCATCCCCTGCCTAGCACATCCCAAAACTCTAGACCCCCGGGAGGAAAGCAGATGTGGAGTACAATCGCATCATTTGTATCCGCCGGTTGCGGAAGTGAGGCGCGCTCAGCGTCCGCGCTCAGCATTCAGCACAAGGCTCCTTAGCAGCATAGCGGATTGACAGCCGTGATCCCAGCACAGAGCCACCGTCATGAGCCGGCATTTCCGAGCAGAGTGGTCCCTGGCCTGCTGTGTTAACCCGGCTCTGCATCAGGAGCAGACCAAAGACGAGACTACATTCGTGGCTGCGGAAACGATCTCAATATACACAGTGTCCATGGCCAAGAAAGAGGTCCTCCAGCATCACTGTGGAATAAACCACATCATGAAACCAGATAAACCAGGATCATTTTAATAAAATGCTCCCAAGAACAGGGTAGCGGCAATAAGTAACAACACAAGAAAACACTCGCATTGACCAAGAGATAAAATCAAGAATATAATCTACTTTGTCGAGCAACAGACTAATCACAGGAAAATGCCATTTTTCTTGTCAAATGTTGCTTTAAGCCTGTGTGTTTCCTTTGTTTGCTTTTCAAGATCTTAAACTTGACACACTCCTTAAGAGAGCATTGAAGGGAGTTATCAGGGTCCAAAGGAGGCACGTTTAACTTCTCAGGGACCCTAAGATGGCTTAGGAAAGACTAACAGAGGATGGGGAAACTGGGGAACTGTGGGTGCTAGGTTTTAAGCCATTCCACCTGTGTTCCCTCTGCTACTTATGGAACTCGGGATTCAGAGCAGTTTTGAAATGGAACCCTTATCTGGACTTGGGGACCTTGTCAAAGAAAGCTGATCCCCGGCAAGAGAAGTATGGAGCAGAGCTCAGGTTCTTAGGCTGATCTGTGACAGAAAAATAAACACAGGTACAACTGAAAAGGAAAAAAAAATCAGCCAAAGCAATCTGTCAGATCATTGATTACCAAAATCGGTGTGACTCCAAGTGAGCTGAGGACGGGAATAAACACGCTGCCAATAAGCCAGCCGTAAGTAATTACGATAAGGCTGACCGCCAGGTGTCGCGGCAGCCAACCCGGAGGCAGAAACCGCAAGTGCCGCCGCACAGGTCACGGCTCAGCACCAGCGGTGGAGCGGCCGCGGAGGGTGTTGGAAAATGATAAGGACTTTGAAGAGCGGCTTTTACAGTCAAGCTCTTGAAAAAGGAACTCGGGAGACAGGCACTTCAAGCGTAGTCCTCGGGATGAGAATTTGTTGATTATCAACTGAGCCGCAAGTGTGAGTGCTCCAGCCCCCGACGTGCCTCTCAGCCACTGGCGGGAATAAAGATGCTTCCTCCGCCCCGCTGAGAGCTGAGAGGTGAGCTCCCCAGGCGTGTGCTCGCCGCAAAGGTAGCTGCTGTTCAAACTAATCCTAAAGAGGTTAGGACCAAGGGAAGTAGCATCCTGGCGGTAAAACTGCTCAGGAATAAATTATCCAAATTAGCTCCCTGCTTTGAAGTGCAGGTGTCCTTCATTGGCAGTCAAGACCCGTGTGCAAAATGGACACACGCTTGATTTGCAAACTAAACCACCCAGCCAGAGCCCAGATCCCTGTAAGTGTCCTTGGATTTACAAGAAGAAGGAGAAGGAGAAGAAGAGGAGGAGAAAGAAAGAGGAGGAGGAGGAGAAAGAAGAGGAAGGAAGGAAGGAGGGAGGGAGGGAGGAGAGGAGGGAGGGAGGGAGAGAGAGAGAGAGAGAGAGAGAGAGAGAGAGAGAGAGAGAGAGAGAGAGAATCCCAGACTTTCACACCAAAGTCCCTCGGGTCTATTTGCTGTTCTGAATGAAGCAAACACACTTCACAGAATTTGTGGCACTCTGCTGCGCTGGCTCTCCCAGAGAACATTGGGGCAGCTCTTTAGCTCTTTATGTGGAGAAGTCTAACGTGCATCCAGTGGGAGACCCGGTGATCTGAGGAGGCCACGCAAGAAAGGATGGAGCAGAGCTCTCCGCCATGAGCACCCAGCAGCCAGCAGCACCCGATGTCCACGCAGAGGGAAAGACAGCCAAGTATCTGAATTATGCTCCTCCCTACGCTTTCCAAGTGAACTGTGTCTCTGAAGGTTTTGACTCGATTACAGGCCTTTGGGAGATGAAATTGTGTCATTTTATAGGTGAGATGAAACTGTTCTAAGGAGAGGGTAGATGCCTCTTGGGTCGGTAGCTGCCCCTAGAGGAAAGAATGGACTAAATAGTTGTGAAGTTAAAGTCTCCCTCTACACAATAATTATAATGTCGTAAGACAATCATATCAGAACGCCCTGTGGGCAGAACCAGTCCTCCTTCAGCTGCTCCTCTGCTCATTCTTCTCCGGGACACGCACTGATGAATATCAAGAGCAAAGTTTCCTCAGTAATAAAGCAAACCTTCGACTCACATGAGCAAACCTTGGTATTCTCCTCAGTAATCATGAGCAAACCTTGGTATTCTCCTCAGTAATCACGAGCAAACCTTGGTATTCTCCTGGGTAATCATTTGTCCAGGGTTCATTTCACTCCCTAACCAAAGACAAACTCCAGGAAAT
Organism: Microtus agrestis; assembly: GCA_902806775.1. Taxonomy (NCBI): domain Eukaryota; kingdom Metazoa; phylum Chordata; class Mammalia; order Rodentia; family Cricetidae; genus Microtus; species Microtus agrestis. Next base: position 1,267,709 of record CADCXT010001893.1, on the reverse strand, counting down.
GCGTCTTTACCAAATACTGTATATGGGACAGATCCTGGAATTGATGTCATTGATTGACCATTAATTAATCAAGATCCTCAACTAATTCAAGATTCACTGAGGACCTACTATGTGCACAGCACTGAAGGTGAGACTCGGGACTGCCCTCAGGGAGCTGACAGTCAAGCCATGAGGACCACATGTAAGGGCGGTTTCTAACAGTGTGGCGGCTGAAGAAGAGGGCTGTCAAGAAAAAATTAGAATAGGCTCATTAATTATTCATAGAATTTAATAAGCACTTCTAGAGCATTAGCAATTCTCGAAGAGTACTTGGCCTCTTTGGTCTGTTAAGCGTTTCCTTTGTAACGGTCCTGCTAATAACTTGTACTTTCTCTGAAGGAAGGCCTTGCTGAGTCTGGGTGAGCCTCCTCCAAAACCTGATCTGAATTCCGGATTTCAGACTAGCGAGCCAGAGTAGCTCTGACACATTTACTATTCGTGGCTGTGTGGCTGTCAGCCCGGTCAGGAGCCCAGAGAACTGTCACCAAGTGCTGAGGTCACCAAGTGCTGAGGCTCAACTCGCTTGTCTGCCCCTGATGAAAGGCAAAAGGGGAGATGCTACCACTTTCCCTCCCAACCCAAGACGATGCTCCCGGGAGCCAGGAGTGGCTCCATTGCCCTGGCACTATTTGTCTGCCTTTTCGATAGGGCAAAGGGTGGTTTGCCTCAGTCATAAATTCTGAAATCTAATTTCATCTTCTGGCATCCACGGCTGAGCGCATCTATCTTGTCCACGGGCACCTCCACAGATCACTCAGGAACACCTGTGCTGAGTACGGGACATGATGAAGTACGAGGGCCACCACGCTGCACCTTGAGGTGACCCTGGTATATACTGACACTGACACATGCCAACACCACTGCAAGTCCCCACCTGTTAGACTACATACACTGCAAAAAACAACAAACAAACAAGTAAAGGTCCATCCTCCCTTAAGCCAGACCCAAATCCATCCATTTTGAAAGGTCAGTGAGCCAATGAGGTATCTTTCTCAAGCCGCATTGAGAAGAATCCCCTCAGGTGTCTAAGAAAAGTTAAAAATTCCTCCTGTCCAGCATCCAGCCCATTACACAAAGCTGAGCCTGACCGCAAAAGTCCAAGAGCAAAGACAACTAGCTCAGGGGAAACACTCCTAAATACTGGGAGAAGCAGCTGGACCTCAGGGAAGTCCCCAGATCTAGACAATGTTTCCTACATGGAAGGGCAATTGGGGGTCTAGGAAGCTCAATGCTTGTTGATAAGAGGGAAAGATAGCAAGAGTAATCGTGGGCCTGGTGGCACTGGCCTGTAATCTCAGCTACTCTGGAGGCCGAGACAGCAGAATCACAAGTTCAAGGCCCAGTAGGCTCTCAGGCAAGCACAAGCCCAGCGTGAGCGATTTGGGGAGACCCTGTCTCAGTATGAAAAGTGGGGAGAAACGTCTAGGGTTGTAGTGCTGTGGGAGGGCACCTGCACGACATATGTGAGGTCTTGGGTTCACGCCCCAGCACCACACACACACATGCACACACACACACGCATGCACACACGCACACACGCGCACACACATGCACGCACATATGCATACACACACGCATACACACGTGCACGCACACATACACGTGCACACACGCAAACACATACACACACATGTGCACGTGCACACACACACACGCATGCACACACGTGCACACACATGCACGCATACACATACACGCACTCGCGTGCACACACACGCATGCACACATACACGTGCACACACATACACATATACACACATGTGCACACACGTGCACGTGCACACACACACACACACACACACACTGGCATGACCTTTGAAATCCACAGTGCCTCTTCTCTCCCTTCCATGCCTCATAAACCCTCTGGAGATTCTGAAGGAGTCCATTGGTTCTGATTTGTTTCAGTATTTATTACCTCTGTTTGTGTATGCATACATGTTTGTGTGTCTCAATGCAAACGTAGAGGTTGCCAGACAACTTGTGGCTGTGGGGATAGGGCTCGGCTTACCAGGCTTGGCAAAAAGTCCCTCTACCCAGGGAGCAATTTTACGAGCCCACACACTGTATTGTTAAGTGTGTCCCAGCATATAAGAGGCCTTCGCGTCCTGGAGATTGCTGGGTGTCTGTTTTCCAGCTCCTCTGTGAAGGAGGAGCCTGCATACATCACACTCTGTCCCATCAAGGCCCCTCCCCATTCTTAGATCCGGCTGTTGAAACAGACATGAAAAGGGACTCTCTGTGTTTTCTGTCTCCTGCCTTCTCGTCAGTCTGAGCATGGTCTCCACTCTGCTTGTGAACTCTGGCTTAGAGGCTGGGTAGCCTGGCAGTGTTGAGTCCAAATAAGTTGCCAGCCCCTGAGCTCCACAGAGCAGGAAGTTGGCTCCACATGCCAAAGCTCTTTTGGATTGCTCTCTGGTTTTCCATGGTCCAGAAATACCGGAGATGCTGAGATACCAGAGAAAAGGTTTTGCTCTTTATAGAGGATCTGCCAACAAAGCCCTGCTTTCCTGTGCTCAAAGCGAAGTCGGTGCCCATGACACCTTCATGGTAGGTCTAGCAGCTGCACAGCCAGCAACCCCGCATCTCAGCAGCGCTTCAAAGGCATTCAAAGGCATGCGTACTAGCTTCCCCAAGCCAGAGACCTGCCAGAGGCCACTCTTAAACCAGAAGACTGTGAGTCCCAGCCCGTGTGTGTGTGTGTGTGTGTGTGTGTGTGTGTGTGTGTGTGTGTGCAGAAAAGAACATCCAGCGTCCTGATCCACCTTACTCTTTTGAGACAGATTTCTCCTCTACTTCACTCCAGGCTGGCTGCCAGCAAGCCCCGGAAATCCTCCTGCCTCCGCCCCACACAGTGCTGGGGTTGCAGGTGCCACAGAGCCACGCCCAGTTTTCTGCCTGGTCCAAGCTCAGGTCTCCAAGCCTGCGAAGCAAATGCTGTTACCGCTAGCATCCCTCTCCAGCCCCTAGACTCAATCTTGTAATGTTTTTGTTCTTGATTCAGGGTCTCATATGTCCCAGACTGCCCCTTAACTCACTCACTACATAGGTGAGGAGGACCTTGAACTTCTAATCTTTCTGCCTTCAGCTCCCAAAGGTTGAGTTTTCAAGTGTGTACCACCACACCCTTCTTTTGTAGTTTTGGGGGTCAACCCCACTTTACGGATGATAGATAACTCCACCAAATGAGCTGCACCCCTGACCTTAAATTATGTTTCAGGTTCATTTAAGCAGACAGACAGTTTAAAAGGAAGGTACATATACTTCCCACATATGTCCTGACCCCGCCCAGGCATCCACCCCCCATCAACATGGCCTGTCGCAGTGGCTCTTTTACAAGCTCTGAACCTACACACCACCCCCCAAAGCTCACTGTTGGCTTTAGAGTTCACCCTGAGTGCTGTAATTTCTCAGGGATGGAACAAATGCATGATGGCATCTGGCACCCACCGCAGCATCCACTCCCCTCTTCTGACCCCTGGGAACGACTTCTCTGGGCACTGCCTTCTCATGGTCACCAAGGGCTAGGTTTTTGTCAGCCACACCCTCTGCCTTCACTCTTGCTCCAGTGTCTTGTCCTGATAAAAACTTCCTAATGTTTCTTTTGAACTGAATTCCTTCAGCGGGGATGAAAGATAAAAATCACATAATGCCTTACTCTGGGCTTAAATCATATGGTCTAACTGTAAGAAAATTTCTGAATTCTGAGAGTCACGTATTTTTCAATGTGCCTCTTAGACTCAAAGAAATCAACAGGACAAATACACAGTCTCAACACCGGACCACAGCTTGTAACTGTTTTATGGCTCACGTCTTGCTTAGCTGCTTTTATGTTTCTAGAAAAATCCCCAGTCTTCTGGTGGGGGGGCACACCCTGTCACTCATGGTGAAACTGGGCTCATCAGGGCGGTAGGTTTTAGAGCTGGGCACACCCCATTCTGAGCACGCGGTAAGACTCCTAGCCCAGCGCGCAGCTCTGCTCAGCTCTCACTGGGTCCCCCCTCCCACAGTGGTTTCCACGCATGCGTGGACCTTTTGTCTCACCATCCGGGCCTGCAGTTTCCTAGCCTCCACGTATGTCTGCAAGCCGAGTAAAGGCCGCGTTTGAAACCCGGGGAGAACCTTCTCTCTCTGTGTGACACTGAAGCAGCTTGATCGTTTCCACACGAAATTGCTCACTTCTTGGCAGGCCTAAATGGTAAACTCAATCAGTATATCCTGAAATTTAATTTCCGCTGCGGCATTCATCGTCGAGCTCTGACTTCCCGACCACAGGGAGGGTCTTCTCTGCACGGGACCCCTGTGTTAGGGAAGTCTCCTGCTGTGCTCTCTCTACTTCCCTGAGCACAACATGCTTGACAAAACACCCGCATCACACCACCTAAGACCTCTGTGGGGTCCTGCTTCATTCTGTGCAGACAAGCTGGATCCCGTGTCCTGAGCAAGCTGAGCGTGAGCAGGGGATGTTGTCAGTGCACTCCGGCAAAGAGGAGAAGAGCAGGTCTGAGTTCCATGATAACCCACAGTGAGCCCGTAGCCATCTCTCACACCGTCTCAGCACAGACACAGCAGCAGGCGTGGCAGGGCCTCCCCTGGCCACTTGTACCTTGGGGGATTATTGACCTGAAGATTACAGAACTTTTAGTGCCCGTGATTGTGTAGGTAGAGAACTACAGCCCATGGCCTGTAGGTGGGCATAGACTAAGGTTGTAGGTTGAGTCTACTGATCCTCAAGACTGGCTGACAGCAGCCGTAGCGGGCGGGCAGCAGGCAGAATGGGCAAGGCTGGGAAAAAAGGTCATAGCGGGCAGGCAGCGGGCAGAACGGGCGAGGCCAGGAAACAGCCATAGCTGGCGGGCAGGCAGGCGGGCAGCGGGGCGGAATGGGCAAAGTGCTGCTGCGTTTTTGGTTTTTTGGGTTTTTTCCTGCTTTACATTTTTTTTTTATATCCAGCAAGTCAACTTGTGGTCTCTGAATATCCCTAGGCAGAATGTTATAGGCGAGAACTACACGAATTTATGAGAACACTAGAGAAAATAAAAATGTGAACACGGGGACTCCAGGTCTGTAGCTTCGAATTTCTCAAAGTTTAGAAACTGTGACTGTGACTGATTCTCAAATGACAGCTTCTATCACTAAGACATCCGTGATTATGAGAAAAAAAAATTCTAAGATTTCTGGCATTGCCAGTTCAAATCTTTATTCATATCTGTGCCTCCCTAAAAGCACCTCAGGATGCTCTCAATATTTTGATTTAAAAAAAATCTACTTTTGAAATATACATATGGCTCAGTTTTTCACTAATTTCACTTGCTGCATGCCTGATAGGATTAGCTGTACCTAAAGTTTTTATTCTTGCTGCCTAGATAATTTTTATTCAGCTGTTCTAAACATACTAAGCAATCTTGACTCTAACAGTAATGTCTTTGTCACTGGTCTGTTAATTCTAATGATTGGTCCCAGGCTGTTCCTCCCCTTCCTTTAGGAATGGTACCTTCCAGTCTCTCCATGTGCATGAAAAGTGACAAGCATGGGTCCCCATATTTCTACTTATTGGGCCACCCTAAAGACACGGTTTGTAAAATCTGCATGACTATTATCTTTTTCTAATGATCCTTGGTTTGCATATGTTGTTTTTTTTTTTAACTGATGTATAATGCATTCTTCCTTAGTAGCCTGTCTAATCGCTGCTAGAACTCTGGAGGGCATTTGTAATCGAGACCTTGGAAATAACAAGGCTACAGTTTAAGGGTTCACGAGACTCTGAGAGGCATTACATTCTAGGGGGCCCAGTCTAGCGTGCCCCTCATAGGAAGAAATGCATGCAGGAGCACCCAAAGAGTCTGTGCTAGCCGATTTCTGCCTCCTGGTTATCTATTTCGCTCTTCTTAAGCCACATGCAAATTAATACTAATTCTGTATTAGACAGAAAGAGCCACTGTTACCCTCTGGCCCTAAGGACTCCACCTGGAGTCATAGGTATCCTCAAGCCTGCTTCGTGGCAGTTAGGACTACCCAGATCTTCTGATCTTCCTTTCTTCCTACTCTGTGATGTGCTGTGTTTAATGGGAAATACTTGTCTTAAAACACCTCCTTGTGGTTGTTTATGAGACAGTCGTGAGATTGCATTCAGACAGCGCTCCAGTTTCTAAATGAATATCCTCAGGGCTACCATTTGGGGAACGCTCTTAGGGACAGAAAAAGTGTGCTCCACAGAAATAAGGGAGATGTCGGTGGCAGCCTCGTAACTGTGGGCCAGGCAATAAATCCTTGCCTAGACCCGTCCACGTTCCTCCCGGCAAGTCCTACAGGGCTGAGACTGCCGCCTCACGCTAACTGGACTGGGACTTTAAAGTGTCGGTTTGACTCATTAGCAGCAACTGGGCTGCTAATGAGCTTGCTCTCCACTGCTGGCCGTAGCAGTATGACCCACGCGGAACCATGTCTCAGCCATGGTTTGACTCGGCCCCGTTCACACTGCTGCAGGCCTGGCTAAGCATCTCACCAGCACATTCTTTGAAGCTAGTCCTCTATTGTTTTCTGAAACAGAATTCCCAGTTCTTCACGATCTGATTGTCACCCAGGAATGACTCAGACTTAACACGGAAGATGAAAATAGTCACTGATTATACAATTGACCTACTAGTGATTTGTACGGATAGAACTATCTCTACACACACGTGCCCTGCCACGGTCATTCCTTGGAGATGTCTGCCAGGAAGAAAAGTTTTCAATGTATCGTCACGTCTGTGAAGTGTCTGTCTTGCCTGAATCACTTGTTCACCGGGGGAAATCAAAGGCAGGGCATAAAGCAGAGAAATGCAATGTGATAGGACCGTGTAGCTATCACGGGGACACCTAACCCAGTGACCAGAGGCTGAGTCTCTGTTAGGACAAAAGAAAGCCATCCTTCTATGTGAGCTACTCAGTATAACCCACGGGAATGAGGGACCTAGAAAGGAGGAGGGTTGGGGCCACAGAGCGGCTGAATGTTTGCCCTGGGTTCAAGGCCCGACTGGGGAAGGGGAGCTCTCTGTGGTCTCGGTTTGTCTCCACAGGTCTGTGAAGTACCTCCTATGTCCCAGGCATCACACTCGTGGCTAGGGATGTGGAGATAACAAAGGGAATGTGCAGTCCCAACCTGGTAGGGGAGAGCGAGAGAAGATGGGGACTGAGGCAAACGTATTCTTAGCAGAGGATGATGGGAAATCCAAGTGGGTAGCCTAGAAGGCTTCCAGGGCATTCTTCCTGAGGTGGGACATCTTACTTGGGCCTTTAGCAATAGACGCAGTTCCGCCTGAGTGGAAAAGATGTCAGACAGTATGAAGGGGATAAGAAAGAGCTAATGCAACGTCAGGAAAATGTGTTCATAGGGCCTCATGGGCTAAATGGCAAAGCATTTACTATTGACAGTGAAGGATTGGTTCTAATTAAAAGGCCTTCCAGGGCTGGGCAGTGGCGCTGACAGAAGTGTGTGCCCACTCTGAACAAGGCCGTGGTTCAATTACCAATTCACAGAGAAACGTGTATACAAAGGATTCAAAGCTTCTATGGAAAGGTAAAGGTAGCTGGGCACCATTTCAGGTGGATTTTATATAGGGAATGGAAGCAGCTACAATGTTACAGCAACAGCGGCAGAGGCAAAGGTTAGGGGAGGTCCTGACGTGGGGGTCTAGCAGTATGGGAGCTGCATGCTGAGACTGGAGCTGGTAGACACCTTGATAGTTCACTGAGGCAAACGGTAAAGACAGATGAGCTACAGACATGAGGGAGAGGGTCGGAGGGCAGCTGACTGGTCTGTTTGGGACTTGTGTTTCGGGCGTCTGATAAACACTTACAGGAGGCAGTCCTGAAACAAGGTGCTGAGTCCAGGCCTCGGGGAGTAGGACCTGGAAATAGGGAGGTCTGGGAAGAAAAGGGAGGCCCAGTAATGGGGCTGGGCTCCCCCAGAGATAGGCGTCATGGACATAGGGTCTACATGGCGTAGCAATGGCGAGAAGTCGGTAATGATTGGAGGAAGGCAGTGGCGTTGAGCAGGCCAGTTCGGCCCATGAGGCAGTGCACACACTGCACAGAAGATAAGTAGTTCAAAGCAAGGTTTATTTCCAAGCCAGTCAAGCGTGGAGGAAGGCAGCCAAGTCTCATCTGTGCTTCCCCAAGATAGGGCTTGGGGGCATTTATAGGCTAAGAAAGAAAGGTGATTTGAGGCATCGGTGATTGGCGGTGACATGGTCTATACATGTATGATTCATCCTCATGACTCTTCATGTGATACACATCTGCAGAATGACGGCAATAGCGTGGTCTAAGAATCTTCAAACTTGTAATGCCAAGTGGTCACCCACAAGGCATCTACACTAGACCGCAGTGAGGAGTTGGTGGATTTCACCAAACTGGCCTCAAATGCTGAAAACTAACATAGCTGATCGTTATTATGAAAGTCCAAGCAGACCTTTAGCCCCAGCTATGAAAGCTAAGGTAGGATAATCACAAGTTCAAGGCTTGCCTGGGCTATATACAGAGTGAGTTCAAGTCCAGCCTAGGAAACATAGGGAGAGCCTATTTCAAAAAGTAAAAGGGCTGAGGGTGTAGCTTAGTGGTAAAGCCCATGCCTAGTATTTGTGAGGCTCTGTTCTAAACCCCAGTGATGGGGAAAAGGGGGGGGGAGAAAAGAAAAGGAAAAGGAGGAGAAGCTGTGTACAGTCAGGCTAGTGGGGACTCAGTTGTGTGAGCTCCAAAATGTGAAGGAATCTTTAAAGTCACATAAAGGCAGCAGTTAAGGCAGTGAATGGGTCGGTGTCCTTCCCCTTGCTTCTGGCAGTCTAAGAGACAGGGGAGTGACATTGAAGTCAGGGCAAGGGGGGGTTCTTAGGGGCTGCTAAGAGAATTGCCTACAAGATTCTAGATGAAAATCCAGTCGTTCTCAGAGTACAGAGAACAAGAGACTAAGGAGTAACTGCCACATGGGACATCAACATCACAGCCGCCCCAATGCAGGGACCATCACAGAACAGGGAGCAGGGACTTGTGAGCACCCCCTCCCCCCGCCTGAGGAGCTATGGACAGCTATGGCTTCTGGGGAGTAGGGGACAGTTTTCTTTAAAGTTGTCTTTAGGCTGGCCACACTGCAATAGATTCTCCTGCACCTATACAGACAGCACAAATCAGATTTGATGGGCTATTAAATTTGTAAAAGGGGAGAGGAGATGAGCTGGAGGTATAGGGATGAGGGCAGACATGGGAATAGCTAAGGGGCAGAACTGGGGGGAATATGATCAAACTACACTGTATTAATTAAAAATAAAAAAAGGAAATTTAAGTAGAACTCTCTACTGAAGAAATGTTACTATTAAATTTGTGTCCTTAAAAACACGGCAGTGTTGCTGGGCAGTGGTGGCGCACGCCTTTAATCCCGGCACTGGGGAAGCAGAGGCAGGCAGATCTTTGTGAGTTCAAGGCCAGCCTGGTCTACAGAGCAAGCTACAATACAGCCAGGACCACACAGAGAAACCCTGTCTCAAACAACCAAAAAACAAACAAACAAATAAACAAACAAGCAGCATTACAATGCTGGTAATAAATTGAATTTTTTTTTGGGGGGCGTTTTGAAGCAGGGTTTCTCTATGTAACAGCTCTAGTTAGTCCTGGAACTCACTCTGTAGACCAGGCTGGCCTCAGACTCACAGAGATCCACCTGCTTCTGCCTCCCGAGTGCTGGGATTTTAGGTGTATACCACCACCACCCAGCTGTTCCACCACAACATAGGCTGGACAGAGGACTAGAAAATGTGGATTGGGCGGCTTCAGGAATTAGAATCCCACATTTCTGCCTGGGCTTAGTGAGAGCCAAGCACACAACTCAAAATAATTGTGTCACTGCGACGCCTGGTCCCGCACTCACTCCATGAACCTCACGAAAGGCCATCTCTACATCCTGAGCCAGTGGGGAGCCTGTTGGTGTGACTTGCACCTTTAGTGACAGGGCTTTTGCCGCTCTGGTCACGAGAAAAAAGGTCCTGGTTTTCTGCCTTGTTTGTCATAGAGTGCAGAGGTGAGGGAAACATCTCATTTCTCATAAAGAAATGCTATCTTCGAGGAATTCATAGGAAGAACACGGAATGACACCCCACTGAAACTGCACAGTGTATCACTTCTCTGCTCGGTGCTCTGAAAAGGAGTGGATGCTCTATAGCCGCTCTCTCCTCATGGTAAACTATTTCAAAAATCCAAATTCCAGTGAAATTTTAAGAGTGAGAGAGTTTCCTCGAAGACCACCAAGCTTGCCATGGTAACTGATTCTGATCTTCAGCCCCTGGGCCTCTCTGTTAGTTAACATTACAGGTCTGTGGAGGAGAACCTCTGACTGCTCCTGCAGGCTCTCCAGCTGCCTTCCCATTTGTAACACACATGCACACACACACATACACATGTGTGCGCGCACACACACATGCACACACGCACAAGCACGCACAATCCTCTTCTGTGGAGTGTGCAAGTGACTGTACCACTGGCTTTCACACCAAAACCCTATCGCGAGACTTCCTAGTGCCTACTGGATAGTTGTCTGTGCGACCTTGCCTCCTAAATACCGTATTGGAACCATCTGTTGCTTGTGGGAGCCTCGGCAGCATTGGTCTTCCCAGCTGCCCGTTCCTCTTTCTTGGCTTTCCTGCTCAGATGTGTATGAGCCAAGACTTGAGCACCGCTTGCCCCCCTGTATCATCCACCCTCTCTTCCATTCCAGCTGCCATTCTGCCTTAGCACAGGCCCTCTCTCTGAGATCCAATAGATGTCCATCTCTTTTACTCTTGTGATCATTGTGGCCACAGTAAAAATCCTAAAAGGCTGTTGGCTAGGAAGCCTTTTACTTCACACACACACACACACGCACACGGACACACACACACATGCACTTGGACACACACACACACACACACACACACACACACACACACATGCACTTGGACACACACACACAAGGACAAACACACACACGCCCCTTCAGTTTTGTCCTCCCCTAACCTGGCCTCATTCTCTTAAACCTTACTGTCTCTCTTCCTCTGCAATCCCCTATCACATACCTGTGTCTCAGCTGCACAAAAGACCTTAGTGTCCTCCATCTCCCACCCCATGGTTAGAATATGCTGATCTCTCAGCTCTGAAAACCCTTTCCATAAAGGTTTTCTCCTCTTCCTTCCCAAGTCAAGACCCAAGCTAAAGGCTGCCCGTCTGTGAATCGTTTCTCCAAGTCTACCAAGGAGAAGGCGATCAGTGTCTGAAGCTCCATTTAGCCTCTGCCCGCCTAGCTCTCCCTGTTCCTCAGCATGATCTTCGTCCTTCCAGTTTAGGGGAATCAGATCGCTTGAGGACAAGGGCTGTTGTTGCCTGTAGCCTAGGTTCTTAGTGCAGAGCTCTGAAGGCTGAGAATAACTATAAAGAGAGGACTAAAAACACTTACTGGAATAGGACAATACAAATGAGAAGCAGGGGATTTTGAGACTAGAGAGGAAATAATGGGCGGAATAGTGGGACGGGGTTCCTCAGGGCACAGTCTTGAGCTGCTTTCGGAAACCATTGGATCTGGAATGCGCACAAAGAGGGCACAAAAATCTACAGCCCAAGCTAACACATGGGGAGAGGGTGGAGCTAAGGAGTGGGTGCGAAGACCACAGCATCCTTCAGAAAGCTCAGGGAGCTGGGAGGGCTCGGGATGCTGGCAAGGGGCAACCGCTGGAAACCTGGAGCATCATATCAATACGGCCAAGGAAGAGATTTAGGGGCGGTGGCAAATGTTTGGGGAACCTTTAATACCTGATACCCTTTACTCTCCCTTGGGGGACTTTATACTGAAGCGTAGCCGTGGAGGCTCCTGCCCGGGCCATTTAAGCCGGGATTGGTGGGAGAAGGTCACACACAGAGGATGAGTTCATTGTCTCGGGGTCTGTTGTGATCACAGGCTATGAAAACAGAAAGTGTGTACTGAAAATGAGGTCATGGCTGTGTCTATGGACTATGGACCATAGCTAACCACAAGGATAGCCTTTCAGACTAATTTGTAGAAGGAATTGGGAAAAACTTGGAGAATTAGGCTCCAAAGGCCTCAACTCTGTAAGCAGAGCTTACTGTGTGATTCTGGTAAGGGTCCACAAGACAAGAATGCTGGGGGGGCGGGGGGAGGGGATGTGGACAATGAGGCGTGTGTGTGTGTGTGTGTGTGTGTGTGTGATTCAGATGGAAATAGAAATCTTCTCAGGATTGCCACTAGAAGCCACCAGTTTGCATTCGAGGAACATCAAGGCCTATGCCATGTTGGTGCCAATATGGGCTGGAACTTTAGTCTGTGGCACCGGGGTACAGGGTCCGAGGCTGATGCAACCCTGGGATGCATAGGTCTCGAGCTATGAGGACATGGTCAGTGGTGGGAGGTGGGTGGTGGGTATCCCCCAGCAGTACCCTGGGCCTGGACATAATGCAAGCCTCTGCCTGATGCTGGGCCTGCGCTAGGTGCTCTGTCTGTGAATTCAGCGCTGCTCGGGGCCTCATTCTGTACCTCGCTTCCTTGCCTTGCTCCCTAGAGAGAAGTGTCTTTGTGGCAAAGCCATCAACTCCTCCCTAACCTGTGCTATTGACCCAGTCCATGGCGGGGAGTTTCACCACGGTTGGCCTGGTAGTGGGTTTGAAGTGCAAGGCCTGAACTTAGTCCTCCTTCCCTGTCCAGAGTAAGAGGTTCTCTCTCTCTCTCTCTCTCTCTCTCTCTCTCTCTCTCTCTCTCTCTCTCTCTCTCTCTCTCTCTCTCTCTCCCCCCTCTTCCCCTCTCTCTCTCTGTATGTGTGCGTGTGTATGCATGCACACATGCATGTACTGCTTGAAGTTACAGGGACTTCAGATGACATAGTAAGACATAGTCAAACTCTTCCTCCCTGGCCCATTCAATGCGTCTTTTCATTTTGTCACTCTAGAAGCAGATACAGTGGCCTCTCACCTGACCTTAGCTCTTGGAGTAGTTTGGTATTTAGATAGCTGTTCTGGTTGGCATTTCTGTGGAGAGATAGCTACAGACAGTCTAACCGCAGACAAAATGCCCTGCCTCCTGCTCCAGTTTGAAACACTGTTTCCTGTAGAAGTGAACACAGTATCTTCAAAAACAATGGCCTGGGGTTCTTTGTCATTTACTATAAAAACTCACCTGAGAAGAAAAAGCAAATAGCAGGAACCCTTTATGTCTACTTTCATTTTCAAACTGTTTCCTCTTTTCTTTCACATAAATGCTGGAGGGGAGAAAGGATGTTCTGATGTTTCTGGTGCATCCAAAGTCCCAAGGCAACTCTGTTCTAAGCGGAGATGGCCTTGATTGTGCTTTGGTTGTTAAAAGACACAAAGAAATAACACAGAGGATCAACAAGCATAACAAAGAGGGAGACCACCTCCGTTGATGGCCACACTCAGAAAAACAACACAAAGTGTAGGACAAACAATAAAAACTCAGAGACAGATATTGGGGTTCAAGATGAAGATCAGAAAATCAAAGCAGCCAACCACTAGAGAGACCTTTTACCTCTATCAAATCTTTAGACCAAAGGGGTTGAGATCCTGTCTCCACAAATCCTCAGACTCCACACTCCAGTGAGCTCCTCACTCTTCCCCTTTATATTCCTCTTTCTGTCTCCACCTCCCCATTGCTGGGATCACATTGTGTGATCCCAAGTTCTGGGGTTACCTTTGTGTGAGCTCTGTTTCTCTCTTAGACAGATTCAATTTTGTGTAGCCCACGGTGGCCTTGAACTCAGAAATCTGTCTTCCTCTGTCTCCCAAAAGGTGTGTGCCACAAATCCCTGGCCTGTACGACTGATTAGTGTGGCTGCTTTGCCCTCTGATCTTCAGGCAAGCTTTATTTATTAAAACATAAATAATATACCACAACAAGGTAGCTGTAACTCTTAGAGCCACTATAAGTTCATATGCCATGGAAGTAGCATGGTGGATTAAAATTGGAATCAGCAAAAGATTGAAAATGAAATCATCACCGGATCTAACAATTACACTTGTGGGGTTTATCAGAAAGACTTCAGCCAGTCCTTGGTGGCACACGCCTTTAATCCCAGCACTCAGGAGGCAGAGGCAGGCAGATCAGGCGGATCTCTGTGGGTTTGAGACCAGCCTAGTCTACAGAGCTAGTTCCAGGACAGGCTAGGGCTGTTCCACAGAGAAACCCTGTCTCAAAAAATCAAAAAGAAAAAAGAAAAGCCCTTAAATAATGATTAAAAAAAATAATTGCACACCCATGCTTGTGGCCATACTTTTCAGAACAGCCAAGATACTGAAGCGCCCTACATGTCCACATTCAGAGAATGCATTAAGAAAATGGGTACTTTGTGCCCCAGAATTCCTTCAGCCTTGCTGTGGTTTTGTCTTAGTTGGGGTTTCTATTGCTGTGAAGGCAACTCTTCTAAAGAAACATTTAATCGGGGTGGCTGGCTTACAGTTTCAGAGGTTTTGTCTACTGTTGTCATGGCAGCATGCTGACAGACATGGTGATGTCATCGCTGAGAATCCTACATCTTGTAGACAACAGGAAGTCACCTGTCTGTCACACTAAGGGAAGCTTGAGCAAGAGAGAGCTCAACGCCCGCCCCCACAGTGGCTTCATCCAACAGGGCCACACCTCCTAATAGTGCCACTCCCTTTGGGGGCCATTTTCTTTCAAATCGCCACAGGTTTGGATGTGAAATGTCCCCCCACATGGGTTCATATGTTTGCACACTTGGTCCCCAGCCAATGGTGCTGCAGAACCCATAGGAAGCAGGGCCTTGCTGGGCCTTACAGGCTGATAGGCCAGTCCACTTCCTGTTTGTCCTCTGTTTCTGGGAGCAGTTGTCAAGCTCTACCACCCGCCTTCCCCACTGAGAACTCTAAGCCAGAGCAAAACTTTTTTCCCCTAACTGCTTCTTGTCAGAGCTACAAGAGAAACTGACCCACTCTAGGAGGAAAGTCACGGCATATCACGGCAACATAGTTGACGCTAACTCTTGTTAAAGGAAATGAGCTGTCTGCAAAAAGATGAATCTACGTAGTTTCGCTTACATCCGAAGTATCCAGACTCAGAGAAGATGCAACATGGTTGTGAGGATGGGGCCAAGCAGGGGCGGGGGGTGGGGGGTAGATTAGTTTCAGTTTTGCAAGAGAACCAGGAATCTGGTGCATTTAACCTGACTGCCTGTAATGCTGACAGTGGGTTAGATGAAAACCTGTGAATTGTCACAGCAATATTTTACAAATAAGTGCATGGGACACTAATGGGAACCACTACTTCTGAGCCTTTAGCAGAGGTGAGCCCAGGGAGTCGTCAGCTGTGCTGGTACCAGGCAGCCTTGAGGCCTTCTTCATATGAGAGGCAATGAGGTTCTCAAAGGAGCCATCAGTAGGAGCCCAGCACATCGTTAGAGATGGAGGCTTCACTTCCCACTTGGTTCGCAGTCTGTTTTGCTTCTACTGCTGTTTTGGTTCTTGCCTTTGACCGAGTTTGGAATGAGGACTCCATGGGCCGGTAAGTGTGGAAGTGCCTGGTGGAACCTGTTAGGTTCCGGTGGCTTGCTCTCGGCTCCATCTGACCCAACCTGCTCTCAGGAGAGCGAGAGTGTCTTCCAGGCAGCGCCTGTATTCAGAGGAACCAGGAGCTTGCAAAGTACACTGATGTAGATTCACCTTCACTGGGAGCCTCAGAGGTGACTCCACAGGGGCTGGCCATATAAATATAAACATATTATTGCAAAATGCGAAATGGAAATCGTAGCCTTCTTAATGTCTTTCTGGGCCGTGACATATGTTTGTGAAAATGTTTACTGTTTCTCCTTCTTCAGCTGCTGGGTCAGTTAGCAAGCACAACTGTGCCCAGAGCCCCAGCTAGTCATCCAGTTGTTCAGCCGCTGTGTGTTAGGATTGTCTCCTAACCGAGCATCTCCGCTGACGCAAATAATCCCAATCAGACCAAATCAAATCAAATTAAAAGATACCCAGGTTTAAGTAGATACCTGTGCTCTCAGGTGGCCCGAGGGGTGGGGGACAGAAAGTCGCCAACGCAACCACAGAATAGAAAGAGGGAAGAGCACATAATTATTTTCTAGGGACCAGTTTAAGGAGCCTGTGGTCTTGACCTTCCCTGGGGAGGGGTCAAGGTTTGATGGGCTGGGATTACATTCCAGACTGTTTGTATAAGAAGTGACAGGAAGTTGAGGTGCTACTTATGACCAACATTTTAGGCTCTCTTTGGAAAAGGGGGCATCAACTCAAGTCTGGCTACATCCTGCAGGCATGGAGCAACCTTGGGGGAAGAGAGAGCTGGGTGTTGGTGGGTTCACGCTCAGAGAAAGGTGTGGCTGGAGAGGCATCCTGTTTACTGTCATCCCAGAGACACCAGGCATCTGTTTCTTGAGGGAGATGACTAGGCAGTGACTAGGAGAAAAAATATTGTTATCACCCAAGATGAGGAGCAGGTAGGCCCTTAATTGTGGCATCTTAGAAAACCGGAGGGTGGAAGGTCCTCTCTGCTGAACAGACCAAGTGTCCTGAGTAGGTGCCCACGTGAGCCTGGAGAGATGGTACTAGCATAGGTGTCCCAGGAGCTTGGCAGCCAAGGGTGTGGTAAGGATTACCGTGTGAGGTCCTGTCCATCTGGGTTCAAGAGGCCTAGCAGCTAGCTGTTTGAGGAGTACTCTGTCTCCTGGGGAGAGCGGGGCAGGTTTAGGGGCATTAGGGTTCACTGGTGTGGGGGCAGGAAGACAACTGTCAGCGTGTGAATGGAGAAGGGACCTTAGGAGGGAGAGGTAGGGTAGGTACCCCCCAGTGGAGGAGTTTGGGCTGGGAGGTGATGGTTGGGGAGAAAGGGATAAAGCAGCTCAAAAGGGCTCAGGCCCATAGGGGAACATGGGGTGGCCCTGAGGTGATTAAGGGCAATGGGGAGAAAGGAGGGCCAAGATAACCTGAGTTCAATAGAGAGCTTAATTAGCTGTTGTTTGATGAGTCCATTGGCCCTCTCCACCTTTCCCAAGGATTGTGGATGATAGGGGATGTGGAATTTCCAGGAGATGTTGAGAGCTTCAGACACGAGCTCCATGACCCTGGAAGTGAAAGCTGGCCCATTGTCCATCTGGATGGTCCGTGGGATGCCAAACCTGATCCACCACATCTGCCCTTTCCCTGGAGGCCAGAATCGCTTTTATCCGTCCTGTAAAAGTGTCCACAAGTGTTAAGAGATAACAGAGTTTTTTATGAGTAGGCATATGGGTGAAATCAACCTGCCAATCTTCACCCGGTCGGTGTCCACGAAGCTGATGTAGACACTGACGTATGTGGACAGCCCCCTGTGGGTTGGCCTGGGCATACATCTGGCAGGAGGAGTGAACCTGTGAAATACAATCTCAGATATGGTTGGGGTCAAAAAGGAGCTCCAGGAAGCAGAACAAAGCTTTGGGGCCTATGTGTAAGGTCTGGTGGATGTCTGAAATGATTGACAATGCCTGGTCTTGAGGAAGGATGACATGGTTATTTAAATAGAACCATCCATCCTTTGTTTTTGTGCCCTCCCTTTTTATGAGCTCATCCCTCTCTTTTGATTGATAACAGGGCTGATTGGAGGGAGTTACGTTCTGTGGAATCCAAGGAGCTGGAGGCAAGGCCCCCGGGTCACTGAGTCATCATTGGCATTGCCTACGACCACTGGGTCCTTGGAGGACTGGTGTTCCCCCACAGTGAATAATGGTTACTTCTGCAGGGAGCTGGAGGGCCTCCAAGAGGTTGGCTATAAGGCGTCTGTTAACTATGGGGGTGCCCTTGGTAGTGAGGAAGCCCCTTTCCTTCCAGAGTACAGAATGAGTGTGGCCTATCAAGAAGGCATATTTAGAGTCAGCGTAGATATTAGCCTGTTGGCCCTTGGCTATCTGGAGTGCCCTAGTCAAGGCAATTAATTCGGCCTTTTGTGAGGAGGTTCCCATTGGCAGGCGGGTTGTTTCGACTCTGTTAGTGGAAGTGACCACTGCATATGATGCCTGGTGGTTTCCTGATTTATCTATAAGGGAACTTCCATCAGCAAACAGGGTGAGTTGGGGATCTGTAAGTGGCTGGTCTAGAAGACCCTGTGGAGGTGAGCTTAAAGCCTCTACAGCCTCTGGGCAAGAGTGAGAGGAGGTACCAGACGGGGAGGGAGCAGGAAGGAGAGTTGGGGGGGTGTGTTAGGGCAGGACTG
Source organism: Microtus agrestis (assembly GCA_902806775.1). Taxonomy (NCBI): domain Eukaryota; kingdom Metazoa; phylum Chordata; class Mammalia; order Rodentia; family Cricetidae; genus Microtus; species Microtus agrestis. Next base: position 1,249,435 of record CADCXT010001893.1, on the reverse strand, counting down.
GAGGCCAAAGTAATTTGAGGATTTTCTAGAAACAGTAAATGAAAAGTCTGGACTCGTGAAGGCCGAAGGGGAGGGAGAGAGAGAGAGAGAGAGAGAGAGAGAGAGAGAGAGAGAGAGAGAGAGAGAGAGAGAGAGAGAGAGAGAGAGAGAGAGGAGTGTCTCAGAAGGCCTGAGAGGCGGTGGGTAGAATATACCTTGATTGGCCTGGACAAGGTGATCTTGAGAGCCTCCCAAGTGAGTTCAGCTGCTGCCGCCAGGGCTCTCAGGCATGGTTGCCGCCCACAGATGATGAGGTCCAGCTGTTTGGATAAAAACACAACAGCCTGATTCGAAGGCCCAGCCTGTTGGGTTAGAACTCCCGTGGCCACTCCTGACCTCTCATCCATACATAGAGACGGTAAGGTTTCGTGGGGTCTGGAAGAACAAGAGCAGGGGCTGTTAGAAGGGCATCTCACAGCAGAGAGAGAAAGCAGACTGAACACGGCTAACAGCTTGCACCTGGCCAGGAGCAAGGTGGGTGGGTGGGTGTGGGGGAGAAGGAGGAGGAGGCACAGAGAGCACCTCAAACAGTGGCGGTGAAGGAGAATGAGCTGAGGGGACTTTGAGCTGGAGGGAGTTTAGGGCTAGGGAGGAGGTGAGAAGGCTGGGAGGCTTTGGGGGGTGGCGCGTAACAGGTACTTGTGCCTGAGGAAGCCTGGTCGCCAGCATGTGCTTTGATATGCTAATAGGCACCACAGGTAGTCAGATCTCCCTTCTGCAAGAGGTAAGGGAAATGACTTCTTTTGGCAGAGGGAACCTGGGTTCCCAACTTCATGAAGAATGAAGGCTTTTATCTAACTGCCAGAAACCCTCCTGTAAGTAAGTCCAGGTTGAGTCCATTTCTGGATATCTGGCGGCTTTCTGGAGTTGGGACTTTTCTTTGGACCTGACAGCTTCCACCTCCGAATCTGAGCAATGCTAATGATCTTCAGTTGACACATTTTGCCTCGGTACGCTTTTTGTAGTCTTTCATCTTTACTTTGGTCTACCCAAAACAGAAAATCAGCATCTACCAGGCAGCAAGGTAAGGACCACCCCGCGGGTAGGAAGTCTAGGATGGAGGAAGATGGCTAGGGGCTCCAGAGGAGAAAATCCAGGGGAGTGTGGCAGTTTTCTGTAATTCCTAGTCAGTAGATTGCTTTTGGAAAAAAATAAACAGCACTCCTTTTTGATAACCTTATTTTAACAACATACTACATATGAATTATAGACTATTTCAAAACTAAAGATAATCAAAATTCAAAAATGAATTTTCTTTTAAAAATATAACCATTTTGGTTTTTGGATTCTTCTCTGATGTTTATATTATTATTCCATGATGTTAAATATACTTCTATAGATTTTTTTTTTTTTTTTTTTTTTTTTTTGTTTTTCTAGACAGGATTTCTCTATTTAGCTCTGGCTGTCCTGGAACTCACCCTGGTAGACCAGGCTAGCGTAAAACTCAGAGATCCCCCTGCTTTTGCCTTCTAAGTACAGGGATTAAAGGCTTTTGCCACCACTGCCCGGCTATAGATCATATTTAATGACTGCTTAGTATTTTATTTTATAAATACTAAGTCTATTGAGCTAAAATTTTGATTGCTTATTTTTCTATTATATCTAAATTTCACAAGACAAAATCCATTGAGGTCCTATATCCCTGTATAACCTTGATTTCTATTTAAAATAACTGGAAAATAAAACCTTCAGATAAAGAATCAGTATATTCTTAGAGAAGACAGGGGAAGTCAGGCGCCACTCTTTGGTGATGGAGAATATTTTTCATTAAGTACCTTTCCATTAACCAAACTCCGGCAGACGCTGTATGTCATAATGAACAGTTCTGAATGCTGACAGTGACCACATGTCTGTATAGTAGGTTGCCCCAATCCCACAGAGCTCCTGGGCTCTGATTCATTTAACCCAGAGAGATGGTTGCGCCTCCGTGTCTAAGCCTCACTGACACAGGACCACCTTCAGAACTGGAAAAGAGCGTGTGGACCAATAGCAGCAACACATTATATCCGTGTACAATTCGCTTCGTTCTATGCCTCCTTCCGTGTCTCTCGGTTTGTTTTTAAGCTGCACTAATGCTATTTCTCAAAGAAACAGCGGACCGTACAATCCCATAGCATGCTTCTTTGGCAGTTTTAAAACTCCTAAGCCTTCCGGTAACTCAGGACCCGGTTACATCTGTGTGTTTTATTTATTTGGGGGAAGCACAATTAGTCTTGAAGAAACCCAAGCCACTTCTGGGGTTAAGCGGCTCTTCCAAAATCCTATGGGCCTTAGGAGAGCTTCAGACACCACTGAGAACAAGGCCAGAGGGTTTCGTTTGCCCGTGGCAGAATGGACACAAACAGTGGCTCATTCCTAAAACCAGAGCAGGCTGATGTTCAGGAAGGAGTCCCCAGCACCCAGAGACTGGCTTCAGAGGCCTGGGTTGGCAGAGCAGACTCCTGTGGTGTTTCCATTCAAGGAAATGAGTGAATCTTGCTGATGAGTTAGCCCTCCTCCTGTTAGCAGCCCGGCCAAGCAAGGACTCCAGGAACCCTTCAAACGCACCAAAGACACCACAGTCCCCAGGAGGAGGGTGGCTGTGTGTAGTTGAAAAAATGGAAGACACAAAAGGAATTTCTGACTCTCTCTCCTGAAAAGTGGGGGAGGAACAAACCTTGCGAGTCTTTGTCTCTGCCTAACTGTGCCATGATTCTGCCCACCAGGCGGCAGCCGCCTCTGGGAGATCCCTTGTGTTTAAAGTTGGAACAGACTCGTGGAGAAAGTGCTGTGCCTGGTCTTCATGACCACCTTGGCCAAGCAGAGAAGATTCCTTCATATTCAACCCATTCTTTATATATATATATATATAGATAGATAGATAGATAGATATATTTATTTATTTATTATGTATACAATGTTCTGTCTGTGTGTATGCCTGCAGGCCAGAAGAGGGCACCAGACCTCATTACAGATGGTTGTGAGCCAGCAAGGGAATTGAACTCAGGACCTTTGGAAGAGCAGGCAGTGCTCTTAACCACTGAGCCATCTCTCCAGCCCCTCAACCAGTTCTTTCAGGAGCCATTTCTTTCTTCTTCCCCACCCTCCTTTTTTAAACACTGACTTAATTTGAAGAATCTTTCATGTGGAAAATAAAGACTACCTAAATGAATTGGAATGCTAGTTTAAAAACATTGGTCTAAAGCAAGGCAATTTGAATAGGGCGTCCTCAAGGCTCAGATAACTTTATAGCTAAGGGTAATCTATTCAGGGGCAAAATCGAGTATGAAAATGTGTTCTACAAATACAGTTGTGACACTTAATAAATAGGTAAGTGCTAGCAGTGTGGGTTGGGAAACCGTCTTTAAGTAGGAAAACTGGAAAATGCGGACATCTTCTACCTGGTGAATTGCTCTGTTGTGAAAGATTTATTGACCTTTTGCTTGAGTATCATACAGCTTTCATTATCAGTCCCAAAGTAGGAAACGGTATTTGGGAAAGAGAAATAGTGTCGTATTTCATAGACCAAAGGACCGTACAGTCTTAGTGTGGGCATCTCATTGCGAGGAGCACGAGTGTGTGGAAAATTACAGGTATAAATTCTGAAGTGTGGCGGTGTTCAGTGAGATCCTGGCTACTTGGAGGTCTCATTTTCCCCTTCCGAACTAAATAAGAAAACATTGAGACATCCTTGTAGTGCGTGAGAAGAAGTAGCGCAGTGATGGTTTCGCTCTTCCGGGTCTATTCTTAGAGGATGTCATCTGGTACAGCAAGACATACGGCATCCTTCGAACCGGTGCGTTTCCTTAGTCGAGTTCAAATAGGTGTCCCCACCCCACCCACAAACGGGTAGAGAAAGGGTTTTAAAGATCGTTGGTGCTGCCCCGCAACATCGTGGAACTGTAGTTCTCTCTGCAACCATTTGTGGCAGGGAAGAGCAAGCATGGAGCCCTCGGGGGAGATTTACAGTAGAAGAGCCTATCAGAGAGGGATTCGGGCAAGGAGAGCCAGAGCTAGCCAGGTCGGAGCGGTGAGCAGGCAGCAGAAGCAGAGAGGCCTTGGCCCTTCAAGCTCTGAGCCAGAATGGACTGAACCTGCTCTTCTGGTCTTGTCTCCGCACCTGTCTCTCATTTGCAATAGTCCCTCCCCAGGAGAAGCTTGGTGTTGATCAAGTTAGGAATTCAGGGGTCATTGCGAGGTGACTTCTCATCTTTTATCTCACGGGTCTTTCTGTATGTGTCCTGGCACATCCTTTAAATACAAGAGAACACATCACAGGTCTGGATGTAAAACCTTGAAGCCGTTGCTAGTTCTTTCATTTGGTATTAGCACCCCAGAGTTTCCAGTGTTTATTGGAAACGCCCCTGGAATGATTTAAGAGCAAGGACAGACATTTATTTTCAGGCTTCGTCCTTAAATGGATGGAAACTGAGATACGCCGTTCATCTACACCAAACTCAGCGAAGCCTACCGCCCCTGGGCTGTACGAGCTCAATGCATTAGTACAGGGAACTAGAAGACACCAAAATCGTGTCTTTTCTGAGTAGTGAGAAATACTAGAAGTCCTTTAGGGAGGATTAGAAAGGCCAGCAGAGACAGGATCTCCCCAATACTTGTAAAAGGAAAACCAGAGAGAGACCCCGCCCTTTACTTCCCTGGTGATTGATTGACTAGCAGAGGAACTGGGGAGCCGAGGTGCAAACGGCAGGGCAGATGGCGAGGCCATCAAAAGACAATTCAGGAAAGTCCAGTAACCTTGGACAGGCAGCCTGCAGCCTTGCCAGGGCTGCTGCCATCCACTGAGAGGCGTTCCTGCTCACCTCCTTCCTGGCAGCTCCCTGCCCAAGACAGCAGAGCCAGACACATATATCCAGGGAAGGAGGTCCCATGTCCCATTCTTATAGCCTCCCTTGGTTATTTGCGGGACAACCCAACATCCCGACTGCAGCCCTTTATTACGATGAAACACGCAGAACACACAGCCCTGGAGGGCAGCCTGCGACTCTGTAAGAGATGGCCATTCTCTGGCTTTCATCTGTATGTGACCTAGGTCTTCTAGCAACCACCTAAACCCTTCACTAGTGACACAGGGTCTTTAAGTGGCGTCATATTGATGATATAACATATTTAATGTTATAAATCAACACACAGTATCAGACCTTTAAATCATTCAGTCCTTATATGTTTTCATTAAGGGTGAAGATTCTAATATCAAACTTATGATATCATCTAAAACCTAATATGGCTTAATTCTATTAATAAAAACTAATTTAGAAGTCATTATCCTTTTTAATTACAGATTTTGATTTAGATTGCTCGTGCTCTCCAAGTCGGAAAATGGCCAGCACCATTATGCCATTGGTCCAAAGCTAATATTGTTCTTTATTATTATTAACACATTTATAAAGTACCTGGTGGGAAAGGCTGATTAAAAATAACCTCCCCAGAACTCCCCATGCGGCCCCATGATTTGGCCCAAGTTAATCCTATCAGAAATCAGTGACGATATTTAGCCCCAAATGAAGCCATTTTGCTAATCCTGTCTCCTGATCACAGTGTTTAGCCTTGATAACGCCTATCGAAGACACCTTAAACTAGATAGCCGAGCATCCTCCTCTGCTGTGTCCCAGGAGACCTCTGCTGGTCTCCCGAGCCTGACACTGGGCACGTGATTATCTCTGGTTCTTTCTGGAAGTGCCCAGCTTTGACATTACGTTCCTAGCTGCACCATTGCTCAACTGTGGGTTCATTTTTCAGTTTCTATAGCTTCCAGTCTGCCAGGTCTGGGGCACCAGACACCATCTGCTTCTTGACCTTGGCATTGATAGGAAGGATGCAGAGCTGCCGAGTGTCCAACTGTGTGAGCATCGTGAGGCTTGGGGACATAGGAACGCAGTTTAGGACAGAGGAGATGGAACATAATGCCTCCCACCCAACTGGTTGTTCGTGTGGAATGAGGCTTCCGAGACCCCTCAGCACCCCCTCAGAAGGCAGCTGCAGCTCAGCAGCAGATGAACAGAACACTCCCAGACCTTGAGAGCTAATCAGCCTGTTGCCATAGTCACTAAACACCTTTGATGACAGGAAAAGCCAGCGTATTTCACAGTGAAGTCAAAGTATAGACAAAGTGTACTTAACCTAGCTCCGGTTCCGGTTACAGAAGCTGTTGATCCCAATGGAAAAGGATAAAAAACAAACAAACCAGCGGCAGCCAGAGCGACAGCCAGAGGTGGCTGACTGTGCAGCTGCCGAGGGAGCCCCGGAGGATTTCCCCCTCCTGCTACCTGATATGTTAAGAATAGCAGGAAGTGAGTTTCAGATGAGTATGGACATCAATACCAGGCTCTTTTCTTTTCAGTACCGTCCGTGCCTTAAGACAGTCAAAGAAATGACCAACAGGAAGGTCGAGGCATCTTGAGGAGTTTATTCACCTGACGCTTATCAAATTAAAGGCTAAGGCACTTTGGTTTGCTTCCTTGCTCTTTGTCAAGGGAACTGCACGGTTGTAAATGAAATACAAGTTCAGCTCTGGTTAGCTGAATCTTCAGGTCTCAGACGGAGGCAAAGAGGGCCGATCCCGCGTGTGTGCACAGACTTGGTGACAGGTACACAGCCGGCTCTGGAGAACACAACATTACTCGGATACATTAGCACAAAAATATATTCCTAAGAAATTCTCCTGTATCTTTCTATCTATCACTCAGTGTGTAAGTCTAACTAAAGAGCCCAACAAAATGCACCGTATCTGTTTCTTTAGATGTCCTCTTTCCCTAGAATGCCAACTCTACAAGGTCAAAAAGAGAAGGTTCAGCCGGGCGGTGGTGGCGCACGTCTTTAATCCCAGCACTTGGGAGGCAGAGGCAGGTGGATCTCTGTGAGTTCGAGGCCAGCCTGGTCTACAGAGGGAGTTCCAGGACAGGCTCCAAAGCTACAGAGAAACACTGTCTTGAAAAGAGAGAGAGAGAGAGAGAGAGAGAGAGAGAGAGAGAGGGGGTTCTAATTCCTTTTCTCATCCTGGTGGCCGGCACATCACCCTGCCTCAAGGATGGGAATAATTATTCATTGTTTGGATCAAGGGGGAATAAATAAATAAAACAGGGGCCGCCCATCATTATAAGGCTATTTCTCTCTTACATACCTTTGGCTTTTCAGTTGAGATTCATCTTCCACATGAAATACCCGAGTCCTTTGGCCTGAATTCCCACCTGTATCAAATGACACTAAGGTCCTTTGTCTAGTAACCTTGTCATTGCCGCTGAGTCAGTGGTTATTTCAGGAGGAGTTCCTGTCTGCATTCTGCTTCACACACACACACACACATACACACACACCTCTGTACTCACACACACTACTAAGAGCAGCAAGGTTTCCACTTAGAGATAATAGAATTATAAAGTGGGGTGGGGGCAAGAAGATCACATTATTTTGATGGAAGTTTCCCATAAAATAAGTGAATAGAGATCCTCGAAGAGAGATGCATTATATTAAAAACCATACCTTCTCCCATTTACCTCCGACCAAGCCACCCTGGCAAGATGAAAGAATTAGAAGAATGAACTTGAACGGGCTAAGACTTCCACACAAGTAACTGGCCTGCTGTAGTCACTGGTTTCTGCGTTTGCTTTCAGTTACGAATAAGCTGAGCAATTTGATGTAATTCAAAAGTGCATTCTCCTAACTTTTTGAGGCTCAGACTTGCCCCTCCTAACGTTCATAACTATTTCCTCCTGGCATGCTACGGACACATTTCCCGTGTCCCGGGGGAAAGATGTTGCCAAAAATAAAAGATGGATTGGTCTTCACTCGTCCTGAGCGGACGACAGTGGGAAACGGTTGACCGTGAAGACATTGGGCACGCGGCCGTTAAAAGCCTTCTGACTTGATGGAGTCATTCGAGCTTAAATGCTGCAAAGGAGGAAAGCACTGACAGCCCATCCTCCGAGGCAGCCTGGACCCAGCATCCAGCTTTGTCAGTCATTCCAAGCGGATAAAAGCAAAAACAGTGCCCAACATCTCCACCCCCAGAGAGCAAGAGGCCAGCTGTACTTCTAAACTTAAAACAATCCCGTGGAACCTTATCTTCCCCACTGAGGTCAGGATGCAGTTCCAAAGAGCTCACAGCATTGTGCCGCTGACTTCCCAGGCTGAATTCCACACGGAACAGACGGCTGAGCACTGAGATAGTCTCCAGCCTTTATAGCGATTTCAGTTTTGAAACATCGCCAAAGTGATCGTTTTAATAGTTGAGCCTTTTCTCAGCAAGTGATAGAGATGGAGAAAGTCCTCCCCCCTCTCTCTCTCTGTGTTTGGGTAAAGCTTTCTCTGAGCATTCCCTACAGGACAGTTTTACAAGGGAGGGAGTGTAACTGGCTAACATTTAGCAGTTAGGAAAAGAAAACCCAGAGAGAGGAATGGTTCGCCCCAAGGTCTCCCAGGCAGTAAGCAAGAGACAATGTATCGGAACCCAACTTCTGGCCTCCAAGGACGCAGTTTTTTCCACCTCGTTGTGTCCTGCTGGCCTGATGCCAAAGCTTTCCTGGGCTGGCTTCAGGGGATGCTGGTGTCCCAGCGTGGTGCCTCTACTGAGGTGTTTGTTGCTGAAGCCCTGGCTCTCAGATTCTGGCCACTGTGTCAGACAGCTCCACTCTGCACTAACAGATATTTCCAGTCTCTGTACTTTGCATTGGTACAGAACTGTCTCGTGTGGGTAATTCCATGAGGTTTAGTCCAGCTGAGGCCTCCAGGGAGCCGGTCCTTTTGCGGACAGACACCAGAGACAAGGGCCTTGACTTAACTGTGCACTGGCTTCGTGAATGTGGGCCAGGAGCTCCACACGACACCATCACTTGCTTAAGTTCATTAAGATCTCCCAGGATTCAAAGAGGTGGCAACTATCCGCCTTTCCCCTTGCTGAGAAAGGCCTGGAAGTTTTGGTGACATGCCCTGTTGGGGAAGATAATCAGGGAGCACAGTCTGTGCCTTGTGGATTCACAGTGCATACATTTAAACCCTGGACAACCACAGTCGGCCCACGCCTTCCTAGCAGGGGTACAGAAGTCAAGCACACTATGGGCCATTCCAGAGAATGTTGACTTGCAGAGCGATAACGGACTTGCCTTGGCTCTGGGCCTGCCTCCAAGGTAAGACATGTCCGAATGACTGAAAAGAGATGTCATCTTGGCTCTTTAAAATGATCGCGTTGTTCCTCTGGATAATTCATCAGACCTGGGAGTAGAGACAAACAGCAGAGTCCCCAACCACCCGAAACCAAAGACAAGCCCTTCTGATGCTTACTGTTCAGGGTCACCCTTCCTCTGAGAGAGGAAAAAAGAATACAGAAAGTGCATTACACTCTCAGAGGTCAGAAGGAGAGCTTCAGCCCGTGTCTCCAAAACTCACACGTGTTTCCACTGAATCATCTTAGGCCTTTGGAAATAGCCCACGCTTGAACTGGAGGAGGCGATGCACGCCTGTGACACCAGCACTTTGGCAGTAGAGGCAGGAAGATCAGGAGTTCAGGATCACCTTTGGTTGCATAGCAAGTACAAGGCCAGCCTGGGCTTTGTGGGGCCGTGCTTTAGAAAGAGAAGGAGATGCCCCTCGTAAGAAGATCAGCCTCACTAGGCCTTCATTTTTCTCTGGACCCCAGTACCCTAGAGACCCTGGCCTATAGGAACCTTGAATCTCACAGCTGTTGTTTTCTCTATACCTGACCCTGCTTCGCCTCCAGGTAGCTCTCTGAGCAGAAGCTGAAGGAGGGGCAGGAACGCTTACTTACAGAAAATTTATTACAGGAGCTCTCCCAAGGACCAGCAGGCTATGGGGGCTGTAGGCTCTGATCTCAGCCCACCAGCTACCTAGGCACTCAAAGGGCTAGCCTCCTGGTTTGATAAGGACCACGATGAGCAAGCTTGCCACAAGCCAGGCAGAAGCAGCCTCTTTGGCTCCGCTGCCTGTCCAGCGAGTCCCTGTGGCAGCAATCTTGGCGGTTTGTCTTTCCATCCGAGCTTTCTTCAGTGCACAAGGCTGCAGACAAGAAGCACGTGGTCTCTGAGTCACCTCTCTCTCCTCCTCCTTCATGGCTCCCAGCACTCATCCCTGCAGCCAACGGACCCATCCGTGGCGTAAGGACAAGGAGCACAGTGAGCCTTCTGCAAACTGCGGGTGGTCCATCTTCTATGTGCAGGGTGGCGACAGCTTATTCCGGCATTGGAAATTACCTCATACCCCTGCACAGACAATTAGCGAAAGATCTCCAACAACTCCTCCAGTTGGCCTCTTTTATATAAGCATGATGCAGGCTGGGGGTCTTTTGCCAATCTGGGCCCACCAAGACAACCCAGTGAGGTGACCTAGCCAACCCAGGCAAAGTGAAGGACAGCTGTGTGATTGGAAGTCTCCGGGGGTCACTCAGCCACTTTCTAGTTTATTCCTGCTTACTTACAAACGTGACCCAGCAGTAAGTCACAGGTCCTCCCATTGAGGTCTTTTGGAAAATATATACAAAAACAGTCCCCATCCGCCAGCTGCAGTGGGGTGTCACAATATGTCTCCAGACATTTGATATTATTATCATTACTGCATCCATTATTATTACTGATAATGACTTCCCTGGTCAAGTCTAGATCAGAGCAGCAGCAGGGCTGGAAGCTGCCCTCTGAATGACTCCACCCAGGCACTAATGTGAGGATTAGTCTCTAAGTGCCCGGCACAGTATCCGCAGGTCACTTAGAACCTCAGCCCTCAGAACCACAGACTCAGAAGGCAAGTCTGAAGTGGCAGCCAAGGCGTGAGCTTGTAGAGCCCTCTGCAGAGGAGGTGGGAGAATTCGCAGTGCCTTGGTTACTCACCCACTGGGTCCTGCAGGCCTTGAGGCTGAGCAGCCACGAACAGAGGCGTTGCCCTTGGGAAGCGGCCACTTTGGTCAAGCCGTTTCTCTGGCTCCTTTGTTTCCTGCGCCTCTGAACGCCTCTGGCGTAATCACCGCACCTGTTGTCAACTCAAAGTGATCGCTTAAACGACTCAATCAGATCGTGCCTTGGGCTACCACTTCCATTTATTATGATTTATTGCCTGTTCAGCACCAACGTGCAGGGGTACCTTCGACAGAAGACACGCCTTGAAAATGCTTTTCCTTTCCGCTCTGGGGGGCCTCAGAATAACAGCAACCCCTGGGAGGAAGGGAACGATCATCCGAGCTGCGGAGGGTCAGCGGCTAAGGACAGCTAGAGAAGGAAGTTTAATTTTCCAGTTGACAAAGAACAGAATTCTTTTATTGTGGCTGGTCCTTCAGCTGACCTAGAACACAGCAGTGTGATTAAAGAGAGGGGACTCGTGGCTTTCACAAACTCGGGAAGCCATTTGTCACGGCTCCGTGAAAGCGCAGAAGGCAGGAGTCGGGCGTTTTCATCTTCAGTCCCGCACTGAGCCTCCACAGGGCACTTTAGGGGCTGGATAAATGGTTTTTGAACTGAGTCATGCTTGAGAGACACAACTACTTACTTTTCCCATTACTACTAACATCTGCAATTTAGGACCTGACGTTGGCGGTTGGGGGACGAGGGTTGTTGTTTTAACTCTTTGGTCAGTTGTTTTGTGTGTGGGCAGAGGTGTGGGTGTGGTGCACTGTATATATAAGCGGAAGGGAGACCCCGTCACTATTGCTAGCTGAGATGGGGGGGGGGCCTGGATTCCACCACCCTGAGCGATGCTCTGAACGCACCATCTGAGTGATCTTCTTTGTCCTGCTGACCACAGAGCAGGAGTTACGTTGAGTTTAGAAGCCCCCTAAGTAAACAACATGCTCTCTTTGGGGCTTAGCAAGTGAAGCCTCAACTTTCTCATTTTTCGTTGACGTTGGTGGTATTTTTGGTCTGTCTGTTTGTATATTTGTTTGCTTTGGTTTCTCGAGACAGGGTTTCTCTGTGTAGACCTGGCTGTTCTGGAACTCACTCCACAGCCACTTCCTGATGAGATTCAGTTTCGTGGGCAATCTATTCTGCACGCAGCAGCCACATTGGCCTCCTCTTTTTGTTTTCGGCAGGTGTGCAACACAGTGGCTTTCATTAGGCTATCTTACACAAGCATGGATAGCGTTGTATCTTGATCATATTTGCTTCCATCCACTGTCCTCCCTTGAACTCCAAACCTGTGCCCTTCCTCTTCCCAAATAGTCTCTCTTTTGCTTTTCTGTAAAATACATAAATAGATTAGACAGATATATGATAGACTGATTGATTGATTGATCGATCGATCGATTGATTCTGCATAAGAGAAAAAATACAAAATTTGTCTTTCTTCCCCCATTACTCAGTCTTGTCTCCCACTTCCCCTTCTTTAGACCACTTTATGCTCTATGGTCACGTTTCTACTTTCATGTCTGTATTCAAGTACCTGCTTGTTGCCACCTTCCCCACCTCTACCCCCATCTAGATGGGAACCCACACTCCACTGCCTAAACTTTGTTTTTCTTCTTTGTCCCAATTCATATCAGACTTTCTATCAGTCCCTACTTGCATATTAATTTTCTACCTTTTGCACTATGGTGGGAGGGCCCGTGAAGATAGAAACGCCACCATTTCAGGAGTGCATTTTCAGCATACAGAGCTACGTAACACACAAGGTAGAGGCTGAATTTGTCGAATTTAAAAAGTGAAGTGAATAGAGAAGCTGGGAATTGGGTCAAGGGGTGGGGAAGAAAAGAAAGGCTTTTCGAAAGGAACGCTGGCAGGGCTGGAGAGACAGTGCTGTCCTGAAGATCACTGGCTGCTCGTCCAGAAAGCCCGGGTTCCACTCCTGGCATTTCCGTGGAGGTGTGCAACTGCCTGTCAATATGGTTCCGGGGAACCAGTTACCCCCTTCAGGCTTCCTTAGGCACTACATGTACACATTACACAAACATATGTGCAGGTAAAAACATGATCCACATAAAAAGAAAAGGGGGGAAGCGGATAAGTAACAAGGTTGGCTATAGAAACACACATTGTTTCAGGACAACCGCACTAAGATATGGTACTGCAGTTTCACAATCCGACTCTAGACGAAAGACTTGGCTTCCGCTGCCTGTCTCCCGCTTTAAACATGCCAACAATATTTAAAAGAGGAGCATGCTCTTTGTCTTCTGAGTCATACTGACAGAGAATCACCTGTTGCCCCTAGAAGTTACTTAGTCTTTCTCCTGAATTCTATCCATGAGCCATTCACTGAGGAGCCGAAAGCCTCGTAAGGCAGAGTATTTGAGGAACCCTGAAGGTGGGTGTAAATTTAGTCAGAGGTGGGTGTATGTTTTGTGAGTGACTCACTTCCACTCCCTTCTTTGGCAAGATGCAGCAATGATTGGTTACCATCAGTCCTTGTACCCCAAAGCAAGGCATCTGTAGCTAATAATTTTCAGCTCTCTGTCACTTCAGATGGGGCTATATTTCTGTGGTAGAGAACATGATACTTGAAAGGTTTTGAGATTAAAAAAGTACCTTTCAGAGACTGAAGTAAAACCTCTTTAATTCAGAGTCTTCCAACTCTTCAAACTCAGAATTTATCATCAGTTTCAGTGGGCTGAAACTTACCTTGGTCTGTGGTGAACAACTCGGAAGGAAGTTACTAAGCCAAGTAGTGGGAGAAACTTTGGCTAAGGTGTGACCTGAGTCCTTTGCCTGACTTCATACAGGTTTTCGGCGCTGTTGTTTTCCCCATTTTTAAAAATTGAGGTGCAATCCACATATAATAAAATTGACTCTTTTCATGCCTATCTGTGAGGTATTTTTCAAAGCTACATAAAATGATATTATCACAACTGTAACCCCAGCACTTAGGAGGCAGAGGCAGAAGGATCAGGAAGTCAGTGTCTTCCTGAGTTATGGGCAAGTTCAAGGACACACTGAGTTATCTGAGACTTACCTCAGAAACAACAGTAAGCAATAAACAGCCATTACAATCGTGAACACTCAGCAACCATGGATGACTGTACTGAGTCTGCAAAGAATGGACCCACCAACAGTGTCAGGCTTGGGTCGGGGAGGACTAGGGAGCCCTGCCCAACTGCTGAGGTATTTCCTACTGACAGATTCAGGGAAAGAGGAAGTCATTGACTTCACATTGTATCCACCAGTGACCCCACTGGATTCTAAGGGCTAGTCCTCAGGCAGTGATCACACAGGTCCTTCCGTTTAGATTGAACAGGTCATCAGAGAAAACCAAACATCATGAGGGTGGGAAGGGATGGGAGATGAGGGACAGGAGAAGGGGTTGATGGAAGTGAGAAGGGGGGGTAAAGGGGGACGGAATGGGAGGAGGGGTTGATGGAAGTGAGGGGGGTAAGGGGGAGTGGGATGGGAGGAGGGGTTGATGGAAGTGAGAGGGGAGGTAAGGGTGGGGCAGGATGGGAGGAGGGGTTGATGGAAGAGAGAAGGGGAGGGGGTAAGGGGGGGGATGGGAGGAGCGGTTGATGGAAGTGAGAAGGGGGTAAGGGTGGGGCGGGATGGGAGGAGGGGTTGATGGAAGTGAGAAGGGGGTAAGGGTGGGGAAGAAATGTAACTGTTCTGCACTATAGACCTGTATGAAACAGTCAATTAGTAATAACAGTTAGTACTAACGTTAAAGCAACAAAATAAGCATTATCACTGATCCAGATACAGACCAGTCCCACAGACCCTAACGTCACCCTGGCCCCATGGCTAAGCTCCAGGGAACTGTCACTGGGTTTGCCGGTTTGAGAATGTCAAATAAATGTCAGTTATATATATACTCTGTCACCTTCTGAATCAGGCGCTCTTTTTCATTGAACATAAAGCCTCTGAGATCCGCTTGTGTTTGGGGTATATGGCTAATGTGCTTCGTTTCATAGATGAGTAACAGCCCGCCGTGTTTATCCATTCCCACTTGATGGACATCTGGGCTCTTTCACTGGTGGTAAAAACTCACCATAAAAATATAAGTCTCCATAAAAACCCACACAAAGGCATTTGTGCGAATAGAAGTTCTTAGCATACTGAGACAAGTCCATTGGATGACAAACAAGTGTTTAACTTTTTAGGAAACTGACAAACTGCTTTCTTAAGTAGCTATTCATTTTCATACACAGCGCAGGAAGGTTGAGCAGCCGTGGTCTCAGTTACCAGTACTGTTGCTTAGTTCTAGCCGTAAGGTGGGGACACAAGCACCTCTCCTTAAAGTCCCAACTGAATGGCACTGGCCATTTCCATGTGCTCATCTGCTACCCATATATCATCTTGGTAAGGGGTCAATTCTTACCTTTTCCTCACTTTAAAAAACTAGGTTTGAACTATCAATCTGATAGCAAGTCCATGTGCGTGCGTGAGCATCATGTGCGCATGAGCCTCACGGTCCGTGTGCGCGTGAGCATCACAGTCCATGTGCGTGTGAGCATCACAGTCCATGTGCATGTGAGCATCACGTGCGTGTGAGCATCACTGTCCATGTGTCTGTGAGCCTCATGGTCCATGTGCGTGTGAGCATACACGCGGTCCGTGTGTGCATGAGTTTCACGGTCCATGTGCGTGTGAACATCACAGTCCATGTGCGTGTGAGCATCACGTACGTGTGAGCATCACGTGCATGTGAGCGTCACTATTCACGTGCGTGTGAGCATCACGTGCGTGTGAGCATCACGGTCCGTGTCCGTGTGAGCATCACAGTCCATGTGTCTGTGAGCCTCATGGTCCATGTGCGTGTGAGTATACACGCGGTCCATGTGTGCGTGAGCATCACTGTCCATGTGTGTGTGAGCATCACGTGCATGTGAGCATCACGGTCCATGTGTGTGCGTGAGCATCACGGTCCATGTGCGTGTGAGCATCACAGTCCATGTGCATGTGAGCATCACGTACGTGTGAGCATCACGTGCATGTGAGCATCACTGTTCACGTGCGAGCATCACGTGCGTGTGAGCATCATGGTCCGTGTGCATGTGAGCATCACAGTCCATGTGTCTGTGAGCCTCATGGTCCATGTGCGTGTGAGCATCACGTGGTCCATGTGTGCGTGTGAGCATCACTGTCCATGTGTGTGTGAGCATCACGTGCATGTGAGCATCACGGTCCGTGTGTGTGTGGAGCATCACGGTCCATGTGTGTGTGAGCATCACGGTCCATGTGCGTGTGAGCCTCACGTGCATGTGAGCCTCACGGTCCATAGGCCTCACTCCATTTGATCCTCACAATCTGGGAGGGCAGTAAAATAGGTTTCAGTTCATGTTGCCCAGAGAAACGGAGTCTGAGAATAGTTAGGTGGCTTGCCAAGTTCACACCAGGAGGCAGAACTGGAGCCAGAAGCAAGGCTTCCAAGTTCACACTCTCCACAGTTGCTGACCTAACTCCTCTCTACCTTCCCTGCCATATGGCCGCTTTCCCAACTAACTCCCAGCTCCAGCGGGTCGGACCCATGCTTCACCTGCCTTCCCCGGGGCCCAGCTGCCGGTGAGTGCTTAGGAGATGGTCTATTAACCAACGGGCCCCCTGGCTTCTCTACTACCTCAGAGACTTTTTTAAGACAGAGTCTTTCTTTGTACTCTATGCTGGTGAAGAACTGGATTCAAACTTAGTGCAGTCTTTCTGCCTCAGCCTCCCAAGCCCTAAGTGGCAAAGCCGCTCCGCCAGGCGACTAGGGTTCCATTTCTTTGTTATTGTTATTGGTGGTAGTGGTGGGTTCGTTTGCTTGCTTTTGCAGTTTAAGCAGCATTGGAAGCCAGTATCTCTTCCTGAACTGTTTTTGCTGTTTGGGAAGATTAGAGTAGAAGGGTTTGGCTGTGGGCTCTGGGTTATAGGGTCCTTTGCCCCATTCTCACTTACTAGCTTAGTGGTCCTGGCAAATTTCTTCATTGATTTAGGCTCTGGTTCTCTAACCAGTGGGTGGGGAGAGCAGCACCATGGTTCTCTGAGCTAACAGGAGGATTGCAAGGTAACGTCCATGATGCCCACAGCCAAGTACCAACTCCTAGGAAGCATCCGCTGGGCAGTAGCTCCATCCTTAAGTGCCCTGGCCCACCCTGAGGACTGCCTTTTTGCTCCGGAGGAGCTCACGTGGTGCCTAGGGGCTCAGGTGGTGCCTGGGTGAACGTTAAGCTTCAACAAGCAAGTGTAGCCACTTGAGAAGTAAAAATGTTACAACACCAAGTTCACACCCCCAGTAGTGAAGGCTGTAACAACAGCTCCCGATTGGAAACAGTAGATTAGAAAGAGCAGAAATACAATAGAAAATAATTTATTTGTTCAGAAAATATTAACATACAGATTTCCTATTTATATTTTGTTACAAAAAGTGATGGTTTAACGGACCCAAATCAACCTGCATGGTTTAAGCACCATGCTTGTGAAGCTTTTCTTGACCAAATGACTTTGCATTGCTGATCTTAACTATATTTCTATTTTTCTCCAATATTCTAAATTAGAAGCAAATGGATTCCAGTATAGCCACATCTGTTCTCTAGCGCTAACCGCCTGTAGAGTATAGCAAGACGTAGTACCAAATCCGCGCATACTATGCAGGACAATTTTAGCCAGTAAAAGAATGTGTGGGTCAAATTCAGTGTTTCTAATATCAAATGTGAGTATTTTCAACCCAATCCTAGCCCAAGAAGTGGCAGTAAGAATATTTTTAAACATATAGCATTATCCCTGCCTCTAAAAGATCTGTTATTGTCTGTTGAGCCCCCGCCCCATATTCCCAGCAATTCCACAGCTCAAAGCTCCAACCCTAACGACTGCCTGAGTCCAGTGTTCAGATAGATGACATTTCAGAGTCCCCATTAGGAAAAGCAATAGATCTGCTTCTGACGGCCACTTCAGACAGAGTCCGTTCATCGCTCCAGAAGCACAGACAGGTCCCCATTTCTCAGTAAGAACCAGAGAGAGCAAAGGCATCGAGCAGCCGTGGTTAATGGCCGGGAAGCCATTGGGCATCCTTCTCCATTACCCACGGCTGTGCAGCCTTCAGCAAGCCTCTTAGCCTTCATTTCTCAGTCTCCTTTCCCTGTAGTACGTGTCTGTTTTTGTACGTGTGCTGTGAGTTCAGCTCACAATGCCCGGCGCTCAGGTAGGGTGCCCGGCGCTCACTCAATTAGGGCGCCTCCGCCAGAGCTGTAGAACGTGTCCGTTTGTACGTGTGCTGTGAGTTCAGCTTATGGTGCCCGGCGCTCAGTTAGTGTGCCTCAGCCAGAGCTCCTGTAGATAGATGTTAGGAGTAGTACCAACAGCAGCCATGTTGCTATTCTCTCCTTAATATCCTGAGCTAAAAGGCAAGCTCTGCGTCTGAGCTGGGTACCAAATAGCAACCTAGGGATGC
This sequence comes from Microtus agrestis, assembly GCA_902806775.1. Taxonomy (NCBI): domain Eukaryota; kingdom Metazoa; phylum Chordata; class Mammalia; order Rodentia; family Cricetidae; genus Microtus; species Microtus agrestis. The sequence goes on along the minus strand of CADCXT010001893.1, from coordinate 1,231,120 downwards.
AGCCATTCAGAGGCTGGCCAACCCTGAGGCCAAGCTGGAAGCTCCGAGGCTATATCTATCGTTGAGTAGTAGATGACGGGCTCTCTTTCTCCTACCTCAATCTCCGAGTCCCTTTTGAGAGTCCCCCCACCTCAGGCCTCAGCAAAGGTTCCTGTCAGCTCTTCCTCGACTTGTAGTCAAATTCTCCACCACGGAGACACAGCTCCAGCTCTCTTCCTTCATGCATCTTGTGTGCTCCTCAACTGTAGAGCTTTTTCACTGCAGCTGAGAGCCGTCTAGGCAAACAGGTGCTGGTTTTACTACAACAGGCAGTGTATTCGGAGCAGATCAGATCCTGGGCTACTACAGTTGGGGTGGTGTTTCATTAAATAAGATGTTGAAATACAGTTCCCATGTACAAGAGGTTTACAAGGGGGTTTTCGTATGTGTGCATGCATGCCTTCCTATGGAGATCACAAGACAGCTTTGTGAAGTTGGTTCTTTATATGGCTTCTAAGCATCGAACTCAGGTGTTCAGGTCCACACAACAAATGCCTTTCCCTGTCTGGTCACCTCACCAGCACATGGAGATTTTTCTTAATGTCAGCATATAAAGTGAAACTTAATTTCTTAATATTGCTGAGCTCCTGCAAGATAATTCAAGAGATCATATATCTTTTAACTCTAAAAATAACCATGTGTGCATAATCTGTGCTGTATATAAAATATATACTTAGATATTGATTGATTTGTGTTCTACGAGAGATGGGAACTCTGTTGAGACGAAAGCAGGGAGAGGAATGTGATCCTAGCTTAAGAAGAGGACCTGTTTCTCTTGCCACGTAGAGACATGCATTTGGGGTCTGTTTTACCTGTGACTCTTTAGGACACTCCATAGCACAGTGGTCAGTGGCTGCAGGGACAAAGCCTTTCAAGTAGTTGATAAGATTAGCAGAAAAGAACATTTCTAAAATCTCAAGGGAACTCACTCTGCCCTGGGAACCAGAGCTTCTGCCTGCCTGCTCCTTAGGCAGCCGCCATGAGAGGGAGAGCTGTCCCCAGCTCTCTGTGGTCTGCTCCCTCGTCGCTCACCACTCTCTCTCCCCCAGACCCACTTTCTCTCTGACACTGCCAATTCTCCACCATCTTCACGCTCAAAACAGGTACAAGTCACAGTCACAAACGCACCCTTGACAGAGTGTACTTTAAACGTGGCCCTTTTGCCCTAAAGTATTTCTTCAAGTAGGATTAGTATTTGGTTTCAGGCCGTCTATTTCTCTTTCGTTCACTAACCAAATATTCATCAAGCACTCATTATTTGGGTCAAGCACTGTGCTGGTTTTTAAGTCCACCGTGACTAACAAGGTCAGTGCGGGCACTGTCTTCACGAAACGTGTAACTAATATTTGAGACTGACATCAATCAAGTAAATAGCAAACGTAGATAAGTACTGTGAGAATATAAAACCGGATGCTGTTGAAGGGGCATGCTTACTATACATTGGAGCACCCTGAAGGGTAGAGGAGAACCCTCCAGTCAAGCAGCTCAGAGGAGAGCCTTCTACAGCAGGCCGGACAGCTGACAAGAGCACCCCCAAATGAGCTAACTGCGTCCGGGGAACTAAGCAGAGAGCATTTTGTTTGGGTGGGTGGGTGAATAGGGATGAGACTGTGGAAAACGTCAGGACCTAGATCCTGCAGGCTTTTGCAGACTATGCTAATTACTATGAGTTTTACTCTAAGAGCAGTGAAAATTTAAGCAAGAATAGTCATGATCCAACTTGTTTATCAAAGTCGTTGTCACAGATGTTACATGGAGAGTCAGTGGAGTTGCTCAAGCATAGAAACAAGGAGAAGAGTGGCTGTGGCAATGACCCAGAGGGTGTAGGACTCCCCTCTGTATGCTGTGAATATGCCTTATTACCATTGGTTAATAAGGAAGCCGCTTTGGCCTATGGCAGGGCAGAATAGAGCGAGGCATGAAATCTAAGCAGAGATAGAGGAGGAAAAAAGGCGGAGTCAGGCAGATGCATGTTGCTGCCAAAGGAGAAATAGGCCAGGAAACCACAAGCCTCGTGGTAAAAATGTAAAATAATAGAAATGGGTTACTTTAAGATGTAAGAGTTAGTTAATAAGAAGCCTGAGCTAATAGGCCAAACAGTGTTGTGATTAATATAGTTTCTGTGTGATTATTTGGGTCTCAGCAGCTGGAAAACGAAAAAGCATTTACATAAACAGTGCCCAACATACGGCGCCAAATTATAGTTGTATCAAAGAGTTTCACAATAGCCTGGAATGGAGTGCAGCAAAGATTTATTTATTTGGGAATAAACTCACAGTCAGGGGAGTGATCTGCTACCTCTGTTGGTCTGGGAACTGGGAATCAAATCCAGCAGAAAAAGTGGGGCTGCACGCGCTTTTCCTCTGCACTTAGAGTGCCTGAGGCCACTCCCAAAGTGGGCCGGTAGCTTAAAGGCCGTTAGCTGCAGGAGTTCCCACAACACTCAGGTGATGTGAATTTCTGCAGTTCCTTTGTCTAAATGTGTCCCCTGCTCAAAGCCTGGAACCAAATGGCTTCCTCAAAGCCAGCCAGTGCTTTGCACAGACAGGTGGTGATTGGTGGTGGCTCACCATTTATAACATGTCTCTGAACAGGGCTGAAATTCTGGAACTAGCTCTTGTAGACCAGGCTGGCCTCGAACTCACAGAGATCTGCTTGCCTCTGCCTCCCGAGTGCTGGGATTAAAAGTGTGCACCACTACAGCCTGGCCCTAGAATGTAGAACTTCTAATAGTCTCCCCAAGGGAATATGGACACTGTTGGCCTCCTTTTAAATGTGACTGTCTTGATCATCCTATATTAGCTGCATCTTTCCAGGCACTGACCCATATCTTGAATTACATTAGTAAAAGAGACAGTGAAGTTGCTAGAGCCTATTAGTATATGAAGATGGGACTAATAAAACAGACGCATTGGATTTGTGAGATCAGAAAAAGGAATCGATCCAGCGTGACATCCACCGTCTACTGCGGAGAGACGGAGGAGGGAGGGTTTCCGGTTTTTTAGTTATTGCAGATGGCAATACATTTTTCAAGGAGAGCTATCAAGAAGGCAGATGGATTACACGGCACGGAGTCACTGGGTAGAATACATCCCAGCAGTAACTTTGTATACAAGCTGTACAAATAGAAGAGAGTGCCCCAGAGAGACTGTGGTGGGGGAAAACTACCTAAGACTAAACCCTAATAAGGTGGTGGAGAAGAGGATTCAGGTGAGGAGCAGGAGACTAGGGTGTCGTGAAGTTACGAGTTCAGTGTGCTTACGGAAATACTTGTCTGTGTGAGAATGTGGTATAGGAGGGTGGATACACAGAGGTGTCCTCTGGATTTGACACAAAAGTATCACTGAGTTGGGCAGGGTACGAGAGGAAACACCAATAAAGCAAATTTGATTCTAGCCACTGCACCTGGGACATTGTTTGGACAGAGCAGCTGCAAAAAATCCCAGCAGGCCAGCTTTCAACTTTGCAGGATGCACCCAGTTACAGCTCCTGTTACAACACCTCAGAGAAGATGCTGAGTAGACATCTTCCTCAACCACTTAATACATGTGCAGGATCGCGCACCCTAACCTGTGCCGGGCCCATCGCTGCGCACCCTAACCTGTGCCGGGCCCATCGCTGCGCACCCTAACCTGTGCTGGGCCTATCACCCCGCACCCAAACCTGTGCTGGGCCTATCACCCCGCACCCAAACCTGTGCTGGGCCTATCACCCCACACCCTAACCTGTGCTGGGCCTATCACCCCGCACCCTAACTTGTGCCCAGCCCATGATCACACACCTTAACCTGTGCTGGGCCCATGATCACGCACCCTAGCATGTTCTTGGGTCCTTGATCACACATTTCAAACAGTTTTCAGGTCCGTGATCACGCACTTTTGCCTGTGCTGGTCTCAGGACCACACACCTTAGCCTGTGCCCGGGTCCATGACCACGCACCTTAGCCTGTTCCTAGATACAAGAAAAAAAAAAAAGAATGAAGTTGGGAAAGCAAAAACACATGACCTAAAGGAATCAGTCCAGGGAATCAGAAATTAGGAATCAAATTACTGAATTTGAGTAATTCTTTCATTGTACTTCATGATGTCATGAGCTTTAGACTTTTGAAAGATTAGAGAAGGGGGTCTCCCCGTCCCAAACCCTCTCCCCCTGTTACTGAGGTGCCTTATGGAGCCCCACAAGCTCATGCCTGTTGTGGGCACTGCGTGTCCAGAACTGAACTATAGAGTTCCTTCATTTAAAAATAAAAAGATACGCACATATAAAGATTAAAGCTTCTGAATATTTTACTTTATACGCAGTTAATTTTAATGTCTGATTAATATTCTTAATAAGTAGTAGCTTAGGACACAAAAACTAAGCATTCCCCTTCAGTTTTTAATCACTTAATAAGATTTCTTGAAAAATCTTTTTCTAGTAAGATTTGTATTTGTAGATAAACCCATCCTGAGCTTTTCATAGGGAGAGAGTTACTGCAGACAGGAAAGAGGAGAAGGAGAAAGACTCAGGCTTCAGAAACGATTCCAGACCCACTAATACTTTTCACGGTCTGAAGAGAACCCTCCTGTTCAGTCTGGCACTTTTCTCAGACAGTAAAAAGGGTAAAGAAACCCAAAATGGTAGCCATTCTATAAATGGTAGCCATCCTATAATTCTATAAATTTGGCCATGCTCCTTAACCTTTCTTTCTCCTTCAATTCCTTCTTCAGGAAATGGTATAAGTAATGTTGGCCCTCTCCCTGGGTCTCAGGAGAAATTCAAGGCCAGCTAATCGATGCTACCACATGTGATTTAATGGTGGGGAAAGAGCTGCTAACACACAAAATGTCACTGCCATGGTCGTGGTCAGAAAGGGCTATTCACAAAACTACGAAGGTCTTTAAGTGGTGTGTTTAGCTGCTTACGGCAATATTTTCCCATATTGACAAATGACCACTCTCTATCACATATATTACTTTGATTTTTAACGCTAGCCCGCAGCTGGACATGCTCCTGTTTTCACTGACACATCCATGATCTGCGGTGTAAAAATATGAAGAGAAGGAAGAGGACACTGTGCCCAAAATAACCTATTCAGATTTCACATCAGAGGAGAAACATTTGACAGCTAATTTCGTATTCTAAAGGTGGCCAGAAGTGTTGGGGAAAAATAGCATTTTTCCTCCTCATCTAAGTCGCTATTAGAACTGTTCTGTAAAAATTCAACTTTTCAAACAAAGCAGAGTCCTGGTATATGTGGACTGGATACACACAAGGTCACCTCTGACCGCTGCTACTCAGGGGTCACCAGCTACTCAGAGTTCAGTATGAATGTGGCTTCTATGTTCCTCCACTCATATATCAATTCCTTGGAGAAAATTACATCCCAGAACGGTATTGCAAAACTTAAGGCTTTTCAAAGGTCATGAGGCATATCGCTCACAAATATCAAGGTTCCTGTATTGGATTTCCCTGCATTATTTTTGCCTTAGGGTATAAAGAAGTTCGGGGTAATGTTATATTGTTCGTGGTCATAACTAACTCATCTTTGATTTCTCATGCATTTGTTCCATATATACGTGTGTGTGTGTGTGTGTGTGTGTGTGTGTGTGTGTGTGTGTTGTTAAGTTGTTTTAAATCCTTTTTGGAAGTAAACACAGTAAATCCTCAATAGATGTTGAAACTAGGCTTTCTAGAATCAGTCTCGTTTATCTTAGTCTAGGAGTTATCCATCTTAAAACTACAAAGAAGGAAGGAAGGAAGGAAGGAAGGAAGGAAGGAAGGAAGGAAGGAAGGAAGGAAGGAAGGAAGGAAGGAAAAATCTAAGACAACGATTTTCTTTTTCAGGCAAAAGAGTAATGATAGTTTTCTGATGAATCAATCCAAAATCCCAAAATTATCAGGCAATAGCTGAGAACTATGATTTGAGCGACACCTAACGGTGGAGAAAAATCACTCGCCAGACTCTTAAATCCTGGCTTTTAACCATCTCCCTTAGAATCCCTGGGTGCTGTTAAAAACAAAAGAAGCCGCTTCGCCGCTGCTGGCCAGGGCCACTGGGCGATGTGTAGTTTCATAACCACCGTGGAGCTGAGAGCCATTGGTTACTGTCAAGTTTGTGTCCCTGCTAGACTTGACACCGAATTAGCCCAGACCGAGGCGAAGGGATTAGGCCCGAGCTGTGCCTTGAACCTGTGCACCGATGCAGGCCGGGGTCGGGTGGGGAGCAGAATCCCTGGGCGCGGCTGGCTGCCACCTTGGCAGTGATGGGTGCTAGCGGGGGGAGCCCCTGAGAGCAGCCTCCAGGCTGCCAGCCCGGGTCTCGGACAGGGGGGTGGGGAGCTGGAGCAGGGGCCGTGGCGCGCCCTAACGCTGTGCTTCGTGTCCGCAGACGAACCCCACGCCTGGAGCGCTGCCGCTGCCGCCGCCCCAGGCCTGCCGGAAGTAGGCGTCTCCCTCGAAGACATCCTCTCTCCATTCTCTCCATCACATCCAGCCCCACCCTCCGACCCTTCCCCCCAGAGAGGCCCAGACCCGACTTGGGATAGCCAAAGGGAACGCGACGTTAGGAAACCAAAGGAGCTTGCGGCCGGCGGCCAGAAGAAGCAGCGCCTGGGGGAGCAGAGGGAGCGCTCGGCGAGCCCGCAGCGCAGCAGCGCGCGCCCGAGGCTGGAGGAGGCGCCCGGCGGCCAGGGGAGGCCCGAGGCCGGCAGGCCCGCCTCGGAGGCGGCCGACGGGAAGGAGGCGCTGCGGGGCCGGCGCGAGGGCCCCGGGGCCGAGGCCAAGGGGGCCGTGCGCCCGGGCTCCCGTCCAGCACCACGGCCCCCGACGGGCGGCCCGGCGCGTAAGGCGGCGGCGGTGGCGCCGGGGCCCTGGAAGGTGCCAGGCTCGGATAAGCTGCCGGGCGCCCTGCAGCCCGGCGCCTCGGCCTCGGGCAGATGAGGGGGCCCCCAGGCGCCTCCACGCAGGCCGCTCTTCCCGGCTTCAGTCTCACGGCGTTTTAATTTATTTTCACTGTCATACGCAGAGATCCACGCGAGACGCCGAGGCCCGGGAGCATCGGTGGGCCGTGCGACGCGCGTGGGCGGCACGGCGAGGGGTGCGCGCAGACCTAAACTGATCCTAAAGCCCCCCCGGTTCCATGGTGGGAGCTTTGGCAGCTACGGAAGAACCAAAATCACGCAAACATCACAGAGAGACAGTGCGGTGTAGCTTTAGTGTCAAAAGAGAAAAAGTCCCCCCCACTGCATGAAGGTTTCGGATGTCATCCAAACTATATCAAGAAACTGGACAAGTTCAGAGCAATCACAAACTGGAATATCGCCTTAAAAAAAAATAATCAAACTGCACGGAGCAAGTGGAAACTGAGACAAGATTATATCTTTTAATTGATCTAAAGTGTTGTAAATAAGTCGTTCTTGACATATCTAGACAGGGGTTAAAGGGTTTCTTTGAAACATTCAGAACTGTTCCGCCCATGACGTTTCCATGGCTCACCCCGGCATCTACCAACGGTATTAGCACCGTTCCCTGCCTACTGCGGGATGTTAGATACCTAGTGAATTCACTGGTGGGATGCCGTTTTTACTGCCATTTCTGTGATCAAGTCGCATTTCTGTACATTTTCAGTGGTAGGGAAAAAAAAAGGTTTTAAAAATCGTATCCTAGGGAACAGTTTGCCGTAAGTCAGAATTTTGCAGGTTAGCTCGTAGATCTTAATTGGTTTTCCTCTAAAATATGAGTTTTCTAAGCAGAAGACCACGATCTGATTCATCGAGATTGGCAGCGCTGCATTTCTTTCCTGAAAAGGCTTTCCTGTCATGCCGGACGCAGAGAGATAGGTAGCTGCTTTGTTAGCAATGTTCTATTTTACCTACTTTATTGTCTTATTTTAAGACTTCTATCATTACTTCCTTGGCACTTTTGGCAAAGCCTTTGTCCTATATTTCTCAAATTAGAATGAACCTCTAATATTAAAAGCGTTATGATAACTAATTTATTTTCATTAAAGAACATGAGTCCTTTGGCATTCCTTTCCGTTCATCTTTCCTTGTTTCCTCTCCCTTTTGCTTGCATTTGGTTTGCTTTCGCCTTGTATAACGTTTTCTACTGCACTAACAGCCCCGGACGATCCTTCATGTTCCCTGGTGCCCCCCGCAGTAAAACCCTCAAACGTTAGTTATCCATTGGCCCGTATTGGAGCTGTGAGTATTAAGAGGCAGAATGTGCTTTGTTTGAGTGAGGCTTCAACCCTTCCCATAGTCTGCCCCTTTCACAAGTTCCAAAGCCAATAAGACTCCTCGTCCCTCTGTACTGGTAGTCAAGTAGGTAAAGGGGAAACTCAGATCCATCCCACCTGGTCACCCAGGTGAGTGAGTCTCCCCTCTCTTTGCCATCTGAGCACCACCGAGTTTAATTCCCCGCAGACAGAGGGATGGTGTTTGACAAGCTAGTAAGGTCAAAAGCCTCGTGTGAAGGGTCTTGCAGCCTGTAAAAGTAATGTCCAAAATGAAACCCATTCATCATCAACAAAAGCACAAACACATGTAGTGGTTTCTACTTTGGGTTTAATCTCAATTCGTCTTTCTCCCCTGGCCTAGAAACCCAGTATAGTTTGCCATTAATTTATTGAATCTGGTTTCGGACAATGCTTCTGTAGTGTAGCTGCACGTCCTGGTACTGTATCTTCTGACCTTTATTTTCCACGTCACAATAGGAAAAACAACAGAGGTTACGCTTGCATAGAACTCCGATTCGCACAGTTCACAGCTACGACTTGTGCAGCAATCGCTTTATGCGGCTGTAATCATTAACCCGTGAAGACAGCACACCATCTAAATCTCATTCCCAATAATCCTTCTGTGTAGTGTTAGCTGTGAATTTACCCTGTACAGCTGTATCTCTATAAATATAATTCCATGTATTAATAGTCACAGAAAGACTGTAAGTGAGCAACTATTTTTATGAAACGCACCACTATGGATAAATTAACTTTTACAGAAATCTTGTTTACTGTATGATATTCTAAAACACTGTCAAATAAAATATATATCCAAAAAAAAAAATTTTTCTTTTTCCAACTATATAAACTGTGTGTTGATTTTAATTCAGTAAGGACCAGAGGTTTTATTTATTTGTTTGTTTGTTTTGGCTTTTCAAAATAGGGGTTCTCTGTTGTTCTGGCCTCAAACTCAGAGACCCACCGGCATCTACCTCCCAAGTGCTGGGATTCAAAATATGTACCACCATCCTCCCCTCCTTTTTTTTCTCTCTCTTTTTAAAGCTGCATTTTCCCCCTCTAGATTTCTGAAGTATAAAAAATGTTAATTCCCCAAATCAAAGTTCTTTTGAGGCCTCCTATGGATGCAGTGGCAACAGGTGGCAAAGACTCCTTGGACTCAAGTAGACTAAGGAATCCAGTTAGAACAGGCTTTCCCTTTCTGTCTCTTAAGAGCTGGCAATTGTTTCTGCTGCTTGCTACATTGATCCCCTAAATCCTTTACTGGGAAAAATGACAGTGTCGGTCATCAGTTGATATCGTCATATTGTTTCCTTTTAATTCTCTAGTTCATGCAAAAGTCACCATACACAGCAGCAGTGTTTCCATCCCAAACCAGCGGCTGATTACGATCATGGCTTTTGCCTTGCGTGAGGAAAGAAAGTTCTGCGTGAGGGTCTGTCCTGCGGTTTGTGATCCAAGGGAACAGGTCTCACCTACTGCTTCGGGGACTTCCCAGGGACTTTTCTCAGTTACATCAGTAGGAGACTTAAAATCTAAACCTGCCACACTTTCTGAAAAGAGGGGCAGGAAGTATGAACTCTAACACAAAGTTAAAGTGGTTATAAAGAAACAAACAAACCAAATTAACTCACAGAGCTTGTTATAGGAAAATGCAAGAATGTTCCAGTTTTTGCAGAAAAGGCAGGAGATCTGCAAAACAATGTAGTTACCAAAATGTAGTGCAGACTCCAGTAACACATAGTGAAAACAACAGACAACAAATCATAGCCCAGAGAGAAGGAAAGCTGGAGGCAAAACACGTGGATGAGAGCAGCAGGCACCGGCCAGCAGAGGGTGAGAGAGCAGCTGCCCCAGCCCACAGAGAGACTCAGTTAAGGGCCTCCGAGTCCAGACAGGGAAGCCTGCAAAGCAGCGGCCAGCGCAGAATAAACACACACTTTCTCTATAGAAGAGTCTTTCGGTTTCTCAAGAGAAGGACAAGCGATTGAAAACGTGCAGTTTTGTCTTGTTCTCATGGTTGACAAGGTTAATTTACAGTTTTAAAAACCAGTAAACAAGAAGATGAAAATGTGACCCTGACAACACTTCCCCCATTCCAGGCCACAGCTGGCCTCCAGTCCATCAGTTGGCAACTGCCTTCTTGGAACATGGGGCGCACCTGAGGCAGAGAAGCCCTGGCTTGGCTGGAAGCAATGGACGGTGTAGACCCCAAGCAGAGAAGCCTGTGTGGCTCACCTGGAACAGCTTCCAGAGTCTTTTGCTCAGCACAAGGGCTCTCCGCCAGCAACAAGTCCGGCATCCTCGCCATAGGACGGGTTTGCTGAGAGCCAGTTGACTAAGGCTTGTGGCGGATCTGAGAATTGTTTGGAACTTTATGTTCTTAGTAAGTTTGCCCCGGTTGTGTAAGCTCGTATCCCAATTTGCATCTTTTCCACTCTTGTTTTTGGTTTGGTTTTTGGGGGAGGCTGGCGGAGGGGGGATAAACAGCAAAAACAATCAAATGACATCTCTACTGCAGGATTCTAGATTGATCAGACGGTGCAGTCCCAGACCCGCTGCCGGTAAAACCGCAAGGATGCGCTCCAAATCTGAAAATGAGGACACTCTGTCCAACCATAGGTTCAGAATCACACTGAGCTCGTGCAGGGCCCAATTAAATATGTAGTGATTATGATTATTATTCGTAATAATAGCTGTGGTTGTAAGCATTTGTGGATAAACAGTAGAGTAACACCCTAGAATTACACAGAACTCTTGCTGGGCCTTCTGGAACGTGTTACCCATGACTCTTAACTATCAGGGACTCTGCGGATGCTCCAGTCTGCCGAGCACAGCTGCGGAAGGTTAGCAGGCAGTTCCACAGAGGGTCGCACAGAGTTTGATGGAGTGTTGTTTTGTTTTTTTTCCTGGAGAAATGACCTCTTAGAAAGTGACTTCACCCGGTAATACCTGAGACTATGGAAGGCCACAAAAGGACGTTTGACATCCCCAAAATGGGAGGTAGGGGTCCTAAAACCAAGTAGGTAGGATGGTTCAGTGGGTGGAAGTACCTTAGGAGCCTGGCAACCCTGGAACTTCCAGGAAAAGGAGAGATCTAACTCCAGAAAGTCAGGCTCCACGTGTGCTCCTGGGGCACCCGTACTCCTGGGGCACCCGTGATCCTGTGGCGCCCACGCTCCTGGGGCACCCCGCGCTCCTGGGGCACCCGGTGCCTCTGGCACCCGTGATCCTGTGGCACCCGTGATCCTGTGGCACCCACGCTCCTGGGGCACCCGTGATCCTGTGGCACCCACGCTCCTGGGGCACCCACAAACCTTAATTCACATACATATATCATATACACACAATAATAAAAATCATAATAAAGTTTAATGATTTTCTCCAAACCCTAACAAAGGATGTCCAACCACCTAGAAGGACTGCTAAGCTGGCTTCACACCATGGAACTCATATCCGGGGGGTACAAAGCTTGCACACAGGGCCCTGGGCAGAAGGAACTCAGAATCCATCTCCCCAGAGATGGCTCTGCTCTTCTGCACTCCCTGCCCCTACTTGCTGGTTAGATCTGGCACAACCTGTATTCCAAACCTTGGTGTCACAGCATAGTAGGAACACTTCTAGAGCACTGTGAAGAGACGGCTGAAGGAAGCAACCCGTATGAGGGTACGCCCAACCAGCAAAGCCACCTAGAGCAGTGGGGAATGCGTCTTCCTTCATCCTGGACCCAATCTTCCAGGTTAAGAACTAGCAAACACGTCTATTTGAATTCTAAAGTCAAGTCAGACTTTATATTGTGTGTGTAATTTGGCTAAAACAGGGTCTTTCTGTTGACTGAAGCATGGGCTTGATCACAAAGCCTGGCTTTAATCGACAATTATATGGGAGAATTTTTCCCATAAATAGGAGGTTTCAAACATGCAAGTAGAAATTTAAAATGAGTTCTATTTAAAGCATCCATGCAACACGGAAATTTTGGTTAAGAAACTCGAGAAAGGGCTGGTTACATGACTTAGTAGGTAGAGTGGCTTGCCCCCAAACTGAAGACCTGAATTGGATTCCCCTGCCTAAATGAAGAGTCCTGGCTTTGGAACACGGGTTGTTTCCTGACCTCCTAACAGGTTCCCCATGCAATATAAAATTAACAAGTAGAGTTTTAAAAAGAGAATGCATATATCGGTCTGGGGCTGTAGCTCAGCCACATGGGGGGTGCTCACCTGGTATGCATAAAGCCTGTCGGTGTTATAGTGATGCTGGGGCCAGCCTAGGCTACATGGAACCTTTCAGAGAGCTACAGATGCTAAATCAAAAATGAAATCGGATCTAGAATTACTCCAGGATTGCATGCTAACAAAAAGCATTCATAGATAAACCTCCTTCATTTAGTTCATCAAAGACTAGCTTAGGCTGTTGAAACATTACAGGCAAAGAGAACCCAGAACGCAGACTTCTACCCAATGTTTGCATAATTAGAAGAGGTCCTGGATAACTGGCCTTTTTTACTCAGTTTTAAGGAATACCTAGGACTTTAAGAGGCAGAAAGGTATAAGAGCAGCTTAACTAAAGTCACAGAGTTAGGAAATTTAAAGGAATGTTGGAGAAATACAAAGTAGATACTTTGAGAGAGTATGGGAGTGAGCCAAAGCAGGGATGAAGCAGGTAGAGACTATAGGAGCAAGCAGAAGCAGGGGTGAAGCAGGTAGAGAGTATGGGAGGAGCAGAAGCAGGGGTGAAGCAGGTAGAGACTATAGGAGCAAGCAGAAGCAGGGGTGAAGCAGGTAGAGACTATGGGAGGAGCAGAAGCAGGGGTGAAGCAGGTAGAGACTATGGGAGCGAGCAGAAGCAGGGGTGAAGCAGGTAGAGAGTATGGGAGTGAGCCAAAGCAGGGGTGAAGCAGGTAGAGAGTGTGGGAGCAAGCAGAAGCAGGGGTGAAGCAGGTAGAGACTATGGGAGGAGCAGAAGCAGGGGTGAAGCAGGTAGAGAGTGTGGGAGCGAGCAGAAGCAGGGGTGAAGCAGGTAGAGACTATGGGAGGAGCAGAAGCAGGGGTGAAGCAGGTAGAGAGTGTGGGAGCGAGCAGAAGCAGGGGTGAAGCAGGTAGAGACTATGGGAGGAGCAGAAGCAGGGGTGAAGCAGGTAGAGAGTATGGGAGCGAGCAGAAGCAGGGGTGAAGCAGGTAGAGAGTGTGCGAGCGAGCAGAAGCAGGGGTGAAGCAGGTAGAGAGTGTGGGAGCGAGCAGAAGCAGGGGTGAAGCAGGTAGAGACTATGGGAGCGAGCAGAAGCAGGGGTGAAGCAGGTAGAGAGTGTGGGAGCGAGCAGAAGCAGGGGTGAAGCAGGTAGAGACTATGGGAGCGAGCAGAAGCAGGGGTGAAGCAGGTAGAGAGTGTGGGAGCGAGCAGAAGCAGGGGTGAAGCAGGTAGAGAGTGTGCAAGCGAGCAGAAGCAGGGGTGAAGCAGGTAGAGACTATGGGACTAAAACCTTCGCCATCAACCCACGGCAGCTGTAGAGCATTGTCTAAATGCTCTCTATAGAGCCAGTGAGTAGATGTTCTTTGGAAATACCGTCGTGTGAGCAGCAAGCAGCGGCTTAAAGTCACTGTTTACCGGAACGGTGTCAGAAGCTGGAGATACGCTCCCAGGTGCCCCTGGGACGGCTCTTCCCCACTCATAGACACCTGTGCAGACCTGATCCAGTACCGCAGCACTGGTGACCCTAAGGGCCAAGCATATGACAGGAGGGCTTACACGGCATTAGGATGACTGCAGTTACAGCGACGGAACCCTTCCAACAGGACCTCGTCACTATTTCCATTTGGTCCTCACACCAGGTAAGATGGGACTAGGAAAAGTTCTTAGACGTGAAAAGGCTGTGTGCCGTGAAATGAACCAAGGTCATGCACCTGCAAAGAATCCCAACACACAGCTCTAGGTCTGAAGCCAAGAAGAAGAAAAGCCAATGGAGAGAGAGGCCTGACCCTGGGGCCTCTGAGCAGGGAGGGAGGGCCAGGGACTGAAGATAAGAACCTGAGGAATGAGTGAGGGGTGTGGGTGGGTCATGGGAACTCACAGAAACTCCACTGAGAAGGGAACGCCGCCAGAGGGTCCCCAGGGGGTACAGTTCCAAAGTGAGGCCCTTCTGAAGTCACCTGATAAAAATGGCTCTTAGCTGAAGAAGGAAGGGAATTAAGGAAATCAGACTGCACATTGCAAAAGGCAGCAAAGCCTGGGGAAAGATGTGGCTGCCTAAAACATTGGCGCTACCAGGAAAAATAATAAAATAAAAGAGCCGAGTCATTTTCCCAGCCCGTAACAAGATATTCAAACGGTGGCATGTTCTTAAACTGAAGGATCTGAATAGAAAAATAACCATAACAGAAAGAAAGTGTGCGTCAAAAGAGAGACCACTGTATGCCACAGGCATCCAACCACCCTTTTCAAAGGCAAAGGAAAGACTCAGGGTCTATTTCTCACTGCGTCTGCGTTACTTAAGAATTCTCCAGGCACTGGGCGGTGGCGCACGCCTTTAATCTCAACACTCTGGAAGCCGTGGTAGGTATTCTCTGAGTTCAAGGCCAGCCTGGTCTACAGAGGGCATTCCAGGACAACCAGGGCTACACCAAGAGAAGGAAAAATACTTCAGTCCTTGCTTCTGCAACTGTACTTCCAACCCCAAGACTCCCTTAAAGTGCCCTGAAGCGACTGAGCAAATGAAGCAGCTGTAAGACAAGGCTGAGAACCTGCAAACAGATTATCACATGGCACACGCAAGAGAGACGCGCATGAGCAGACACGCAGGTCAGTATGCACGCATCCGGGGACTCTCCTTTTACTATTGGTGACTAGCTAGCAGCTACGCCCAAAGAACATGAAATACTCCATTTCCTCGCTTTGAAAACAGAGGCACACACAGCCATCTCTGAGACCGAGAACAGTCGAGGATAAGTTAGCGGAATCTGATGGAGTAAAGGACCCCCAGGTGTCGTCACAGATACCCGCGTTGTCAATGGGAAAGCGTATGAATGCGAGCAGCAGCAGCCAGGAAAGCCATGTTTCCAGGCGGGGACACCCAGGGGGGCTGGGACTCCAGCAGTGAGCTACGTCAGCAGGGTGCCGGTTTCACAGGCACAGTGTGCCAAGGGACTGAAGACAAGCCACATCGGGGCGGGCACCAGGTGGGGAAAGGTGTCAGGCAGGGGAAAGCTCCTCAAGAGGGAACTTGGGCCTCTGCTGAAAGTGGGGGATGTCACTGAGTTCCACAGCACCCCCATAGTAGAAAGACATGCAGAGTCCAGACCTGAAGCCAGGGTTACCAAAGACTCTTAAAGACTCAAAACGAAACGTTCAGGTTTAAAGCTGAATACTACGGTCTGGCAAACCTTCCAAACCCAGGCAAAGTGATGGTTAGTGGCCCTGTCTAGAAGGAACAGAGAGCCTGGGGAGCACAGCTGAGGGGTCCTGAGAGCAGCCAGTCACCCAGGATGTGAAGGACCAGAGAGTGTGAGCGGGTATGAGGTCGAGAGCCAGAGTGTAGCTCACACAGGGAGTAACAGGCCTTGTCCAGGATTCAAGCTAACATTCAGAAGGCTACAAGAAGCTGCTGACATTTGAGGGGTGTGTGCAGTGTGCGTGTGTGTGTGTTCACACGTGTGTGCATGTATGCATGTGTGTCCATGTGTGCATACATCTGTGTACATGAGTGTCTGTGTGTATGTGTGTGCATGTGTGTCCATCTATATATGTATCCATGCATGTGTGTATGATCTCTGTGTGTGCATGTATGCATGTGTGTCCATGTATGCATACATCTGTATACATGGGTGTCTATGTGCACGTGTGTGCATGTGTGTCCATCTATACATGTATCCATGCGTGTGTGTGTGTGTGTGTACGTACATGTGCACTAAAGGAGATAAGAAGGTAACAGAATGCCAGACACTGGCTGGCCAGGGATCCCCAGGGACCTGCTGGTCTCTGCTTTCCAGGCTCTGAGATTGCAAGTGGATGCCACCACAGCTGATCTCACTGATAGGTTTTAATTAGGCAGAAAGCCCTAACGTGATTAGTAATAAGATTCTTGTAAATAACATTCCAGCCACCGAGGAGGCATCAGAGGCGACTATGTGATGGTGATTCCTACTCCCGGCCCTTCTTCAGCCTCAATCCCTCCTCTGCTTCTCCAGCCACTGCCCTCTGTTGCCCAACAGAACTCAGAGCCCTGGCCCTGGGCACAGCCTCTCAGGAGAGGCTCAGATGGACTTTCCAGGTTTCACACGGGAGCATAAACTCTCTTAGCCAAGTGCTGATTCTTACTTGGTAGGTTATTGGCCCTCTGCTCCAAGACAAGAAGAGTTGTGTGTTTCTGGAATCGCCAATGCTTCGTGAATATTTGCTGAAGACTGGATGCTTTTATAATTGGACTCTGCTCCAAACCCAGTGCAGTTGCCCCTGGGTATTGCTAGCGGCTCTCACTGGTGAGAGTGGTGGATTGTCATTCTCTCTCCAGTTCGCAGCTGTGTCTACAAAACCCTGGCACAGGAGCCTGCTGCTCTCTGAGCACCACTTGAGATGAAAGCTAGTTCCTGGGGCTCATCCAGGTGGCCTCTTCCAAAGCAAACCCCGTAGTTATCTCCCCTGGATGTTTCTTGCTTGTGTGCAGGATCGGACTCATCCTTGGAGCCAGGAGAAGCCAAGCAGACTTGGTCTCAACTCTGTTTCAGGAAGACAAAAGTCAGGACCAGGGTGCTGGTCGCAGGCTTTATTCTAGCCTTCGTTGTTCAAACTCCAGAGAAAGAGACTTCCCACTAATACCCTTGGCTAAATTCTAGCACATTGGGTCCAGCTGGTCAGGATCTTTCGCTGAGCTTGGCCGGCCCCCTGTGAGTGTTTGCTGCAAGCGTACAATGGTTTCCTGCCAGTTCATAGCCTAAGTGGTTCAGATTCCCTCTGCTTCTCCGTTGCAACGCAGGCACCCCAAACATACACAAATGCACACATACGAACCCCCCACACACACACCACACATATACATAAATGCACACACACACCACCACACACGCCACATACACATGCGCGTGCCCACAGCACATGAACACCACACACATACATGCACACCCCTGTCATTTGGTTTCCTGCCCGTGTTCCTGCAGCTCATATCAACAGCCTTCGAGTGCAAACATTTTAGAGCGAGCCATTCTAGCCAGCTCCAGTCCTGCAGCCTACGCCAAAGCCGGACACTCGGCACTTTGGCTGAGTGACTCAGGTTTCATGTATGACCTCTCAAGACTCAAGACCTTCATGGTCTGTTCTCTTCTGACCCTCCCATCAGAAGAAACGCGTTACTCAAGACTCAGTCTTCGGATGTGAATTCGCTATTTTAAATCTTTTCGCTACTCTTGTTAAATACCTTTTTAAAAAGATTTGTGGCTGATATGGTAGCACATGCCCTTAATCCCAAGACTTAAGAAGTAGAGGCAGGTGGATCTCTGCAAGTTCAAGGTCAGCCTGGTTTACACAGTGAGTTTCAGGCCAGCCAGGGCTACAAAGTGTGGTCCCGTCTTTAAATTTTTTTTTAAAAAGTGTGTGCATTGTGTCTGTGTGTGCACTTCTGTGCATTCACAGAGGCCAAGAGAGGACACCTGGAATCTAGAGCCCATGTTTTCTCAACTAGGCTGGGAAGCAGCCAGGGCCTCTGTAGCACTCAGCTCTGGGGTTAGGAGACCGCAAGAGATGCCCACCTTGATACCTGGATGCTGGGCTCCAAACCCTGCTGTTACGATGACCTAGCCAATGTTCCTAACTGCTGAGCCATCTCCCCAGCCCTTTGTTTTAATCTTGAATCAACAAATGAGAGAGAGAGAGAGAGAGAGAGAGAGAGAGAGAGAGAGAGAGAGATTGTTTCCCCCTGAGCAGCACCATCATCAAGGAATGTGGGGTAAAGGCTGGGTGGGGTTTAGGGTATAATCAGCTTCAGGTCTTTTAAAACATAAAGCCGCGACCCAGGATGCAGGCACACAGGAAGGGGTGGAGGGACCCTGGGGAATGACTCCGTCTTTAGTCACCTGGCCATGATGCTTAAGAAGTGAGGCATCCCAATGATTCTCTGGTGACTGGAGTCCCACCCACCTCCTGCCTCTCAAGCCTCCTTCCCACCCAGGTTCCTCCCTCTGGTGAGTGAGAGCCGCACGTCCCCTTCCTTCTCTGGCGCCCCCTCTTCTTCTGGAAGAACCAGAAGAAGCCTTAAGCACCAGCAGGTAGTTGTTTTTACTCTTTGACTCTCTTGAGTTTTGGGGCACCTGCCCCCCAGCTCCCAAATAAATACCTGCAGGCGTATTTTACTTATGAATGTCCGGCCTTAGCTTGGCTTGTTTCTTGTAAGCGTTTCTTAAATGAACCGGTCTATTTTTTGGCTCTGGGCTTTTACCTTTCTCTGTTTCTGTGTGTCTTTTCTTCACTTCTTATTCCGCATCTGGCTGTGTAGCTGGGTGACTGGCTCTAGACGCCCTCCTCCTTTCCTTGCTCCTTCTCCTCTCTTCCCAGAATGCTCCTCTGCCTGCCAGCCCCGCCTATCTTTTCTTCTGCTATTGGCTGTTCAGCTCTTTCTTAGACCATCAGGTGTTTTAGGCAGGCAAAATAACCCAGCTTCACAGAGTTAAACAAATGCAACATAAAAGAATGCAACACACCTTTGCATCATTGAACAAATGTTCCACAGCATAAACACATAAACAAATGTAACGATATTAAAATAATATTCTACAACACCAGCAACCCTGCCACCCCCTAGGAGCTTGTTAGGAGTGAGGGCTCCCATCCACACCTGGTAGATCAGAGCTGCATCTTGAGAGACTCCCCAGGGCAGTGACTGAAATCCCCAAAGTCTTGGGAACAGTGCCCTAGAACTGAGTCCACGGCCTCCAGACAGCCAAAGAGGATGGTGTCCCAGCCTGCAAGTTACAGATCACTGACGTTCACACGCCACTGGAAATGAGTCACAGGACTGAAAGAGACCTTGGAGGAGCCTTGACACCATATTCCAGTCAGGCAACTGTCTGGCAGCTGATGAATTAACCTGACTCAATTTTACTTCTCCAGAAGAAAATCGGGAAGGTCTGTCCTTGCATATGGATCCACTGAGACGCTGTGCACTCCTCCAGCTCCAGGCCATCAAGGACACCTGCCAAGGGCAAGGGTCCAGTGGAAGTCACCTCCAGCTAAAGGGCAAAAGGAGACAGTGACCATATCATCACAAGTCAAGGCTGCCCACCTGAGCCAAGTTCACGCCCTGTGCACCAAGGGAAAAGTTACTTCACTAATGACTCTGTGTTTATAAATGGAACTTGGGACCTTAATAAACTCATTCATCCACCTGAAGAAGGGATTGCATTTTGTCTTTTCTTGGGATTTAAGTAGCTTCCATTTGCATAGGACATCATAACATTTGTATTCGTATTAAAGGGAAACATGGGCTTAGGTTCTACAAGATATGAGAACTACTAGCCATATGGGTCTCTTTTCAAGCTATTCTCTAGGTTTTTCTGATCCATGTAAGATGCAACAAATATCTTGGACATAGTCTGGATGTCTGTTCTTGGTGACAGAGTATTACACACGGTGATTCCACCATTTTAATATTATAACTTGCTTGCTCATAGGATACTCATGCAACAGATGACGATTAGACTTATCTACATCTCAAATCAAAACCACTCTGGATACCGTGCTCTTAAAAATTAGAAGGGGGCAGGGGCAGATGTGAGAACACAGTCCAAGAATGGAGTCATGTGAGAATTCTGAGCGCTTGTGAGAAAACGCCGAGAAAACAGACAAGAGTCTGTGACCGCAGTTTCTTCACAGCACAGACCAGTTCTTGGAGTTTGTTTCTCTGAGTGAGGCTGCTTTAGCTGTTGTTATTCACGTGTCGCTATGGAAAGAAACGTGTTTTTGGCCACGTGTGGCTCGATTGAACACCTTACTCAGATGACTCTTCTTAACCCTCAGTATAAATCGTTCGATGCTCTGAGTAAAGTTGGCTATCACATGAGACTTTTGTCCGCCTCATCTTTAGGCTCCTTTCTCCTGGGTTCATGCTGCCAACCAGAGCAGTGATCAACCTGTCTCTTGTCCCTTACAATAAAAAGTGTCCGAGACAACAGCATGTTATTTTCTGGATGGGCTACGTTTTATGGCCAGACAATGACAATCTCGAAATGATGCTGCATGGTGTGAGACTGTCCTGGTGACCAGAGCATGACCTATCCTTGCTGTAGGTGGCCGTGTCTTGAGAGGGTCAGTGGAACCGGGAGACTGATAGGATCAGAGAGTAGTCTTCACAGAGGACACCTTCCCAAAAGATCCTTAGTCACACAGCCATAGGAACTAAACTGCCAGCAGGGGGTGCTCTTGGGAAAGGGTAACTCCGCACTGGCCCCCACGTGAGGATTTTGTGGCAGACGCTTTGCCTGCATCCCGTGAGGACCCGAGCGAGTCAGGGCAGAGATGAACTGGGTCTAAACTCCTGGCCCCATAGGCCCACAAGATAGTCAGTAAATGCACTTGCTATTTTAACTTGCCGAGTGTGTAGTCACTTATTATAAGGAAATAGAACACTGATACGCCCCTTGCTCTCAAAGGATACACCATTATTCCGTTCTTTCCCTTGCTCTTTGAGATAACACTATATACAGGATCTCATATATATATGCATATATGTATATATGTATGTATATATATATATATAAAAACTCAGGCTGAACTTAAACCAGCAATCCTCCTGCCTCGCCTTCCTGAATGCTGGAGTTATAGGTGTATACACCATGCCCAGTTCATTTTCTAATTAATTTCCTTAGCACTTACAACCATTACATTTTCTGTTTTAAATTTTTATTTCCTTTTATGTTTTTACTCTCTCTCTCTCTCTCTCTCTCTCTCTCTCTCTCTCTCTCTCTCTCTCGTGTGTGTGTGTGTGTGTGTGTGTGTGTAGGTCAGAGGACTACTTGCAGAAATCAATTCTCTCTTTCTACCATGTCCTGTAAACCAGGCTCAGGAAACATAACTCCCAAAGAAAATCTCCACCAAGGAAGGGGCTTTCGTCTTTCCCCCCAAACATCATCCCCAGCGCCTTCAAAGGTCTCCATAGACAGCTGCCGTGTCAAGGAACGGAGGCATACTGCTAACTCCGTTTCTTCAGAGGAGGAATTTGCTCTGCTCACATCTCTCGGGGAGGTAAGATGTCACAAAGGGAAGCGTTGAGTTTTGCCAGCTTGCCGTCGCGAGACTGCTTAGGCACTGGTTACCAGCCCCTGCAGTCTGCCCGCGTCTGGCTTCTTAGACGTCTGCTGTATTCTGAGGGCAAATGGCTGTCACTCGGAGCGACGTTCTGCAGGGCCTCTGCCTTGACTCACGCTTTAAAGTTCCTTTTCATTATGTATACGCGCATGTGCATGCGCATGAGTTAGTTTGTACCATGTGTATGCAGAGGCCAGGAAAAGGGGACAGAGCCCTGGGAACTGGGGTTCCAGGTGGTGCGTGCACCACCTGGGCACTGAGAACTGAACCCATGTATTCTGCACGATCAGTGGACACTCTTAACCATGGAGACACCTCACTATCACCTTGACTAGCATTTTATTTTTCCCCCTTCCCCCCTGACTAGCATTTTAAAAACATGTTCCCTGCCATGAATACACACAGACACACACACACGACCGAGACAATAGCTCCCCAATAGTGTGCTTATTCTTTAATAAATACCTGCTTCCCACAGTAGCACCTCAGTTTCCAAATCTCTCCGGGACCCTCGTTCAGATCAAGAAAACACCCCTTTGCTTCCCATGAAGACCAAGCCTCTCAGCATGTGAGCTTCTCCCAGGTCAGAGGACTGTGGATTTGACATGATTCTTCCTGGCGAATCTGCTGTCCTACCTCCTCTGAGTCACGCAAAAAGCAGAACCGCCTGCCTTAGCAGCTACAAGCTGAGGCGGTGAGCCAGCTCGAAGAGCCGGTGACCAGCTCTGCTCTGCAGTGCAGAGCGCCGAGGCCCGAGGCCTTTCGTCATCGCTGTGCAGACGCGCTCCTAAGACTCTTTACAACTAATCGTTAATCATGGGCATGTCTCTGAGTCACCAGGATTCGGCCCTTGAATCTCTGCGCATAAAGTGTTAAAAAAAAAAAAAAAGACATTAGCCACCTTATGGGGCTCCAAATGACATAACTTGCGACGCTAATGAAAAAAGTATGGCAAAGCAGTTTCTCAGACAAGCTGATGTTGACGAAGCGCCATTAACGTGCGGCATAAAGTGCCGCCTGCAGGGGAATTTGGGTCTGATTGCTCTGCAAATCATTTTCTGTTTATTTGGACGCTTCCTAAGATGGTGGAGAGGAAGATGCTGTGCCTTCAGGGCCAGCGCAGTCCGAGGTGCTGCTGCCCCTTCATTAAGCAGGAGGTTAGGGAGCACTTGTTAGGGCCTCTCAAATCGCCAGGGTCTGGAGCCTTGCTCCAGGTCGGCCTTACGCAGAAAAAGAAGTCAGAAGTGTATGGAGGTTTGCACTATTTTCTCCTGCGTGTTTGACTCTAGACTGCATGTTGTTCACCCAGTTTCATCTTCCACGGAGACTTAGTTCCTTTCTAGTCTCTTCCTTGATCGGATAACCTCTCCTCTTTGTTTCTGTTAAAACCTCCCCACCCGGGGCCCCTCTGGTTGGCTGTCTGCCTCCAGTGCTTTTCTACTAAGGCAGCAGCGTCCAGTCACCGCGTGGGAGGCACAGAAACATTACCAAGTAGGAAACTCTACTGAACTACTGGCCTAAGGGCAGGGACACTGTGATAAAATGAAAGAGATAAGAAACACTTTCGTCAGATTCCGTCTGACAGCAGAAACTAAGGTGTAGCGTATCTGCCTAGCGCATCTGAAGTGGGGGGAGGCCTTCAGATCCTGCAAGCACCTGCATTAGGACCAGCACCTGCAGAACGAACCAGCCTTCAGATCTCCTGAACAACGCCAATTTGTGAAGTTTCCAGAGGGGTGGCTGGAAGTTCCACACAGCGTGATTTAGCCTGGCCCTGGCCTTCCTTTTCCGGCCTTGGTTGTTCCTTGGGATTGACGGACGGGTCCCAGCTCTGAGCAACTAGGGAGCTCCCTCACATGGAGATGCAGGGAGTCTTAGAGCCAGGCACTAGGTGAAGCTATAGGCTAGTTGCAAGGATGCGGGAGGGGCTGAGCTTACTGTAAGGGGCGGGGAGGGGCTGGGCTTAGTTTTTCTGCTTAGATTCAACTGCTGGGGGAAGGTAGCCTCGCCTTTTTTTTCCTCCCCTTTTTTATTACTAAAAAAAATACCAATCCAAATTCCCACTCTCTTCCCTCCTCCCAATCCCCTCCCTCTCCCTCCAGAGACCCTACCCCCACCCCTCCAAAGCTAAGAGAGTGCCATGCACCCTGCCACTGGTTCTGGCATCTCTAATATACTGTGGTCTCCATGGCGTATTAGCCAATGGCCTCTCCTGGTCCCTTACAGTGCCAAACTCAAGCTGCCCCGCATGATCCCTTCAATCCTTCAAAACCACTGCTATGCGGGAGGCTCTTACATATTACCATGGTTGGCTTCCAGCTTGAGAAGAAGCTATGGCCCTCTCTGGACCACAGTTTCTGCGTGCTGACCCTGAGGAAACACTTCTGGGGGGGGACCTCTATTATGCTGATCTCTTATTAATCACAGCTGGGTTTCAGCCCAACCAGCTAACGTTTATTGTCCCGGTAAAGCACAGGTTTTAATTCAGGACTGTTGGTTTCAGACCCAGCTGCCAAGAAATCATGGATATTTTTACTCGAAACACATTCCAACGGTCCCAAAAGTCTTCAAGGGACTCTCAAACTTCCCTCAGAAATTTTGCAAGCCAGGCCTCCACTGTCTGTCTGCATTGCTTTTGCCATTATATTTGAAGTTCCCACAACGGTCCCTTAGGCCGTAAGCACTCAGACCTTCAAAACCCTCCACATCCTTACCCAGGCTATTCCAAGGTATAAAATCCACATGGTCAGGTACGTCACAGCAAGATCTTACGTCCCTGGTGATGGTTTCTGTTCTAGTCTGTTTCTCTGTTGCTATGATTAAATACTGGCCCAAACTAACACTGGGCAGGAGAGGATTTATTCTGATCATGGGTTACAGTCCTTTGTTTAGAGAAGCCAGCACGGGAGCTCAATTGCAGAACCTGGAGCTGAAGCAGAGACCGTGGAGAAACGACGATCGCTCATTTAACTTTTCATGGTTTGCTCATCCGCCTTCCTTATATAAGCATGGACACCTGTCCAGGGGTAGCACCACCCACAGTTAGCTGGGTCTTCCCATGTTAACCACTAACCAGTAAAATGCCCCCACAGACATGCCCTCAGCCCAGTCTGATGGACACAGTTAATCAGCCGAGGTGCCTTCGTTCCCAGGTGACTCTAGTTTGTGTCAAGATGAGAAGAACCAGCCAGCACACAGCCACATTTGCTGTGGAACAATCCTATTCTGCACTATGAATATGTATTGCTCTCATTGGTTAATAAAAAGCTGTCAGGCCAGTCGCTTGGTAAAAAATTAGGCAGGAAAGCCAAACAGAATGGTGGGAAGACGGAGGGTGGAGTGAGGAGAGGCACCAGTCAGCTGCTGAGCAAGCAGGACGTGTAAAAATGAGGGAACGGGCTGTGAGCCACGTGGAAAAGCAGAAATAGGAATATGTGTTAATTTAAGTGTAAGAGCTAACTAGTAACAAGCCTGAGCTATCAGCTGATCACTTATAATTCATATTCAAACTCTGAGTTGGTTCTTAGGGACCGGGCAGTCGAAACAGGCAAACTCTGCCTGTACACACTAGCTGGTGAGATAGAACATGGTACATTACAAAATTTGCCATTATCAAAAGGTTGGAATCCTATCGTACGCTGCAACAAGTGTACAGCTGGAGAGAACTATGTTAAATGGGATAAACCAAGACCCCCAAGACAAGTACTGCATGTTCTCACAGGTGGAGACATACACAGACATAGAGACAGAAGCACAGAGACAAGAAGTATGGTGGCAGAGAAGAGCTGGTGGAGGGTTCCCAGTGGAGGCTAGGTTAGCGCTGGATGGGGAAAGGCTCTCGTCTGCTCTTGCACAGTCTCCTGACTGTTCCTGATTATGTCGTGTTGTAGGATATTATTCTAACTAGGCAAAGACATGTTATACTTGTTTATGTTGCAGATTATCATGCTAACTGTGTAAAGGTGGGGGTGTTACTTTTGTTTGTGCTGTGCTTGTCTAATGATATAAGAACACGGTTCTAATTTTGTAAAGACGTGTTGCATCTGTTTCACCTTGCCTGCCTAAGACAGCTGATTGGTCTGATAAAGAGCTGAACGGCCATTAGGTAGGCAGGGAAAAAAATAGGCAGGGCTGGCAGGCAGTGAGAATAAATAGGAGGAGAAATCTGGGCTTGAGAAAAGAGAAGAAAGGAACAAGAGAGGGATAGGAGAAGGAGGGACACACCCAGGGCAAGAAGCCAGCAGAAACCAGCCAGCCAGACACAGAGAGGCAGTGAAAGTAAGATCTACAGAAGAAAGGTAATAATAAGCCCTGAGGCAAAAGGCAGATAAAGAGAAACAGGTTAATTTGAGTTAAAAGAGCTAAACTAGACTGAACATTCACAACTAACAATAAGTCTCTGTGTCATGATTTGGCAGCTGGTTAGAGGCCTAAAAGGAAAAGCCTGGCACAAGGCCATGTGTATTTGGAAAAGCCGGAAGTGTGTGGGATGATAACAAATCATCCTCATGTGGAGACATGTTTGCTCACCCTGACTGAATAGGACACAATGCAGGAAAACTTTACATGGTACCCTATGAATATGCTTACCACTCACGTCAGTGAGAATCATTCTCATAATCAGGAAGAATCAATTTAATAATTTTATCTATCAGTAAAAACTTATCGGAGTATTTTTCATCTGTCAGTAAAAAGCACATTTAAAAGAACAAACAACACAATTTATTATAATATCAGAAAGATGAGAGGCTGGAGAGATGGATGGCTCACTCAGCAGAGGGCTTGCTGTATGGTGTTTGATGTCTGTCACCCACATAGGAAAGCTGGATGTTATCACAAGCACCTGTAACCCCATCGATGGGCAGAGAAGGGTGGAGACAGGCTGACCAGACACTCTAAGTCCAGAAAAATGCCCTAGCTCCAAAAATAATAAGGTGTCAAGTAAAAGACAGACACTTAAAGTTGACTTCCGGGCTCCATACGCATGTGCACATGTGTGAAAAAACACCTACACACATGCGTGTGTGCGCACACACGGGGGGGGAGAAAGAGGAGGAGCTGGTGATGAAGAGGAGGGAAGAAGCTGTGTTTAAATGTAGGATAAGGCAAGCTTCCCAGAGGCAGGGTTTTCTGGGTGGACTTTCTGGTGCTACAAATGGATATTACAGCGTGAAGGATTTATAAAGAAAGGAAGTTTGTTTGAGCTGTGAAGGGAGAAAAGGAACTCAGTTCTGGGTCCTTGCTCAGAAATGGACTTGGCAAGGCCAGTCTGGGACTGAGACAAGAAGGAGTTAAGGTTTTGGTTGCTGGGAACTTGGCTTTCCTTCCAGAAGAGACTGGTGGTATCGGTCCCAAGGCTGCTGTGTGCTCAGTCTGCGACGCTCTCGAGAAACCCTCTGTTCCCTCTGCAACATTGCTTGATTAGCTTCTTGCTGACTGTCCCATTGTGTGAGCTGCTTACCCTGCCACACGGCCTCCTAGGAATACGATATGAGCTGCTGCACTTCTCAATAAGCTTGCTTGGTGTAAGGCAGCTTGTGCAAGACCTTCTGATTCTAAACTTTATCTTCTGTGTCCATCTTCTTACTTTCTGCTCTCTGAAGACTATCCTGCTGGTCTGGGTCAGAAGACAAACCCCTCCTTGGTATCCTTGGGATCAACACGCCATAACAAATCCAGCACAGACCTCAATCTTTCCTTATCCAGCCTCATCACGTCTTAAAGGCCTCACCTAGCCCCACCTCACGGTGGGGATAAATGTAACATGACTTTTTAAAATTATATATATATATATATATATATATATATATATATATATATATATATATATATTTTCCTCCTTCCTTTTCCTTCCTCTAGCCCCTGCCATGTGTCCACCCCTGCTCTCTTTCAAATTCATGAATTTCTTTTCTTTAAAGGTTACAGGTGTGCATCCCTAAAGATGTAATTATAAGCTCCTCAGTCCATCTGATCTTACTTGTATGATTTCAGGGCTGACCACATGGTATCAGACAACCCGTTGGTGCACGCCTCCCTGGGGAAGCCTGCTTCTGCCCCCAGCATCCCTCAGTTGCCTGGAGTTTCTTGTTTAGGGTCAAAGTCTCGTGAGCTTTCACCTTCCATGTTAATATGTCTGTTGGCATCATGTTTGTTTAGGTTGTGTTTAGATAGCCATGTTAGCGAGACTTCACAGGTATAGCGTCTCTGACATCTGTAGAAGACACAATCTCACAGCAAACTTCTTTTCCTATGGCTCTTACAGCCTATGCCTGGCACTGTAAGTTTAGCCCACTCCTGGTGGCTGATAACAGCCATGGGTCCTGGAGAAGAACCTACAGCCATCACTTTACTCATTGTCCTTATTCCTACAGGATAAGCACAGTCCTCACCCCTCATCACAGAAACTTCTCTTTGCAACAGATGGAGACCACTGAGAATCACGGAAAACCATGGCTGATCAAAACGCAGCGTTGTGAAGTCCCTTCCCAAAACAACAACACAATCTCTGTAGCTAAGGCTCATGGATCACTGTGGAAGCAGATAGCAAGACAGAGCCTAAGGAACCGGAAGTTAACATGACATTTGGTGGAGACTTTTGGGGTATCCAAAGGAGGAGCATCTGACTCCCCCTAGATTTATACCTACCCACCCCAAGCACCCTTAAGCTGCCTGCAGCTCAGATGGGCAGTCAGATGGGCCGGCCACCAGCCATGTTCAGGTCACTTCTGAGAAAGGAGAGTCTGCTCTGCAGGTTCCTAACCCATGGACTGTCAGGGCCTCCTGACAACTTGGCTCAGTCCATCCCCTCTTTCACCCCAAGGGCTTTGATATGTTTGATTAGGATCATGAGATTAACATGTGTGGGCAGGGACGGTTCCTGCAGCCCCACCTGTGCAGCATGGGCACAGGCAGACAGCCAGATGAGAGGCTGCAGGAACTTGGGGCTCAGCCCCGCGTTTGTTTTGCTCATCTGTGCAAATGAGAAGGTTTAGCCAGGTAATTGTCGAGGGTCTTTATAGCCCTAATATCCCTTGATTTGCTTATAATGAAATATGCATCAGCTGATTCGGTGGTGAGCTGTATTTTCTGGTAATAGTCACCTCTGCTCTTGTGCGCACAATAACTTGCCGCATGTACAATCTGTTCATTTGCTTACAAATCACAGCAGCAATATCCCCTCTCATAGCCTTGGGTTCCTCTAGTACCTCCTAAAACCTCTCACATGGCCAGATCTTGAAGGGAAAAAAAAAGTAAGGCCCGCTGTTCTTGGCTTGGGGTTTAGCCCTCTTGCCTTGTCCAGTGAGTTCAGGTATTTCAGGCCTATGAGTTGGCTCAGATCTTAGGACCTCTACTCTGGGGACCAAGAAGACCTTTATCTGCCTGGATTTAGAAGCCAACCCCTACTGAAAGTATACTAGTAAGAGCCCAAATGACCTTTTAGCAGCCAAATTAAATGATCACTGTCACCACAATTCTTCCTAATCGAAGGGATGTTTGGGATGTGACTGACTGCCCAGTACTGCCCTAACTGTCCACACGCAACTTCCACGGGTCTGTTCTCTAGTATGTCCCGGTGAATTCCCATGCACAGTGTTCTCTTGACATCACTTTCATGCAGAAGGCACCCCAAAGCCTAATGCTCCCACTTATTCTCCTTACTGCCTCTCACACACAAACTCAGCCCCCTGTTTCAGCAGTCGAGATCCAGCGCCAATCTCTTGCTGACTGGCTTCCCCAGTCCTTAGCCATGTGGGGCACAGTGGCCAAGAAGATGCTTTAATACCTGAAGTCCAAGACCAGGACACCTGCTACCTCTTCCACTTCCTGGATGTCTTTTCTAGACCCGCCCGGCATCTGACTTCTTGAACATGTGTGCAGAGTTTTTAACTGCTGGCCACCAGCATCTTTCATAATCGGCTACAAACCGCTGGACCTCTGCACCCCAAACATCAGTATAACTGGAACCGCTGTGGGTACAAGGCCGAGAACAGCTCACTTAATTCCCAAGAGGCCTGGTGCTCAGCTGACTGACGGAGAAGTCCTAGTGATTTCCAGTGGCCTAAAGGAAGACACCATTTACAGCTGTAAACAAGGAGGCCAGTGCTGTGGGCTATTCCTTCTGTGCGCTGCAAAAATGTGTTGCTCCTCTTGTTAGTAGAAAGCTGATTGACCGATAGCTGGGCAGGATTCTCAGGGAAGAATCTAGGGAGTTGTGCACCAGAAGTAGAGGAAGCAGGAGATGAGCAGGTACTGAGAAAAGGTACAGCCACGTGGCAGAGGGTAGATAAGAAATATGAGTTAATTTAAGTTGTAAGAAGCCTAAGAGCCGGGCGGTGGTGGCGCATGCCTTTAATCCCAGCACTCAGGAGGCAGAGGCAGGCGGATCTCTGTGAGTTCAAGGCCAGCCTGGTCTACCAGAGCTAGTTCCAGGACAGCTCCAAAAGCTACAGAGAAACCCTGTCTCAAAAATTAAAAAAAAAGTAAGAAGCCTAAGCTATGCCTGAGCATTTATAATTACTACTAAGTCTCTGTGTGGTTATTTGGGAGCAGGCTGGTAGGGACAGAAAAGTCTGTCTTCAGACCAAGGCTCTGAGTTTTGTGGGAATAAGGCAGGACATGAGACATCTATCTGCATGTGCCCAGCATGACAGAGGCAGGCCATTCTGGAACCAGAGTGATCCGAAGCTTTTGCTTGTGACAAAGACAACAGTTCTTCCCAGCAGCCCCCTTCTCTATGTGGCCTAGAGGGTATTCCTAGAAGCCTGAAGCCTGACTTAAAGGCCATCTCTTCAAATTCTCCTAAGTTATTTAACTACTTCCCTTGAATGGAGCCTGTCCTGGAACTAGCCCGTGTAGACCAGGCTGGCCTTGAACTCACAGAGATCCACCTGCCTGTGCTGGGATTAAAGGCATGCACCACCATCGCCCAGCCCCTTAAATGGTTTTGTTTTTGTGCATGAAGTAATTAATATGAATTCTTTCGTCTGTTGCTAAGAAGCCTGACCAGCATTACTGCCACATGTCAGCAGAAAATGGGGCCAGCATTAGGGGACTGGCATGGGAGGTGGTAAAAAGTAGGGGTGGCATGGACGTTACAGGGGGTAAGCATCCTCTTTCTGATTGGACTTAATGCCCACTCCACAGGAGGAAACACATGCCTGGACTGCAGACGCTAAAGCCATGGCTAGGAAGCTCGGAGGTGCCTGGGGTGAGCTCAGTACTATCACTGTGCATAGGAAACACAGCATAGAACTGCTCATTACATTAGTGTCACTGTACACTTAGATTAGTGTAAGCTCAGACCTCATCAGGGGGGTTTCTCTGCGCAGTGGGTGATAATCAATGCAGAAAACCAGTTCAAGTGAAGAAAATAAATATCTGTGGAGCGCTCAGCCATAATGGAGACAACTATATCATACCATCCCCCACACAGCTCAGGGATCATCTCAGAAAGAGGGAGGAGAAAGCTCCTGGGAGGCAGAGGTTCCGAAGTTGGGGATGAAGCAATGTCTTCTGGCCATGATGAACATACTGTATTCATGAACTTATAACAGCTATGACTATGTGCACAAGACCTGCACAAGATCAGACCGGTCCACATTCCAGAGTGGGGGTGGGGATCACGAGCACTCCGCTAATCTAAGGGTACAGAGACACTAATTTAATGAGCAGAACTCACTAAATTTAAGGAACTATTGGCAGTTGAGAGCTCCAGGGGGGAAGGAGAATCAGTTTTCTTTAAGGACGTGACCCCTGGCAGAACAACCACGCTCCAGTGGACAGCCACACACACACCTATGAGGATGAGGACAGCACAAACTGGCCTCAGTGAGTTATGAAAAACACAAACAACTCAGAAGAGGAGACGGAGTTGGGATAGGGTGGCAGAGATGGAGGACGAAATTGAGAAGAGTTGGTACTGGAAGGGTGCATATGATCAAAACACGCTGCAAGCATGTGGGAGATCATCTAAACAGTCATGAAAATGAAAGCTGGGTGGTAGCACGGGGAGGAGACATTGGGTTAACGCATAAGAAACCAGCTGATTTGGTTCTACCAATAAACAGCTAAGAATGAGAAAATATTCTGAGGCCACAGGGGAAAAGCCATCTAAAGTAATATTCTCTAGTGTGAAGATGAAGGCCCTGTCCTTGGTGTAATCATTCATAAACCGTGTTCACACACTCCTCAGAAGGGCAAAGTGGTCTTTCAGCTCACTACCCAGAAACTGCGTTTTTCTTTCTGTGTTTCCACGTCTTCACTGCAAGTGTTGTATGATCAGCACTTAGTGTCTGTGACTGCTGAGTGACAGAATCTACCACACTGCCGCTCATAGACCAGTTAACCGATGTTGTTCCGCAGATGGAGGACTCTTGTGGCTACCTCCTCTGAGTACCTAAGAATGCATCTGTCCTAATTAGAGTTACTGTTTCCACGATGAAACACCATGACCAAAGCAACTCAGGGGGCAGTGTGGGGGGCTTATTTGGAAGTCACAACAGAAGCACACAGAATAGGATCCTGGAGGCAGAAGCTAATGCAGAGACCATGGAGGGTGCTGCCTACTGGCTTGCTCCTCATGACTTGCTCAACCTGTTTTCTTATAGAACCAGTCCAGGGACGACACCACCCAGCATGGCCTGGGCCCTCCCTCAACAATCAGTAAATAGGAAAACAACTTTACTTACAGACTAATGCTATAGAGGCATAGGATTGAGGTTCTCTCCTTTCCCGTGCCCATAGCTTGTATCAAGCTGATATAAACTACATAGCATGCCATCTTAGCTCGGGATCCTGTGCTCTCTCCCCCTCTCTCTCCCTGCCTCTCGCTCTCCCTCTCCCCCCCCTCTCACACACACAGGGCTCACATTCTCTGTTTAGAGGCTCCAGTCACAATTCCTCACTGTGCTGGAATCTCGGATGAGGCTCTCTTCCCCTCCCTCCCCTGCTCGGCTATGAGTGAGTTGATAACAGGCCTGCTCCTGTAAGGGGGGTCATCTAAGTGTTTTCACAGCTGCTCGAATTTCAGGATGGCAAAGCCTTGTCATGCCTGGAGTGCAGTATGCTACAACACCTGCCTGGGGAGATTGTCTCAAAGAAAAGAAATTCAAAGAATTGTCTAAATTTCATGACATGAAATCCCGACAGAAAAAGATTAGCATCTTCCCTCTGCCCGTTCCTCCTTATCCACAGCCCCGCCTGGGTGCCCCCTTGCCGAGAGGTAGCAAGTGAGCTAAACCTTCAGAAATAAAACAATTTCAGCAGATTTGGTCCAGGAAAATTTAACTCTTGGACACCAAGCAAGCTCAGAGTTCTCCAGCGTTTTCCTTGGGACATGACTGTAAAGGTTCTGGTTCAGGACAATTTCCTCATTGACGTACTCCCTCTTCTATGGCTTAATTTTTTCAGGGTCACTGGTTGGGAAGTGAACTGGCAGATGTTGATGGGTTAACTTAAAATGCTGCTAAAAGTTGCCTGCCCATCGTCCTTTGTACATCATCCACGTGGAACCACAATGTGAAGGCCTCTGACGGGCAGCGGGAACTGACGGAGCGTGCACACCAGCACAGAGTACCAGCTTTACACTGACGGAGTGTGCACACCAGCACAGAGTACCAGCTTTACACTGACGGAGTGTGCACACCAGCACAGACTGACGGAGCGTGCACACCAGCACAGAGTTCCAGCTTTACACTGACAGAGTGTGCACACCAGCACAGAGTACCAGCTTTACACTGACAGAGCGTGCACACCAGCACAGAGTACCAGCTTTACACTGACGGAGTGTGCACACCAGCACAGACTGATGGAGCGTGCACACCAGCACAGAGTACCAGCTTTACACTGACGGAGTGTGCACACCAGCACAGACTGATGGAGCGTGCACACCAGCACAGAGTACCAGCTTTACACTGACGGAGTGTGCACACCAGCACAGACTGACGGAGCGTGCACACCAGCACAGAGTACCAGCTTTACACTGACGGAGTGTGCACACCAGACTACAGAGCGTGCACACCGCACAGTGTACCAGCTTTACACTGACCAGCACAGACTGACAGAGTGTGCACACCAGCACAGAGTTCCAGCTTTACACTGACGGAGTGTGCACACCAGCACAGACTGACAGAGTGTGCACACCAGCACAGAGTACCAGCTTTACACTGACGGAGTGTGCACACCAGCACAGACTGACGGAGCGTGCACACCAGCACAGAGTACCAGCTTTACAGACTGACGGAGTGTGCACACCAGCACAGACTGACGGAGCGTGCACACCAGCACAGAGTACCAGCTTTACACTGACAGAGTGTGCACACCAGCACAGACTGACAGAGTGTGCACACCAGCACAGAGTTCCAGCTTTACACTGACGGAGTGTGCACACCGGCACAGACTGACGGAGCGTGCACACCAGCACAGAGTACCAGCACAGACTGACGGAGCGTGCACACCAGCACAGAGTACCAGCACAGACTGACGGAGTGTGCACACCAGCACAGAGTGTCAGCTTTAGACTGACGGAGTGTGTACACGAGCACAGAGTTCCAGCTTTAGACTGAGGGAGTGTGCACACCAGCACAGATTGACAGAGTGTGCACACCAGCACAGAGTACCAGATTTAGACTGATGGAGGGTGCACACCCAGCACAGAGTACAAGCTTTAGCCTGACGGAGCGTGCACAGAGTACCAGTGTTTGGAGCTTTAGCCTGACGGAGTGTGCACACCAGCACAGAGTACCAGCTCTAGACTGATGAGTGTGCACACCAGCACAGAGTACCGGCATTTGGAGCTTTAGTAGCCTCTTGTGTCTGACCTTCCCTGACCTACTCGAGCTAATAAAGCCTTTCAAATGTTACTCTGTCAGCCTTCCCCCATGACTACCGCCTTTAATCATGCAGGAGTACCAGGAGACGTGATGATCAGAGTCATGAACGAGTTGAGGGAGCTGAAAGAGCAGGAGAATTATGGCCTCTGAAATGACTTGAGACTTTAAACCTGGCTATTTAAACAACTGCTCAGACTTTTAAAGATCAAGCAATCCAAAGGAAAAGAAAAGGATGTGATTTTTTTCCCCGTGAACAAGGGGAGCTCAGGAAATGGTTATTGGCTGACCGATAACCATGTCAAATGAGTCGGGGTTGACTTGTTTGATGGGTGCTCCCTATCACAATGGCAGAGGTAGGGTTGATTCGAGCATCACACAAAGGCATCTCAAAGATGTGTAAGTCCACCTTCTTCCTTTTCTGGCACTGTTGGGATATCATCAACCCTTGGTCCGTGCGTCTTTCTGCATCACAACGTCTTCCATAGATGACCTATATTAAAGGACAGCTATGCAGATAGTGTCAACAGCCTGTGCTCGAGGACCCCCTGGATCCTCAGACTCCCCAGGGGGCAGGGCTATCATGATGTGAGTTCCTAGAGGGGACAGAGGATGAACTCAATGGCAACCCCTTCCATTGCTCCTAAGCCAGGTCTGTCTTCAGGAGCAGAACACACTCATCTTCAAGAACAGAAAAGAAACCAGGGTTTCCCTGCCTAGAACTTCACATTTCAAAAACAAAAACAAATACAAACAAACAAAGACTGTTTTCGACTCAAGGGTCTCCACTGTGTGGCTCTCCATTAGTCTCTCTCTCTCTCTCTCTCTCTCTCTCTCCCCTCTCTCTCCCTCCCTCTTTCTCTCTTTTAGTTGTAATTTTTACTCTTTGGGGGACCCTTCAACCAGCTCGCAAATAAATACACAGAGACTTATTATTACTTATGAATGCCCAGTCTTAGCTTGACTTATTTCTAGCCAGCTTTTCTACCTTTTGCAGGGTGTTTATATTTCTCTATTCTACAGACCTTTCTTTACTTCTTACTCTGCCTGCCTAATCCTTTCTTCTGCCTTCCTGCTGTCCGTTCAGCTCTTTATTAGATCAATCTGGAGTTTTGGACAGGCAAAGTAACACAGCTTCATGGAGTTAAGCAAATGCAACATTAAAAAATGCAACACGCCTTTGCATCATTAAATAAATGTTCTGCAGCACAAATAAATGTAACACATCTTAAAATGACATTTACAACACACTCTCTCACCCCTTCCTTCCCCTTCTGTGTCACCACTAAAATCTCCCAAGTAATTTTTTCTTTCTAAAAAGCACCCCTATTCTCTTCACCCTTGAGGCCCCAGGCACACCACTGCTCAAGGTCCTCCTCATCCCAACAGGAAACAGTGTTTCATTTTGAGACCCAGAGTCAAAAGCTTACAACCTTTCGTGATCATTTAAGGAGGAAGAGCCATCAAGTAGATCCTCACTTGCTGGAGAAGGTGCTGAACCATGGTCAGGCACAAAAAAAAACCTAACACTCCTAAGAGCCCTCTCCATTCCTAGCACAGAGAAATGAGTGTCAGCAACAAATGCAAACACAGGAATGAACAAAGGAAAGCTGGACCTGCACGTCCCATCTTCTTAGCCTGAAAGACTACAAAGCTCTTTAGTGAAAGACGTCTCTTTGGAGGTAATGTGATGGTGTGGCAGGTAAAAGGGCTTGTCCAGAGCTCTGATGACCCTTAGAGTTGTCCTCTGCCCTCCACATCCTGGTCGTGGTACACCCTCACACCAATGGTGAGCACACAGATAGAGTAATGTGTGGAAAGAAATATCTCTATGTTTCACTGAGACAAGCTCTTGCTAAGCAGCCCAGAATGACCTCAAACTCTTCACCTTCCAGCCTGAGGCTCCAGAGTCCTTGAATTACAGATAAAGTTTACTACACCTGGCTAGAGGTATGTCTCCATGACAACATTAGCCTAGGCGAGGCTCCGGGGTGATGCTGACAGACTAGAGGAGGGCATCAAAAGTGCAAAGTAAATTTGCCCTCCACTCTGAATGCAACCATTTCTTTGCTTCTCCTCTTCCTCCTTTTCTTTTCAATGATGAAATAAGGCCCAGCCCAGCAACGGGCAAATTCCATTTTTAAAGTGCAGTTGGATTACATTAATTCAGTTTCTCATACATAATTCAAAGGAGATTTTATTTCAGGGTTTTCTTGTGCCTCCTAGTTATCATTCCTTCCAGAAATAGCCCTTTGTATATGTTAGGTCTGAAGTTCCACTAAAGGGCGTGTGTGTGTGTGTGTGTGTGTGTGTGTGTGTGTGTGTGTGCAGGCGTGCACGTGCGAGTGGGCATGCGTGTGTGTATGTGTGTGAACTTCATTTTCTTCAGACTGCTGTGTGAGAATTCATCTGAGTGATCACTCCGTAGGAGTCAGGGATGGGGTGAGGGATGAAATATAAATCCCAGAAAGCAGGTTTATCTTGGAAAAGATCTTGCTTCAGCCTCAAGTCCTGGTAGCAGAGGAAATGGCCGATTCTGAACCGATGGGCATGGACTCGGGACTGGGAGTCCCAGGGCCCAAATAATGTGATGTTTTGAAAAGAAGGAAATCCATTTTATCCCAACCCTGCGATGCAGGACATTGTTGGTGATGGGTCCTGAAGCAGAATGTATCAGATGAGAGACTTCTAATAAAGGAATTCCCCACTTGCTCAGAATAATACTAAAGTGGTCTTTATTAAAAAGGAAAACTCACCATCACAATGAGGAAACAGGAAGGAGATCCAACATCCAGGTGTGGTGAGTGGGAAGAGGCCAAGCAGGCACTCCCATGGGCTTTTTGGTACCAAAAAAACCACACCCACCTGGTCCAGCCTCTCAAAGGTTATTGGCTAAAGGAGGCTTCCTGTCACCTCCCTCTTTTGTCTAAATAAGAGAGTTTCAAACCCAAAACAAAACTATGCACAATGAGAACAGATATTAGGTATAAAAATTAGAATTATAACCCGTATAAACAATATTAAGTAAAAAACATATGCTAAACGTTTTAATAATTATTCAACCCTAAGGAGTCTAAGTCTTGTATTAGAAATGTTTTGGCTGGAACAAAAGAGGAAAGTAACTATGACTATCTAATCTTTAACTGCATCAAAGGCCTGAGAAGAGAGATAATATTACTTAAGTAGGCAGGAAGTGCAATCAGCTTCCAAAATGTGCAGTAGATGACAGAGACAACTGGCTGCCCGAGTAATCACCCTAAGTCTCATTTGCAACATTGAAGCAACCAGTACTTTGGCTAAGGCCTATTTTCAGAGGTAGGAAAAATACTCAAAATTGTCTTACCCTGTCTTGACAAGGTTTGGCAGTCTTTTTGCTTGTATCCGGCTTGTCCAGTCCGGACACCATGCGTTTTGTCAATGGTTGAGGAATGGGCAGTTCTTTGCCCAAAGGCCAGTTTTGCCAAAAAGTAAACAAGCTCCAAGTGGAGTGTCTTCAGTGCTCAACATTCTCTTGGGAATAGATCAGTGCTGCCAGGAGCAATTGTGTCTCACATCAACAGAATCCTAAGTTATTTAAATGCCATGTTGTACAGATCTTTGAAGTGGTTGAAAATTACCTATCTATGCATAATACAATCTCTATGTATCTAAAGAACCTGTTTAGTCTAACTACATGTATGACAAACATAGATGACTATTGACCTATAATACTTAATACCTATATAACTTAAAGACTAAGACTTCATAGTAGAATACTAAACAATCTTTAAATAACCTGTGCAGAAAATGAGGACAATGACCTCAAAATGTAAACAATGTATAAGTATTACAAAGTGATAAATATATCAATATATAAAATGTTTGAAGCAGAGATAGAAGCATGCATGAGTACAATATTCAATGTAATTTAACTTTGTGTCAATATACAAGAATCTAGGTGGCTGGAGAGATGGCTCAGAGGAATAGAGCACTGGCTGCTCTTCCAGAGGTCCTGAGTTCAATTCCCAGCAACCACATGGTGGCTCACAACCATCTGTAATGAGATCTGGTGTCCTCTTCTGTACTGTAGGATACATGCAGGAAGAAACCTATATACATAATAAATAAAAATCTTAAAAAAATATACAAGAATCTATACCAATGTAATTGTCTATAAATAATAACTCACAAGTATTTACTCTATTACTATTATTATTAGTGTGAGTAAGCTCACACTAATCTATTATCCCATCCAATCCCCCCTTTTTTTCAAAGCGATCCCTGAGCCTATAAAATTTTCTTGCTCCACGTATGGAATTGATTTAATTGCTTTTAATTTGTCAAACAAAGCACATTTCTCAGTATTTAACCAGTACCAAGGCGGAAAACACTAAAGCAGCCCAGGACCATTCCTGTTGCATAGCTTCTAGTCGCAACTCTGCAACCACGACATCTACTGGACAATAAAGATTACAGTTTACCGGATCACATAACAGGTAACTAATAAATCGATATGGCAGACTTCATTCATATTGCAACTTTTAGTAACTTTTTTGATAAAACTATGAATTGTATTATGTGAGGCTTCTATGGTTAGTGTGATACTTCAATTTATTGGGTATTGGGATTCAGTTTTCTTCTCCATATTCTAACATTAAGAAAGAATACGGCACTTTTAGGAATGATACAGTCTTTACAAACAATAAACAGCTAGTTGAAAGGATTAATGCCATCAAAAATCAATGCCTAAAAAATTAATACTGTTAAAAGGGATAACATTAATTTTATAGACAAAATTAAATCCATATCTAAGGGTACTAAGAAATTATCTAATTCATACTGTTAAATTTGACAATCAAAATTTGTTAAAAAGTTATGATGTTAGCAAAAAGACTAAGAAGTTATCTAATTCATATTGTTAAATTTGACAATCAAAATTTGTTAAAAAGTTATGATGTTAGCAAAAAGACTATCTCTCCGGGATGGCAATCTACACACTAATGGTTGACTATTCAAATAATGTCCAAGGATGAGATGTTATCTTTAAAGAAAAAAAACTTCAGACCTTAAAATCACATGTGCAAAATGAGGATCAGAGGCTAGGTGCCTCAATAAAATCACTAAATATATATATATACAGTCCAGGAGATTCAGGCTTTACTAAAGACAATAATAAAAAGATTTAAAATAATTGAGAAATTATTGGAGCTGATAAACAGGAAAAAAAGGCACAAAAAAAAATTAAGCAAGTTGTTTTAAGCTATGGCTTGCGTTCCACATTTGTTAAGGAGATGTAAAGTCGTGGTCTTCTAGCACATGGCTGGATTCAGTTATTTTCAGCAGTCCTGAATGATGGACCTCAATTAATGTTTAAAATTTATTCCAAAAAAGAGACCGAAAATGCCCCACCTGGTCCAGCCTCTCAAAGGACATTGACTGCCCCCGTCAGGGTCCCCAGGGGAATCTCACTGACTTTTGAGGTTAAGGACCAAAGCCCCTAAGAAGGGCAGGCTACTAAGAGAGCCTCCTCCAGATCTCTCAAAACTTCCTGGTTACCTCCTACCAAGTTTAGATTTGTAATTAGTAATTGTGTGGCCAGGAGTTTCCTGTGCTTCTGTGGAGTAAACAGCACACAGATAGGATTTGACGTGTGAGAGGCACCTAATTGTATCAGGAACAACTCACAGGCAGATGGGAGGCAGAGTGACTGAGGAAGGTGGGTCTGTCTACCTTAGAGAATGCGGGCTATCCATCAGAAAGCAGTGCTCCTTTGGAGTGCCTTCTGGACCATCAGATGTGATAAAGCCACTATGGACATCTCCTCCTTCCAATTGACCCAACAGCACCAACAGCCCAAGTAACCCCAGCACTACTCTGCAAAGCCTAGGGCTTTAGGCTTAGGTCTTGTGCCAGTCTGAAGGCAGAAACTCTTAGTACTGTGACTCATTTCTCATCTATACTTCCTCCACAGGCTACCCTTGTAGCGCAGCTGTGATCTCTTGGTCGGGCACTGCCACTGCCCCTAGAACGAAGGAAGCTTCCTAAGATCAAGCTACCCCGTGATGCCTAACAAAGGGAGGCAAATCAGACTCTTTCAGAGGGATGCTATAGCCTCGGGCTTCTACTTGCAGGTCACTGGCTGTGAATCCATGGGAACGTGATACATTAAAACATAATGGCTTTCTCATGCTTAAAATAGAAACCCAGCTATTCTGGCAGTTTCTGTCTGCTATTCTCCTTAGCCTCTGCTGGGAAAGGATTTTTGCTAAAAACAACTCTGCCTGTTAGACTCCTGAAGAATATTCCATAACTGCCTGAGGGGAGCAGATAAGTACTAGTTTAAATGCAGAACCCTTCTGTAACGAGCTCTAAATAAAACGTAAGACAAATAAATCCCATGTCATCCCTCGGTTTGTCAGGAACAAGAGCTCAAAAAGGAAGGGGCAGAAGAAAGTGGCCCCTGATCTCCCCATCCAATGATGGCTGTTAAGGCCAGGTGGATCCACCAGCTAAGGCCTTGCTTGGTCTGCAGAATGAGTGAGACTTGTGGCCCCTGATCTTCCCATCCTCCCCTGACTACCACACTCTGCCTCAAGCACACCATCTCTCAGTCAACAGCAATGCTCTCTCTCAGGACATTCAACAGGAATAACAACAACAATAATAATAACATTCAACAATAATAATAATGAAATTATTCAATGATAATTTATACTGATGGCATTTCGGATGCGATGAAAGACCAAGTTGTTAGCTGCCTGTTCGTATGAAGTATGATTTCTGACTGAAGAATAAGCTGTATCTATTTCCTTATTTTAATTTTGCAGGGTAAAACTGAGAGGCAGACCACTTGGCTGGCACGCTGGAGATCCTGGGTTCAATCACTGCTGTGGAAATGGGGAGATTATTCATGTTCATGATGTAATTAAAAAATCACGAGGACTTCATTTTCCTTTGGCTGGTCCTACGGCAGCCCTGTGTACGTTCATTTCTGATAACCGCAGGTGTACGGAGGATTCTGTTTTCTCAAACACGTGCTTTAGTAGAGAAACAGGAAGTGACTGTATCGTCCTCAAAGGTGGTCTGTAAGACCAAAGAGAAAGGGAGCCGTCAAACTCCTGAGAGAATTCACACTACAGAACTGCTAGGTTCTGTAGAGCCCTCTCTCCGTCTCTAGGAGAAGCACCTGGGAACATTGAACATCAGATGCTGATGTACCATTTTTTAGCACTTCCTATGACTAAGCGCGTTTAAGTTTCGCAAGATGATGGCGTCATCATGAGATGCTGATGCCAGTTGGCTTTAGCTTGCACGCTATTCCTTCAATGTTCTGGGGTGAACAAGAGCTTCCAGTTACTCACAGGCCCAACAGGAACCTCACAACCAGGTTCTGAGTCTCATACAAATATCTCTGAAGATTAAACTTACTTTATACAGGTCACGGGTCACTTAATGATGGGACATATTCTGAAACCAGGTCACAGGACTATTTTGTCTTTGTCAGAAATAACTAAGGGCTTACACAGATTACAACAGCCCGTGAGAGCTGGGCGTGGTGGCGTGTATCTATGATCCTAGCACTTAGAAGGCTTAGATGGCAGGCTGAGGAGTTTGCGGCCAGTGTGAGCTGTGCAATGAGACCCAAAAGCAAAACTTTAGTATCACATGGGTCATATTCACAGGTGGCTCATTACTGATAGTACTGACATTATGTGACAGCTGATCACATGATTTAGGCCATAATTATAATAACTGGCATTCATGAAGCAATTTCTACAGGCAAACTTCCACATACCCACATTTAATATTTTATGAGTCTTCTAATAAGCGCCTCACTTTAATGCTATGAGAAAGCGAAATCTTGGGGCAGAAGAGTGACTTCCGTCAAGAGCTCAGGGCTCTGAAGCCAGTGTGGGTGAGAGGAACTTTTAGCAGGTTTCTACTGATAAACTGTTCTAGACTAGGAAGGGATTTGAGTCATAAACAGCAGCTCCCAGGGCCCGAGCCAGCCCCGTTCTCACAGGCACCACCTTCTTCTTCATGGACCCCCAGCTAAATCTGCTGTCTGAGTCTGCAGCTCAGTGAGTTCTGTTGGCCCTGGTGAATGCAGTCTAGGTGGGGGTTTGGGGATAAAGAGTTGACTTCCAAGTCAGGGGCCTAGAAGAACAGTGAGTTCATGGCTCTCTCTCCCCTATTGCTCACGGGATATGGCTCTCCCTCACTCCCAGAAGTTGGGTGAGAGACTTCATTTGGATCCATTCTAAACCTTTGGAAATCGGAGAGCTAAACTTAAAACTCCGGAATGCCCCCTGGGCTTTTCTTCAGAGCCACAGAGCACCCAGGCACAAACCACCCTACAGGAACAGAGTTTGAATACCCACAACTGCTCCAAGCCAAGGCGGTCCCTGCTAGTTAGCCAGTCCCATTTAGGAAGTATAACTTTCCTGGGCATATTTGACCTACCAAGAACTTTTACAAGTCAGCGTTGATGGAACATTCAAAAATTATCATCATTCTGAATTCTTGACAGAGATTTTGCCTGTGTAAACCAAGAAAATGTCCACCCGTTCACCCCCAGAATATTTGCCGCTTGCAGACTGCTCCCTGCAGAGGTGGCTCCTGCTGAAGTGACTACATTTGCCTCCTTGGTCCAGCTGTGGAACACAAACCTTGCTCCTTACTTGTCTGTATGTAATAACCCTGTCTCTGTTCAGCTCTGTAGAATAAGCAGTGAGCTTCTAGGGTGCTGGGGATTTTCTCC
This sequence comes from Microtus agrestis, assembly GCA_902806775.1. Taxonomy (NCBI): domain Eukaryota; kingdom Metazoa; phylum Chordata; class Mammalia; order Rodentia; family Cricetidae; genus Microtus; species Microtus agrestis. The sequence goes on along the minus strand of CADCXT010001893.1, from coordinate 1,188,015 downwards.
AGCAGAGGGCCCACCCGACCTCAGCTTTCTGTGTGTCTGACATTTCTTCATTCCCAGCACAACCCATCGGGTCCAAGTCCCTGGAGCCACGTGAAGGACACAGCAGGTGTCGGTGGGTGGTTTTAAAGTTTCTGGGTCATTCTTGCAAACAGGCTTAGAGTTGTCCATCACAAAGAGGTCACGCTCTACCAAAGCAGATCTTGGTTTCTGTTATCTGCCCTCCACTGGGCATCTTTGTTAAATACCCCCACTGTATGCCTCAGTGCACACAGACCCGGGCTGACACAAACTGTGGCTTGCGACCTAGCTCCATACGATTAGAGAGAGCACGGGTGTGAATTTAAATTACAAACAGACCCAGAGTCTTGCAAGACGTTTAAAGGTAAGTCAGAAACAAAGGGTCATATGAAAGAATCTACAAACAGTCAAGTGCAGAACTGTTGTCAGTGCCTGGGACTGGAACCCAGCAGGAAGGATGGGGGGCAAGCAGTCCGGGATTCCCTCAGCCAGACTTGGGGTTTGCTGCCAAGGAGGCAAGCCTGCGAGCCATTCAGAGACAACCAGGAGAGTTCTGCTTTAAGGCTTGTGTAGAGCAATGGGGGACAGTCTTAAATAGGGACCCACTAACGAGATGCCCGGGACAGACGGCGGGTGAAGACAGATTGACTTCGGGGAACTATGGAAACCTGAGCTGAAGAGCACCATGTGGACAGCCAGGTTCTCTCTAGAAGTGTGAGCAGATGCAACTCACTGGGACCAGTCGGTTGTGAAGCCTAACTTTCTAACGTGGTGGGCTGTGGAGAGGAGAGAGCGTCCACTCTAGATGGCCCGCCCCCAGAGTGCTCCCTCTAGTCAGGAGGGCTGTTTGAGGTGCTGTTTCTCCACCAGAAAACCCTGCGACAGCTTCCAGGAAGTATTCACACCAGGGGCAGCGCACCTAGGGATGGTGGTTAGCTGAGCAGCAAAGATGATAAAGAACTGGTAGACACACTGTGCTAGGCGAGGCTGTGGATTCTTCAGCCCTGAAAACCCCCCAGGCACTGTGGCTGTTAGCTGTTGTGGGCTTAAACACAAATGGAGACGTACATTTAAATAGCCATTTTCTATAATAGCCAATCCAAGTGATTCTGCCTAAAGCCTTATTTTCTATTGTTTTAACTATTTTCATTGGCGTTAAAAATTTTTCATTTTCATTGTACAAAGTGAGTTTTACTAAGACATTTTCATTCATGTCTGTCACACGCACGTGGTCATGTTCACCGTCCTTATACCTCATGAGCCCGTCTTCCCCCCAAGTCTAATTTTTATTTTCACATCATACAGATTACTGATGTGTCTTTTCTCCAACATATGCTTTTGACTGCTTTGTCCAACCTCCACCCATCCCTCCCGTCTTTGACTGTCTTGTGCAGGGCCATGCTGCTTTGTTACTACGGCTCTTAGTAAAGCTTGCGGTCAGGTCGCAGGAAAGCCCAGCACTGTTCTTTTTGCATGCGACTGTTTGGGCCGCTTGGACTCTTCTGTGCTTCCGCATGAGTTTTAGGATTTTTCAAACTTTCCAAACGGGATTCTGGAGAGTGTGCAAACTACCACAGGTCGTTTTCGGTAGTCACCGTCTAGCAGACTATTAATTTCGTGGGGTTTGGGGCTTGCTCTCTTCAGGGCTGTGAAATTGTTGTGCATATTCCCGGGCACTTGTGAAGCTGTTGTGAACAGGGCAAAGCTGATCTCTAGCACCAGCCCAAGAGCAGAACACAAACTGCAGGAGCAATCACGCTGGCGCTTGCTACAAAAAGCCGACGGATAACACAATTCAGTGCTGTGGATACTAAGGGTGGCTACTGGGGTGGGAATGCAAAGAAAATATCCAGTCTGCCAGACTCCCAGACTGATCCTTGACCGTGGTGATGTCTTCAGGGATTGCACTTCTCCTTTTAGCCTGGCTCCCCCAAAGGCAACATGAACCTCAGAGGGGAGATAGAGTCATAGACTAGAACCATGCAACCAACTCTTAGAAACGGTGGCTGGAGAGACCCATTCAATCGAGTCTCTTCCAGTAGCAGATATCCCAAATGATTCTGCCATTTAATTCAGTGTGTTGCTCTATCTTGGCCTCCAAGTTAAATAAAAGAAGGGACTTCAACTTAACTCCTCACCGCCATCCACCGGCCCCTCCTGCTATCTCTCTCCCAGTTTCTGCTCTGCTCCCCGGAGCTGTAATCTCCCTGCTTTCGACTTTCTCATACATTCTTAGTGTCCTTTTTACTTCCATGTCCTAGAATGTATATTAAATGTAAAAACTACATGTATTCAACCCCAAATTTCACATGAGAGAAAGCATGCAATTTCTGAGTTATTTTACTTAACATCAAGACCCATCCTTAGAAAGAAGAGTAATCAAATCCTGGTTCCCTGTAAAAGACCTCATCCCTATCATTTAGACGAGGTGGAGGCACAGCATTTAACTGGCAGGGGGCACTTGACGTTTTAACAAAAATGGTTCATCTTGAGGCTGTGTTAACTGGCCCAGACCACTACTTGTCTTGTTGAGAAAGAGTACAGGGTGAGGCAGCATGTCTACGCGGCCATTTTATCAGCTTCTGTGTCCTCACAAACTCTTCCCACAGCACCAAGGACAGGTGTCCCCACCGACAGCCTACAGCTGAGAGAACCAGAGCTTGGGAAATGTAGCACAGGAGGGGTGAACTCAAGTAAGAGACACGGAAGTAGGAAGATGCCATAATGGCAGATCTCTGTGAGTCTGAGGCCAGCCCGGGGTGCAGAATGACCAGGACAACCAAGGCTCCACAGAGAAACCCTGTGTCCAAAAGGAAAGAGGGAGGGAGGGAGGGAAGAAAAGAAAAGAAAATCAAGGACAAGAGGCTGAAGACCGTGAAACAATGTTTGTTCTTTCAGCAGGGCACAATGACATCAAGGAGAGAAGCCACGACAAAGTAAATTATGACCCTTTTCCTGCTGAGGCTGGTTAGTTTATACACAAGCTGGCGAGAAATACAGCCTGGTAATTTTTTAGTTTGTTTGTCCCAGAGTATTTTCTTAGGGTGAAGTATTTTTGCTTAGTTAAGAAGGGAGCAGTGTTAGACACCATCACACATGACGCCTGCAGTGGAAACCTGGGATGTGTGAGCTCTGTCATTACTTATGCAGCCTTGGACAAGCTACACTGATTTTGTGGCCTGTCTATCTGTCCACTGGGGCCTTTGCAGGAGGTAGAATATAAGGGCCTTCGAATCAAGGTCATTCATTACTCCTTAGACAGCTCAAGCCACCATCATAAATAAGCTCAGAGCTCCCAAAGCCACCTCATGTTCTACAGAGGAGCCAGAGAGGGGCTAACGGAGGAGTCACGTGATACCGCTCCCATAAAGATTCTAATGGCAGGATTCAGAGAATATCCTGTTTCCAAAGCAGAAGAGGGTCCTGGAGGGTGGGTGGACCCCAGAGAGGGCCACTGCTCCTTGCCTTTGGTACCCCCCTCCCGTTGTCTCCACTCTTTCTAATATTCTTTTTGGAAAACTTTCCCCGAATTCTAGGAACCGCTTAAGCAAACTAAGTATACACCGAAGGAAAGCGTTAGGGAGCCCGGATCTCAGAAGCGGACATCCCACTACTTAGTTTGGCTCGGCTCTGAATGACAGAAACCTGTGGAATCTCATGCTATTTGGGACGGAGTGTTGGACTGACTGACACTCTTGGCTGGTGTCTGATAGCGAAAGTGTGGGGCGCTATGCTGTGGGCTTGCTTGCTCCCAGCAGCCTCCTGGCTTCCCCCGACGGGGGCAGTGTGGCAGGGGAGAGCTGGGACTTTAAGAGCCCGAACAAAAGAAGGGGGGGGCATATTGCTGCTGCTGAAGTGTGGATTCTGTGGGGACTTCGCTCACTAAAGAGCCAGTTCTGAGCTTAAGGTCGGTCTGAAGGCGCACGTGACTTCCGGAATAATCTGAGTACCACGTGCACCTCTATCAATTAGGAAAAAGATTTCAACATTTAACTTCCTCGTTGGTCATGATATCTCAGAGTGATTTATGCGGCAAAACTGTATTTAAAGTATCACTGTCAGTTTTCTCCGTTCCAGTACAAAGGCACCGCTATTACCCGTGCACAAGCATCCTGGTGTGCGCGCCGCTATCCTATCCGAAGGTCAAGAAACTGAAAACTTTATTTCCATCATCCCTTGTCTAAAGGGCGTGACAGCGGCTGATGCAGAAGCATACACACAATTACCCCTGACACGGAACTGAAAACAGCACACACGATGGTCAGTCATAGGACGTTTTATTTTAAAAACAGCACGCAGCGAAGAAACCGCACACAGCACCTGCCATACCTCTGCCTCTGAACTGCTTCTTCTCTGTGATGTGTTAGGTTACAGTCTCAGCTTCTTACAGTTACAGTATCCTTAAAGGCAGCGACGTCAACTACTTTGAAACGGTTCCGTTAACACTGTCAACTGCTTAAAACATCTTCCTTTCAGTATTCTACGGTTGCCCACACTAACGGCACAACAATGTGTCACACTGCTGACAGGTATCTGCACCACCAACTCCCGACTCTATGTCTAACACAACTGCGACCTAAAGCAAGCATTTTCCTACATCAGTATACTCAGCTACTTTTCTCAAAAATATTTCCATTCTGAAATAGGTTTTTGTAAGATACAATAATTTCATCTTTTTATTACTAACAGAGCTCATGCTGTATTTTTTCTCCTCAAAATATATTTGATATAATCTGTGCAAAATGTCAAGTTCTGTATAAGTATGTACCTTATTTTGAAAAAGTTTATAAAATATAGCGCCTAAAAACAACCTCAACATTAGACAATAGAGAAAGAAACATGTCAGACAAAGCCTAATTCGTCACGTGAGAAACTAAGTATGTTCTTAAAGCTCAGGTATACATTCCTTGAAAATACTAAGAATGCACTTTGGTCATTATCGACAGATTAGAACACAGGCAAATGGAACACAACGCTGTGTGCCGTTTCCTACACAAAGAGCACTCTACCAGGAGGCTGACCTCAGGCTAGTCAAAGGAACAGGAAGAGCAACATGGCGTCACGTGGCTCTGTCCTCTGCACATTCCTGATATTAAGAGTGATTCGGGAATGAGAACTGCACCAATCAAATAAATTATTTACACTTAATTATTTAAACCCCTTAAAATACACTAAAGTATGAATATATTCAATGTGACTTTGCACCAAGAAAATTCTAGACTGTTTCAAATACGTTCTTTGTTTTAGAAACCAAATGCTTGGCTCAAACAAAGCTATCGCAAAAAATATTTTGCTTCACGTATTTCTTAAAACTCTACTGATTGTACAGATGTAACAACTTAGGATCAAGGCCAGATGCAGGGGACTATTGTATCTGCCCTATTTATCTATCAGGAAACATGATAAGCTCCCTCGGGACACTTGACAAGTTACTGAAGGGAGAGAAGCTAGCTTTCCGAGTTAAAAGCATCTAAAAATAGCCCTTAGATAATGGAGCAGGAGGAGGGGTGCACCAGATTAAATTCAGAGGTTAGGAGTGGTATAACCAAGCTGTCGTTTCAGAAGATATGGAAATTTTATAACTAGCAATCAGATAAGTATTTTGTTGGTTCTTAGCTTTACTTAAGTGTGGTAGGAACAGCATAAGCTCTAGTGTACCATGGGAAATTCTTTTGAGTAACGTAGCATACTTTAGTAAAAGCGGTAGGCACTTCACTTATGAGACGAGGCAGACCTCACTCAAAAGGATACCGTATTCTGCCCTAGTACGCTGTAACGCATCCCACATAAAGATAATACACCGAAAGTAACAATCTTAAAAAGTGCACGCACTGAGCGTGCACAGCTGGAGCTGTGCAAACAGCTCAGTGTTTCAAATAAATACATTTATCACTAATTTTTATCAAAATATTTTACAGTATGGTAACCATTTACAATTATTGCTCCATAGGGTTTTATTATCAAAGAGCACTTGTTGACCTGTGACATAATACCATATAGTAATACTGAAGGGTGCTTCAGCTGCAGCTTCGTCGGCTTACATCCCAGCACTGTTCTGAGAGATTTCAAGAGCGACCCCGAGTGGATCCTGGTTCACCAAGGTAAATGTTCTGTGTGTTTAGCTGCGTCCGATGCACTATTTCGGAGCTGAAGTTTTCCTCAAGTAAGGCAAGTTCACGGCATTGATGCAGAAACAGTGCTTAGCGATGGCTTTGAGTTTCCCGATGTGTCGATTACTTATGGACGATTACCAGGACCTCAGGTTTCCGGGTCGGTTTTGTCACCCTTTCAACAGCTAAGAACTTCAATGCTTTAAAGAGACTAAAACCAATGTAAAAAAAAAAAAAATGAAAGAAATACACACACAGACACACAAGAACAAAAACAGTAAACAAGCAAAATAAATAAAAGAATTGCACTATGCAGTCTGATGTAAACACTTGGTTCCCAGCAGACTCCGGGGCAGAGGCAGCGACTGCTTCCGGACAGCTTCCTCAGCACTCTCGCTCTGGAACATGGGCCACCTCTTCATGTCTCAACGTCAGGACTTAATCTTCCACAGCTACGGAAAAATGTTGCAAGTCATGATAGTCATTAACATGGAAGCTTAGGTCCTACTGCACACTATCCTTAAACTCCACTCCCAGGTGCAGAGTTTCCTCCGTCACCTCCTTTAAAGACGCGTCTGAACCACCGCAGTGGACATCAGGTCGCTCTTGTTGGCTTTTACTGGGAAATGTCAGCATACACCCAATATTTGTTTACTATGTTCTTTCTAACCCTTACTAACACTATACATGTATCACAGGATATACCCATTACTACACAAATAATACAGTTTTGGGCCCAGAGGAGACTATGGCTCTTTCTGTTGAATCATTAGAATCAATTTCAATTAATGAGGAAAAGCAAATCTTTCCTTTATGTACCCCAGAAGAGTCCTATAATAATGAATTCTGTTCCAGATTAGAAGTTCTATCAATATGAGAATCCATGCCTGTAAGTAAGTCCCTGAAGTTAAATGTGTAGCCACTGCTAATAACTGTACAAACTTGTTAAAACAGCCCCACAATGCATGTGAAATCTCAAAAGGGAAACGGGGTTAAAGAAAATGACACAGGCTTGCAGGCTTTTACCTTTAAGTTGAACCCAAGCAGGTCACTGATGACGCCAGAGACAGCGGACAGGATGACGACCTGGGTGATGTTGTAGAGCAGCGGGTTCATCGTGAGTCCATACAGCCTGAAGGGGCTGTCCAGCTCCGGGGGCGACAGACACAGTTTAGCTCAGCGGGTTCATCGTGAGTCCATACAGCCTGAAGGGGCTGTCCAGCTCCTGGGGGCAGACAGACACAGTGTTAGCTCAGAGGGTTCATCGTGAGTCCGTACAGCCTGAAGGGGCTGTCCAGCTCCTGGGGGCAGACAGACACAGTGTTAGCTCAGCAGGTTCATTGTGAGTCCGTACAGCCTGAGGGGGCTGTCCAGCTCCTGGGGGCAGACACAGTGTTAGCCAGCCTGAGGGCCAGCCCTGGAGACACAGTGTTAGCTAGCCGAAGGGCTGTCCAGCTCCTGGGGGCAGACACAATGTTAGCCCAGGTCCTGCAGCAACTCCAGTTAAACAAAACCCCCATAGGCAAAAGAGAGCTAAAAAAAAAAAAAAATCACTATTCGAAAAATTATAAATTATGAATAATTTTAGAAAATACAAACTTACCTACATTTGGAATAAGAAAATAATTTTATAAATTGTTTACTTCAATTCTTGTTACCAATGGATGCCTAGTGAAGTCTTGGTCTAATAGCTATAGATTAGAGAACGCACTTTGGGACACGAGCTGGACCAGAAGCTAAGGGAGCACTGCTCCCTCTCACCTGAGTCCATTCATCTTCAAATGCACAAATACTGACGATTCGAATATTGAAAGGTTTGTTACACAGGCACCGGGCTGGGCTCTGGGAAGGCAAGCTCAGTCCTAGCACAGAAGGACTTTATAGCTCAGCGATCATGCAGAGTCAAGTGAGGTCCTCCGAAGAGCAGGCTTGTGGGGGCCAGGGCTAGAGAATGGCTGCAGGCTGCTGAGCCCCCCCCACCCCCCACCCCCACACACACACATGAAGGAGCGCACCGACTTAGAGGGTTGAGACCTCCGCAGCCAGACTTGGCCCAGCACTAAAGGAACTGAAGCCGGGGTGTGTGTGTGACATGGCAGTATGGCCAGGGAGGAGGGTGGAGGGGCTCGGGGCTGGTGATGTGGGGATAAAGAGCAGTAACAGAAGCAGGGGGGTGCTTTAGGTTCAGGGTGGTACTGATAGAAGGGGAGAGGCCAGAGGGCACGAGCCCCGAATCTCGGCCTTGTGAGTGCTTGGCTGGTCTCAATCAGAGCATCCCGTGCTCTGCCTTGGGTTAAATGCAATCAACAATTCCCTATCTCGTTACCCTCTCCCAACCTCCTGAGTATTTCTGATGCCCAGTTTCCCACGAGTCACAGTCTACACTCAATCAATACCTTAGTTGACAGAGGACCTAACCCTATCACTGTGTCAAAACTCATTTCATACCAGTCTCTGAAGACTCGAAACTCTTGTAGGATGCTCAATTAGTTATAGAAATTAATATCCTTAAATAGATTTTAGTTTCGACAAAGGAAAGCATGGAGAGCCAGGCCTGGCGGGACACCTGTGATCCCAGCACTTGCGAGACTGAGTCAGAAGTCACCCTGGGCAACACAGTTAATACCGAGACAATGAAATATATAAAACAAGCAACTTCTGAGTTAACGTCCCATCTTTTGTGAAACATTTCCTAGTATTCTAGATAAAACTGACTAAACACACACACAGCAAAAACAGCATTATAATACAACATTAGGAAACGCCTTGACATACTTTTCAAAGACATTCGTTGGATTACGTAAGCAACGAAGAGCAGAGCACGAATGTGCTCAGATGCGATCTCATGCTGACATCTAGAGCCAAGGCAGGTCCACGGAGACCAGGTTCGCCGGTCAGAAGAGCACACCCTCACCCATCCCAGCTCTGCGCTCACCTTCAGGAGTTTAGTAGCCAGCTTCAAAACATTGTTCACGAGTGTCAGTTCCTCCTTTTTGTTCGGTTTCTTCTCCATCTTCAAGTAGAGGTTTATCTTTTATATAAAAGAACCCCATAGGCAAAATAATTTAAAATTGTAACATACATGCTTTTCTTTTGTGGCACTGGGGACTGAGTCTAGGGCCTCATGCACGCTACCCAATCATTTTACCGATGAGTTATACCCCCAGACCACAAATACATTGTTTTTTGAAAAGAAAATTATTTAGACAACATTTTTTTCCCATTTATTTTACATACCGACCACAGTTCCCCCACCCCTTCTCCTCCATCGCCATCAGAAAGGGACTGGCCTCTTGCGAGCTCCCGCAAGGCGGGGCATATCAAGTTGAGGGAGTCCAGCATGGGGAACAGGTTCCCATAGGCCAGCTAAGCACCAGGGACAGGTCCTGATCTCACCGCTAGGAGCCTTACAAAGAAACCAAGCTAAACTATCACACACATGCAGAGGGCCTCGGTGGGTCCCAGAAAGGCTCCCTAGCTGTTGGTCCAGTGTCCATGAGCTCCCACAAGCTCAGGTCAGCTGTTTCTGTGGGTTCTCCTCTCACGACCCCCACAAATACATTCTTAAACAGATCTAAAAGGCAGTCACCACAGTATTAATAGTGAGTTTCTAGGTATTACATTACAAATGATTTTTAATGTTTATACATTACTATATATTTCAAATCTTATAATGAACTTATTTAATAATAAGAAAACTTAAAAAAGGTAAACATTGTATTCTCAGGGCCAGATCAACTTAACTTAGAAAATAAAGAGAAACAGAATAAACTCAACAAACTGGCTCATGATTTTTTTTAACTCTGAAAGCAATGCAAATATTCGCTATCTTTATTACCCATCTCTGATACTTTTGGGGTGCTGCCCAGCTTAGTTACCCTGTCTGGAAAGGCTCTAGCTCTAGGCCGCTCACACACTGTACTCACTCACTTATCCATCTTCCCTCTTTACTCAGGCAGTCACAGCCCAGCCATGGACTAGTGGACTAACAATGATCTGGTCGAGAGAGGTTCTGGGTGCTATGACCTGGGCAGCTGGTAACGTCAGCAAAAATCATAATATGGAAACCCAAATCACGTAGGCCAGCACAGGGTCGGGAGTCCACAGGGGAACAGGACAGGAGGTGCAGGAGGAGGTGAATGGGGAGCCATGAGGAAGTGGCTGACCATGAGACCCAGTGACTGTTAGAGACGATTATCTTTGTGGTAACTTTCCTCTTCCATCTAACTTGAGCCTATTTATCTACTGAGTATTTAAAATACAAGCTCTTCCTAACTAAAATATTCACACAAGGTCATTGGCAAACATTTGTACAACTCTTATGGAATAGCAAGAAGAAATACTTAGCAAATTCATATAAAATTAAATCAATTATCCAAATTATTATGCTTTGCTCTTTTTATCGAATAAAAATTTAAATTTTCTCTAACATGGTTTTGTTACAATGCAAAGCGATCATGTCCCACTAACGATGTAAAATCTATCATTTTACAAACACTATTCTCTTCCTGCCGAATGAAAATGGGACGTAAAACTGCGGGTTAGATGTGAGATTTGGATCAAGGCGGAAATACCGAAGAAAGGTTTGCATACTATCAAAATTTAACTTTAGCTTCAAAGCATAAATGACCTTAATCAAATAAAAAAATATGCTCCTGAAAAATAGGAAATAAGCAAAAATATTGTAATTTGTATGTACACATGGGCTGGTCAGATGTCTCACAGGGAAAGGTTTTCTGCCAGGACTGACAGCCTGAGGTGGATCCCTGGACTATACATTATAGGACAGAACTGATGATGGCAAGTTGTCCTTTCTCTCTCTCTCTCTCCCTCTCCTCCTCTCCTCCCTTCCTTCCTTCCTTCCTTCCTTCCTTCCTTCCTTCCTTCCTTCCTTCCTTCCTTCCCTCCCTCTCTCTCTCTTCCTCTCCCCTCTCCTCCCTCCCTCCCTCTCTTCCTCTCCCTCTCTCCCTCCCTCCCTCCCTCTCTCTCTTCCTCTCCCTCTCCTCCCTCCCTCCCTCCCTCTCTCTCTCTCTCCTCTCCCCTCTCCTCCCTCCCTCCCTCCCTCTCTCTCTTCCTCTCCTCCCTCCCTCCCTCCCTCCCTCCCTCCCTCTCTCTCTTCCTCTCTCCTCTCCCCTCCCTCCTCCCTCCCTCTCTCTCTCTCTCCTCTCCCCTCTTCCCTCCCTCCCTCTCTCTCTCCTCTCCCCTCTCTTCCCTCCCTCCCTCTCCTCCCTCCTTCCCTCCCTTCCCCCTCTCTCTTCCTCTCCCTCTCCTCCCTCCCTCCCTCTCTCTCTCTCTCTCTTCTCCCCTCTCCTCCCTCCCTCCCTCCCTCCCTCTCTCCCTCTCCCTCTCCCCTCTCTCCCTCTCTCCCTCTCTCCCTCTCTCTCTCTCTCTCCCTCTCCTCTCTCCCTCTCTCTCTCTCTCTCTCTCTCACACACACACACACACACAGACACACTTGGACTGTGGACGACAGAGCCTCACTGATAACAGAATGAACTCACCTGTTCTGTAAGTAATATTGAGGTATTGCTATATTTCTTGCTTGTCTCTGACCCGAGAGTCACGAACCTCAGGAGGAACAGTGTTAAGGAGATGCACCAGATCACCAGCTCCCAGTTGTAGTGACAGTTGAGGAAGATCTCGTGCACGTGCAGCAGCTGGGGAGCACAGAGCATCAGTGTGAGCGGCTCACCTCGCTTCAGAACAAGACGCCACTTTACAGGACTGCTCGTGAACGGAGCAGTGTGTTTTTAGGACAGTTATCATGAAATACTGCTGCACATCAGAAGTACAGAGAATAACATAACCGATAGTTACAGGTTCTGACAGTTGTACTTTTAAAATATTAATATTTTACAGTATTTACTTCAGATTGAAACAATATTTCAAATTTAGTCAAAACCTTTAACATTTTCTTTGTTCCTGCTTTTTGAACCAACACAACTCTACCCGAAGGTAAAATTTGTGTTTATCTTTTCCATGCAGGTTTTTAATAATTTATAAAAAAAACAAACCCCTATTCATCCTGTGGCTTTATTTTTCCTTTCCTAGTACCGGGGACACAGCCAGAGCTTTGTGCAGGCCGGGCGAGTGGTTTCCCACTCTATCGTGGCGCTGTACCCCTAACCTTCAACACCCATCCATCTCTCGACTTTTAACACATATCCATGTACTTTCTTTCTCACATCCCCGCTCTCCCCGAGGGAGGCCAGCAGTCCCACGCACATGCCATAATGCATGCATGTGTGATGGTCAGGACAACCCTCAGGAAACCAGTTCTCGACATCCACCATGTTGGTTCTGGGAACTGAGCTCAGATAACCAAACAGGCTTAGAAAAAAAGCACCTTTGCCCTCTGGGCCGTCTGGCCAGCTGCAGGTTTTTTTTTGTTTGTTTTGTTTTTTTTTATTCCGCTGAACCTTGTTTCTAAGATTTACCCATGTTGAAACATTCAGCTTTAAATTAGTTCATTTTAAGCCCTATTAATTATAGTAAAAGAATCAACTATAACGATTTCGGTCTGCTCCAACAATTAGCATTTACGGTGTTGTCAATTTCTTTGTTACCAACAACGCAGCAATGGTCTTGTGTTTCCTTGGCCACATATGCAAGACTTCTGTTAGGTACTAATACGTAGGGATAAAACTATTAGTTCATGGGCAGTCACATCTTCAACTCCATAAGATGGTGCATATTGCATATTGATTTATCTCTAAACAGTGGTACCACTGTATACTCAGCTATGTTTCTTATAACTTTTCTTCTGTTAGGATGATTTTCTTATTGACTTGTGAAGACAGATTGTAAACACATTCCCACTGAAGTCTTGTTTTCCCGGATCTTATCTGGTCACGGATGGTGCCCTTTGTAGTCCATACATTTGATTTGGGATTGGATTTAAAATTTCGTTATGTTTAAATCTCTATCTGTCTAGAATTTATTTTCCGGTATGAAGTACTTCTGATTCTCTCTAGTCTTATTTCACTCCCATCACGTCAACCTTCCTGGGTTGGTTTATGACGGCACTGGATCGTATAATCTGCATGGTTTGCAGGAGTGTTTCATCCACTGAACATTACACTTCTCTATCAACAGCACCGTCTCCCTGTACCGCAGAAGTCAGTCCATATCTCTGCTCAGGCAACATGTTGCTCAAAGCTTTCCGATGAACTCTAGGAAGCTTACTGAAGTTAAAAAGCAAAAAACCAGCATTCTGTTTAAGCGCATGTGGCTGAGATCCCAACCATTCTCTGAAGACGGTCAGCATACATATATACATGTCTGAGGTGTCATGGTGAAACCCATTTACACATACATACATGTATGAGGTGTCATGGTGAAACCCATTATTTTGCAGAATAAATACTAATTCTCTGCTGAGAATCATAATTTGTTTTCTTCATTTATTAAGATACCTGTAATGTTTTCCTTTAGCAAACCATAGGTATGAAATTCCATCAGTGGACTTTCTGAAATTGAAAATCCCTCCACTACAGGGCTAAAGCACCTTAGTCGTGGCTCACAGCTGTGATAGTTCAGGCTTTCCCTCTGAAACATTCTGTTGAAGGGTTTTATATCTAAGGGAATACGTTAACTCCGAGTTTCCCTTTACGTGTTCTCACGTGGTTCAAAGCCTGCACTGTAAGCATGTGTACTATGTGTGTAAAACCTAAAACAATAGGAGATCGAGACAGAATAGTAAGTAATTAGGAAGAACGAGAAGGTGGCAACAAAGACACCCGAGACATGAACGGACGAAAGAGACTGGGACGTGCGGGGGGATTTACAAGAGATGCTCACTGCTGTAGGCTGTGGGGGAGAAGCATCTATGAGGACACACTCGTTCAAAAACAAGATAACGATATCTAACACCCTCTAAGGTAACTGAAAAATACTAAAAATTCTGCTTAGGACCTGAATATTTATCTAGGGACGGATGTAACAAGGTAACTCACCTGAGCACAACAAATAAATACAACTGAGATTGTCAGCAAGAAGGCAGACGAAACGATGACATCCACTGATCTCTGAGGACCTCGACGCTAGGGGAAAAGGGGAAGACACTTTAAAAAGGAGAATTTCCACGCTTTCAGTTAAGGTGCGACAGGCTGGTCATAACCTACATTGCTGAAAGGATACCTAACTTGCCAGATGAACGGTTTTGTAATGTGTTGTTATTCCCTTATAACTTTACAACTGTAAATGTGGTATCTACACAGCATAGATCCCTTAGTGTAACTGTTTTTCACGCTAAACTCACTCAGAGATACATGGACAGCTGAGCTATGATGCTCACACTAAACTCACACTCACAGACACATCTGATATCTGTGTACTGAACTATGGTATCCACCGGGTGCTCAGAGGTCAATGTCAGGGAGATTAATTCAGATTTGTGGGTCAGGAGTGTCTATCTATCTGCCTGGTGAGTGTTCCTAAGAAAGTGGCATTTTACATCATCTCTAGAACAAGATGACATATAGCACTGTCCTAGGAGAGGAAGATGGTTTCCAGAGAGCCAGGAGACAGATAGGAGAGCAAGGCCCAGACCACGAACAGCAGCCAGAACATACTAAGGCTCTGTTCCTTATCCGAGAGTAACAGACTTCCAGAGAGGCGAGAAAACTGTATGATTCTGGCAGGCTGAAGACAGTAACGGAAGGAAGGAACGCTAACGCCAGAGAAGCAGCTGAGAAACAGATGACAAGGGTCGCAATAGGGCTGTGGACACGGAAACAAGGATTGGGAACAGATTCAAGACGTATTCTGGGAGCAGAAAGGACTGAATGCCGGAGACCAGGACAGAAGCTGCAAGGATAATTTAGTTCTAATTAAGAGCGAATGGAACATGATTAACATTAAGCGAATTTTTCAGAATAGAATCAACAATGTATAAAAGAATATAGCACCTACTTAGGGTTCGGAATTTTAAACTAAACCAAGCAAGAAAATCATATTCATCCTTCATGAAACATAAATGTAACAATGAGGGAAAAACTGTCAATTTATAGCATTTCCTAATATACACTGAGTTAAATTTAAAAAAACCAAACTGATAAAGAGAACAATGAAATTTTAAAATGTAAAAGCAAATAATTTTTTCTATTTCTTTGTTACTTCAGAAGAAAAGATCTAGTTCAGTGGATTCTTGGTCTTTGGGACAACTTTATCATTCACTGTTTGCATAAACATCCTTGAACATGTCTGCATACTCCATAAATAGTAAACCTCACTGTTATTTACTATAAAAAGAATCCCCAGGAAAAATGGTATTATTAAAATCATTATTATTGAATCATACAGTTTTCTCGCCTCTCTGGAAGTCTGTTACTCTCGGGTCTATTTCCTAGGGTCTAGCGTTTTCACACCACGTCCACAAACATCAATATTATTTAAGCCATCGAAGATGGAGCAGCACGTAGGGACAGCTTTGTACAGTGACTTAGAAGAGCACTGGTTAAAGTCCCCAAGATTGGTTTATAAGTAGGGGGCTCCCTCTGCTGGTTCGTGAGGACTATTCTAGGGAAAAAACAGAAATCCTTAATCCAGCCTTTGGATGAGAAATTGTTGGCTCTATTAACAACCCCCACACCTACAGACAAGACGTGGTAACTGCTGGGAAAGATATATATTAAGAGCGCATGTATCACTAGCACTCTACCTTGAGATAGGAACGGAGAGACAGCCACATCTTTATATTCTGCACTTTCTTCAACCGAAAATGAGGAACCTCAGATTTCCGAGCTCTCCTTGCAGATGTCAAGTGTCCAAAGAGTTTTGCAAAGAGCAGTCGCTAAAAAAGATTAAGGTGAAGATTACTGTATAAAATATTGCATAATTTATATAATTATTATATGAAATATGAATTGTTATGACTTAATATAAAAGCAAACAAACAATTACGTCACAGTGTCCTGTGAACTACGAACACACCTAAGGAACACTTTGAGGGCTACGAAAGGGTGAACTAGTATTCTTCAGACTCACTTGTTTATATGTTCGTTCTGCTACACACAGCAAAAAAAAGAAGATCCAGACAAGAGATACTCGAACCACAAAGCTTATGAGGACCATAGAGAGAACCATGAAATCTTCGTTAGAACCAACAGCGATCACACAAAGCTCTGAGGCGGAATGGGCTGTGAGTTGCTCCAAGTCTGTTGCTTGGGACAGTCGGAAAACAAACGGAGTTAAGCCCAGGATTAGGGAAACAGCATTTCCAAATATCTGGTATCCTATACCTGGTACATGGCTGTTCACCTTAGGAAGTAGGGGTGGAGGGGAAGAAGAAGAGAAAGTGGACATAAATCAAATTTAAGGTAAAATGAATTCTAATGAAACTTCACTTTTTTATAATAGGATTTAAATTTTTTTAAATTTAATACATTATGAAAGAGCCTGTTACACATTAATCACAAGATCTATAATTGATAAGTAGATGAAAGGAAGCTCAATCTCAGAGAAAACTATGCAAGTTATCATTTTAAGTTAGAAATATTTACAAATATTAGAGTGTTGAGATCAATACCACATTAAACCCAATTTGTTGAAGGAAAAGTTGAGGCGCCAATGAGACGGCACAGCAGATAGAGACACCTGTCATCAGCCCTGACAACTGAGGGCCATCCCTAGGACCCACACATGGAGGAGAAAACCGCTTCTGAAAGGGTCCTCTGACTTCCACAACGCACTGTGACACATGCATTCTAGCCCCAAAACAATAAATGGAACTTAAATGTTTAAATTTAAACAAAAATGTAAAAAAAAAAAGGTGCCGGTGGTAGCGGTGCATGTCTTTAATCCCAGCACTCAGGAGGCAGAGGCAGATCTCTCTCTGAGTTCGAGGCCAGAGCCCGGTCTACAGAGTTTCAGAACAGCCAGGATTACACAGAGAAACCCTGTCTCGACTAATCCTCCAAAGAGGAGAAAAAAGTAACTATTCAATAAATCGTTAACTTTCACCGTGTCCCTAAAGGACACCAGTTCAGAACTCACTCTGTTCATTATCATCCCGCTGATCTCAAGCACAGACAGGTCTGCCTTCTTACAGTCATTGCCTTCCCACACGATGGCACTGACTTTCTCCAAGCCCGGGTGGGAACTGTGAAGCCAAGGCAAATGAGTCTACAAAAGAGAGAAACACACTTATTACATTCACAGATAAAAGTGTCCACAAAATGACACATAGCTGTATGTGGAGTAAAATCACAACTACACTAAATAAAAATTGGTAAATTTGTAAGTGGAACATATTTATCTGTATAGTAGCCATATCTATGCACATACAATTTTAGCTACATTAAAACATCAATTAAAATTAGTTATACATTAAACAGATCACATAAGAAACTGTAGTTATAAAAATGTAGAACCTTAACAAATATCCTGTAAGTTAAATATGCAGCAAAATATGTTAGCAAAAGTACTTAGCTGTCATCCAACCTATTTAAGGCTAAAAAACATTGATGCCAAATATTAACTGATTTTGTTACTTTTGTGGCATTCTAAAACAGCATTTCTGGAAAGGATCAATTAAGCCTTTTTTTTTTCAAAGTGTTTTAGCAAACACTGTAAGAAGAAACATTAAGAATTACAAATATTTTCTGAAATACAATACTTTATTTCCCAATGTTTCAAGACATAATAACAGTTACAAACTTGCAAAGCGTGGTTATATGTTTTGGGCATAGAGGGGTGGAGTAGGTAATGGGATAGTTGGGCTGCAGGTAGCAACAAACACAAACCTCTCACAACAACACGCAATGCCACAACACACAATGCCACGGCGCATCGCCTAAGGCCTGTGCTGGAGCGGGCCTCACCTGTTCACGTCACAGTATCGCTAGCTCACATACATCTCAAGGATTGATATATTTCCCACATTTTATATAAAGAATATGTTTGGCACTCACAGTAACCTGAGAAATATGATCAACAAATTGTTGACATTCTATTCTAAAATATTTCCATGAATTTAAGAAATGTAATTTTTCATACATGGGAGATAAAGGTGCATCGATAAACTTCAACAGAAATTGTCCAAAAAAAATTAATAATATATTAAAAAAAGGGATTTTTTTTATCTTTTCTAAACATTTTTATCTTTTCTAAATACTTTCATGGTCTTTATATATTTCAGTACTTGAGGGGTTTACAAGCATTGAAATATTACTGTTAACTTGTTACCTTACTACAAGTTATGTTTCATAACTTGTGATAAACGATATACGCCAGTTTAGAAGAGAAGTAATTCTGTATCAAAATATGCATCAGATTTTCTCTGAAAACTTAATAGATTCTGAACTACTCTAGAAAAGGGTGGAGGTGTGGCTCACAGGTAGAGTGTTCTCTGGGATGTGAGAGGGCTCGCATTCAGTCCCTGGCACTCTGGAAGCAGGGAGGGACTTTGGGCACAAAATGTATGAAAACTGGAATGACAGGCTGAGCACAGGTGTGTCCCGAGACTTAGCTAAGGCACGCAATCCCTCACAGTGTACTTCTCCTCAGACTCCAGACCCTGTCAGGCTGTCAGTAACACTAACCCGCAGAGTTAGATAAGCCAAGGATGTAACAGATTTTAACCAAGTAATAACAGAGTCTCACTGGATAACAGAAATCACAGGTCTGTTCAATTACACAAAGATTATGTTAGCACAATGGAGGTCAATCTAGGAACAGGAGAAGGAAGATATCAGCATCTCCGCTGTCCTCAAAGCACTTCTCCCCAGGTACTTTTTTTTTTTTTTTTTTTTAACCAACACTTGGCTTCATTTTCTTACAGTCAAAAGGCAAGAGAAGATGACCATTGAGAACTGGTCAACTTCGAGTTATTCAAAAGAACCCTCAACGTGGGTGTGCTTTTGTCAAATACACGCTAAAAAACAGGCTTCTTTAGACAGACAGCGTGGAGAGAGCATCACTGTACACAGGGTTCTAGAGACACAGCGTGGAGAGAGCATCACTGTACACAGGGTTCTAGAGACAGCGTGGAGAGAGCATCACCGTACACAGGGTTCTAGAGAGACAGACAGCGTGGAGAGAGCATCACCGCACACAGGGTTCTAGAGAGACAGACAGCGTGGAGAGAGCATCACCGTACACAGGGTTCTAGAGACACAGCGTGGAGAGAGCATCACCATACACAGGGTTCTAGAGACACAGCATGGAGAGAGCATCACCGTACACAGGGTTCTAGAGACACAGCGTGGAGAGAGCATCACCGTACACAGGGTTCTAGAGACACAGTGTGGAGAGAGCATCACCGTACACAGGGTTCTAGAGACACAGCGTGGAGAGAGCATCACCATACACAAGGTTGTTCTAGAGACACAGCAATGGAGAGAGCATCACCATACACAGGGTTCTAGAGACACAGCGTGGAGAGAGCATCACCATACACAGGGTTCTAGAGACACAGTGTGGAGAGAGAGCATCACCATACACAGGTTCTAGAGACACAGCATGGAGAGAGCATCACCGTACACAGGGTTCTAGACACAGTGTGGAGACAGCATCACCGTACACAGGGTTCTAGAGAGACAGACAGCGTGGAGAGAGCATCACAGTACACAGGGTTCTAGACAGTGTGGAGAGAGCATCACCGTAGACAGGGTTCTAGAGACAGCGTGGAGAGAACATCGCCGTGCACAGGGTTCTAGAGAGACAGCGTGTGGAGAGAGCATCACTATACAAGAACCTACGCTAAAGGGCTCCTAAGAGCAAGGGATCACAGTTCAGAACGTCATCTTCTGCCTCTGCCCCCTGGCACTGCCTCGGAGGATGTGCTGAGAGCAGCCGCAGCTGCCGTGGGTTGCATGTGACCTGTGAGGGCTCCACGCTGCAGAATTTAGGTTTTGAGCTAACAGTTGGGGTTCTTTTCATTATTATTTTTTCAGCTTCACCCCAGATCTCCAGTGCTTTCCTTTTATCTTCATTCAAAACGGAAACCTTGAATTGCAATGATGTTATGTTTTATTTCAAATAAATCCAGTAAGACAACGGCTTTACTTAAGTGTTTCCAAGTATGGGAACCCAGTCATTAGAATCCAGCCGTACCTACCGGAAAATATTATCACTTGTGTTTCATTATATACCCAGCCATAAATAGCAGAGGAAATTTTTCTCCTATGAAACGTTTGTTACTATTTATAAATATCAGGAAACTATGTCCTGGCAATATTCTGAGAACATGCCCATCCGAATGCTCAGTGTTTCTTCCCAAGGAGACATTCCATCTTCCTGGGAGACATGAAACAGTCTTGCAAACCTAGCGCAGACCTACAGCCAGACAAGAAAACAACTTGGTAGCTTTTTCATTAAAGGAAGCTAAAGTCTACTGCCTGACAACTAGTAAGACTGAAAAGTGTGAGCCTTCCGTAAGCCTGGAAATATGAAATTGTACAGAAAAAAAGAGCCCTTATTCCAAAACCAATACTAACTAATGTAAGTGTAGGATACCAATCAGATATGCAGAATAGAGTGTCAAGTGGGTTTTTTTAATCTCATAGAAAAACAGAAGGATGAATCAAACATATAGGGCCAAATTATTAATTTCAGGAAGCAGGGAAAATAGCTCGGATATTTCTTGCTACTGCCAATCCATTTACTACACTCAAGTGGCCCAGATGAATATTTACAAGCTCCTCAGCCAACACCACGTAGTCTTGGTGATTAGTCACTACTGGGTCCCTCAGATCCGGGGACCCTTAGCTATTCCCCTGGCCACAGCAGGAACTGCCTCACCTCCGAAATGAGTCAGTAGTGGCCCCCTCCCATCTGACCCCGTCTCTGGAACATCATTATCCTCAATTTATCAGTCCTTTCCTGGCTAAGCTGCCCTCTGGACTCCCACAGAAACATTACTTCAGACCCCCTCTCTTGGCTCTTTTTCCTCCTTAGAGGACCCCAGCCTCCTGGGTCTCCACTGCCGTGTTCATTCTATGCACGCCTTTCTGCTACCCAGAGCGTGTATTTACCCCTGCGACAACCGGGCATTACCTTCTGTTAGAGCTCTTTGGATTTCTCTGTACCAGCTTCCTCGTATGTAAATATGCTCAGTATCTTACATCCTAAATACCATACTCTCCACTCCTTGATTTCTCACCTAAGCTACTTTATCTCCTGCCCGTGTTCTATGCTGTGCTTCGTAAACACCAGATTCAGACTCTGAACATCTCATAAGGAGCTTGCTTTCCCCTGTCATTTTGCAATGGGCCTGAAGCCAAAACCAATGGGTATATTTTTTTTTGATTTTTTTTTTTTTTTTTTTGAGACAGGGTTTCTCCGTAGCTTTTTTGGTTCCTGTCCTGGAACTAGCTCTTGTAGACCAGGCTGGCCTCGAACTCACAGAGATCCGCCTGCCTCTGCCTCCCGAGTGCTGGGATTAAAGACGTGCGCCACCACCGCCCGGCCCCAATGGGTATATTTTTAAAGTAAAACCTTATCATTCAGCTACTCAACAGGTGACCTGACCTAACTGACCTTTTTTCTCAGTCTGCTCAAGCGATACATTTCAGATAAACTTGGAAATTACTTTGTATACTTCTCTGGCTAATCACCAAGTTTCACATGTCTAAATTTCATGCTTATTATTCCCTGGCATGTTTTTATATGCCAATTGCATATGCTTTAATTCATAAATACATTTTTTGAATGCTTTAAAATTTTATATAAATGGTATACTACACAGTTATTCAAATTGCTTTCACTCAAAAAATTCATACTTCAATTTGTAATTGAGAATTTATATTCATAAAACTTACTCGTGCTGACACGTAGCCAAGTTAAATTTCATTGCTATAAACTGCTTTATTGCAAGGCTTGCCTGCTGGTTTTACTCCTGCTGTGCTGTCCATCACTGCAACGAAATACCTAGCAAAAAGTACGCAAGCCTCCACGGCTCCCAGTTCAGCTGCAGCACAGTGTATCACCGTAGGAAAGACATGGTTCTAGGGGCGTCTTGGTCAAGATCTATGGCACCAATGAGGAAACAGAAAAGGAGAAATGCCAAGACCTGCCTGGCTTTGTTTTTCTTTGTATTCAGTCTGGGATCTTAGCTAAGGGATGGTACCACCTATCTTCCCCTCAGATGAGTCTGCACCCAAGCACACCCAAGGTGGATTCTAGGGGATTCTAGATCCAGCTAGGGACATTGAAGAATAACCATCACAGCTATGCTAGCTTATTCTCCCCCACCCTCCCTAGGGTTTCTCTGGGTAGCCCAGGTTGGCCTGGAACTTACTGTGTAGCCCAGGTTGGCCGGGAACTCACAGGGATCTGCCTGCCTCTGCCCCCCAAGTGCTATGCCTGATCTCTTAAATTTTTTTTTTGAAATCTGATCAGTAAAAAACAGTGTCTCATTGCTCTAAAATTCATCTGCCAATTTTGCTATTTTTAACATTTCATTCTTTAATATGTTCTTTGACTGGTGCAAATCCAACCAAACCTGGTAGACTAATGAACAAAAGGGCTGTCAAAATAAAAGTAAACACAGGATAATGGACATTTCCACATGGTACCTGCTTTCCATAAAAACGAATCCTGAAATCAGGCTCAGAGCTTGGTATCTACAGTGCAAGGAAACAGCAGGGGGATTTTTACCAAGAGAGTGACCATGCTGACACCCCAACCTGGCCCCACCAGCTACCAAAGCTACACAAGAAGAGTACTGACTGAGCCATCTCCTAAGCTGGCCCTCAGGCTTGTATGTAGACACTGGACTGACTGAGCCATCTCCTAAGCTGGCCCTCAGGCTTAACTGGACTAACTGAGCAACTCCTAAACTGGCCCTCAGGCTTGTATGTAGACAATGGACTGACTGAGCCATCTCCTAAGCTGGCCCTCAGGCTTGTATGTAGACACTGGACTGACTGAGCCATCTCCTAAGCTGGCCCTCAGGCTTGTATGTAGACACTGGACTGACTGAGCCATCTCCTAAGCTGGCCCTCAGGCTTGTATGTAGACAATGGACTGACTGAGCTATCTCCTAAGCTGGCCCTCAGGCTTGTATGTAGACACTGGACTGACTGAGCCATCTCCTAAGCTGGCCCTCAGGCTTGTATGTAGACAATGGACTGACTGAGCCATCTCCTAAGCTGGCCCTCAGGCTTCTATGTAGACACTGGACTGACTGAGCCATCTCCTAAGCTGGCCCTCAGGCTTCTATGTAGACACTGGACTGACTGAGCCATCTCCTAAGCCGGGGTGAGGATTTTTAAATCCAGGTTTCTGGACTGCTGAGTGACGGATGGCGATGCCATTCACCAAGATTCTGAGTACAGAAAGAGAAAGTTCATAAAGGAAGATGAGGGATTTCGCTAACATGAGACACTGGACATTAAAAGAATTCAACACAGTACCGGACTCAATTGTACTTTTCAGCACCTTAAATGTGATTAATCCAAAATGAGATGTATACTAAGGATTCAGACTCAAGTTTCTAGGCTTAATAGGAAAAAGACCATCTATATCATTTTTATTTTCAAATTATATAGTAAAGGAATAATACGCTGAATATATTTGGCTAAATAATGTATATTGGAATTTCACTTTGTGAACTGCTTCTATTGTGGGTAATGGAAAATGTAAACTTGCACACACGACTGTATGTCTACTGGATACTGTGACTATGGGTGCTTAGTCATTCAAATTTGACACAGATTTTGAATCATAATATTAAGGGAGAATTAAGGTCATGAAGTATGTGAGTTTGAACAGGACAAACACAGACTGACCCACAAACTCCATCTTCTAACTCAGGATCAGATGTGGGAAGACAGAGACACAACGATAATATAAACACCGAGACTATAGTCTAGCGACGCCAGACCACAAAACAACCTCGTGAGTATGACTTTAACTGAATGTGAACGTCTGTCACCTCTGTAAGATTTGCACGTACGCTCAAAGGAGCTTGTCTGATAGCCCCGCGCAATCCGACACTGTCAACTAACCTGGTGGAAGGGGTCGTCTCTATATTCTTTTTTCACGCAGGGGTTAATCTGCGGATTCCCCACATCTGTCTCACTGGTACAAGATGAACGGCATTCTGCACAATGCAACAAGTCTTCCCACAAGACATCTTCCGTCTCAGATTCGGGCCTTGTGCTCTCAGAGTCCTGTCTGGAACTGGAACAGCGAGAGCTGCAACTAGTACCCGACTTAGGGGCGTCCTGAAATCGAGACAGTCTTTGACATTAATACAATCTGTGTATCCTTCCCAACTACAAAAGACAGGACATAATACAATCACCCCCAACAGACCCACTAGGGCGCCAAAGTCTACATAAACAATCTGTGTATCCTTCCCAACTAGTACCCGACTTAGGGGCGTCCTGAAATCGAGACAGTCTTTGACATTAATACAATCTGTGTATCCTTCCCAACTAGTACCCGACTTAGGGGCGTCCTGAAATCAAGACAGTCTTTGACATTAATACAATCTGTGTATCCTTCCCAACTAGTACCCGACTTAGGGTCCGAAAAACATCTTTACATTAATACAATCGTGTATCCTTCCCAACTAGACCACTAGGGCGAAATTTACATTAATACAATCTGTGTATCCTTCCCAACTAGTACCCGACTTAGGGGCGTCCTGAAATCGAGACAATCTTTGACATTAATGTAATCTGTGGGTCCTTCCTGACTCAAGAGATTTTATCAGAACTGTACACTGCTACTTCTCCAAAAACAACAAGCATACTCGTTCTGTCCAAGGACAGTGGCAGAGACAGTGAAACATTACAAGGACAGAGCACAAACTATCTGGCGCGAGGCCCAAAGGAGTCGCGACCCACAGGCTGAGAACTGCTGTCCAACGCTTGTTCTCCTGTAAGACACGTCCCTTAGAGTCGGCTGTTTCTAAGGTCGTATCTGGGGGAGCTGAACCCAACACCATTTATTTTAAAGTCTTTATAAATGAAACTAAATCTCAGCCTTATACAATGTTTATTAACTATAAATGTGAAATAGGTTGAAATGTTTTCAAAGCGATATTTATTTAAAAATATAATTTAGAAGAATAGTGCTCTGCTCTTCAAGAGCCCAACAGGTAAAGCAGCTGCAGACAGCACAGATCCCAGGAGCAGGACTCACGTGGGGGTCAAATGGCTAGTTACGCAGGAGAGGGGTCAGCGATGAACTTCTAACTACACAGAGTAAGATTCTGACTTCCTGTTATTTGGCCTGAAGCAGGCTGTGGGTGATAAGGCCGTACGTAAGTGGGCACACGAGTCTTAGGGTCTGCTAGTGCAGCCCTAGAGAAGAAGACGACACTCGAGCAGACATGACGAGAGGGCCGTCTCCCAGCATCCTGCAACTACTCACACTCTACCCACACACAGCATCTCCTCATTTTCTCTGTAAGTTCACCTCAAGATCATCCAGAAAAAGTATCTGCATATTGTGAAGAGACTACAGAGTAGCACTGGCTAAAAAGTATCAGAGGGGTATTTCTTTGGAGCTAGGCAATAGAATTTCTTGTTTATAGAAAGTAAACATTAAATGGAATGAAATTATTTTTCTACCTAAATAGTTTTAAGTTCTAGAGATGTCAGAAAGCCGGGGAAAGCTTTGAGATAACCAATAAATAAATAAATTAAAAAAGAAAAGATCTAATCAAAGAGGAAAATCACTGAATGTTGTAGTGTGGGTAAATTAATAGCTGGCAATAACAACGTGAAAGAAATTAACTTGGGAAAAGAACGTCACTATAATGAACTGTGGAAACCCTGATACAGGACAGCTGACTGTCTCCGCTGGTAAGGGCGCTTGGCTCCGAGCCTGGCACTATCTAGACACCTGACCTGGGTCGGATCCCTGGGACTCACTTGGTGGGCAGATAATCAACTCCTAGGAGCTGTTCTCTGAACTCCACATGTACAACAGAGGCACCTTCCCCCAAACCAGCAAACAAACAGTAAACAACCCGCTAAGTGTATGAAGAGTCATACAAACTTGAGGGTGCACGGACACCTACTGATCGACGCTACACTATCCATCAAGATCGTAGGACAGAGCCGGGTGTGGCGGCATGCCTATAATGTCAGCACTCAGGAGGCTGAGGCAGAGGAACCTGAACTGGAGCTAGCCTGGTCTATGCAGCAAGTCCTGGGACAGTCAACAGAGATACACAGTGAGACCCTGTCCCCCTCTCCTCAAAAAAAAAAGATTGTAAAACAATACGTATTGGTAATGGTGGGAAATATTTCAATAATAACACTCAAGTGTTGAAAGTAATATAACACAGATATATGTGCATTTATGTAAGGTCAAACTGTGTACCTCATTTGCATAATGCTTTTTATAATGGTGCGCCTTTCTATTTCGAAGACTGCTTTCAGACGCTCTGTCCACATGACCGCGCAGTGAGTACCCCGCCTCAGGACCTTCCTCGCTGGAGACTTCGTCAGACACATTTGCTGTCTTCCTCTGGGTATCCTGTGGGAGCCGACAAAGGGAACTGTAAGTAATTCCATGATGTCTGAGCTTCGAGACAGCAATTTCTACAAATTATACAATACAGATATCACATATACCTTCAAAATATCATCAAATACCAAGAAACTGATTAGGACTACATAATTTTCTGAAGAAAAAAATCTTATGTTAGCAATTATACTCTTAAATGAACATTTTCTTTAAAAGTTATTCAAGTAATTTATCAAATATTATTCTGTAACTTTTGTTCAGGAAAGGATCTGAAATACCTTACAGAAATATGGAAAAGACACAAACGTAACAGAGGCCATTTGAAAGACGCTGAAAGACCTTAGAAAAAAATCATACTTAATCAAGCTACCTGGTCAATTAAAAGGCCCATCACTAACTTAATAAAAGTTATGGGGATGAGAACCGAGCAGTCGGAAGAGTGTGCATGGTTGACATATGTTTGATCAACCGTAAGAGGTACTCACACTTTCGACAGTCTGAAACGGAAAGACTCAGGAAGCCTGAGCTCCGCCCATGCTCCTCCAGGTACCATGCACTGGAAACCGTGTGAGCCACATGACACACAGGATGCTCGTACTACCAGACAGCTGAGCTCCGCCCATGCTCCTCCAGGTACCATGCACTGGCAACCGTGTGAGCCATATGACACACAGGATGCTCGTACTACCAGACAGCTAACACTGAGTAATCAAAACCTGCAGCCAGACTGAACTACAGAATCCTGATGACTCACAGACGATACTACAAAATACAAGTACATTCACCTAGAAAACACTCAGGAAATCTTTTTGCCTCCTTCAACACAAAAATGCTCTTGCTCATATTCTGGAGTGCTGGGATTAAAGGCTTGCACCCTCACGGTGGCTCACAACGTCTGTGACTCTAGTTCATTCCAGAGACTCTGATGCCTTCTCCTGACCTCTGCGGACACGAGGCACACAAATGGTGCACACATACATACATGTGTACAGGCAAATAAATTATACATTAAATAATATAAATTATACACATAAAATTAATTGTACACATAGAGTAAAATCTTTTCACAGTTTTATGACGTGTTTACAGCTGCATGGGTTTATCTCTAGGTTTTCTATCATGCTCCATGGTCCACAAGTCTGTGTTTGTGGAAGCAGCATGCTGCTTTTACACTGTGGCTGGGTGGTACAGCTTGAGGCCACGTAACATGATGCCTCTAGCCATGTTCTTTTGCTTAGGAATGGCTTGGTTATCCACAGTCTTGTATCTCCCTATGAATTTTAGGATTTATGCCCGTCCCCCAGTTCTATAAAGAATTTCCCTAGAATTTTAATGAGGATTTCATTAAATATAGATTATTCCGGTAGTCTAGCCATTTTCACAGTATTTAATGCTGTCAATTCAGGTCTTCCTACTGTCAAGTGTTCCTCAAATTCTTTTTATGGTATCATAAGTTCTCACTGTAGAAACTATTATAAATGGGGTATTCTTTCTAATTTCTTTCTTGGCAAGTTTGTTACCATTCTATACAAAAGTTACTGGGTTTGGTATATTAATTTTGCATCCTGCAAATTACTGCAAGTGTTTATCACATATAAAAGTTTTCTGATTGGAGTCCAGGGTATCTTTTAAATACAGACTCATGGCACCTGCAAATAAGAAAAAAAAACTTTTCCTTTCCAATTATAATCCCCGTTGTAACTTTCTCTTGTCTTATTACTGTAGAGAAGACTTGAAACATTATAATGAGTAACAGTGGAGTGGGAACCCTTGTCTCATTCCAGTCACATGCTCCAAAAAACTAGAGCACCCAAAATCTATGCAGAACCATGAAAGATCCTGAGCAGCAATCTTGAACAAAAAGAACAGACTTTGTACAAAAGAACCAATAACATGCATTAGGACTGCTGGAACCTCAACTAGCTGCTGAGAGATGAGTGATTGTTCAGTCCATAAACACAGCAAAACTTTATCATTTTGAGAGAAAGAAACAACTGGGAATAAGTCAGACAAGGAAAGACTCAGAATGTACATTATTACACAGTGTGATGTGCACACACGCACACAGGATGGGGCTGACACGGGGGTCATTATTACACAGTGCGATGTGCACACACGCACACACACAGCACACACACACAGACAGGGTGGGACTGACACGGGGGTCATCACAGCCAGGAGGATGAACTGACAATGGCTGAGGAACAGACAGGTATAAATGATAGGAGGAACAACTTAACTTCTGTAATAATGGTTGACAAACTACTGCACATCTCAGCAAAGAAAGTGCCAAGGGTTTTCCGCCGTTACCAACATTTGCTAAACATTTGTAGCTAACAGGCCAATCACCTTGATCCCATCGCTCTAAGTTAATCATATGCACACTGTACCCTATAAATAACTACTGAATCAACCAAAAAAATTAAAGAAAGAATTGTTTTCAGGTCATACATATGCTAAAACAGATGTATAAAACCAAAAGTACTTAATAGAGAAAGCAAGGCATTTTCTTACAGAGTGAGGGTCAGTGCCTGGATCAGCGCTGAGAACAACTGAGCTCTTCCGTTCAGTGCACACTCTCACACACATGGAAACGGGGAGAGAAGGTAAGGGTTAATAAACACGGACCATAGATCCTAAGCTGCCTCAACATTCCGGAAAACCCAAGCCAATCAACTCGGAAGGTACCATGTTACATTTCCGATCATGTTATAACCACACCTACCTGACTTCAAGGCTGTCACTGTTATCTACGAAAGTTCCCAGGTCAATTCCAGGGGAAACATTTCACTTGAGAGCCATTCATGCTAGTGGACGTGAAATCACACAAACTCACACTGATGCTGACTTTGGCACGGACGCTCCTTGGAGTCCGGGCGGCCCAGGCCGTGTCTTCGGCTCGAATGGTTTCACACTGAGGCTCGTGGTCCTGTGCTCCGTCCTCACCGCTTTTCACAGCCCTTCGCCCATCGAGGGACACATAGCCGTTGTCAGTCTCTGTGGACTTATCGATTGAATTCTTTGCTTTCTTTGACCTAGAAACAAATAGATACAGAAATGTCATGTGTACTGAGCTTACTCTGCATGGTTTGACAGAAACTAAACTCTGGTACTAATTATATAAAGCAGTATTTTTCAGAACTTTAATGGCTATATTTGCTTTGTTTACAGTAAATGAGAAATAATATCAGATAAAATAGCGATTCAACTTAAAACCCTGGTTTAGTTTATGGGAGGTTTTGAGGTCTTACAAATAGCAATTCACAAAGAAAAGTCCTAATTTACCAAAGAATTCTTTGCTTGGTGTTTGGACAATGTCTAAGAGTGAAAATTTTGCCCAATTTGTTAGTGTTAATGTATTTTAAGCTTTTATTTTAAAATGATTATCTTTGTAAATTCATTAGATAAGTTATAATAGTGACTTAATACATCCCAAATATTTTACCTTTGGTATTCGTTAAGTTTTGGGTAAGTTCCTTTCAATGTACAACAGAAACAAAAAACCTTCTGTAGCATAAAAATATAAGGAAAAGGGAACACTTAATCTAAAATAAATCTGGCAAAAGTAAGAGAGGAGAACATAAAACTAAGAAGTAACCTCTTTCCCTGACCAAAAGAATCTCTTGGAAAAAATAATGACCATGTTGTTTTTAGAACCTACAAGGCCAGAATTAAGGATATTGATTTGTAGGAATAAAATATTTATAAACTACAATGTAGGAAATAATAATCTTAGCAGGCAGATGTTTTAGGAGTCTTAACTTGTAGCTCCCAAGGGAAACCCTTAGTAGAGATGTAAATCCTACAGCCGAAAGGGCGCCTCATGCAAAATAAAGCCCGACCTCAAGCTCAGTGTGACATGAAATCCAAGAGAAAGTGAGCTCAAGATTGAACGTAAAGAAAATGGGTTATGTGGAAAGGAGGCTTAGGAAAACAGGATTCAAGTTCAAGGAGGGGCACAAAGGTACCTTGGTACCTTCTCAGCCTAGGGAAAAATATCAAACAATCAATAATGCGGGCGTTGATTTAAAAAAAGCAAAGTACCTTGAAATTCAAATAAACTCACAGTATGCTGGAGAGGTCTTCATGAAGGCTGATGGAAATCAAAGCAGATTGAGAAGGGAAAGGGAAGATAATGAAGTAAGACAACTAGAAAGTAGATGCAAGAATCAGAGCCACTGAAGAGAGGCCTGGAAGCCAGCAGGCAAGGAAGAAGCCTAGTGATGCTCTCCAGACATAACGCCTTTTCCCAAGATGGATGGGTAGCTGGGAATGAGCACCAGCAGAACACACGCCACATGACCTTCCAGGCATGCATCAACACCTCCCCTCCTTTATGCTTCTCCAATCTCTGAGCTGCTTCTCTAGAATACTGGGACACTAAGGAGACATGAACAGTAAGTTTTCTTACTAACCAAATGCAGACAAATCACTAAACCAGCTGTAAGGACAAAAAGAAAATATTAAACGTAAGCACCTCCCATGCAGATAAAGTGTGACCCTTGGAAGGCTAGAACAGACGGCAGAGAGGGCTGGTAACAGTCGATGGCAGCTGACTGCGGGAAAAAGGCCATATGCATCCTGGTAGACCAGAGGACAGGCTACCCACAGAAGAGTCAATGTGTATGTAAGCACACTGAGGGCTGCTGCTGCTGATAAAGAAGATACAGAAATAGAGAAAAGAATGGACTGGTGAGATGGCTGAGTGGTTAAGAGCCTGTGTTGCTCTTCCAGAGGACCTGGGTTTAGATCCCAACACTCGCAGGGCAGCTGACTGTGACTCCAGTTCCAGAGGACTCAATGCCCTCTTCCAGCCCTATGGGCACTGCATGCAAGCTGTGCACGGACATGCATGCAAATAAAACACCCATAAACATTTTTTAAAAAAAGGAAAGAAAAAAATGCACTGAGTGGTACTGGGGCTTGGAGTCATCCTGAAAATTCATAGCTAGCACACACACATGCAAGCAGGAACAGAACTATACCTGTTTCATATATTGCAACAGACATGCTTTGATTGATAGGTACAGAGTTGAATGACACATCTCTAAAATACTTTTATCCACTCTGAACACCCCACTAGCATCCTGCACCCAGACTTTGGTTTCTAAACACATTCTCCCTGAAGAAGTGGCTGATTTCAGGACTGGAGTCGAGGGTGCACAAGCTGAACCAGGAACATCCTGGTGTGTTGGCTCAGATGACAGGAAGGAGCTGTTAAAAAGTCAAGGATACTGCCCAGAGGTCCCTCACTGATCATATTTATGTCAACTGAGTCACTGAAGTGAATGATGAGGTGGTAACAAAGCAGAGATTCCCGAGTATAACAAGCAAGGGGAGATGTCGCCCTGAAGAAAACTGTCCGCTAACAGAGGCGTGGTGATGGAGATGGGAACAGAACCATGTAGGAACACCACCATTCACACAAAAACCAAAGGCTCCTAAGCCAAGACAGTGAACGCTGTACAATAACAGATTACTGTCTGCCATTTGTAGGCTTCTGTCCTCCACCACCATTCCTCAATGCTTTTGTTCTCCTCTTGAGGTCCCCTACCTCATTTTATAGGCTATGTCCCCCTTTACAATCCCTTACTTAGAGTTATATACATTTCAAGTGTTAGAGTCCACATGAGACAGAATATGCAATTTTTATCTTCTGAGACTGGGCCACTTCACAATAACCCTCTGTATTTCCACCCATTTTTCTCCAAATTTCTTCTTAACAGCCAAAGTTCCATGATGGAACACGGCACATTTTCATGGTCCAGTCTTCTGTTAGCAGACTCGTGGCTGGCTCCTCTCTGCTCCTGGGACTAACGCAGCTGTAAACAGAGAGATGAGGCTGCGTCCTTCGGGAGCACGCCCAGCAGTGGTAGAGCTGGATCTATTCCTGTTTTTGCAGGGAACCTCCACACTGATTTCCATAGGGCTGCACTTGCTAACTGTCTCGCCAACCATAAAGAAGGGCCCCTCACTCCCCACAAACCTGGAAGCACTTGTTCTTGTTTATTTTCTTGATGGTGGCCATTCTGACTGGGGTGAGATGGGAACTCCAGTGGTTTGAAGTCGCCTTTCCCTAGTGGTTAAGGATGTTGAATTTAAGAATAAGAATACCTGGTTGTTTGTTCCTTCGTAGAGAACTGACTGGCAGTGAGTTGGAGCGCTCACTTCTGTAGATCTTTACACACTCTAGACAGGCCTGTGGGTGCCTGTTTGCTCTGGCAGCTTCCCTTGCTATCCAGAAACTTCTTAATTTCATATGGTTCTGTACATTAATTACTGAAACTGCTTAAAAGAAATTACCTTATCCATTTTCCAAGAACTAATTGTATCCAGTTACTTACTCCTCACCCTGAAGTGAGGTCACTCCTTGACAAAGGCACTTCTAACGTCCACCTCCACCCTAGGGCCCTCTTTCTATTTACAGTCCTCTGCTTTGGTAGATTATCTGTGACTCACCTCTACTAGGCCACCAGCTTCAGTGTTTTGTTACCAGCAAGTAGCATAATGCCTAGTCTGAGTAGGTCTTCATAAATACTGTTTTTATTAAGAAACAAAATCAGCTATTTTATGAACTGGATTTTTAAGAAGAAAATCGTCTATGCATAAAAATGCATGATCTCACTTTTATGGCCAAAGTTCATAGGCCTACCTCTTTAATTTCTGGATGGTGAGATAGCTGTAGAATTTTCTTCAATGCATTATGTGTGGTACTTAAGATGAAGAATTCCTGTGTCAAAACCACTCAGGGGGAAAAGAACTTTAAAAATATACTAGTTTAATATACTTATTTCTCAAAGGAAATAAGTGATTATACTCTAAATAAATGATAAAACTATTACATTTTTCATATGGAAAACTTTAGCCCACAAGCTGGTACAACTTTTAAAGAACTTGTCCCTAAGATGAGCCCGGTCTAAAATCTAGCGTGTTCACAAGCTTAATGAGTTTCTAGCTGTGCCCATCAACAGTTCCAACAATCTAGGATGTAGACAAGCAAACCCCTTCTATTCTTGTCTGCAGAAGACAGCTAAGTACCTGCTTTACAGTGTAAACGACTCAACTACAACTATACTCACCAAAGGCTAAATTTTAATACTTGTACTGAAATTTTCCGGTGGGGCTGAACTTATATAATGCAGCATATTTAATTCCGTAAATAAAATCAGTGCATCAAATCTGACTCTCACTTTAGTGTTATACACAATGAACAGAGGTGCAACTCTCTCCACACCCACCCCAGCAGGCCCCTGCCCATGTCCCAGTAAGCAGCGCTCCAGCACTGTGCAACATCACAGCCCTAGACAGAAGTCCCAAGAGCAGGTCCATCAGCATGCTAGCTAACACGTGATCCACGTCTCATTCTCGGAACTTTTCAATTCACTAAATCTATTGTATAAAGTTAGTTTGTCTACTCAGAAACCAGAGCATAATTCCTTTCGGTTGGCCTGCTCTTTAGTAGCATGACAGATCTTAAAGGTGATGAAAGTAAACTGAGGATTTGTTAGAATTCTGACATAGGTATAGAGCTGAAGAAATGCAAACTCAAAACCTGACATTTCCTGTTTGATCTTTGCAATGGGAGCTACATTCCTAATGAAAACAATTCGATGAATTAAAGTACTAAACTTAGAATCTGGGTTAATGTCTATATTTTTAAATTGACACTTAGCTGATATAAGCAGTTTTACTTTAAGAACGGAGCGTAAGCAGACACAACAGTGTAAGGCTTAAACATCACTTTTCATTCTGGCCTCTAGAAAACCGTCTCAGTCACAGCTATGAACTGCTCTGTTTCGATCCCTTCGTCCACTGGTCACATTCACGCAGACACCTAAGTAGAAAAGCCAGTTTTCCCACTGTCACCTGAGAGTAAGTCTCAGATGCGAGGTCGGTATTATCCTGCTGCCCCTTCCCAAGCTCAGAGCACAGAATTCAGTACAGGACTCCTAGAGTTAACATCTCTCCTAGGACTTGAGTGTCTTATGCGGGCAAACCAAACCCTAGAGAGACAGTGGAAAGTGCTTCACGTTTAAAGATCTTAGATGCACAATAGTAATAACCACACAGAGTCAGCCCACGGGAGCTGGACCCTGTGATACCAGGGACTGACTGTCCCTGGACCCTGTGATATCAGGGACTGAGTGTCCCTGGACCCTGTGCTATCAGGGACTGAGTGTCCCTGGACCCTGTGATACCAGGGACTGACTGTCCCTGGACCCTGTGCTATCAGGGACTGACTGTCCCTGGATCCTGTGGTACTAGGGACTGACTGTCCCTGGACCCTGTGATACCAGGGACTGACTGTCCCTGGACCCTGTGGTATCAGGGACTGACTGTCCCTGGACCCTGTGGTATCAGGGACTGTCTGTCCCTGGACCCTGTGATACCAGGGACTGACTGTCCCTGGACCCTGTGATACCAGGGACTGACTGTCCCTGGATCCTGTGATACCAGGGACTGACTGTCCCTGGATCCTGTGATACCAGGGACTGACTGTCCCTGGACCCTGTGGTATCAGGGACTGACTGTCCCTGGACCCTGTGGTATCAGGGACTGACTGTCCCTGGACCCTGTGGTATCAGGGACTGACTGTCCCTGGATCCTGTGATACCAGGGACTGACTGTCCCTGGACCCTGTGGTATCAGGGACTGACTGTCCCTGGACCCTGTGCGATCAGGGACTGACTGTCCCTGGACCCTGTGCGATCAGGGACTGACTGTCCCTGGACCCTGTGGTATCAGGGACTGACTGTCCTATCTGTCTTCATGCAATGGACCAGCAGAAGAAAAACTGAAGTCTAGGTCTCATCTGAGAGGAAAAACGAGGCAAACTTCTAAAGAGACCAATCTAAATGCTGTCCATAATATAACAGTATCAATTATAGAAGTCAAAACAACGAACAGATTCCTTGAGAACTCTTTATCTCTGTTCTGTTATTTATAATTGCTCCTCCCAAAGTCTTGAGAAATACTTAAGAAACTGATTTTAACTCTTGCATCTCACGAATGAAAATCTGTTAAACAAAACAAGAGAAGAGAAGAACAGAGACCAAGTTAAAAACAAATAAAAAACAACCCTCCTTAAAGGAACAGATGATTGGAACAAGGGCCATGTTACTGCTGTCAAAATGATTTAGGAAACCATTACTAAAAAATCATGAACAGTAAAAATAAACACAGGATACAACTGCTTAATGCATGATAAACTTTATCATAAAACTACAAATACAAACTGATGACAAATCTGTGAATTAGTTAGCAAAAGCTGGGGAGGTTATTAGCAAAGTTGTTGTCTTAAGAAAGGAATTAGCTATGTGCAGTATCTCTTGTCTGAATTTATTAACTGAACACTTTCGGGTACAGCCACAGCTTTTCAACTAGTTTTCTAATTTATGCTATGCCACGTGCAAACCAGCATAACTCTTAACTGTCTAAACTAAGTGTTCAAAGTATTAATAATATAATATTGAGATAGGTTAAATTTAATTTTGAAGTCTGCTATAAATAGGTTTTTTTTTCCTATTTGGTCAATACTGATTGATACAAAAACCCAGGGATTAACAAACGAAGAACTTTAGACTGTACTACACAGTTTGACTTAACTCAAAGTGCTTATATCACATGATTTTAGAAAACTGAGGTAGATGTAAAACAAGGAGCACAACAAGTCCCACGGTGTATTACCTACAACAGTGAACTAATTAACAGAGTAAAACAACAGAGTCCCACGGTGTATTACCTACAACACTGGTAAAACAGTGAACTAATTAACAGAGTAAAACAATAGTTGGGAAAAATTTTATAAGTCAAGAAATCTTTAAAAGAAAAGGAAAGAAAAAAATGCATCTATCTGGACAGTAGTCGTGCACCCTTTGGATGCTAGCACTTGGGAGGTAAGGGCAGGCGGATCTCTGTTGAGTTCAAGGCCAGCCTCTACAGAGCTAGTTCCAGGACAGCCAGGATGACACAAGAGAGACCCTGTCTCTTGAAAAACAAAAGTAAAAACAAAACAGAAAGAGGGAGGAAGGGAGGGAGGGAGGTCTTTACTACACTTTGCTAGTATATACTCATTCCCATGGAAATAACACATTTACACATAACCCCGAGTAAACTTTATCCTATTTCCCCTTAAACTATAGCACTCTGACTATCAAAATAAAGTGTGTAATGTGGCTGTAATTTTGACAGTCACCATCACTCACTATCTGGAGTCAGAGCATCTTTATGTCACAAAGCCTTGAGTAAATACAAACCCTGATAAAAAGAAAGCAGCATGCCAGAGATCTCTGAAGACCGCGCCAACACCGTAGGAGGAGCCTGCAGCGTGGCTCGGGACCACCCCCTCCTGGGTGTTGTCTGTGGTGCTAGATCCTTCTCCTTCCCTATGGACTTCCAGATGGGCGGCTTTTCTCAGTTTCCTTCAGCAGAAGAGATTGACAGTGGAAAGCGGGTTAAAAACAAATGATCATTTTCTGAGTAGCACATTCCAAAGCTTACAGAACACAGGAGCTCATTAATGCACAAGGAAAGGCAAATACACCGAATTTAAAGCATCATCATGTACATATTTCAAGTTCCTTGCTCGTCCTCACATTGGCGGTCGATACACACACTATCATACGGATCGCACTGCAAAGACACTTACAGAAGCATTCCTTCCCTATGTGGGTGCTGCTTCTCTGTGAATGAAGGGAACTTCAGAGTGGAGAGAACTATAACCTAACTAATAAGCAAAGTTATTTACCTAATGTAGATATTACACCTTTCAAAAAGGAGATGGACTTAAATCTCCACACCCCGAAACTCCAAATATTGCAATGTCTTAGCAATAATATTCAAAGAAGTATTGTCCCAAAGTATTTTTAAAATAGAACTGCAGTGTGCTCAGGTGCCAGTGGGGAGACTGGGTATTTACTCACCAGTAGGCACTGTCAAATGGCTTCAAATAACATGTAATAAACAGCCTTTTTCCTAGCCCTGTCTTTACCAAAGAATCTTAGAAACAGAACGTCTTTCTAAGTAGCAGAATTTAATTAAACCACCTAACATCTATTTCTTATATAGGTACTGCGGACTAGAAATGAACCTCAAGAAGAAACAAAAAAATGTATTCCATAAGAACAAACTCCACAGATAGGTGGCCCTGAGGCGGCCTGGAAGCACACACAGAAAACTGAGTCATCTGGTAACTGGCTCTGGAGTTTAGGCTTCATCTGAAAGAGCAAGTCTGTGAAGCAGCATCATCTTCTATGAGGTTAAGAGCAGTTAAGAACGATCCCAAGGGCTAGAGAGGTGGTTCAGTGGTTAAGAGCACTGTGGCTCTTGAAAAGGACCTAGGTTCAGTTCCCAGCACCCACATCCAGCAGTTCCCAGCCACCCACAACTTCACCTCCAGGGATTCTGATGGCTTCTCTAGTCTCTGTGGGCACCTGCATTCATGGGCGGGCGCATAGACCTACACACACGCACGTACACAAATCAAATCCCATATCCAAATGACAGGAATCCACAAAGAGCACTCTGACATGCGGTACCTTCTTCTTTTCCCGCCCGTGCTCAGAGGAGGTTTGGGTGTTCTTGTGGAAACAATCTGGCAGTGCACAGTCCCCAGGAGCAGCATCAGCCATACGGGCCCAACGACTTCAGTCAGAGGTATGCTGTGTGGGCTAGGAGCGGAACAGAATAACACTATTGCAGCAACTACAAACGGAGAGAGAAAATGTATCCAGTTAGACATCTGTAGGCACTGTAACACTTCTCACTAAATTCTCCTAAATTTAAAATGTCACTACATGTTGTCAGGCGTGGTGGAGAGCGCCTTTAGACCCAGCACTCAGGCAGGCTGAGCTCTGTGAGTGCGAGGACAGACTGGTCTACACGGTGAGTTTCAGATCAGCGGGGGATCATGGGGAGATACTGCCTCACACACATAACCACTGCCACCGTTACTCCTCTGTGAGTGAGAGGACAGGCTGGTCTACAGGGTGAGTTTCACATCAGTGGGGGATCATGGTGAGATACTGCCTCACACACACATTACCACCGTTACTCCACACAAGTTCTCTAGACTACTATCATCTGCCACTGTCCAGCCAAGGCATTCATTCAGTCATACACTCTCGGGACAAGATAACACAACACTAAAATACAACACATTCAACTCTGTAATGATTGTATGAATTCAAATCTAAGGTCACTTTTGGTTAGGTCACAATAAAAAAAAAATCACACTAATTTCAAGTACATTTATTTCTGTTACAAATAAGAAGTCCTTTAGTAAGTATCTAATAAGGCTAAAAACTCGTTAGTATTCAAGTCTCTGCCCTCCAAGACAGGGCCTCGTGTAACACAGGCCAGCCAGAAACTAAGCAGATAGGATGACCGTGATCTTCCAAGTCTCCTGCCTCTGCTCTCTGAGTGGAGGGAGCACAGGAGTGCACAATTATGTCCAGTTTCTGTAGTGCTAGAGATTTAACCCAGGGCTTTGTATATGCTGGCTTCTACCACCCAAGCTACATGGCCTGCCCCATTACTTAAGATTCTGAACACAGCCAGGCGATGATGGCGCACACCTTTAATCCCAGCACTCAGGAGGCAGAGGCAGGTGGATCTCTGTGAGTTTGAGACCAGCCTGGTCTACAGAGCTAGTTCCAGGACAGGCTCCAAAGCCACAGAGAAACCCTGTCTCGAACCCCCCCCCCAAAAAAAGATTCTGAACACTAATATTCTTGTACATATTACCCAGAGAAATCACTAACACCCCATCACTGTTAATAATGACAAAATAGAGTTTTCCCTCCCTACATTAGACTATAGGGTTATGCCCTGAAACTGGTTTATTTCTTTTACTTCACACATAGATGTAATTGTGGGCTGCCACAATATTAATAACTCAGGGCAAGCCGGGCGATGGTGGCGCACGCCTTTAATCCCAGCACTCGGGAGGCAGAGGCAGGCGGATCTCTGTGAGTTCGAGACCAGCCTGGTCTACAGAGCTAGTTCCAGGACAGGCTCCAAAGCCACAGAGAAACCCTGTCTCAAAAAACCAAAAATAAAAAATAAAAATAATAACTCAGGGCATAGGAGTTTTGTTGTTTATTTAAAGATATTATATTCATGGGCAAATGTCATGATGTGCATAACTTAACAAAATAAGGTGAATATTTAACAAAAATATTACCCTTCGCCAAGACCCTAAGACACGGGGTGAGAGAGATGGTTCAGCAGTTAGCGGCACTTGCTATTCCATGCGAAAGACCACGCTCGATTCCCAGCACCCGCACGGACAATCACTCCAGTCCCAGAGGATCCAACACCCAGGCATTCACGTGGTGCAAATACACGCAAGCGAATCATTCAGATACACAACGAAAATCATCTTTAAAAGAATCAAAGGCCTAGGTAATCCCTGGTGACGTTTTAGAAATGCCATGCAATGTATTTTCATAGAAAGATTCTGTAACAGAGGCCGGGAGGCAACACAACAGATCTGTGGCCACGGAGTCAGAATACTTGTATTTGAACTCCTGGTGACTACATGTTCTGTGACATTATTCACAGAAGAAGCGAGGTCTGAGAGCCTCAGGTTTTTCAAGTGCCGAGTCTACGTAGGTAGACGTAGTAACAGATTTGCTATATGATGTCGGGCTATTAAAGACATTAAATAGGGAGCTGAGAAAAAGTTAAGAGCTAATGGCATAAACATAAGTTTTGATATAAAATAAGGATGCATCGGGTCACCGTGATAAAGGTACGGAAAAACACACCAGACTTTATGCAAGAAAAATTAATTATCAAAAGTGTTATTAAAAATAAATAAATATATAAAAGGATGTGCTAATAGGCATGGTGTCCTCCAGCGGCAATCTTAACTAGGGAAGCTAAATCCATCATAGTTCAAGGCCAGCATCAGCTACACAAAGACAAGTGTGTACCTATGTGTGGGAGCAAAAGTGTTCATCTACTCAAAATCCCCCCTTCTCCATTTCCGCTCTCCTTACACAGAGTGCATGCGGGGTCAAGGCAACTTCTGGTTGTTGGTCCCCTCTCTCTCTGACATGCTACCCCGGGAAACAGGTTGTCAGAGTTGTCAACAAGCTCCACAGGGCCGCAAACATCTTTAGTATCTAAGGAGTTTGTAGGTAACAGCACAGTCTGCTGGGCCGCTCCAATCTTTAGTATCTAAGGAGTTTGTAGGTAACAGCACAGTCTGCTGGGCCGCTCCACAGGGCTGTGAACATCTTTAGTATCTAAGGAGTTTGTAAGTAACAGCACAGTCTGCTGGGCCGCTACACAGGGCCGCGAACATCTTTAGTATCTAAGGAGTTTGTAGGTAACAGCACAGTCTGCTGGGCCGCTCCACGGGGCCGGAAACATCTTTAGTATCTAAGGAGTTTGTAGGTGGGGCTGGAGAGATGGCTCAGTGGTTAAGAGCATTGCTTGCTCTTCCAAAGGTCCTGAGTTCAATTCCCAGCAACCACATGGTGGCTCACAACCATCTGTAACGAGGTCTGGTGCCCTCTTCTGGCCTGCACACATACACACAGACAGAATATTGTATGCATAATAAATAAATATTTTTAAAAAAAGGAGTTTGTAGGTAACAGCAATCGTCACTACGTGCACAGCGACAGTCAGTATATGTTGAGAGCAAAGCTTTGATAATCATCAAAATACAACATCCTGAAAGGTAAAAGCACACACATTTCCACTGATTATTATACCTTGGAGAAGATAGAGGACGAGAAGCCAGGAGAAGATGACCTTCGATGTCACTTGTAACCACCACCGGAAGAAAAACGGGAAAAACACAACTCGAACAATCCCTTTTCTAGTCAGGGAAGTCCACGGACTTTCGGGCTTTGCCTTAGCAAATGCAGACCCTGAGGGAAAAAAATATATAATGGCAGACTCTACCTATTCTTTAATTTTACTACAGAAATAAATTCAACATTTGAAGAACAACAAATGGTATATAATTTTCTTCTATGAGTAAAGTATCTAAAACGGGGCAGCAGTCCTTTCCACAAGCAATCTTACTCGTTATCATACTCAAAAGATGTAGATTATCAGCTAGATAACAGGACTTCCTCTACACATTTCATAAAAACAGGGCTTATTTGTACTCATTAGGAACTATAAATAATAAGATGGCAGAGATGGCTCACGGAGTAGCTGAGGACTGGCACCAACATAGAAGCCTGGCAGTGTGAGTGGCCAACCTATAATCCCTGGACTCTGAAGCCAGACACAGGGAAGCCTGGGAGCAAATGGGCCAAATCAGAGAGTTCTGGGCCAGCAGTTCTTAACCTGCAAGTTGAGATCCTCTTTACACTAAGATTCACAACAGTAGCAAAACCACAGCTATAAAGTAGCAAGGAAACTAATTTTATGGTTGGGGGTCACCACAACATAAGAAACTGTGTCAAAGGTCACAGCACTAGGGAGGTTGAGAAGCACTGTTCTAGTGTAAGGGAGTCAGTTCAGGAAGTCACCAGGGGTCACCCTCAGCTTCTATATGCACACACATATCTTTACTTCCAGTGCTTCAGACACAGAGATGGCCCACTCTTGGAGGCTTTAAGGCCACCATGATCTACACAGTTCGAGTCAATCTTGTTACACTGTATACTTGTTTTTACTCTTATTTAAAGAACTTTTGTACATTGCTACAATTTTAAGGTAATTTTTGTTACAACACACTGTATATGTTTTTGCTCTTGTTTAAAGGATTTTGTATATTGATACCAATTTAAGGCTATTATTGTTACAACATATTCTATATATGTTTTTGCTCTTGTTTACAATATGTATCTAGGCAATTCATTAAAAAATGTAAGGTAAAATTCTAGTTTTTGAAAACTAATATCATGAACTATTTAGGATAACAGAAACATAGGTCAATAGTCATCTATGATGATCAAATTTGCAGACATGCTAGGTATGTTTTCCAGATCATACGGAGAAAAATTTTAGGTAGAGAGATGGTCTTCAAATACTTCAAAGACCAATAGAATATGGCATTTAAAATGTTTTGTTAATTTCAAGTTTTTCATGACAAAGAGACACATCTGTTCC
This sequence comes from Microtus agrestis, assembly GCA_902806775.1. Taxonomy (NCBI): domain Eukaryota; kingdom Metazoa; phylum Chordata; class Mammalia; order Rodentia; family Cricetidae; genus Microtus; species Microtus agrestis. The sequence continues at coordinate 1,145,377 of CADCXT010001893.1, read as the reverse complement.
TGGCAGTACCTATTTACTTCAGAGATGACGGGCACTGGAGAAACTCCATATGGAGTTTGCTATTATTTGTGGCAAAATTAGCCAGTTAGGCAAGAACTTGCTCATGCCTGAACAGCTTGACAGTATGTTGTATAAACTGAACATGCAGTGCCCACAAGAAAGTGAACACTGAACTTTGCCACAACAGAGCAGAATGGTCCTTCTGGGTTCCTGCTTCACAGAAGAAATGGCCAGGCAATCTGCAGACCATGGAGGAAAGTGACTGACAAATTGTCAGTATAGGCGGGATGGTCTTGCAAATTTCCTGCTTTACTGGAAAGTCTGCCAGATGCTATGGGCCTGTAGATTGAAGATGAAGATGGATTCTCCAACACTGCAGAGGAAATTTGGGTGACTGTCCAGGCAGTCAGATGTCTCTGTCATTTCTAGAACTTTTTTAGTTTACTTAAATAATAGCACATCCTTCTGAGTCTTTGATGGAGTTGAAGATGAGAGTTATAGACGCCGTTTTCCTTAGGTAGGATGGAAGTAGGTTGGGTATAAAATATTGGATTTGCTAAGATAGGATAGATTATTGAGTATGTTCTTTAAGTTCGTCAAACACAAATGAATTGGAATTCAGTACATGGTGAATGTAATCTTTATTTGATAATTGTTCTACTGTATACAAGCTTTCTATGTACAAGTTAAAGCTTTGCATTTTTGTTTTAGAAAAAAAGCAGGAATTCCTGTCCTTATTTACACTAGAATTGCCTTTATTTCTACAAAGGTGCATATTTAAGCTATGTGGATTGTCTCTTCAGGACCAGGGTTTACTTGCGTTACACATCTTCTTATCCAGGACTCACCTCTCACAAGATCAACATCTATGAGGTCTGGTTTCACATACGCTGTTTTCTTTGGTTTATTCCTTAACCCCTGTAATATATTAAAAGCAATATTGGAATTCTACATATATTTTGCTTAAATCCTACATAGCAAAAAGGGAACCAATGTATAAGAGTTTCAATTTGAAACAAAATCTTGAAGTAACATTAAGTAAAAAATATATTAAAAGATTTGTTACATTATAGCATTCTAATAACTTATCTTCCAAAAGGAATGTTTAGGAATATGTGTAACATGCAAAGCCTGTTTATTATGGACAGTAAGCTTCCAAATCAAAGACTGTCATATACCAAGCAAGTGGGAGCATACAGCCTAGGCCCTGTACGACCCAAGACACTGTTGGCCTTAGACTGCCATTAAGAAAGTAGTAGTGGTCCCAAAGGCGCTCAAGATGTGATGCTGGGGGTGTTGCGGAGAACAAGACAGGGATGCGAATTTCTTAGCAGATGCTAGCAGCAGAAACCAAGAGGATGATGTACATCTCAAGACTGCCAGCTACTGCCCAGACCATAATTTCACCTCATCACTAAATACTACGAACAGGAACAGGAGACATGGAAAGCAGTTGTCATAAATTGAATTGATTTAAAATTGAAATTACTGAATATTAATTAACATCAAATTTCTGCTATCACTGCAGAGTGGAGTTGGAGGTAAAAATTAATGGTGAAAACAAAAGTATGGGATAATAAATTATACTAAGTTAAGAACTGGGTAAGCTTTGACTAAAGTCCTCAGGAACCAAGAGCCGAGAGATGACACGGGTTTAAAGGACTGTTAAATTATCCATTCAATCAGAAAGCAACTGTGTGATACTCCTTTGGACCCACTAGGTGACAATGGTCCCTCAAGGTTAAGAACTGTTTGCAAATAAAACAAGAAAGAGGAAGATGTAAGTCAGGTTAGCTGCTATGTCTAAACCAGAAGGACACCCCGAGTCAAGACCCTTCACAAGTTCTGTCCATCCCAGGCTGTAAGCTACCCAGAGACACAGAACGAAACAGAGAAAGATGGTTCTGCGGTAACAAGAGAAAAACAGGGTTTTCGTACAGCTGATCCTCACGTTTTCAAGTTCTGTACTGCAGATTCATTCACTACTATCTGTACTCTAAAATCCATATTCTCTGTGTGTCTGTCCTCATTTGACATGTGAAAAGTGGCAAACGCAGTACATCTGCAAGTGTTTTAAGTTACCTAATAGACTTTCCTGACTGAGGCCGCAGAGAGCAGCAGCTGCCTCCTGCCTCAGTTCCCGCAGCTTCTAAACGACTGTCCTGACAGGCTCCTGCCTCAGTTCCCGCAGCTTCTAAACGACTGTCCTGACAGGCTCCTGCCTCAGTTCCTGCAGCTTCTAAACGACTGTCCTGACAGGCTACTTAGCATTGTTCACATTTCTGCGTCTGCTGTCAACTCTGCTGTGCGGAATGATCCAAGCGCAACCAGGCTGTGGTGTGCCTTCAGCGAAAGAGCCAGGCAACTTGTACTTATGAAGTTATTCTTATACTACAGGAACTGGTGATAGCTACTTAATAGACGGTCTGTCTGTTTGCTGACGGGTTCCCATGTAGCCAGGCTGCCCCTGATTTGCTAACAAGGCTGACCTTAAATTCTTGATCCTCCTGTCCTCAGCAATCCTGGTGCTGTAAGGACAGGAGATCCCACGGCCAGCTAACTACGTGGTGTCTTTGAGAGAAGCACACATAACAGTATGTGCTGACAGATAATTAACAGTGCTGTGAGCAGAGGCCCACAGGACCCACTATCAGTCTTCACAGTGACTATCTAGAAAGTGCCAGTAATAAAAACAACTGTATCCATATTCATTTTCATTTAATGTTGCTATAGAGCAGCTAAGATAGATTATACATATTTTCAACATTTTCCAAACTAGAACAGTGATTCTAAAACTGCACATTTGAATACAATTTCAATAATAAAGCACTAGCTTAATTTGTACAAAATTTATATAAATTTCTTTATTAGTATAAAAAAATTTGATAAATATTCATTTACTTCTTTTATAATTATTTATTTACCAATTTGATAATCATCTCACTATCAATCTGAAGCAGCATTTACTGTCGTATACCTACAATTTTTATCAGGATCACCTTAATAACTAAAAGTCCTTAGAAGAGAAACAGTAAGTTGTCTCTCCCACAGGGTCATTTCCTGTCTTACAGGTAAGTGAGCATACTGTAGAGCCAGAATACAACTGTTAGCTCCAACACTCGGGAGGTGAAGCAGGTGGATCTCCGTGAGTTGGAGGACTCAGCCTGGTCTACACAGTGAGTTACAGGGCAGTCGGGGATACACAGTGAGACCACATCTCCAAAATAAAAATACATAAAATCTACTTTAAGGTGGATTATGTAATGTAAGAATATGTAAAGGACTTTTAAATCAAAACTTTCACCAAAGGATTAATCATTTTCAGCACAAAAATGAAAGATACTATCAGCAAGGTCTGAGTGTTCATAAAACATGAGTCTCGTTAAGGGGACATCATAAAAGGAAAAGTTAAACTTGATGTGGATTAAACCACATGTGTACAAATGAACATAGTTTTGCATACTAACTATAACTGTGGGCCTTCCCAGAGACGATAACAGAGTAGGCTTTGAGGGCTCAGTGTTCAAATGCCTGCTTGGCATGGGGGAGGGGAGCCGAGAGAGGAGAGCAGGCGGGAAACTAGCAGAAAGACGGGAGGACACATGTAAGTCCGTCCTCAGGAACCAGAGGCCCTCTCTAGTACACAGGACACACGTAACTCCGTCCTCAGGAACCAAAGGCCCTCTCTAGTGCACAGGACACATGTAACTCCGTCCTCAGGAACTGAGGCCCTCTCTAGTACACAGGACACATGTAACTCCGTCCTCAGGAACTGAGGCCCTCTCTAGTACACAGGACACATGTAACTCCGTCCTCAGGAACTGAGGCCCTCTCTAGTACACAGGACACATGTAACTCTGTCCTCAGGAACTGAGGCCCTCTCTAGTACACAGGACACATGTAACTCCGTCCTCAGGAACTGAGGCCCTCTCTAGTACACAGGACACATGTAACTCCGTCCTCAGGAACCAAAGGCCCTCTCTAGTGCACAGGACACATGTAACTCCGTCCTCAGGAACCAAAGGCCCTCTCTAGTGCACAGGACACATGTAACTCCGTCCTCAGGAACTGAGGCCCTCTCTAGTACACAGGACACATGTAACTCCGTCCTCAGGAACCAAAGGCCCTCTCTAGTACACAGGACACATGTAACTCTGTCCTCAGGAACCAGAGGCCCTCTCTAGTATGAAACTGACAATATACTCCCACAGTGCAACAACTCTGGCAGCAGGAAACTTTGTGCTTTCTTTAAGCTCCGTATATAGAGACGATGAGATAATAACCAGATAATGCTGTTTAGATTACAGCATGCTTCTCCTCAGTGGGCTAGACTTCTCGTGTATAGAAACATGGTAAACATCTGTCTCCTCACAGGCTTGTCATTTATGACAATATTCAAATCCTTTCATCTAGATTTTAAAAATACACCGGACACTGCTGCTATTCACAGTCAAGATAATATGCGGTAACATACCCGAGCTTCAATTTACTTTCCTTCTCTCTCCCTGTCCAGCCTCAAACCCACTACTTTCAAGCACCAGGTAATAAATCAATACTTGAGGCTCGTGTGTGATGAACCTGTGCAGTTCTTGTCTTTCTATGGCAGGCTCTTTCCCGGAACACAATGAGCTCTCTAGTGGTTTGAATGAGAATGCCCCATAGGCTCGTATATTTTAATATTTGGCACCCCTATCTCTATGGCACCCTATCTCTATGGCACCCCTATCTCTATGGCCCCTTCACTTCAACTCTTCCTCAGCTGCTTACGGAATTCCCATTTTTCCTTCCCTTCACATGAAATACTGGTATTTCTCAGTGTTCTGTTCCTGATGCTCGTCTTTCATCAGTCAATGAACACCCGCTCACTTACAAACTCTATGTAATATGTACAATGCTCAGTTGATGTACACCTAATACTACACACGACATCCACATGCCTACACACACACAAATGTTACATATCAAGGACTCCCAAGAACCTGGCTATTACTAAAACAATTTAAATCTCTCTTCCAATATTTTCTGTTATACTTATTGCTGACTTAATGAATTTATAAAAATGAAATTCTAATTTTCTGCTTCAAACCCATCTATGTCCTCCCAACTGTTATAACGTTATGGCTAAGCCGTGGGGTTAAGTTTGAAACCCCTTCATACGCTGACATTTTCAATGTCCTCCCAACTGTTATAACGTTATGGCTAAACCGTGGGGTTAAGTTTGAAACCCTTCACACGCTGACATTTTCCTTCCTAGCTTTACTGCTAACCAATTCCATCACCCTCTTCAACCCAACTGTCAAATCAAAGTCTCAAGGGTTTCTTACTCAGTCTCCTCTCCCTCCCTCTCCCAATCCCTCATGAATATTTTCACATGTCCTTCCCCTGTCACTTCAATGATTTTTATCTCACAATAAAATACCTGACCTAAATACTACAATTTATTTATCTTTCGGCCCTCGTGACCTTTAATTCCATTTTTAAATATGCCAGAACTTCACTAAATGAATGTATTAATTCTTCATAAAAATGTAGAACATTTAAAATTTTTAAGTATCAAAGAATGATCTCCTCTTTCACAGATGATATGGTCTGAACAGCAACAAATCTTTTGAGCAAATTTTGAAGTGACTAGACTTGGTTTTTAACCGAATAAAAATATTTAAATATTGAGCAGAAAATGGTAAGTGATACAGTAACATTCTCTAGGCCCAAATTAAATTAGCTCGTGCAAGAACAAACTGATTAGTATCTAAGCAAATGAAAGATATGTAATTTTATCATCACAGAGTGTTGAGAAACAACAAATTTAGTTTCGAAACTTTTCTCATGCCAGCCAAGATAGCCCATGAGAATGTTCGATCAGAATAAGACAAGTAGTCACGCGTCCAGGAGGAAAACGCCTGCCATCAAAGCATTTGAATTAATATTCTACTTCCTGCGGCCCTCACACAATTCAACAGCTCTTCCTGCACCCAAGTCACTCCATTAGCAGCGCCACCAAAGCGGGTTTCTATTAGGCGAAGCCACGTGTGCACAGTGCCACGCAGGCGGTAAACACCCTGAAGCACTTACCAGTTTAATAAACTGTACAGAGCAATGACAGCACCAAGGGGGAAGAAAGAGACTAGAAGTGTAAGGTGACAAGTGAAAGGGGGAAAGAGAACACGCTTGAGAAATTAAATTTAAAGGGAATGGAAGAGGCTAAAAGTAAAATAAAAAATTAAAGGGTAAGACTATGAAATCATAGGTTTCGCTCTTAAAAGTGAAGACAAAAATAAATATTTAACTAAAATAGTAAATATAAATGGGATGGTAAAGTGACTGACAATGTATAGAACTGTTTCAGAATAAACAAAATAAAGCGAAGTTGTTACCTTGATTTCTCTTTGTTCAACAGATTTCTCCCATATTTGTTGATCGTAGGCTCCGATCTATGAAGAAAGAAAGATAGCACTGTGTTAAGTGGGCATTCCCGGTGCTCAATGAACACGCAGACTGGCTCTGCCACAGACGTCCGAGACCAACCCTGTGCCACAGTGCTTCTGAGCACGCTGCTCACAGGACGGCCAGTATCAACATCGTCTTTGAGAATGGAAACTTTCAAGTTCCCAGAAGAATTACTGGATCAGAAATATGGCTGTGAGGTTCAAAAATCCATCTAAGATAACACTGAAATCAGAAAAACCTGGCCTAAGGAATCCTTCAGTTTCAATAAAGGAAAAGACTACATTACTAGTACAGGTGAGGAAAACACCTCCCAAAGGACACAATCATAAACATGTAGACCACTAAGTGGTTTCCTTCTGAGACAGGGTCTCACTCTGTAGCTTAACTGGCTTCAAATTCACAGCAAGCCTTCTAGAGCGGCATTATTAGGAGCTGTGGCCTTGTTTTGAAGTAGGTGTGGTCTTGCTGGAGGAAGTGTGTCACTGCTCTGAGGTCTCATATATGCTCAAACCCCGCCAAGTGAGACAGTTCTTTTGGAACAAGATGTAGAATTCTGTAGCACCATGTTTGCCTTCAGATGACCATACTGCCAGCTGCCAAGCTCCCTGCCATGATGATAAGGGACTAAACCTCTGAACCTGTAAGCTGCCACCTCAATTAAACGTTTTTATAAGAGTATCATGGTCATGGTGTCTCTTCACAGCAATAGCAACCCTAAGACATGCAGGCAAAACACCCATTCACATAAAATAGTGTAATCATTCCAATACATCAAGTATTTTGTTGAAACAATAACCCAAACTACTTCAGAGTTACATAGTAATATGTTTAAATGATTATTTTCTAAACTTTGTTTTCATATGCAAAAGAATGCTTAAGGTTTCTTTAGAAAACACTGTTTTATTTCAAGGTGATTCAAGCACACAGACACGGAAATAACTTTTCCACAACTGTAAAATGAGAGAAAATAAAGTCAATGCCTATGCAAATGAATTCACTACTTAGACATATAACTTAAGACAACAACCTTTGCTTTCTATTTAGACAATACCTGATAATTGTTCTTATTATATATAGTTTTATTATATTAGAGTTAAAACCTTGCCTTTTTATTTAGACAAAAAGGGGGAAATGTTGTGGGATAATCTTTTTGTATACTGTGAAGATGTGCCACTCAGATTGGTTTAATAAAAAGCAGAATGGCCAACAGCTAGGCAGGACTTTTGGGGCAGAGAGAACACTGGGAAGAAGAAGCAGAGATGACATGAGACATATTAATAATAAGTCTTTGTGTCATTGGGGGGGGGCAGCAGTCCAGACAAAAAGTCCAACTACGAAAAGATTCCACAATCCGAATTCACTCTTATAATCAATGTTTTTGCCTTATGTCTAATACAGTCAGCAACTTCTCAACGCTTCTGCCATTGTTCTAGACACTCCTGAACGCAGCATGCTGGGCTGGGCTGTTTTTTTAAGCAGAGCTGATTTACTATCAGCCTTTTTGCTCCCAGGCCCCATGCAAGCATTCTGCCCTCTACAACTTCCTCCTTCATCTGTGATTTCATGCCTTCAACAACAGGTCCAGCAACCTCCTCTCTTTCAATCCTTCCTAAAGTGTCAGCAGAGATAACTCTATATTCACACCCTACAAGTCTCAGATCCCAAGCCCGTGAACAACACCACTCATAGAAGTGGACATAGTCCTCTACTTCAAGAAGACTGAGTACAGAAGATACAAAACTCCCCTTTGGTGTTCTCCATCTCTCGTGTGTTCTCACCTAATTTATTATCCCTCTCCTCTTACTTTTATGAACAAACGTTGAGCTATTCAGTGGTGACTATCAACAAAAACAAAACAAGAGAAATAAGGGCACAGCCATAATCCTTAAACCAATACAGAAATAAAACAACGGAGATAAAGAATTCATAATAACAAAAGATGAAGACTGAAGTGAAGTCTGCAGTGAGCACAGTGCCACAGTCACTCCCTGTAAGTATCCGCAGCAGATACAAACAACTGCAGGCCATCCTGTCACCTATGGGACGGCTGGCGCCGCTCCTTGCGCTTTACAGTGACACTGTATTTTTGCCCACGCGCCATAAGTAAGAGCTGTCTTACAGGAGTAAGTCTCAAACCCAGGTCAAATACGAACAAGTCATCTAAGAAAGGAAACATGCTTCACGAATTGATTTCCTTCTGCTGTGATTCTCGAGTTTTCTATCTTTCCGCACACAATAGAAACAAATCACGGAAGAAATCTGAAGACAGAGGGGGCGGAGAGAAGACTGAGAACGCAAGGGAGGAAAAGGAGAGACCCGCAGGTAGAAAGGCTGCCTCTGTTTAGGTGTCTGCAAGATCAGCTCTGTCCCCTACAGGACAATGAAACAAACAAAGGCAAAGCGGTTAAGTGAGGAGATGTTAGCAGGCACCGCGCGTGAGCTCTAGGAAAGTGTCTCTGAAAGACAAGCTGGAAAGCTAGTTTTAGGGTTTGGCTTACTCCTTAGGTCGCCACATTCAGAAGACAAGAAGCTGGGGGACCCAAAAGAACAGGCAGCATTGAGCTTCCAAAGTGAGCTGTCTACTGTAGAAAAGACTAAAAGTTCATAAATACACTTAAGTGGAAGGAAGCCCAGATTTACAACTTTCAATTGCCTAATTCTTTAATGAACATATATATTAAACAAACACTGCCTTTCCTAATTCCTTTAATGAACATATATATTAAACAAACACTGCCTTTCCTCCCTCACACTACTATGCTCTTATTTCTCTGACTCTCGTTTAAGAAATTCTGAAAAGCAAGTTTTTAATTCTCATAAATATCAACTGTTATACAAAAAGGTAATAGAGAGACCTCAAATCCCTTCCCAGTTTGATCCCCTTGACAAATATTAGAGCATTATGTGTTTTCATTTGTTTGCAAAAATGTATCAGCTAAATCCATGACAAGAATATTCCAAAGACAAGTAAAAAATCCAAGAGCATCCTGAGTGGGCAGTTGAGATGGCCACTGCCAAGCTTTCACGGCCTGAGTCCATTTCCCGGATCCCTAAGATGCAGCTTGTTGTGCCATAATGATCTATCTGTCAGTTTAATTTAGAGAAAATCACGGAGTTAAGAATACAACATAAAGTCACAACACAAAGCAGGTGTGTGTCAGAATAAAACATGAAAACACCAACTAAAGGATCAATGAAAGAAAGCTATGACGTCCCGAATGATGTTGTTCTGGGCGACATTTTCAGTTTTTCACAAGTCCTTCCAGTCATACTTGTGAAGCACACAGAGGGCACAGATACTCAGTCATTAAAATCGAGTGCCTCTAGACAAATCTCCACCCAGGATAACAGGATCTACTTATTCTGGCTTGTAAGAAATGTTTAGCTCCAAAGTAAAGGTTCCCAAGCTCTGAAAACCATCAACAATTTTCACAATGTTTTGTTTGTAACCACTGACTCTCAGACAAATCTGGCAATCCGGAATTAAAGGAGTCAGTGTGTGCACCAGACACTTGGGCGAGGAAGTGGAATATTGGGGCGTGAGTCACTGAGCGGCGGTGATGACAGACAAGGCATGGTCCGGGGAAACCACACCCTTGCAGTTCCTAACTTGTGAGTGACTAGCAATTTCCATGTTTCTTTTTAACCAAATCTCCAAATCTTTTGATTCAATCTTTCTTTAAAATTAAAAGACCAAACATAAAAAGCAGAATCATAAATTTTCAACACAATTATTAGAAACATTCCCCTGGGTGCTGCCGAGTTGAGGACATGCATTCCAACCCTGAAACCCACATGCTGAAGAGAACTGACTCTGACCTACACACACGTGGTAGTGCATGTTTCCTCCATAAATAAACAAATCAATTATAAGTTTTAAACATCACCTATAATCCTAGTAGTATATTGAAAACAATGAAAGCAGGTAATTGTAGAAATAATTCTAAGTGATAAAATAGTAATTTTATATCCTCTGAACATCTATGATTTAACTATTGTTTATTTTTATAATCAATCATCACCAGGGTTGTATCATAATAAAGGGTATTACTACAGGAAAATAAATTTGGTTAACTAGAATGCAAATAAAACTTTTAAAAGATCCGGAAATCTTCTGGGGTGGAGAATATGACTTTTTTCTCTGGCCAGCAAAGTGGTTCAACAGGTAAAGAAAGGCACTTGGACAAGCAAATCCAACAATGTGAGTTTAATTCCCAGTTACTACAAAGAAAGGAGAAAAGTAACCCCTGAAAGTTGTCCTCTGACCACACACACACACACACACACACACCCTGCTACATGCAGGCCTACATTCACACAGCATAGGAAGAACAGAGGTTAATGATATGGTGTAACACTGACCCAAGTTCTGAAAAAGCCGTGACGAATATTCTTTACTATGATGAAGAAAATGAATACTGGAGAATCTGGCTCTATGAAGTAACTACTAAAGGAAAAATATTCACAGTCATAATTCAAACAAAACCAAGTAAACACTATCAGCAAGGGATAACGTGACCACAGCATCTGTAAGTAAAATAGAACTTAACATGCTAAGGACAAGAAAGGGGATTGTGTGGCTTAAGTACTGGACTCCAACAGAGCCCTTAATCACGGCACACAGTAAATTATAACCTGAGTTCAAGAGAGTTGATAATAAAATGTCTGGAACTCAGTAGCAAAAACAATGTGTTCACGTGTTACGCTGCCTATTTGATCACCTAGAGAAACTAAATAACTTGAAGAAACCAAGAACCAAGTATAACGGAAAATAGATACGCGACGAGAAGACTGGAGTGGAAGGAGGAGCCTTAGAATCCAGGTAAGCAGATCTCTGATGGCCTAGTGTGTAAATTTCACAGCTGAGCCTGGGCATTAACTAAGCATCAAATACCTTACACACTTAAGATACAGACCATGTTTACTCTTGATTGGCTCCTCTCCCCTGGCCCTCCTAATTCTTCTCGACAATTTACTGCTACAGCAAATTGGACGAAATAGGATTATGGGCACTAAAACCCGGGTGCCAGATCCAGTGGAAACCCAGACACGCGGGAGGAGGCAGGCAGGGGCTGTTGATGAGATGTGATGGCAGGGTGAGAAAGCTGAAGCCCTGACTAGGAGAAAGCAGTCTCTGCACACAGAGCGGAAAACGGCTGAACACGGGGTACTGATGCCCCAAATGCTCGAAAATGCTTCTATCTGCGCAGAAATCTATCTTGAGAATCACTGAATAAATAACTATAGTTTTAGAAGCCTTGGAGACACAGCTCAGTAGTAGAGTACTTGCGTGGTATGCACAAGGCCTTGGGTTCAATTCCCAGTAAAACACATACACACACACACACACACACACACACACTCACGTACATGCACACACGGCGTTTTTTAAAGAATGAGAGTATTTTGGTATACTACATTAAAATAGGAACTTTTTTTAAAAAATATCCTAAATTTGTTTGGAAAAGGTCAGGGTCTTAACAGGGCCATTGTAAGCTTTTGGTTTTTTAAGCTTTTTGCTTGCTTGCTTTTGTTCCATTTGGTTTTTGAGACAGTCTCCGTGAATAGCCTAGAACTCAGTATGTAGACCAGGCTAGTCTTGAACTCATAGAGATTCACTACTACACCCAGCAGAAATTGACATGTATTACTTTAATCATTATGATAAGACATTTCCGAGAGGAAAACAATAGTTAATTGGTGTGGGAAGTCCTTCTGTCTATGTGTTGCTTTCATTGGTTAATGAATAAAGAAACCACTTTGACTTATAGCAAGGCAGAACTTAGCTAGGCAGGAAAAACTAAACTGAATGCTGGGAGAAAGAAAGCGGAGTCAGTGAGAAGCCATGTGCCCCGGCCAGAGACAGACGCCAGATGGAATCTTGCCAACAAGCCACAGCTACATGGTGATACACAGATTAATGGAGATGGGTTAGTTCAGGATATAAGAGCTAGCTAAAAATATGCTTAAGCTATTGGCCAAGCAGTGATTCAAATGATAGAGTTTCTGTGAGATTATTTCGGGTCCGAGCGACCTCCTGCTACAGTTAATAAGCTCAAGAATTGACTAAGTGTCACACTGGGACTGAGCAGAGTGGTTTTAGATACATTTGCATATCAGTACTGAGAGTAGAAGGAGCAAGCAGCAAAGACAGCAGCTACAAATGCTGTGTAAATGCAGTGGAACTGAGAGAGCCACCATGCGCCTGGGGAAGCCAAAGAGAACCTTCCAGCCTCTGTAACAATGGTTACCACGTGAGAGGGAAAGTAGCCATGATGAGAAGTTACACTGTGTCATTTTAAGTCCTACATTAACTCTAATTTGTAAGGCTGATATGTAAGGACGTGATTAATTCAACGTTAAACCTGAAGGCATGCACCTCCTTGAGTCTGTACCTGGCTCTTTCCCACTTCAGTAAATGCCACCAAGCACTAGGCATGGACTGAGGTCTGGCATATTCTGAAAGTGACTCCCACACACCAGGTCCCTGTTACTTGATCCTGCCTACTCCCCCCCCCACACACAAAGACCCAAGGCCAGACATCTAACTCCAGCTGAGCCAAGCAGGCTGCCTCTTCCTCAGAAAGGTCAGAGAAAAGCATGACTAACAGAAAGAAACAAAGCTAGCATTCCAAGCTCAGAAGAAGCGTTTGTAACTGTGCAGGAAGAGCCCATCCGGGCTGACTGGAGCTGACCTTTCCTTCTAGTCTAGGCTGTCAGTGGGGTGGCAGTCCACATGTGCTGTGGTCAGGAGCACAGCCCAGCACTGTGTTTTCCTGGCCCGACTTTAGAGAGAGCATCGCTGTTCATGGAAACCCACACCATCCTGCATAATTTACACGGACTGTTTACTTTCCAGCTTGCTGGTACATGGGGCATGCTCTCAGTGGGACTATTGATTAAGGCGCTGTCAGAAGGTTATTAAACCTTCTCTAAGAAGTCATCCGAGCAAAGATAATTGAATTTCTACTTTTCTACTTACACTAATCTTGGATTGTGATTTGTGAAGACCCTACTAGTGAGAACAGGAAAGATTTATTAATCTATTAATAGTAAGGAAGCAGTTCAAAAGTATCAAACAGAGGGTCAAAACACAACAAGTTCTAACAAGCCTACCATACTAATTCTTGTAATGATGTCTTTAAAACCAAATTAACACTACTCAATTGCTAATCATTTATATTTCTGATAAGTGTAATTTAAACTATCAGAATTGAAATCATTAAAAGTTATTTAAATTATTAAATTATTTAAAATGGCATTCAAAAGCTATACATTACTTTAAAATAAAGTTTGGTCTTAAAAGCTAAAGATGACTTTCTTTAGCTCTAAATAAGTGAACCACGGTAAAAGACCAAATACAAACTTTACTTCATCTTTATCTTATCACCAAATATTGTGGAAAATCTCAAAAACCCATGAATTTTATTATCCCATCTAGTATACAAAAAATATTCATAAACATTAGTGAAAATTCTCTAAGCTGTGTACACAGTTAAACATTAACCCAAATAACCTATCAGTAAGTAACAACACTTCTGATAGACTCAACGAAACAGCCATGCAGTGCTGACATCTGGTCAACAAAGTACCGTATATTAGACCACATAAGTCATACACGAACCATAAGATCACAAGGGTACTGAAAAACCCCTCATCACCTATGACCTTGGGGCCATCACAGAGTAACAACCCACCTCTTCTGTTTGTGATGATACCAACCCAGATGCATACAAACTTAGTGCGCTACCCGCCATGTAAAAGAACAGCAACTACACTTATGGACAGACAGCACTTAATCCTGCTAAGTGCCAAGTGTGTGACTATCTTACTAATATGTGTGCGATGTGTGTACCTGTGCACAGATTACCCAGAGAGCCTAGCACAACTGGTGTTCCCCATCCCAGCTACACTGAGAGGCCACACTGGATGACTGCCTGATCCACACCACATCTGTTTCATCCACGTACACTCCGATATTAAGAAAGGATGCATTCCGTGAAAGCATCCCTGCTGCTCAGCAGAAACGACAATATGTTTAATTTAAAATCACTGCTGGGCTGGTGAGATGGCCTTGGAAGACCACCAACGTGAGCTGCATCCTTGGAACTGAGTGTGGAAGCCAAGCATGCACTCGCAAAAGTTGTCCTCCGTGCACACACACACCTGCAGTTTTACATAATAATACGAAATGAGAATCATATTTGTAAAAACTCACATAGAACTAGAGTTGCGTTAGTGAACAGTAGCTGCTGCTACTAGCTATTTTGCATTTGCTACTTCTTGGTAGCAGTCCAAGTATGGAATGGGCCACAAAAGGACACACCCCCAACCGTGGCCAGGTCAGAGAGAAGTGGGGACGTGGCAACTTTGGCTGTAGGGTCACTCCAGAAGCAGGGGACAGGGCGACAGAGGCTCTGTTTGCACTACTGCTAGGTTTCCAAGAACCTTCCTATCCAGACTAGAAGCCAGCAACGAGGCCAGCAAATGCTCTTTGGCAGCGTGGCACACAGCTAAGTAGTCAGGAAGCAACGCTGTCTAGAGTCGCGCACACCCGCCCAAGCTCTACGCTGGGATGATGGGATCAAAACACTTAATTTTATTTCAACAGTGATCCAACAGTTCAGGCAGTGTTATTTTGACGGGGGCCAGTTACACAGAATCTCTGCAGTGGACACGCTGACACTCTACACGAGGCTAGACATAACCGAGGTGAGAGACTGTGATAACCACTGACACCGTGACACTAATCCTAGCAACAACCTTGAAGCACTTTACCTCGTCTAAAGAAAACAGAACAGACCCGCTCGATAACTACAAGACAGCATCCAACTCCAAAGGGACCCTGGCTTTTGTTTGGTTTGCATTCTTTCGACTTTTAAGTTGCAAATAGGACCTATCTTTCTATGAGATAAAAATTCTAATTGTTCATACAAACATAAAAAGTAATAAACATTATTTTCATATTACAGTATGATAGTTGATACAGTAATCATGTAATTATCTTTTATCTTTGGTTATGTCCCAGTAAAATCTATGTAAGAACATTAAAGATCTCAGAGAGTGAGCTAGAGTTTTCCCCACCCGCAAACACACCTCATCAATGCTCTCACTTTAAAGACTGGGACACTGGGCTGGAAGGTGGTGGCACACGCCATTAATCCCAGCACTGAGGAGCAGAGACAAACGGATCTCAGTGAGTTCAAGGCCAGCCTGGTCCACAGAGTGGGTTCCAGACAGCCAGAGATACACAGAGAAACCCAGTCTTGAAAAATAAAACAAACCAAAGACAGACCAGGACCCTGCTTGTGAGGAAGACCGGGGCACACGCCCAGGGTCTGCGAGCTTCTACACCAGAATCTGGACTCCATTGAGCATATCTGTCCATCACCAGCCATTGTCTCCTTTACATTTGTAATGGAATAAGACATGTTATTTTAACATGGATCCAGATATCCAAGAAATGTTATTTTGATGGAATCTAGTTACACACAATTTCTGCAGCTGGACATGATTTTTACACAAGGCTAGACATAACTGAAGTTTTCTGTCTCCTATATGCAAAAATTTTCAAGTCTAATTTGTAACAACTTCCATACATGTAGTTTAAAGTGAATACTGATAACAAATATATAGCACAGCCAATTCCTCTATGGTAACATTTATTTTCTCAACTGTGGTAAACTATCATCTGTAATATATAATGTTTAATTATTTCAAGTCATTTGGAAAGTAGCCTATAAATACCTAAGTTACTACATCAGTATGGAAATTCTGATAATGTCCTATACGTACAGCAAAGGCGGGGAGATTGGTGCCAGAAGCAGTGTTGTGGGTACAAAGGGGAAGCCTACTAGAGTCAAAACATCTTGGGAAACCGTTTGCTTTTGTTTTCCTAGAATACGCAGAATACGTAGCCATTTGGATTTAGAGATTTCAGTTAAGAACACTTGCTGTGTTATTTTATTTATTTGAAATATAACTACTTTTTTTTTTTTTGAGACAGGGTTTCTCTGTAGCTTTGGAGCCTGTCCTGGAACTTGCTCTTATAGACCAGGTTGGCCCTAAACTCACAGAGATCCGCCTGCCTCTGCCTCCTGAATGCTGGGATTAAAGGGGTGCGCCACCACTGCCCATCAAAATACGACTACTTATGAAGCTGTTTAAATGAAATATGACATATGTTGTGGTTTGAATGTGAACCTCCAATCCATGTGCTGGCATGGAGATCTGCCACGACTCTGGCAACCCAGTGCTGAAACCTTTGAGAGGCAGGGCCTGGTAGAAGGTCTCAGATGAGTGGGGACAAGGCCTTCCACAGGGACTAACCTACTTCTCACTGGAGGATGGATTGACCCCAGGAGGGGAGATGATTACAAAGAGCAATGCTGGCTCCTGACTTTCCGGCTTCTTGTCATCCTCCCATCAGGCAGGCTGTGACGGGGTAGCCAGCATCCTACTAGACAGGAGCGTCCTCCCATCAGGCAGGCTATGACGGGGTAGCCAGCATCCTACTAGACAGGAGTGTCCTCCCATCAGGCAGGCTATGACAGGGTAGCCAGCATCCTTACTATACAGGAGTGTCCTCCCATCAGGCAGGCTGTGACAGGGTAGCCAGCATCCTTACTAGACAGGAGCAGGTCCTGGTGTAGTGCTCCCACCTCCTAGAACTCTGAGTTGAAGAAGCTTCTTCACAGTATACATAGCTCAGTCTTGGCTATTTTGTAGAAATTTAAAAAGCGGCCTAAGACAGATGCCATAGAACAGATCTGTGTCCCAGGTCTGTACAGCTGCACAACCGTCTCCACATTGTAACTCAGAAACCTTCCTTACCATAACGACTCTCGAAACTCACTTGTAGTTACTGCTCACTCTTACTTCCAGAACAGACTGCTAGTCAATCCTTGTCTGTAGATTTGCATACTTGCCTCTCATTTGCAACTCATATTAGATATGAAATTACAGCACAGGTCTTAGTGTGCTGTCTTGAGCTTCATCCACGATGGAACATGTTGAGGACTCTGCTCTTTCGTGCTGCCATTACAAAAATGCTGCTTTCCGGGGTTGGAGAGATGGCTCAGAGGTTAAGAGTACTGACTGCTCTTCCAGAGGTCCTGAGTTCAATTCCCAGCAACCACATGGTGGCTCACAACCATCTGTAATGAGATCTGGCGCCCTCCTCTGGCAAGCGGGCATACATCGAGGCAGAATGTTGTATACATAATAAGTAAATAAATAAAAAAAAATAAGCCTAGGCTTATTTAAAAAAAAAATGCTGCTTTCCTAGGAGGTGCTGCCTTCAAAGCTAACGACAACAGTAATTTATAGCAGAAAACACTTCAAACTACTTGTTTAGATAAAGAATTAAGCAACTACACCATCTACTTGAAATATATTCACTTTAAATGCTGAGATTTGTTTTTAATCAGATTCTTAAGAATAACTTATTATTTTGTATTCATAATTACAACTTCATGTTCAATCTTTTTACTTTTGCATATAAAAGACTCCCTGCCATCCTGAAGGTTATGTTACATAGGCTGGAGAGAGAGAGAGTATCTGCTAACATGACCATGTGCACTCATAGCATGTTATTAAATAGGGAGCACCGGGCATGACTTGCTGCCCAAGAGTAACTTAGAGAGTTCTACTACTGCTGTTAAGTTCCTTCAACAGGAATTCACCAATTTAGTAAAACAAAAGACAAAAAAAAAAAAAAAAAACACATGCACAGAAGAACTGAACAGAAGTTTTACTGATTCAGGTTGTAAATTAAACATTCACTTCATTATACTCAGAGACTATCTGCAATTATAACAGACAGTAAGTAATCCTAAAACTTTACCATTATTTTACTTTTTACAGGATTCTATAGAAAGAACATTGTCCTCGTGACGGCTGGAAGTTAATTTTAGAAAACAATGTCCCTTCTCCCAACAAAGTTTGTCCTCAGGACTAGGGACATTATCAGGGACTGGTTAGAAGTGGTAGAGGGTTGGAGTGGAAATGAAGTCGGCTCAGAAATCTCTAGAAAAAAAAGGGGGGGATTGATGGGATGGCATAACAGGTAGATTAGCGTGACTTACTCATACTAATAATAATAGTAATAGTGAAGTTATTCATTTATAGGCAATTTACATTGGCACAGATTCTTCTGTATTGAAACAAACTCGAATTATATTTGTTATATTGAATATACTCCTATTTCTGTTTATATTATTTGTACACCTATGCAAAGTAATTTTCTCAAATTGTATGCATGCATGTTTCTACCTCTGCTTAAGACATTTTGTGGGAGCTGGAGAGATGGCTCAGAGGTTAAGAGCGTTGCCTGCTCTTCCAAAGGTCCTGAGTTCAATTCCCAGCAACCACATGGTGGCTCACAACCATCTATAACGGGGTCTGGTGCCCTCTTCTGGCCTGCAGTCATACACACAGACAGAATATTGTATACATAATAAATGAATAAATAAATATTTAAAAAAAAAAGACATTTTGTGTACTGATACAATTTTAAGATATATTTATCACATTGCATTATACATATCTACCTCTGATCAAAATACTTATACATTCTTTACATTTTGAGGTCATTGCCCTCATTTGCTGTACATTTGTTTAAAGATTATTTAATTTTTTAATATAAAGACTTAGTCTTTAAGTACATAGATATTAAGAACTAAATACAGTCATCCATGTTCATCACACTTATAGTTAGACTAATCAGGTTCTTTAGATGCATAGAGACTGTATTCCACATAGACAGGTAATCTTTATACACTTCAAAGAACTGTAGAATATGGCATTTAAATAACTTAAGATTTTGTTGACATTAGACACTACTGCTCCTGGTAGTAGCAGTCTATTCCCAAGAGAATGTTGGACACCAAAGACACTCCACTTGGAGCTTGTTTTCCTCTTGGCAAAACTGGCCTTTGGGCAAGGAACTGCCCCTGCCTCAACCACTGACAAAATGCCTGGTGTCCAGACTGGACAAGTAGGATTCAAGCAAAAAGACTGCCAGATCTTGCCAAGACAGGGTAAGACAGTTTTTCAAATTTTCCTGCCTCTGAAAATGGTCATTCAGATACTCTAGGCCTTAGCCAAAGCTGGTTGCCCCGATGCTGCACATGAGACGTTGGGTGATTGCCTGGGTCATTTCTTGTTCCTTTTGGCAGTTGCTTGATTGTACTTCCTATTTACTCAAGTAATACTGCCCTTCTTAGGTCTTGGATGGAGTTGAAGACTAGATACTCAGAATTATTTTTCTCATGACTTTGCCAAGACATTTTTACTGTAAGACTTAGACTCCTTAGGATAGGATGATTATTGAAACATTGTGTATATGTTTTTTTGTTTGATGCTGATCGAGCAGGTTGTAAATCTAATTTTTATGTATGTTTTTGCCTCATCTTTTTACCTGGACAATACTTGATATTTGTTCTTACTGTATATAGTTTCTTATTAGGCTTAGAGCTCTCTTATTTAGACAAAAGGGGGAGGTACTGTGGGAACTCCTTCAGCCAATGGCCTTTACAATACCGGCCCACTTTGGGCGTGGTCTTATGTACCATAAATGCAGACAAAACGTGTTGGGGTCTCTTGGCTGCTGGATTCGATTCCAGTTCCCAGCACATGTGGAGGACTGCAGATTGCTACCCTTTCTATGAGTTTATCCCTAAATAAATAAACAAACCTTTCTATACTCTATTCCTGGCTATTCTAGATCTCTTTTGTACACCAACACCTAGGGACTATGGACAATGAAATTTTCTAGTCAAGTTAAAACTCTTCCAACAGTGAGAAAAGTCTTGAGTTGAAAACCCAACTTACCCCAGTTCTCTAGAGAAAAAGAAGTGTCCAGGTTGGCCTCCATAACGCACATATGTTCTGTGTGGTAGAGGAACGCCAACTCTAGAGACGCTCAGAAGAAAAAAAGCAGCAGACACACACATCTGGTGGTGCTCTGGAGCTGGGATTCAGTCAACACTGGGGTAAGCCTAACCCTTCTGCATGTTTTACCTTTAAGCCAGTACAATGTCCCCCTCTCAAAATAATTTGTGTTGCATTTGTTTTACAATAAAAGCCTAACTGAAACAAGACAGATCATGTAAAAGATAAACAGCAATCATTTGGGGACTTGACAACAGAGACTAATATTTTGTTTGTTTGGGGTTTTTTTTTGTTTTGTTTTGGTTTTTCAAGACAGGGTTTCTCTGTAGCTTTGGTGCTTGTCATGGAACTCGCTCTTGTAGACCAGGCTGGCCTCAAACTCACAGAGATCTGCGTGCCTCTGCCTCCCAAGTGCTGGGATTAAAGGTATGCGCCACCACCACCCAGTTGAGACTTAACATTCTTAACCATCTGTATGGTGCTCTACAAGTGACCACTCTGAATCTCCCTATAATCACACTTACATATGCACAGGAAACAGTGCCTTGTACACACTCAAGGCACATTTACACATCCTGGCTTAACTAAGAAGGAGAAGATTTAAAGTTCCCAACTACTTATAATTAAGACCAGTTGTCAGTCAAGTTCATGTTACTTAGAGTAGTTTATTTAAGTTAATAGATGAATCCTCCTCTTGACTAACATTAAAAGCCACAGAGCATCATCTGTTGGACTTGAGATGGCTTAGTAGTTAAAAGTGTATGCTGAGTTTGCAGAACCAAAGCTGGGTTCCCAGTACCCGCATCAAGTCACTGACAATATGAAAATGTGGATTTGCTTAATTTCCTACTTCTGGTTTCTGTGAGAATTTTATGTTTAAACTGATTAGAGCTTTAAAAGTAAAGGAGAAGCTAACCCAGAACCAGAGAGTGCACCGAATTTACATGTCAGCGTCAGTGCTTCCCATGAAGACCTCGGTATGGAAATGTGATACTACTATACATGTGTCTATCTGTGCTATATGTCACCAAGAATCAACCAACATAACCCAAAACAGACTGCACTCTCAGATTTGTCTCATCTTTAAGATGTTTTAATTATCACATCACCAACTCAAAAAATTTAAAATGTGACTGGTTTCTTCACACACAAAAGGCTTAAATATATAATTATATGTTTAATAAAAAAAATTGAAGACTAATGCATCATCGTTTTTAAGGAGTGTAAATGTGGCTAAATGGTTGAATATTTGACTTGTAAGTACAAAGCAATAGTGGGTTCAATAATGGGTATTCCCAAGAATCAAAAGAAATATTTTAATGTGTAATAACAAATATAATTCACCACAAATGCTAAAAAAATAAAAAAACTAAGGCTGCTACACTTTTTACAAAAAGGTAAGTTCTTCATATATATATATATATATATATATATATATATATATATATATATATTTATTTATTATGTATACAATATTCTGTCTGTGTGTATGCCTGCAGGCCAGAAGAGGGCACCAGACCCCATTACAGATGGTTGTGAGCCACCATATGGTTGCTGGGAATTGAACTCAGAACCTTTGGAAGAGCAGGCAATGCTCTTAACCACTGACCCATCTCTCCAGCCCCAAAAAGGTAAGTTCTAACAATCAAGCTTTTAGTTAAAAAAAAAAAAGCAATAAAATTTGGAATATTTTTATATAATTCTACTTATACATATAACCTTGGAGAGCTGACATAGTTCATACCTGGCAGTGATTATTAACCTAGCTACTTTGCTATCTTAGGGCAAAAATTAGAGGCCAATTAGTATAAGCACCATTTTCTTACTTAAGAAAAATATAAAGAAAACGAAATTCACAGTAACATAATCCTCCTCTTGCAGTTGAAATCCCCAAAACCTATTTAGTCTTTACTTTAGGCAGTAGCTGGCTTAAATCGATAGCATAAAACACATACCAATTTGTGGAATTCAAACGCTTAAAAATAATGAAAAGCTCTGACCATCAACTCACCTTCTTTTGATACCAGACTATAGCATCTGTGACTTTGGACGCCATTTATTCCACTGAGATTACACAGTCGTCATTTTAAGCTGTACAAAGAGAAAACATGGAAATGACTTTATTCCCACTCTCCAGGAGTCTAACATACATACAAAGCACTCTGGCTATTTGTAAAACACCCTCCCCACGCCTGCTTTAGCAACACATCCTCTTGAGTAAACAAAAACCACATGTCATGATAAAGAAGTTGCTTTTGGATGGATATAGTAATTAACTATTCTTAGAAAAATAATTCTTTTAAATAAATTTCAGAATATTTTTGGCTATGCTGGAAATTTTATCCTTATAACTAATATATAATAGAAATTAACAGGTCAGTTTTTCTCTGGTTCCTGTCAAGAAGCTGGTTTTAATTACTGTTGCTAACACATGGCTTGAGAGAAATGACAGAATTTGGAATCGTGTATTTTTATAATAAACAAAATCAAACTCACATCAACAAGACAAGCAGATTAAATTTAAGTCAGTATTAGGAACAGAAATAGTAAGAACATGTCAGATATCACAGTTTGAGAATAATGAGAAATTTACCATCTACCTTACAGTCACCTAAGACAGACAGTTTACCATCTACCTTACAGTCACCTCAGACAGACAGTTTACCATCTACCTTACAGTCACCTCAGACAGACAGTTTACCATCTACCTTACAGTCACCTCAGACAGACAGTTTACCATCTACCTTACAGTCACCTAAGACAGTTTACCATCTACCTTACAGTCACCTAAGACAGTTTACCATCTACCTTACAGTCACCTCAGACAGACAGTTTACCATCTTACAGTCACCTAAGACAGACAGTTTACCATCTACCTTACAGTCACCTCAGACAGACAGTTTACCATCTTACAGTCACCTCAGACAGACAGTTTACCATCTTACAGTCACCTCAGACAGACAGTTTACCATCTTACAGTCACCTCAGACAGTTTACCATCTACCTTACAGTCACCTCAGACAGACAGTTTACCATCTTACAGTCACCTCAGACAGACAGTTTACCATCTTACAGTCACCTCAGACAGTTTACCATCTACCTTACAGTCACCTCAGACAGACAGTTTACCATCTTACAGTCACCTCAGACAGACAGTTTACCATCTACCTTACAGTCACCTCAGACAGACAGTTTACCATCTACCTTACAGTCACCTCAGACAGACAGTTTACCATCTTACAGTCACCTCAGACAGACAGCTTACCATCTTACAGTCACCTCAGACAGACAGTTTACCATCTTACAGTCACCTCAGACAGACAGTTTACCATCTACCTTACAGTCACCTCAGACAGTTTACCATCTTACAGTCACCTCAGACAGACAGTTCACCATCTACCTTACAGTCACCTCAGACAGACAGTTCACCATCTACCTTACAGTCACCTCAGACAGACAGTTTACCATCTACCTTACAGTCACCTAAGACAGACAGTTTACCATCTACCTTACAGTCACCTCAGACAGACAGTTTACCATCTACCTTACAGTCACCTCAGACAGACAGCTTACCATCTTACAGTCACCTCAGACAGACAGTTTACCATCTACCTTACAGTCACCTCAGACAGTTTACCATCTTACAGTCACCTCAGACAGACAGTTCACCATCTACCTTACAGTCACCTCAGACAGACAGTTCACCATCTACCTTACAGTCACCTCAGACAGACAGTTTACCATCTACCTTACAGTCACCTAAGACAGACAGTTTACCATCTACCTTACAGTCACCTCAGACAGACAGTTTACCATCTACCTTACAGTCACCTCAGACAGACAGCTTACCATCTTACAGTCACCTCAGACAGACAGTTCACCATCTACCTTACAGTCACCTCAGACAGACAGTTCACCATCTACCTTACAGTCACCTAACACAGCAGTTTCACAACCCTAAAACGATTTTCTGTTCGACAGCGGTTAACACCAAGATACTTTCCTGGTCATATGTTAAAGACACCAGCTCTGACTATGTGGTAAGACAACAGATTCTGGGCAGAGCACTCACTACAACCCAGCATCCTCAAAAACAACCACCACCACCCCAGCACTTCAGGGAAATCAGCGAGAAAAGCGCCCTACCTAGCCCATCCTACCGCGTGCAGCGGACCCACAGCTGCAGAAATGCTAGCCTGTCAGGGTAATCACAACATGACAAATGTCACATGCCACTCTCGGGAGCATGCAGGCTTCTTGAGCATGTCAGGATTCAAATATAACAAAACTATTAGTTCAAATGTGAGCTAATAACCTCTAATGTTTAAAGCACAATTTACTTAATGCTTGTATTCTTGACAGCTGCACACAAAATTATTCATTTCCTTTCCTAATGAATCAATGATTACCTTTACACTGGGCAAATCCCTAGCAGATCAATGGCTACCTTTACACTGAGCAAATCCCTAGCGGATCAATGGCTACCTTTATACTGGGCAAATCCAGGCAAAGTCTATTTTGAAATTATTGTCAAATCACCAAACATATGGAAAGAGGGCTCACAAAACCAAGGGATCTGATTCAAATATTGGCTCCAACATCCACTATTTAATACTGGAGACGTTGATTAAGTTCTTTAAACCGTGGTTCCCTTCGTGTATAAAGGGGGAATTAGCCATTACAAATGATACACTAAGATACCTATCACAGAACTCAACAGACAGTATGTGCCAATTTTATTAACTTTTCTATTTAAAAATTCTTCAATCCATTAAGAAGAAAATACTTAAGGCTTCCTTTAATGTGGAAAGCAATTGAGTAAAAGAACAATAGCTGCCTGATTATCATAAGATCACAACGTCTCAACTGCATACATGAGATTCAGAGATGCCCAAGTTCCCTCTGAGGTTACCTTCATTTCACCACCACACAAACTTCTCTCACACATAAGAAACAACACTGAGGGCCAGCAGGAGGGCTCGGCTGCCAGGGATGTCAACCTGAGCCCCAGGGTCCACATGATGGAATGAAAGGATGGATTCTGATGTCAATATATGCACCACACTACACACATGCCCACACGCAATAAATAAATAAACATAAATAATAACCTGAGCCCCAGGGTCCACACGATGGAAGGAGAGGATGGATTCTGGTGTCAACATGTGCACCATGCCACTCACATGACCACAAGCAATAAATAAACAAACAGAAATAATAAAGACATTAAACAAAAGCAAGAGAAGATCCTCAGCATAAATAAGGACAACGTCTGCCTCGAGTAAGAAGATCTACAGAGTCAGTCTCGCTTCCTGAAGCAAGGACCTCACGTTTTATTCACTGGCGCTGAGTGTGTCCACGCGCGGCAGTGTTCGTGGGCGGGAGCCTACCTTCTCATGGATGTGAACTAGAA
The DNA here is from genome assembly GCA_902806775.1 of Microtus agrestis. Taxonomy (NCBI): domain Eukaryota; kingdom Metazoa; phylum Chordata; class Mammalia; order Rodentia; family Cricetidae; genus Microtus; species Microtus agrestis. Next base: position 1,119,624 of record CADCXT010001893.1, on the reverse strand, counting down.
CTCAGGACACCAGGCTTGTGAGCCAGCGGCTAGCCCTGCTTCAGCACTTCAGCAATAACCTTCCCGTGACCTTGAGGGGCTCAGGCCAATTCTTCACACAGGTCTACCACACACTGAGACAGACTTCTGAATCAGACTTCTGACAAAGCACCCTCAACGACAAATGAATTTCAGACAAGTGAAACTTAGCAAAAGCAAAAAGACAACAGATTTCAAATCAGTAAACAAAATTATTGAGACACAACAAATGATTTTCTAGGCAATTAAAGCCTTTCCAACGTTGATTCTCTAACAGTCCAAGCTTATAGCTTATCATCTCTATTGTAACTGTTCATGTTAAATAAAGTTTTGCTAATGATAAACTATATTCAAGTGAATGTACATGGGGCTAAAGAGAGACAGACTGATGGACGGGGAGTATTAAAAGACTTACTGGGCACCCTGAATAGAGACTCTGAAGTCTGTGTGGACGGGATATAGCCATGCGTGTTCACACGCATACCAGAGGTCAACATCACGTATCTTCCTTGATCTTTTCTCCACTTATTTCTTTAAATACTGATTTATCTTCATTTTATGTGTATGAGTGTTTTGCTGGTTTGTACGTATGTGCACTGTGTGAGTGCCTAAAGGCCAGCGCCAGAAGAGGGGGTCACAGCCTAGAAAACGGCACTTGCCTTTATTTTCGGTTTTGTTTTTTTGTTTCTGTTTCGTTTTGTTTTCAGAGACAGCAGCTCTCTACGTAGCCTTGGCTGTCCTGGAACTCAACATGTAGAGCGGACATCGAACTCACAGAGCTCCACCCCTCTGCCTCCCGAGTGCTGGAACTAAAGACGTTACCGCGATACCCGTGGAACTGGGAATTAGCCACAGCTGTAAGCCACCACGTGCGCACTGAGAGCACCTGGGACGCTGCTCCTAATCACCGAGCCATCTCGTCTACCTCTCCACTTTGTTTTTGAGACTGTCTCTCAGTGAGCCTGAAATGCAGCTACTGGCCGGCCAGCCCAAGCACTGGAGTTACGGAAATGCTCCTCCACACGCAGCAGTAACATGGGTGCTGGGGTTTACTCTCAGCTCCTCACGCTCGTGCGGTAAGTACATTACCATCTGTGCCGTATCTCTGTCTGCCAGATCTTCTCCAATCAACTACAAGGATGGGTGTTCCAGTAAGAATAAAAGCTACAGGGTTAACCGTAGGTAGACATTTCAGCTTTGCTATGGACAGTCTGCGCTAATTCTCGGTGATATGAGCTTAATCACCACATCTAACAAAATATCTGAAACTGTTCTTTGATGGGTAAACCTCCACATTTATGGGGCCAAAGGTTAGCTCGCAGCGAGAGAAGGCGACTGTAGAAGGGAAAGTGGGTGAAGGGTGCTTTTACTCTCAACCTAATAGTGACCAGGAGGAATATTCTTTGCACAGGTCTATGTTTTTTAAAAAGCCAGATTTTTGACTACTCTCTAAGCTTCAAATCTCCATGAACTATTAATAAACACAATGTATTTTCCTCATTATTCCTGAACCAAGTCATGTTCTAGCATGCCTCACTGGGCTCAGAACACTAATTATTCCCACCTGACACTGTGCCTTTTATTCCCATTCTGGGCTTTTCTCCATTCATCATCTTCCTCCAAAATAAAGTCTTTCTACTGAGTGTTCACCCATTAGAAATAAATAAAGCGCTGAAGTTTGTCTCTCTGTTCACACCGACGAGGAAGCGTGGCATCTAACACAAACAACATAGCCGTACAGGTCACCTGACTTAAGGTAAACACTCGGGAAAAGGGGGCCATGATCTTCCTCGCATCTCCCTGGGCACCTATCACTGCCATGGCTGCAGAGGAGGACTGGAGAAATGCCAATGACCAAGTACGCGCCGGGAGGGTTCTACAACAGATGGCACCAAGCCCTGTCTCCTCTTCAGTTACCAAGCTCTCTGCGCCTGAGCCAGCGCTAGCCCTGCAGCCCACAAAATAACAGACTAAACCAACAGCTCCAACCGTGTATGATTTTACTAACACACCTAAAACTACTAGACCAATCTACTTTAACTATGCGAGACTCGGTGTGGCAAAAGCTATTAGATGGAATGTGTTCTGAAGACAACGTCCTGTAAATCTGCTCGGGTCCTGTGACCTCACTGTCCTACCTTTTCTAGTAACCTCTATTGCTTCTGTCTGTGTTTCGAGTGCACTGCCCGACTCTGACCTATCAGTCAACAGTGCCACACTCTCCTCTCCTCCCCTCTCCTCCCCTCTCCTCTCCTCCCCTCCCCTCCCCTCCCCTCTCCTCTCCCCTCTTCTCCCCTCCCCTCCCCTCTCCTCTCCTCTCCTCTCTTCCCCTCCCCTCCTCTCCTCTCCACAATGTCATGTTTTTATGTTTTTCTGCCTCAACACCAAAATTAGCATTTCCTCTTCCCCAAACAGAACCTCATAAGCGGCCTCCTAATTCCACTTTACCCACAAATTTCCCCCCTCATCCCTCCACTCAAGACTTTCAAATAATCTTTGTCTGTGCTTCTATTACATGTTCACTTTTTTGCATGTACTTATCTACCTATGACCCTAACCCCAGGCTTAAATATGTTGAGAAAAGTCCAGTGCCTTTAAATAAACATCCTAGGACTCATGGTTCTTAACTTTTCTTCTGCTGCCTCCGGTAACAGTTCCTCATGTGGTGACCTCCAGCCGTAAAATTATTTTCTTGCTGCTTCATAACTGTAATTTTGTTCTGTTATGAATTGTAATGTAATGTCTGATATGTGACCCCTGTGAAAGGGTGGTTTGACCCCAGTGGAGTCAAGGTTTAGGCCACTACCATACCAGCTCTTTGACTATATTAAACACAAAGGTTTATAAAGAAATTCAGAAGTTACCAACCGAAACACCATCACAAATGAATGTGGACAAGACTTGAAACTGACTCACAGACCTCCAAGGTGCACACAAGCACACACCTTTTAACATTAAAAGATATAAAATATAACAACTATGGCTGATTTACTGACATATACCTTAACCAACCAAAACAGGATAATCTGCAGACCTCAAAGATGCAATAAAATGACTTGAACTAAAACCTCCCAAGCCCAGTCTAACTCCTCCCCTGCATGCTACGTCTAACAGTTGCCTCTGAAAAGACTAGTAAACTAAAACCTCCCAAGCCTAGTCTAACTCCTCCCCTGCATGCTACGTCTAACAGTTGCCTCTGAAAAGACTAGTAAATACTAAGGGTCAAACACTTTTCTTCACCTCGGTTCTGAGGCTGGGGAAAGAAATGAAACACGCTTTGACAGAAGGAATAAGGTGTGAGCTCATTGGAATTCACTAGTGTGGTTTAGAAGTTGTTACAATTTCATTAACCTTTCCATGGGAACCTCCTTCAGCCAAAGGCCTTTGGTTGGCTGGACCAGGTTGGGGCATGACTTTTGGGGGCCCAGAGAAAGCCGGCCCACTCTCTTCTTCCCACACTCCACACCTTGAGGCTGGACCCCGTTCCTTTAATAAAGGAACACCTTAGAACACTCTTTCCGGAGTCAGCTTGGATTATTTGACTCGTGTCCCCCCCCCACCACAGGTTCAGCTTCAATGTTTGTATGTTTTCACCTAGAATGAAGAGATCACATAGAAAGGTTGTAGAAAATACACTGTATGCTAAAAACGGCTCCAATTTTGGAATAGAAAATGAAATTAAAAAGTGATCTGAGAAACAGCTATCCATTCCATTCTCTATTTTGACAGTTCATAAAAGAAATGTTTAATTTTTAATTTCCGGAATGGAACCAATGCAAAGTAGAGGATAACACCCATTCTAAGGGAAATCATGGGCAAGCATGAACTTAGAGTAACAAAAACACCTGTGCTACTGAGAAATCTAAGAGACAGCACTGTGGCACACCTTTAATTCCAACACCCCGCACACAGGTGGATCTCTGTGAGCTGAGGCCAATCTGGTCTACCAGACAGTCGAAACCCGATCTGGGTTTGGGGGCGGGGGACTAACAAAATACTCAGACCTTTTCAAATTTTTCTTTATTATTTATTCATTCAGTGTATAGGAGTATTCTGTCTGCATGTGCACTGTGGTGGTTTGAATGTAACTGGCCCCATAATCTCACAGGGAGTGGCACTGTTATGAAGTATGGCTTTGCTGGAGTAGGTGTGACCTTGTTGGAGGACGTGTGTCACTGTGGGGCGGGGCTTTGAGGTTTCCTATGCCCGGGAAACCAAGCAGTGTCTCAGCGGACTTCCTGTTGCCTACAAGACATAGGACTCTCAGCTATGTCTCCAGGACCACATCAGTTTGCCTGTCTCCACGCTCCCTGCGATAGTAATGGACCGAACCTCTCAAACGGTAAGGGAGCCCTCAGTTAAATGTTTTCCTTGTAAGAGTGGCCATAGTCATGATGTCTTCACAGCACAGAAACCCGCTAAGACGTGCACCATGAGTGTTGGGGATATTAGTTTAAGGTGTGGTGCTTTTGTGTATGCTGCATTTGTTTAACTCTGTGACGCTGTGATTCTTTGCCTGTCTAAAACACTTAAGAAAGAGCTGAATGGCCAAGGGCAAGGCAGGAGCAAGGATAGGCGGGGCTGGCAGACAGAATAAACAGAGGGAGAAACAAGGAAGAGGAGGAGCAAGTCAGAGTGAAAGTAAGATGTACAGAAGAAAAAAGCCCAGAGGCAAAAGGTAAACAGAAAAGCTGGCAAGAAACAAGCCAAGCTAAGGCCAGGCAATTATAACAAAGAATAAGACTCCTTGTGTGATTTGTGTGGGAGCTGGGTAGTGGATCCCTCAAAAACTCCAAGGGCAGAACATCACACTACATGCATGTGGTCCAGGAGAGGACTTTGGAACCCTGGAACTGGAGTTACAGACAGCTGTGAGCTGCCAGGTTGTGCTGGGAACTGCATTCAGGTTCCCCGAAAAGCTCTGAATGCCGAGCCATGTTGCCATCCCGACAGCCGCAGTTCTATTATTACTCCGTAGGGCTTCCAGATGGGCCAGGAAAAGAGTTTACAGGTCCTTGAGAGTTAACTTTTTCTATTTTAGGGTTTCTAAATTTCAGCCTGTTCTCAAAAAACCCCGACTAGTCTTAGAATTCTTTGCTGTATTTTGTTTCCAAGGCCTGGAAAGTCCTCCAAATACCCAATCACAGTATGTGCGATTAAGTCTTTGTGTTTTGGTGGATGTGATACTTGGAAAACTCAACTATGGAGTACGATCCACTCAAGTGGTTTTACTACCTATTTACCCACAAGAAAGCATCAGCCAAGCTTGACCCAAATATACATATGATCTTATTGTCACCAACAGAAACATAACTAGGCTGGGCAGTGGTGGCACACACCTTTAATCCAAGCACTCCAGAGGGAGAGGCGGGTGGATCTCTGTGTGTTCGGAGCCAGCCTGGTCTACAGAGTGAGTTCCAGGAGAGTCAGGGATACAAAGAAACCCTGTCTCAAAATGAGAGAGAGAGAGAGAGAGAGAGAGAGAGAGAAGCATTCCATGTAATTTATCCAATCAACCAAACTTCTTTTACTTGATTTTATCTAAACATTAAAAATTACTAACTATGCATCGTCATCAAAATGTCTGGATAAACAATCTAGAGTAGAACATAGCATCCTCAGATATTAAATAATAGGATTAGATTAAAAGTGGGAGGGATGTAAGGTGGGTGAAGATAAGGAGCAAGTATTCAATAATTTTGAAAAGAACATCTCTAGGTACATAAAGAAGCTAGAGGGAAAGAAGGGATACTGTTAGGGTGCCCAGGTTTTAGAGACTGCTAAAGCTAAGGACGGTTATAATCAAGAAGCGAAAAAAAGACTGTGAGAAAGAAGTGGGAATAAGAAGGGAAGTAAATGAGAAGCGGCTGAAGGTGCTTTAAAAATGTAAACCACGGTCCTAAAAACCTGAGGGTACAGACAAAAGCCAAACCCACCACGATGAATCCATGCAAGGACGGAAATGAAGAGACAGAAAGGAAAATACCTATGGAGCGCATCCTGCACCACTGTGATGAACTGAAAGGTGGCGGCGTCCTCAGACTCCTGTGGCTCTAGCCAGTTCTAGGTGGTGCTGTGGGGAGGGGGGCTCGTGAGGGCCACCAACCTCACAGCCTCACTGTTCCTGGGCTTCTGTGCATGGAAAATCATTCTAAGGTGCGTTACTTGTTTATGCTGCATCTGTTTAATGATGTAAAGGTGTGTGACTTGTTTAAGCTGCATCTGTTTAACTCTGTGAAGCTGTGTCACTGTGCCTGTCTAAAGCACCTGGTGGTCTATAAAGAGCTGAACCACCAACAGCGAGGCAGGAGCAAGGACAGGCGGAGCCGGCAGACAGAGTGTAGTAGGAGGAGAATGTAGGAGGGAGGAGCAAGAGGACAAGGAGAGGAGGGTGTCAGCAGCCAGCCAGCCACAGAGTAGGAGTGAAAGTAAGAAACACAGAAGAAAAAAGTCCGAAGGCAAAAGGTAGACGGGATAATTTAAGAAAAGCCGGTTAGAAACAAGTCAGGTTAAGGCCTGGTACTCTTTAGTAAGACCCGGTGTGTGAATCACTTGGGAGCTGGGTGGCGGGCTCCCGAAAGAGTAAAAGAGCAAACAGCTAACTTCTGAGTCGTTTCCTGCACATGCCCTAACCTATCTAAACTTAAGATTTGGAATGGTCTCCTGCCTGGACTCCTGGACTAGGGACCCTCACCATCTGCCTCCTAGTAGCTGACACTACAGGCGCAGCTCATGTACTTAATCCTTACCCTGGCCCGTAAGTGGCCTGTGTCTCTTATCCACTAAGGTCTGAGGATGGTCCATGTTCACCCTGCAGCAGTTACTGAGTCAGAGGACCTCTGTTACCTGCCCCACGCTGACCTCAAGCTGGAGTAGTCTCCACACCTAATCCCCTCAGGAAAGCGGTCAGAGATGATAGCATGTGCCTGCAACCCCGGAGTGGAGAAGTAGTCTCTGGACCACACGTGAATACTGCAAATACTTCCATTGAAAGAACACAGCTGCTGTGGGGAAAGGCAAGCAAAGGAAACACTAGATATGTAATTCTAACACAGACAAACAAGAAAAACCAAGACAACATGATTCCTTTAAAAATAATTAATTCTGGGCTGGAGAGATGGCTCAGTGGTTAAGAGCATTGCCTGCTCTTCCAAAGGTCCTGAGTTCAATTCCCAGCAACCACATGGTGGCTCACAACCATCTGTAAAGAGGTCTGGCGCCCTCTTCTGGCCTTCAGGCATACACACAGAATATTGTATACATAATAAATAAATAAATATTAAAAAAATAATAATAATAATTAATTCTATCGTAATTTCACCCAGTGATGGCGAGTTAAGTATAATCCTTGACAAGAAACTCAAAATAATTATTAAAGAACATTCAAACAAGTCCAAGAATAAACCCTAAGGTTTCCTTTACATTTTTAAACAAACAACTGAATAAAGATGTTGCAAGGTATGAATTTAATAATTTTAATAATACATTTAAAAAGCAGGTATAAATATTGAAAGACATGCTGACATGCTGGAAATGAGGAAAATACTAAGGAAAAACCCTCCAAGTCTCACTAATAGAACAGACCAAGAAAAGAACAGGATACCTCGGGGCTGGAGAGATGGCTCAGTGGTTAAGAGCATTGTCTGCTCTGCCAAAGGTCCTGAGTTCAATTCCCAGCAACCACATGGTGGCTCACAACCATCTGTAATAAGGTCTGGTGCCCTCTTCTGGCCTGCAGGCATACACACAGATAGACTATTGTATACATAAAAAAAAAATCAATAAAATAAATATTAAAAAAAAACAGAACAGGATACCTCAGTCTTGAAGACAAGGTAGAGGAATAAGACACACGTGATCATCGTGATCATCGGAAAAGACCGAATCTGTGGAGAGGCATAGGAGAATCCATTTCCAAAGGCAAAGAAGGCATCTTTAAAAAAGAATTATGACAGAAAACTTCCCAGAGTTAGGGAAGGAGTATCAGTCCACATACAGGAAGCATGCGGTACCCCAACAGACAGAGCAGGAAAGAACCCCCCTCCATCCCATCACTGACACGCTAAATACACACAGCAGAACGTACTCTGCAGGCACTGCGTGACGAAACAATGCCAGCCCAGAGCTGCTCCAGCAAAGCTGTCTGTCATAACCAGAGGAAAAATAAAAGCTCTCCATGACAAAAACAGCCTAAAGGAATTTATGACCACTAAGCCAGCTCTACGGAACATACTTGAAGGAATTCTCAAGCTGAGAAAGAAAACAAAGCCGTCCATGAAGCCAAAGGAAAGAATAAACCACACTAGGTTAATAGTTAAGAAAAGAAGAAGAAACCAAACACGACAAAATCAACAAAATGGCAGGAACCGATGCACAATAACAATCTAGTGGTCTCAATAGGTCTAGATCAAAAAGCATGAACCGTCTACTTGCTGCCTCCAAGAAACAAACCTTACCACAAAAGCAAAACCCAACAAAAACCACTATCTTAGCATAAAGTAAGAAAAGTTATTCTGAGTAAAATAAGCTCAGAAACAAGCAGGTGTGGGTGTTCCAGCATTAGGGACAAACCAAGGGCGTCCAGTTTCTCCCTCCACTCCTGTTCAGCGTCGCTACACCAAAAATACATCCCAATTATGCAAACAGAGATACAAACAGGAAGAGAATTTCTATTTGTGGATGACATGATTCTACACATAAGAGACCCTACAGACTCCAACAGAAAACTGTGAGAACTGACAGGCGATTTCTGCAACATGCCAAAAAGCAAATTTAACACAGGACGAAAAAAAACAGCTCTCCTACACACCAATCAATGACAACTGAAAATTAAGGCTGTATGAAAGCCCACTACTTTGTAAACTAATTTAAAAATAGAGGTTTTTTTTTTTAAAGGGCGTTTGAACACAAGTACCCTGCACAGGTAGACAACATTTCCCCCTAGAAGATATGGGTTGTTTTTGATTTTTTTTTTTTTGGGGGGAGCCTGTCCTGGAACTAGCTTTTGTAGCCCAGGCTGGCCTTGAGCTCAGAGATCCACCTGCCTCTGCCTCCCAAGAGCTGGGATTAAAGGCGTGCGCCACCACCACCCAGCAGACATGAGTTATTAAAATTTCAATGCCAGGCATGGGATACCTAAGTATGAATATTACTAGTAAGGAAGCCCCACAGCCCTTCCACCCTCCATTCACCACCCCCAAACAGCAAACACTACTGTTTTTTATCTACTCTTGGTTGCCACCATAACTAGATGCTAAGATCTCTTGTTGAAGACACAACACACCTCGGCTGCCAGACAGGGAAGAATGTTCCAGCAGCTTATGGGCGAAGCTGCCTCCCCGTTTTTGAAATGTTTAAAATGGAGGGGGCTATTCTGAGATCTACTTACTCTGACAGTCAATAGGTTCTCTCAAACTGTACCTGCCGGCCCCACAGAGCTTAGACCGCGTTGGTTTCTGTGCACGGATATGCACACCGTAAACACAAACTGCACTTTGAGAACGGCTTACTGGTTTTAGTCTACTTTCCTTTAATCCACAGACATACAGAAGAGAGCGCTACCGTCTAAGTGCAGGAATGCTCAGGGTCACGAGGGCCCTGTGTGGGGCTGCAGCCAGGAGGCAGCCCGCCTTCACCAGCCCTGGCTCTGCCTCTATTTAGAATGCTGATCGGAACAGCCCTGCTCTGACTGCCGAGGAGTGCAGCATTTCCAGGCAGGGTCGTCTCAAGAGCGATCCCTGACTGTGCGGCTGCCTCCCGGCCTCTCGGGATGCTTCTCTGTGACTCCGCGTTTCTTCATCTCGCTTCGAGCAGGTGACCAGGATTAGCGCCTTTCCGAGTACTTCATTTTCCTTGCTCACTGCTTTTTTAAACGTTTAGCACAGAGTTGTAGTCTTCCTCTGGTATCTCCTTCTGTCTCTCCACCAACCCCAGTCTGTCTCAGCCTCTCACCATCTTCCCACATCCATTCTCCCCCTTTTTCATTTACTGGAAGAAAAGGCTGTGATCTTATTCAATTACTTAGGAACTCCTACATTCACTGACTTTTTTCACTTTTGCTTCTGAGGTAAATCTCATGTTCCAGGCTGCTCCCAAATTTACTATGAAGGTGAGGATGACCTTGAACTTCTGTTGGGCCACCTCCTCCAGATGCTGGGATTACAGGTGTACACCCCTGTACTGTCTGTGTGAGGATGAGGCTCTCCCCAGATGAGACGTCCTCTCCAGCCCAACTGTATTTGCTTTTCAACCTCTTTTTTCTTCAATAAATAAACTCACTATTTTATACTAAGACAACTAAAAAGTGAAGTCTGACATTCGAAGACAGAACTGTAAACTGGCAGCAGCTGTGCTTCTAACTTCCGTGTCTCTAAGAGAAGGAAGTGAAAGACGGTTTCCATGCTTCCTACAAACTCAAGATATTAAACAGCAGCACCACAGAGCTGGGAATTGGTCTGCCGAGAAAGCATCTCCAAAGCCTCGGCTGTTTTTTCCTAGTCCTCAGTCTCCAAGCTGGGAGCCCTAGAGTCTGTCTTCCAGCCCCCCCCCTACTCTCGTCCCCCCCCGTGTCTGACGCAGGAACAGTCAGTAAGCAGGAAGGCGACTCGCCACACAGCCAGCCATTCCAACACCTCCCGGCCCACTCCACACAACTGGTGCATGCCCGATGTTTCTCACTCCCCACTACTCAGACCCATTCCTTATTTCATTTCAGTACTTAAAAACACTAATTGCATTCCTTTAAAACAGCTAATCATTTTCCAGTGCCTAAAAGAGAAAGAAAAATGCTTATTTGGCTACAAACAGAAGGTCTTCTTTTCACAAACTGGCAGTAGATTTACTGCAAAATCAGCACATCCAACTACCCCTGTGCTTCCGACTCCACACACACCCAACACACATGAAGGGCGCTTGCTTCTACCCCTAACAGGCCATCTCCCTTCCACAGCATTTCCCTCCTCCTTATCTATTACTTCATAATCACCTTGGCCTGGATTATCCGCTACAGAATTTCACCTGTGAAAAACAATGATCAACAAAGTTCAAATAACTCTATTACTACAAGAGTGATTTGTGTGAAAATACATGTGCGTATGTGTGTTAGTGTATGTTGTGTGTGAGCACATGTATGTGGCTATGCATATCTGTGCATGCACAGGAGGCCAGAGGAGGACACGGATTTTCCTGTTCTGTCACTCTGTCTTATTCCTCGAGAAGGGTCTTACTAACCCTCACCACAGGTCCCAGAGCAGCGTCGCACCCAGCCACTTACAGAGGGACTGGTGTCTGGCCTCAGGACTCATTTTTACACAGCAAGCATGCTTATCCACAAAGCAATCTTCCCCACTAACGTAAGAATAAGATTAAATATTTCAGACTCTAGGAGGAAAGGATGGCAAACTAAACATGGGCATTAACTTCACTCCCTTATAAAGCAGAGCTACAGTCAAAGCAGGGTCATAAAGTACAAGGACAGAGATCACTAAAATGAACTCTGGAGAAAGCTCCGCAAAGTGACCGCACAAGTGACCGAGGCAAGGAGCAGCCGACGAAGGCCGAGGGCCACTGTGGCATGGAATGAGGGGAGGGCCACCTTTATAAAGCCTGCTGGACACAGGTAGAGTCCCTGCGCTCACAGCCAACGTCAGAACATCCCCGAAGGCACAGACAACGGAAGTCAGGACGCATCTCCCCGGAGCCGCGAGGACAGCCAGAGCCTTTCCCGTTTGGTTGCCTTCCTAGAATCGGGTTGATCAATAAAGCAATTATTTTGTCTCAAAAATGTCTCGTCATCTGAAGAATAGTGCAGTTGGCGCTTTGTTTCTTCAGAACTGAGAAATGAACTCAGGGCTCAGTAGACTGAATTCCAGCCCTCTTTATTATTTTTCTGTAACAAGATCCCATAAACCTCACACTTGCAGTGTGTCAGAGGAGGTCTCCCAAACGGCTGGCGCTGTAGCTACAATTCCCACATTGTAAATATATACTCAGCTTCACGATTTCTTTCAGGCCATCCCCGCATATATATATATATCATATCCATTTGAGTGTGTCCGCTGGGCAGACCTAGCAGCAGTGATTCCTCAGTAGCAATGACATCTCTCAACCCATTCCACATCCCTTATATAAATACTTGTCTCCAGGGCCGGGACAACCAGTACAGAGCGATCCTAGAATATCTTGCTGACTTATAAAATAAGAAAATGTGCCAAGACTCACAGGAACTTTGGCACAGAAATTATCGATCAATGAGTCCACACTAACACTGAGTATCAAAGAGAAGTTTTACTTTATTATAAGGATTCCGGTCAGGCAAGGTGGATCTGTGGTTAAAGATGCTTGCCACCAAGCCTGACCACTTCAGGTTGAGCCCTGGTACCCAGGGAGTGAAAGGAAAGGACCGACTCTCATGGGTTATCTTCTGACTTCCTAATATACAAGATAATACACAAATGCAATTTAAATTTTTAAGCCATTACTAAATTTTAGTAAACATAAGTCAGAATTAGAAAAAAAACCACCTGACAATTATTTTTAAATAGTGTAATCACAGAAGAATAACTTATTAAAATCAACAAGTATGTCCAAGAGTAATAACTAGACAATCTCAAAATGAAACACGGACTGGCTGTGAGGGATGGAGTAGAAGAGGAAAGGCTGTGAAGGCGGAGAGAGTCATGCCGGGATGTCAGTGACAGGAGAACAGCAGGGCTGGGTTTGATCAAGAGACCAGTGTACATGTGTGAAACTGCCAAAGAATAGACAAAGGATATTCCAAGAAAAAAAACGAGGGAGAAACCACCTTAGTACAGGATGTGGCGGCACACACCTGTCGTCTCTGCGCTGCAGGCGCTAAGGGGGAGGCTTCCCAGTGAGAGCACAGCCTGGGCCACCTGGGGAGGTCAGGCAGCCTGGGGACATAATAGGAAGGCCCTGTCTGTCTCTGGAAAAGAAACAACAACAAAACAAAGTGGAGCTATGATGGAGAAACCCAGCTGAGCTCCTCAACCAAATAATCAGAAATATTATTACAGCATTCGATTCTTCATATGCTAAGAGAGAGAACAGAATCGTGTCTGAGGTACTCCTGCCCCAAGAATCCCGATTATAAACATGAAGAAGCATCAGCTGCGCTAATTCAGGAAAATGTTCGACAAAATAACGGCCTCGAAGCTTTAAAAGCATCAGTCATGAGATACAAATACAGATCCGAGAACTATTCTGCTGTTTAAAGGAAACCAGAGACGTGCCGATCAAACGTCACATGATCCTGGAACTCCGTTTGTTCTAGAGCACAGGCTCTCGCAATTAGTGAAATGTGAGCGTTTGTACACTAGCAAACAGTAGTGTAAGAGCGCTAGTTTACAGACTCTGTACACTAGCAAACAGTAGTGTAAGAACGCTAGTTTACAGACTGTACACTAGCAAACAGTAGTGTAAGAACGCTAGTTTACAGACTGTACACTAGCAAACAATAGTGTAAGAGCACTAGTTTATAGACTGTACACTAGCAAACAGTAGTGTAAGAGCACTAGTTTATAGACTGTACACTGTTGAAATAGCACAGTCCGTGTAATTATTTCGGGGTAAAGCTAACCGGGTGGGCGGCTGGGGTGTTGGGGACGCAGCCCCGCCGCTGCTATTTCAACAGTACACTAGCAAACAGTAGTGTAAGAACGCTAGTTTACAGACTGTACACTAGCAAACAGTAGTGTAAGAACGCTAGTTTACAGACTGTACACTAGTAAACAATAGTGTAAGAGCACTAGTTTACAGACTCTGTACACTAGCAAACAGTAGTGTAAGAACTCTAGTTTACAGACTCTGTACACTAGCAAACAGTAGTGTAAGAACGCTAGTTTACAGACTCTGTACACTAGCAAACAATAGTGTAAGAGCACTAGTTTACAGACTGTACACTAGCAAACAGTAGTGTAAGAGCGCTAGTTTACAGACTGTACACTAGTAAACAGTAGTGTAAGAACTCTAGTTTACAGACTCTGTACACTAGCAAACAGTAGTGTAAGAACGCTAGTTTACAGACTCTGTACACTAGCAAACAGTAGTGTAAGAGTGCTAGTTTACAGCTCTGTACACTAGCAAACAGTAGTGTAAGAGCGCTAGTTTACAGACTCTGTACACTAGCAAACAGTAGTGTAAGAGCGCTAGTTTACAGACTTGTACACTAGCAAACAGTAGTGTAAGAGCGCTAGTTTACAGACTGTACACTAGTAAACAGTAGTGTAAGAACTCTAGTTTACAGACTCTGTACACTAGCAAACAGTAGTGTAAGAACGCTAGTTTACAGACTCTGTACACTAGCGAACAGTAGTGTAAGAGCACTAGTTTACAGACTCTGTACACTAGCGAACAGTAGTGTAAGAGCACTAGTTTACAGACTCTGTACACTAGCAAACAGTAGTGTAAGAACTCTAGTTTACAGACTCTGTACACTAGCAAACAGTAGTGTAAGAACGCTAGTTTACAGACTCTGTACACTAGCAAACAGTAGTGTAAGAGCGCTAGTTTACAGACTGTACACTAGTAAACAGTAGTGTAAGAACTCTAGTTTACAGACTCTGTACACTAGCAAACAGTAGTGTAAGAACGCTAGTTTACAGACTCTGTACACTAGCAAACAGTAGTGTAAGAGCACTAGTTTACAGACTCTGTACACTAGCGAACAGTAGTGTAAGAGCACTAGTTTACAGACTCTGTACACTAGCAAACAGTAGTGTAAGAACTCTAGTTTAAAGACTCTGTACACTAGCAAACAATAGTGTAAGAACGCTAGTTTACAGACTCTGATCATCTCACTCTGCCTGTTTAAGGTAAGAGCTTGGATGCAGACTCCTGGGAAGACAGACTGCTCCGATGGATGTGCATAGTATGTAAATCAAGAAAGTAGCTATATTAACACGCAAAAGGTGACAGAGAAAGATGCAAAATAGGCTATCTAAAATTCAAACTGAGGGAAGAAAAGAAATAAAAATGTGGTTTTATATTAGTATGTTTTCTTGTTCTCTAGTTCATTCCTATTCTGTGACAATGTTCAAGTGTTATTATTTCAAAATAGAAAATTATAATCAAAATTGTTTTTATAAGCCTCAGCAACCACAAAAGAAAAATCTACAATGGAAAAAAAAACAATAAACAAGGAATCAAAATACTGGAGCTGACTAAATCCTGTCACCGTAAAAGCAAACAGTAAGAGAAGCAAAGGTACTGCAATAAAACCAGAAAAAGGCACAGTGGTCTCTAAACAGCAGGGAGACCTTCGCTAGTGATTATCTGAGTGAGGTGGATTAGATTCCCCAGGCATACACACATACAGTAACTAAGTGACTGAAAACAAACAAGACCCAATGTACGCTGCCTCCAGGACCTCCCTTCGCCTGTAGAGGGAAAGAGACTGGAGTGAGATAACGGAACAAGATATTCTACACAGATGGGACCCTAAAAAGCCCGGGCATCAGGCTTCTCTTAGCTGACCGAACCAGGCCTAGGGGACTGGTAAGGGAGAGCTGAAGGAGGTTGGTACGAGAGGTCAATCCAGAGGAAGCAACAGCGGTTCTGAGTACAGACAGCGAATGGTGACTGAACAGTGAGTGACTGGCCGGAAGGGAGAAAAGACTGCAGGAGCCCGTTTTCACCAGTGTGCAGGTCGTCAAAGGAGACCCACAGCTCAAGGAAACACCTGCCATTCAACATCAGTCCAATGCACATTCTCCTCACTAGAATGAACATTCTCTGTACAAATCAAATGACAGGCCCTAACAGCCACGTCAGCACTTTTCAACAACCGAAGTCAGAGCCAGCGAGAGGCTGAGAGTTGTGGCCTAGCCTGAGAACTGAAGTCCAAACCCAGGAGGCAGTACACAAAGAACTGACTCCTGCAAGTTGTCTCTGCCTGTACACGTGCTCCACGCATACACGCACACATGTACACACACACATAAAAAAATTAATCCGAAGTCATACTGAGTATTCTTTTTTCAGTTTTTGTATTGATATTTATTGAACTCTACATTTTTCTCTGCTCCCCTCCCTGCCTCTCTCCTCCCCACTTCAACCCTCCCCCAAGGTCCCCATGCTCCCAATTTACTCAGGAGATCTTGTCTTTTTCTACTTCCCACATAGATTAGATCTATGTAAGTCTCTCTTAGTGTCCGCATTGTTGTCTGAGTTCTCTGGGCTTGTGGTTTGTAGGCTGGCTTTCTTTGCTTTATGTTTAAAACCATCTATGAGTGAGCACATGTGATAATTGTGCACACGAGGCAGGCATTATGAATAAAGGGGGGAGTGATTTAGGAGAAAAGAATACATATGCAGCTCTGCGTGTGCGTGTGCGTGTGCGTGCGCGGATAAAACACGAGGAAAGAAAGGAAACTGGGATAAAGAAATGTAGTAAGCTGGGGACACGGCTGTTATGACGTGGCGGACACCGTGCCCTGGTCTGACACACAGCACCTCAGAAAGGAAATTGCGCTGTGGAGTGGAGAGTGGCCCAGCAGTTCAGAGCAAGTACTGTGTTTGCTGAAGACCCGAGTTCAATTCCCAGCTTCCAGCACTAGGGAAGCAAGGGCAGTCAGGGCTACACAGAGAGACCCTATCTCAATAAAAACAAGAGCAAGGAAGATGGTAGATTTCAAACCAACAACATCACAACCATAAATGAAAATGGTCCAAATTAAACAGAAGAAATAATAAAGTGAATTTAAAATGCAAGCCAGCGTTAAGATGCTACCGCCAGGAACTCACTTAGACACATAAATCTCTGGACCTGGTGTGTGATCCTCAGCTAATCTAACCAACAAAAGAGACACTGTCTCAAAAAACAGGGTGGAAAAGTTATTGAGAAAAGCACCTGACAAGGACCTCTGGCCTCCGCACAACGTGTATACATACACATGCATCTATACATAAATACACAAATTAATAAGTAAAATATAAAACTTTAAACAATAAGTTGGGCATGGTGGCACACGTCTTTGATCCCAACACCAGGGAGGCAGAGGCAGGAAGATCTCTGATCAAGGCCAACCTGGTCCACAGAGCAAATTCCAGGACAGCCAGGGCCACACAGAGAAACTCTGTCTTGAGAAAAATAAGATAAATCAAAAACCAAAAATAATTAAAATAATATTCTACACTAACAGTAATCAAAAGAAGCTCACAGGCCATAGAGAGTAGATTTCAGACAGTACATAAGGAGAGACCCTAACTCTACCTCTAATTGGAGAAAGGAATCCAATTCATTCAGAGATAATAAAACTTAAAATATATGAACGCATACAGCAGCAGAGCTTCAAAATGCATTAGGCAAAGACTGAAAGAAGTGCTGGAAAACCAAGTAGTCCACAATGAAAGATTTCAACACCCCTTAACTCTAAGTACAAGAATAAAGACAAAACCCAAACGGTAGTAAAGAGTTAACGCTGGCAACCAACTTGGCTTGACTCGTTGTCCACAACTCCACCCAGGACTCTTTTCAAGAGCACGTGAATCATGTAAACCAGAACCACGCCCGTGTAGTGGCACACGCCTGTAATCTCAGCACAGCTAAACCACGCCCGTGTAGTGGCACACACCTGTAATCCCAGCACGACTAAACCACGCCAGTGTAGTGGCACACGCCTGTAATCTCAGCACTTGCAAAGAGAGTAAGAAAGATTACCACAAGTTCCAGACCAGTCAGCACTACAAAATGAGACCATTTTGAAAACAAAATTAATCCACCATGAACAGACAGACAGGATCATGCTGAGGGTTAATAAAATGTCTTACTAAAATTAAACTGGGGCCAGCAGGATGACTCAGCAGGTAACAGCGCTTGCCACCAAGCCTGACAACCTGAGTTGACCCCAGGAACTCATACGGTAGGAGACAAGCAAGTCCTACAGTTGTCCTGGGTCACGCACAGTGCCCGTTCCTGCCTGTGGACATCCCACGTGCATTCGTGTGCAAGCACAAACACAGATAACACACACAAAATAAACGATTAAAAATCTTAATAAAAAACAGGAAACAAAGATGTAAGATACCAAAATCTGTAGGCTCAAATTACCAACAGTATCTAGAGAAGGTGATGAACAGTTCTTTAAAAAAGATGAAACTAAATGGCCAATGAACATGAAAAATTGTTCTGTTTCACTAGCCGTCAAATCAAAGCCACACTGAGATCCCGCCTTGTTCCCGTCAGAATGTCAGCTGTGAGGAAAACAAGAACAGCAAACGCTGGTTCGGGCAGACAGAAGGGACTTGTGGCCAAGGGTGGAGACGCACATGGTCTCGTCACTGGAAGTCAGTGTGGAGGGCTCCTAAGAATGGGCACACGTCCTCTGCACAGTCAGCTACATCATCCTGAGTGCACACCCACAAACTCCCAAGCAGCATCACACAGCCTGCACACCAGTGTTTGCGGCAGTACTACTCACAAGAGCTAAATTACGCAATCTCCTTAGTTGTCCAGTAGAAAAATGGGTAACAAAATGGGACAAATGTTCGTAAAGGAACCGCTGTTAGCCATAAAGAACAAAGTTTTATCATTTACAGGATGCAACTAATCACACTAATAGATTAAGCCAACCTCTGACAAAACCATATGTTTTCTATTATTTGTGGGTGCTAGATTTTATACAGGTATGTGCTCGGCACAAGCATGCACTCACACTCACACACACACACACACACACCAGGAAAGTGAACAGGGAGAGTAGCAAGGTGTGAGGTGAAACTATGCCCAATACACACAATAGGTACACATATGAATGTTTTAAAAATAAAAAAAAACACCATTTAAAAAGAATCTTATAAAATAAAATGAAACTTTTATTTTGCAGGAGGATAAAAATTTTAAATTTTAAATGAGCTAAGCTTCCAGCTCAGGATATCAATTAAGTCGAGAGAAACAAAATTCAAGGTAAATAAACAGCAGACAGGAAATAATAAGGAATAGAAATCACTGATGATGAGTATTTAAAAAAAAAAATCAACAGGAAACCAAAGGCTGTTTCATTGGTATAGTCAACAACAGATACACCCTTAGTCAGAGCCCTCCAGGGGTGCGGGCTGAGACAGATTCCCAGAGTCAAGACTAGGAGTAGAAACACCTCCACTCCCTTTAGATACTCTTTCCCTGTGCAGCCCTGGCTTGCCTAGAGCTCACCACATTGACCAGGCTGGCCTGAACTCAGAGATCTGCCAGCCTCTGCCTCCCAAGCATATGTGCTACCGTGCTCAGCTGACGTCAGATCCCACAGGCCTTAAAAAGCTTAGGAGCACTAATTACGCCTGTGAATTTAACAACTTAAATGAACCAATCCCTTCAGAGAAACAAGACATCGATGCTCAGTGAGGGAGAAATAAATTACTAGCCATTTGTCAACAACAACAAAAGCATTAGCATGGAGTTAAAATTCTCCCTTGAAAGAAACTTCCAGACCCAGAAAGATAACCGCGCAGACTGCTGAGACCGAAAGTACTTGGAGAGATCTGGTACTTGTGTAACTGGCACACGCTCATTTCGTGTTAGATAAAAAATGATTACTAAGAGACTAAATGAAAAGTAAAGTAACAAGATTAACTTGAAAGATGATGGGGGCCTAAACCAAGTCAGGCAAAGGGGTTTGGTTTGGCCTCTTGTTTCTCAGTTGTGGGTACTGAGACAGGGCATGGTTAAATAGTTAGTAGCGAGAAAAATCAAATGTAGTAATTAATTCGACACAGAAAATATGGGGTAGAAGAATAAAGATACTCCACAATTTTCAGCTGGCATAGTAAAAGAACCATCCAGGTTCTTGTCAGGGAATACAAGAGAAAAACAAGGCCAATTTACTTTTCGACAAATTTTACATCTGTATATTCAGCACCCAAAAGCAAGCAAAGGGATGTACGATGTAAACACTCAGGAGACGCACAGTTTAACTAGCCTCTGTCACCAGGGATCCCTTGCCATTAAAGCCTCTACAATTATATTATTCATGGCTTGGCACCGAGGTCTTAGAAGGAATGAACCTGAGGCCTACTCCACAAGAAGAATCAGCGCCTGCTATCGTCAACACGATCCAAGTTGGGCTGTGGTGGCGCACGCCTTTAATCCCAGCACTCGGGAGGCAGAGGCAGGCGGATCTCTGTGAGTTCGAGGCCAGCCTGGGCTGCAAGAGATAGTTCCAGGACAGGCTCCAAAGTACAGGGAAACCCTGTCTCAAAAAACCAAAAAAAAACCAAACATGATCCAAAGCCCATGGCTAAGTAGGTAACAGTCCCTAGGGTTTCTGCTAAATGCTCATGTTGTCAAACTACCGTCTAAATATTTCTTTTATACACTCAGATTTGGTATATGTGTTGCTTTTATTGGTTAATGAATAAAGAAGCTGCTTTCGGCCAATGGCTTAACAGAATATAGCCATGCTGGAAAAGATATATAGAGAGAGAATAGGCGGAGTCAAGGAGAAGCCATGTAGCCCCACAGAGACAGAGGCCAGATGGAACCTTGCTGGTAAGCCACAGTCACATGGTGACACACAGATTAATGGAGATGGGTTAGTTCAGGATATAAGAGCTAGCTAAAAATATGCTTAAGCTATTGGCCAAGTGGTGATTCAATTGATAGTTTCTGAGTGACTGTTTCGGGTCTGGGCAGCCAGGAGCGAGGGGTCTCCCCTACTACACAGATTAGTGCTGTCCTCAACTTTGGGTCATAAAGCTTCCTTAGAAGGTGGTAAGCATTTAAAGTACTGGCCAAAGTGTCGAGAATAAGAGACTGTTGAGTGCCCAGCCCTAAATGGGACATCCGTATCAAACTCTGTGCCCAATGCTCAGGAAACACAGAAGAGGGAGCAGGAGATGGGAGAGTCAGGGACTGGGAGGACCGCTGTCCTCTGGACATGGATGGCTGTCAACCCATAAACTGACTCCAGCTAAGGTCACCTACACAAGAGCAAGCCAACAAGACAGGTCGCCATTCCAACAGGCAGCACTAACTAGACAGGGTCGGTTAACAAAAGAAGAAAAAGCAGACGCAAACATGATGGGGTCAAGGGCACATGGGAGGAGGCAGTTGAGGTTGCATGAAGTTGTTAAAGAATAAAGCACTCTATTAAAGATAAGGCTGTGGTGTTCTGAGTGAGAACTGCCCACAGTCTCGCATGCTTCAATGGCTGGTATCCAGCTGATGCAACCGTTTTGAAAAGAGGAGCTGTATCACTCGGGACGGACTTTGAGCTTTCAAAGGCCCCCACTCTTCTCGGTTGGCTCTCTCTGTGTCCTGTACTTAGGATGAGATGTGGCTCTCAGCACCAGCTTCAGCACCATGCCTGCCTGCTGCCATGCTTCTCCCCACCAACCCTCCTGAAACCCTAAGACCCCAATAAACTTCTATTAAGTTCCCTTGACTTAGAAGATGCACTCAATGCATTGTGCACTATGATACGGCTACAAGTGTATGGGAGCCAGGGCGCAGAATGTGCTGGTTTGAATGAGAATGGTCCCCATGTTTAAATGCTTGGTCCCTGGTCTAAGGTTTCCAAATTCACACCATTCCCACTCCTGCTTGAGACATAAGCTCTCAGCTACTGTTCCAACACCTGGCCTGCCTGCCACCCATGTGCCCTGCCAGGATGGCCACGGACTCACTCTCTGAAACTGTAAACCCCAGCAACCTCTTCCGTAAACTGCCGTGGTCATGGAGCTTCATCACCGCAGCAGAAGAACAAGGCCCAGCTAGAAAGCTCAGCGTTCGGAAAGTGCTCCCCACACAAGCTGATTTTCTACGATGAATCCCTGGAGCTCACGAAAAGGGGGAAGGAGAGAACCAAATCCATAAAGGTGCCCTCTGACATGCACACGCAGCTGTGACCCACCCACACTCATGTATCATACGCAGACACAATAATAAAGTTTTCTTTGAAAAAAAAAACTAACATTTAAAAATGAAATAATGCTTTAAGAACAAGGGGCTGGGAGATGTGCTGTAGAATATTATTCTAAGATGTGTTACAAAAATGTGCTGCGTTCTTTTAATTGCATTTGTTTTACTCCGTGAAGCTGTGTTACTTTGTTACATTTGTTTAACGATGCAAAGATGTGCTGTTTTCTTTTAATTGCATTTGTTTTACTCCGTGAAGCTGTGTTACTGTGCCTGTCTAAAACACCTGACTGGTCTAATAAAGAGCTGAACAGCCAATAGCAAAGCAGGAGCAAGGACAGGTGGGGCTGCAGAGAATAAATGAGAGGAGAAATTTGGGATCGAGGGGAGCAAGAACAAGGACCCAAGGGGCCAGCCACACAGCCAGACATGGAATAAGAAGGAAAGAAAAGATATACGAAAATAGAGAAAGGTAAGAGCCCAGAGGCAAAAGGTGGACAGGACAATTTAAGAAAAGCTGGCAAGAAACAAGGAAGCTAAGGCCAGGCATTCATAAGAAATAATAAATCTTTGTGTGTGATTTATTTGGGAGGTGGGTGGAGGCCCCCCAAAAAATCCAAGAGTTAAAAAAACAACCAACCACAGAGATGATTTAATTACTACTGTCCTGCAAGCCTGAGCATCCTAAAACCCAAGCAATAAAGCTCAGTGCAGTGCACCTGCAGGGCCATCACATCGCTTGGTACGTAGTCAGGAGGGCCCGGGGCAGCTCCAAGTCCAGCGATACCCTAGCCTATCTCAACAAGTAAGATGAAGAGTGACTGAGGAGGACACCCGATGCCACCTGGCCTAGCCTCACACGCAAATGTGCATGCGCCACCGATGCACGCATGCACGCCACACACACAGACTAAAGTGTGTTAGGAGGAAAATGACTAAGGGATGTGAGGGTAAACAAGTCCCTTTGCCTGTCTGCTTTATTCGCACTGCGAGACCTGAGCTCGGTGATTCTGTTCTGGGCAGTAAGAATTAACTATGTACTCTCGAGAGTCTGAACTACTTACTGTGAGAAACTCATTTTACACACACACACACACACACACACACACACACACACACACACACAGCACGCTGCTGTAGTAATTCTTCACTGAACGCTGCCTATGAATGACTCAGCAGACTAGACTATAGCTTGAGTTATTTTTCTCTTTGCCATTTTCGGTTTTGTTATCTTTAGAGTTTTCCCCTTGTTCCTTTTATTTTTCCGAGACAGGTTGCCTCACTGTGCAGTCCTGGCTGACCTTGAACTCACAGAAACCTGCCAGGCTCTGCCTCCCCAGTGCTGGAATTAAAAGTGTAGACTATCACACCCAGCGGGGCTTTTTGTTTTTTAGAGTTCAATATAATCAAATAATTACAGCAATTGGCTTGTGAGTAAGACTCAGAAGCCAAGCACTGTGTCAAGGCATCCAGTCTCTCACTTACATTTTTTTAACGTCTATCCAGACAGACATCTCTATTTTATGACTCAAACCAAACTACAAAAAGGTTAAACAATGAACCCACAGTTGCCAAATTAGTGAACGGCAGAATTCAGACCTAAACCTCGGTCTAAGGAACACGGAAACCTGGGTACATACCTTGCAAAGATCTTTCATAAGTGTCTATCTTTCAGATCCCGTATCCAGTGTTTCATGACCTGCTACTTCTCAAAATTCCTGCAGATGAGCTAACGACCAGAAAGCTGCATTCTCCTCTGTACTTCCTCTCATTAAATGTCACATCTAATCAAGCTGTGATTAACATCAGGTAGGCTCTTCACCACAGCCATTTCCTGCCCCGGCTCATGTTCACTGCCGAGAATTAAACCCAGCAGATTTTCTTTCTTGCCTAGTGCTCATAAAAACCACCTGCAATCAGCATTTTTATTTGCAAACTAACCTCTGGATTTTTTTAAAAACCATGTTATCCGCTTGCATGGCACTAAGAACCTGAACTGCAAACGCAGCCGTCCCAAACATCACATGGACTGTCATCTTAGTCATATGCTTCTGGTGGTTCACAAACCAACGCGTGTACAGCTCCACGCTAACCAGAGAAGTATAAGCGCGGAACTTTTTTCTCAGTTTCAAGGGAAGTCCCAGTTTACAACATCCTGCCCCACTAAAACATCTCGAGCTAGCTTTAAAACATCAGGATGGAGGTGCTGGTGCAGAGAAAGCAGAACCCGAGTTCGAGGCCAGTCTGGTCCATCTAGAGAATTCCAGGCCAGCCAAGTCTGCCAAGGAGAGCCTGTCTCCAAAAAAATAGTCAACCAATAAAGGAGTTTCTAGTCTATGTAAAGAGGCTGGGGGCATAAAGAATGACAAAACAGAATCCATAAAGTAAGAGTAAACACCTCTAGGAGTGCTATGTTAGTCTTTGTTTGTAACTTAGAACTAGACAAACGCATTTAAAAATTTATTGCATAGGCACTTGGAAAATAAGTACTGAAGAGTATTAGGTAAAACTATAACAACAGACAAATAGTTTCTATTAATAGTTTCTAGGATAGGCGGGGCTACACTCAGATGCCCTGTTTACAAAAAAAACCTTGTAAGTTCCCAACTACTATTACAGCGCCCTGCCTGCCCGCCCGATGTAGACTCTTTCCCTATAAAACCACGAACCCAAATTAAATTCTTTCATAAAGTTGCCTTGGTAATGATGTTCTGTCACAGCAACAAAGACGATTTAGTAATAGGTTTGCAATTTCCAGCCATCAAAAGTGGATATACTCACACTGCCCAGACACATCCTATGTAATTAGTATATACCACTGGTATTCACGAGTACTTTTATATAAAACTACAGTTCCCATTCTCTCGGTCTATACTCATGTTCTGAGACTGCCTTCAGTATGGAATGCCTTCCTTCCCTGTTATGAAAACACATTTAGGTTGCCAAGGCTCTCAGACAGCTCCTCCCTGGACCTTCTACCCATCATCCTCTTACTAGCTACTTGGAAGTTCTATCCTCTCTGCTAAACAAATAAGGAAACTGATGTGGGGATCACATTCACAGTGAAAGATCAACAGGTATTTAACCTCTGTGGACTTTATTTTTTTTTTCATTGCTGTTTGAGGAAAAAGTCTCACTACGTAGACTTAGCTGTTCTACAACTCAGACATCTCCCTGCTTCTGCCTCTCAGATGCTAGATAGGATTAGAAGCACATGCTACCACACCAGGCGCTGATGTCTGTCCTTTAAACTCTCCATAAAGTCAGGCAGATTCCACACATTCTCTCACAATATAGAGAGATACATTATCGTTTGTTTAAGTATCTCTCCTCTTAATCGGCTGTTCAGAACAGTCAGAGTGCCTGACTTCATCCCTGTGTCTTCGGCGACAATCAACACTGCCTATTACACAGAGAACTCCAAGTATTACAATGAGAATTTGATTCAGTTTATCGCTTTGCAACATTGTTGTCTATTAGTCTCTTTATACAAGCCTAAGCCGTTTTTACCGGAGTGGTGAAGCACAATCGCTTGAAACGCAGTCCTTGTAACCAAATTGGTTAGAAGTGAACCCATCAACTAATTACCATTGAAATCTTGGATTAAATAACACATAAATACTCCAACTACTTTCTGATCTTCATTTTTTCAACATATTAACATAAATTCTCTTAGTGAAGCCGTTCACAAACCAAATCCCTTAAAATTATACATAAAAACAAACTAGCCAAAAAAGTTTCCACTTAAAAACTGTTCAAGTCATCTTTATTTTTAGGATCAACTGCCCAGTGCCAGCTTGGCCTTTAAAATATTTACTCTTGCAGGCTTGACTAAGCAAGAGTGCCCAGGCTGCGAGCTGCCCTTGAAATGCTTACATCTTCAGGCTCTACTACAATATGGTAAACATCAGAACCTTCCCACCTAACACCTAGACTGCCACTATCTGGGGCATTCAACAGCTTCCCTGTGCAGGAGGCAGACCACTTCCGGGGGGGATGTACTGGATCACCTTGTTTTCTGGGCGCAGACATGGCCCAGTATACCTAGACCTCGCCAGCCCTCTCATCTGGAGTCTGAGCCATAAAACTCAGAGGAATACACATTTCTTTCTCTCTTAATCTACAGCCTATAATGCCAAGTTAGGTCTTGAACTACGGTGCTTACGCAGGTTCATCCAGTTTGGAAAAAACTAATTTACAAAACTACCTAGCCAAGTCATGGTTAAGTTTATAATCAAAGACTCAGAAGAAGGGGAAAAAGGCAAGAAACCCGAGAAATGTTTTGGTTAAAGCAATAAAAAACTGCAAAAGTATGACACGTAAAATAACATCAAAGTAAGCAAAAACCTACCACTGACAAAAACAATTGTGAACTGCAAACCTAATTTCAGCAGCACCTACGTATGGAAAACCCACAGGGAAATTAATTGTTCCAGAGTCTACTTTCCCGGTCGCACATGTTAGCGCGGTTCCTCGGTTTTGTCAGGATAAAAATAAAATAGTTAGCAAAATGACCCCCGAAGTTAGCAAGGCGGGAATGAGTTAGAAAGCACAACCCCAGAACAATACCAGAACGAGGGCTGTCAACACGAGGCAGAAGAAAGGTGAGCATGCCTAAGGACCGCCGCATTGTTTGCAGACCTCAGGCAGCCTGCAAGGCCCGCGCACAGGACTCGGGCAGCCGCCCCTCTGCAGTCACCGCCGGATCCGCAGCTCCAGCGCCGGGGCTGCTGCAGCAGCTGCTTGCCCTCCCGCGCGGGCAGCGCCAGCAGCACGCAGGGCGCCCACACCGCGAGCCCGCGCCTCCCGCCGATAGCGGACCTCGCGCGGGCCGGGCCCGGGCCACCCGCCGCCCCCTACGCCCTCCGGGGACCGCGCCACCCCACGCCGGCAGCGCGCAGAGGCGCGGGCACCCACCCCGCGCCGAGCCCCGACCCGCAGCCTCCGCGCCCCGGCGGTGGGAGGGGGCCGCGGCCAAGCCGGGCCCGCAGGTGCCCGCGGCTGGGGGCACCGCCGCGCCGACCCCGGAGCCCGCGCCCCGATACCGCCCGCCGCTCCGCCGCCCGGTCCTCACGGCCCCGGGATCCCGTGTGACCCCGACGCCCTCCACGTGGCCAGCCGAGCACGGAGCCGCGGCACTTACCGTAGCCGCCTGCGCCGCTGAGAAGCGGCTGGGAGACGCGCGGACACGCCAAGGAGAGCGCCGCCACCGGAGCCCGGAGAGCTACAGCCCCGCCGCCGGCGGCGCGCCGCCGCCACCCTCGCGCTGCCCGCCCCTTGCCCCGCCCCCCGGGACGCCCCGCCCCCGACCCGCCACGGAGTCTGCGCCATCCGCCCCTTGCCCCGCCCCCCAGAACGCCCCGCCCCGCTCCCCCGGCTCGCCACAGAGTCTGCGCCGCCCGCCCCTTGCCCCGCCCGCCCCGCGCTCCGCCCCCCCGGGCAGCCCCGCCCCTCGGCTCGCCACGGAGTCTGCGCTGCCCGCCCCGCGCTCCGCCCCCCCTGCCACGCGCTCCGCCCCCCGGTCAGCCCCGCCCCTCGGCTCGCCACAGAGTCTGCGCTTCAGTCCCCGGGACGCTGGGGCCGGGCGAGCGGGGCGGGGCCGACGCCTAGACTGGCGTCTCTCGTAACCAATAGGACTAGGAGGCGGGCTCAAGGGAAGGCGGTCAATTACTGGCGGCTAAATGGACCAATGACCGGTGGGGAGGTACCGAAGAGAGGCGGCCAGCGTCCGCTCCGTGCTTCAACATAGGCCGAGGGCGGCGGGAACGGCCCCGGATGTGGGCGGGGCCCTGGCTTGTGCAGGGCCTCCGCTGCGGCGGTTCGGAGAGGCGGAACTCTACCTTCTCCTAATTATGTGAGCGGCTGGGGCTTTCATGGGGGGGACCAGGGTGGTAGAGGACGAGGACCCAAACTGGCGGACTTCCCGACCTTCGTCGTCCTCTCGGCTCGCCCGCCGGCCGCTCTGCCAGGTGAGTCGGGAGCTCGGCCCTTGCCCGTTCGGTACCCTCCCGAGCCGCCCGGTGCTTGGGTGACCCTCAGCCTATCACGCCGCGGCTCGTCGACTACTGGGCACATCTCGCACAAACCGCATTCAATTCCAGCATAGGTTTGGGAGAGGTAGGGCAGCCCCACGAAACCACCGTGGGCGTTTGCCTGCCGAAGACCGGGATAGTTGAACAGCACCCTTAACGTTCCAGTGCTGATGCGCCCTAAAATCAGCCAGGTTGTCAGCTGGGAGGACACTGGGTTTGTAGCGGAAATGGTGATCTTACGAAACGGAGCTGCCTTTGGGTACGGAGAGTTCATTTGGGAGAGTGTTGACAGTAGCGGGAGAAGGGGAATCAAATGGTGAGGGATGGACCTTGGACCGATCTGCTGCACACAACTGATCGCTAGAAGCAGATGAAAGGATAAGAGACCTGTAGATCTCCATGTGGAGAAAACAAAACAAAAACTGGAGGTTTGCACAGTGGATCCGAAATCATGAGCAAAAACCCTACCTCCTGTGTACCAGAAATAACCACCTCGAGTGGGAAATATCTATTGAGTAAATCTCAGCCTTGGAGTGCACCTTTGACCGTCCCTTGGAGAGAGAGTGGTGGTAAAAGCTAAATATACTCTTTACCCCGATTAAGATGTTTTTGTAAAACTGGAATCTGTTTCACCATTGTAGTTCAGCCTATGCAATCCTTTAAATGTCAGTTGAATATCAGTAAGGCTGTTTTCCTTGTTGAGTGTTTTCCTGCAATCTAGTTTTGTTTCGCCCCACAATTAGAAACTTAAGCATTTGCATTCTTGCGTGTCTTGTCCTAAAGTGCCTGTGGTCATTTCAGACAACTTGGTACTTATTCTGAGGGAAGAAAAAAAGAAGAAGTTCATATCTTGTGGCATACAGAAAAGTTACAGTAAAGGGACATGTGATCACAAATATTCGTAAAGGCTCTTTTTTTTTAATATTTATTATACAATATTCTGTCTGTATGCCTGAAGGCCAGAAGAGGGCGCCAGACCTCTTTACAGATGGTTGTGAGCCACCATGTGGTTGCTGGGAATTGAACTCAGGACCTTTGGAAGAGCAGACAATGCTCTTAACCTCTGAGCCATCTCTCCAGCCCCTCGTAAAGGCTCTTAAAATTGACCAAATCAGAGGTTGGGACTGAGCAAACAGTCACAGGATTAAAAACATATGTAGTTAATTAAATAGCCTACACACGTCTCCACCTCTGCTTACAAAACCATCCCATTCCACTGTATAAGGCTTCCAGCAAGGAAGGACCAGTAAAGAAAACTGCTTTCCAGAACTGAGCCCTGTATGAGCAGTTCCTTTACACCCCCATGCCTTTAACCCAACGGAGACAAAGTCAGGTAGCTCTTTGAGTTCAGGGCCAGCCTGGTCTGTATTAGCAAAGTTCTAGGCAAGCCAGGGCTACATACTGAGACTCTGTCTCAAAAAAGAAAGCCTACTTAAAAGCCGAAATACCGCAGTCCAAAGCGTTTACAACCCAAGCAAATGCAAATGGATGGGTCTGAGAAGGCACAAGGACATCCACAACTAACTGCCGAACCATAAAGGATGTGCACTTGCTGAGGATCGCCACCCTTGAGCAGAGCACATCATCACAGTTAAGCACACTGCTCCCTCTCTCCAGTTCTGCAGCTCTTCCTGTTTCCCTACATCTTCTCTAGCACCCATTCCTTTGTTTGCCTCTTTGGTTTCTGATCTGTCTATTCCCCTCTAGTCTGTTCATCTTCAATGTGTCCTTTTTCAGGGGCTTATTTTCCCCTGGGCTTTGTCATGGAGTCTACGCTCCTAAGTATTTCTTCTTGGGCTGGCAAGATGGTTCAGCAGGTAAATGCATTTGCCACCGAGGCTGGTGACCTGAGTTCTGTCTCCAGGACCTTTAGTGGAGAGAGGACTAAATACTTCCACTTAGTCCTCTCCCGGTCTCAAGTCCCGGGTTTCATTTCCTTCTCCACCTAGCTAAAGGACTGATGTTTCTCAGCTGTTTCCATCCCTTCCTGCCTAGGTCCTTACTCAGCTGCATGTGGTTTGGCTTTTGAGTTCCCGTTGTATCTATCCTTCGTCTTAATGGTCTGTAAATCCATACGTGAAAATTAGATGTAAGACCTAATTAATACCGTAAGCTAAGATATAAGTTAATGCCGTCCCAGTTGAGAATGGAGGTTTCAAGAATGAGCTTAGTGGGGCTGGAGAGATGGCTCAGTGGTTAAGAGCATTGCCTGCTCTTCCAAAGGTCTTGAGTTCAATTCCCAGCAACCACATGGTGGCTCACAACCATCTGTAAAGAGGTCTGGCGCCCTCTTCTGGCCTTCAGGCATACAGACAGAATGTTGTATACATAATAAATAAATATTTAAAAAAAAAAGAATGAGCTTAGTGATGTTAGCATTGGAAAAGATAAGAGAAATTGAAGATATTCTGGCAGGAAGTGGATCCTAGGCCTTCCAGATTTGAGGATATATCCTAGAGTAACAGTAAGTCTTAAATTGTAAACAAAAGTAAGGGTCGTGGAGAGATGGCTATGGTTTAAAAAGCTACTGCTCTTCCAGAGGACCTGAGTTCAGTTCCCAGCACCCACACTAGCTTGTTGAGGACTGCCTGTGCCTCTCACGCCGGGGACTCCACCAGGGGTGCCAGCTCGTGTTCACATTCAGAAAATGTTTTAGGAATTGATGTTTTCTTCTCTCAGGGCGTCTGTACAAGCGGCATACACATGCAGACATACGTAGACTTGAATTTTTTTAAATGAGTATTTTAGAGTAGATTTAGAGAGAATAGTGATGTAAAAGACCCTTGTCATAGGATAATTAGACATGAAGTAATGACAAAATACCTATTTTTTTAAGTGGTCTGTTTAGCAAGAAAATACTTACAAATATAGGAAACAGTGGTTATCGATGCCTTCTGCGTTACTTAGCCCAGCAGCAACTTTGCAGCCTTCCTGCATTGTGTTTATATTAGCCATTTCACACTTACAAACCGCATTGCCTTGTCCACCGCTCTGACCTCAGGTGCTCAGGGTTAGCACCTCTTGAAATTAAATGCAAGCTATAGGTTCACAAGCGTGCAGAGAGCTTAAGATCATCGCTGAGTTGCAATAGTCACAGCGTGGGCTTGCGGGGTAGCGCTGAGAAGGAACCAGCTGCTCTTGAATAGGTTCATACCCAGTGTCTACACTAGAAATCTTAGCTACAGTGATGGACTGGAAGAGATGACAATGGCTGGGAAGACAGCGCTGCAGCCAGGAACAGGCTGCTCCTACAGAGAACTGCAGGCCACTGGAGGGAGGATTGCAGCCCCAGGGGAATCTGCCACCTCCAGCCCGAGGGCACCTGCACTTGCATGCATACACACACACATACATACACATAATTCAGGACAGAATGTTTTTAATATACATGCATATGCATACTTGCATGCATACAGAAATGGTGGCTGTTGCTACAAGACAGTGTTTTCCAAATTAGAAAGACTGGGAAGTAGGAAGCAGCCAACTTTTCTAGGAATAGAAGTGATTTCTGCTGTCACACCCTGAGCTTTTTTCTTTTCTAGGGTGTATCTCCCTTACCTCAGCCCTGAAACATCCTCTTGAGACTGTGTAAATGAGAATGTCCTTGGCTCAGAGAGTACTCCTCACCTGGCTTTTCACTTTACTCTTCCTGATCATGTTGGTGTTAAAACTGGATGAGAAGGCCCCTTGGAACTGGTTCCTCATATTTATTCCAGTCTGGATATTTGACACTATCCTTCTCGTCATGCTGATCGTGAAAATGGCTGGACGGTGTAAGTCTGGCTTTGACCCCCGGCATGGGTCACACAGTATCAAAAAGAAAGCCTGGTACCTCGTCGCCATGTTACTCAAGCTGGCCTTCTGCCTGGCACTGTGCGCGAGGCTGGAACAGTTCACTACCATGAACCTCTCCTACGTCTTCATCCCGCTGTGGGCCTTGCTGGCTGGCGCTCTGACAGAACTTGGATATAACGTCTTCTTTGTGAGAGACTGACTTCCAGAACACCGGAGACCTGATGGGAAGTACCAAGTGTAGTTCTAAGCTGCCATGAACAGGGTTGTGGAGGCAGGAACTTGTAGCCAACCCAAAGCTGAATTATTCAGTATTTGAGTTACTGATATCTTTGTTATCCCTGTGTAAATAAAGCTTGTTTCTGACCTTATTTTTCTGTGCCTCTCACCTTGTGTGTGGTCAGGACGTGAAGTGAATGTAAAGCCTTCAGTTGTGAACTCTGTGTGAGTTTGCTGGACAGTGCTCTGTGTAGACCAGGTATATATGTGTGCTTCTAGACTATGAGGGAAGAACTTGGTTATGAAAATATTCTAGGGGTGCAACCTCATGTCCAACTCCGAAAGAACCTTAGTTTGACATTTCCAAGTGGGGTACGCTCACGTTGAGTTCTTCCTACAGCTAGGATGAGCCTATTTACGTCATGGGAGCCAGCTCTGCCTCTTTGTCCTGACTGAAGTGTTCAGGTTTGAGAAATTCTATGCGGCTGCCATAACAGCAAACTTAACCAATGCCAAAGTCCAGGTAGCCATACTTCTCAAGTTTAGAGGTGAAGCATTTCAAAACATGGAGATAAAATTCTTGTTTTACCTTCATGGGAATGCGGGGCACCTTGGATGAGTTCACGTGAGACCAGAGAGAGAGCTGGAGCTGCAGATGGTTGTAAGACCATGGGGGGAGGCGGGGCAAGGGATCAACCCCCAAGTCTCTCTCTGGAAGTGCTGGAAGTGCTCGTAACTGCTGAACTTGTAAGTGCTTTTAAGGGTTTTTTTTTTTTTTTTTTAAGGATTTTGTGTATGTATGTGTGCACGTGCGTACACACGCTCGTGTGCATATGTACGGGTAAGTGCAAGTGCTTGCAGAAGCCAGAGGGTCGAGACTGCCTGGAGCTGCGGTTAGATGCGTGGCTCGGGTGACGGGATCCACCTCAGTCTTCTGCAAGAGCAGTGTGAGCTCCTAACCACGCAGCCCTTTCTCTAGCCCTCAAGAGACTGATTTTGTCCTAGTTTTCGGGATCCACCTCAGTCTTCTGCAAGAGCAGTGTGAGCTCCTAACCACGCAGCCCTTTCTCTAGCCCTCAAGAGACTGATTTTGTCCTAGTTTTCACTTTTAGCTGTCAGAGTCTAAAGTGGACATTTTGGTGGTTTTAAAGGATCTACCAAAGGCAGAGAGCGAGATGATGCATCCCATAATTCCAGCACTCTGGTGGAGGAGCAGAATTTTGAATTTGAGGAAAGCCTGGCTAGAGGCCCTCTGTCTCACTGCTAATACAGAATTTCTGTGCAGTCATCCATGTGTGTGTATGGAAGACAGAGGGCAACACCTGCTGTCCTCCATAGTTTGCCGATTGGCTAGACTAGCCAGCCAGTAGTCTCCTGAATCCGGAACCTGCTTGCTACTCTACCGCCCAAACATGTAGTTTTTGCATGAGTGCTGGGTATCCAAACTGAGGTCTTCACTCTTCAGCAGTAAGCCATCTTCCAGGGCCCTCAAAGATTATTTTAATACATTTCTTCCTTGTAAATAAAGATAATAAAAGCAGCCACACACCACAAAGACTGCTTAAATTACATTAGGCTTTTGAAATTAAAAAGCTAACCAAAAAACATCTGGTTGCAAATATCTTCCTGTCAGTTAACTGGCCACGGAGTGTTATTTTTGAGTATCTAAACGTAGGAGTCATAAAAACAGTATTTGGAAGTGAGGATTTAGGCTTGGTCAGACAAATCCAAACAGGCCTTTGGAGCAGATCATTAATTCAAATAAAATTCCCATTGTAATAAACAAGCTGGAGGGCTGGAGAGATGGCTCAGAGGTTAAGAGCACTGACTGCTTTTCCAAAGGTCCTGAGTTCAATTCCCAGCAACCACATGGTGACTCCCAACCATTTGTAGTGAGATCTGAGGCCTTCTGGTGCTGCAAGCAGAATACTGTACACATAATAAATAAATAAATATTTTTTAAAAAAAAGTCTAATTATAAAAAAAAATAAACAAGCTGGAGAATCACTTAGTTCAGATAAAATTGTTCAGGCAATTGCCTCTCTCTCTCTTTTCTAGACAGGGTTTCTCTGTGTATCCCTGGCTGCTCTCTCTGTAACCGTGGCTGTCCTGGAACTCACTATGTAGGCCACCCTGGCCTCAAATTCAGAGATCCACCTGCTTCTGCCTCCTGAGTGCCGGGGATTAAAAGCATTGCCGCCAACACCACCCTGTTTCAAGCAATTGGCCTTAATAAGTTCTCCTAGGGTCAAAGTGTGATAGTTATTCCTTCCCAGAACAACTGTAACAAGAAAGGAAAAGACATGAGTAAGAATTATATGCAGAAGACAACAGTAACCAACCTGCTCATTCGTGAGGATAAAACAAGTTTAATAGCCTCCGGCAGGTTCTCAGTGTGCAACCTTTGTCTTGTGTGACACACCTGAGGCAGCACAGGAAATGGTTAATGTGTGCATTAATAACATCTCAACATTGGCTCATGAGAAACATTAAAAAGAAACTGCAGCTGGGCGGTGGTGGAGGCAGAGACAGGTGGATCTCTGTGAGTCCCAGGACAGGCTCTAAAACTACAGGGAAACCCTGTCTCAAAAACAACCCCTCCCCCCACAAAAAAAAGATGCTTGTTGGTGGGAAATACATAGTATCACAGAAAAAATGCCTTCTGGGTTCCTTTTTATAAGATGCATAATCACTGCCTCAAGTAACAAGCAGGCTCCTGCTGAGGCCACTGTTCTCTGAGTTCTGATAGACACGTAACTTATGACAGCACTCTTTCAGTCTGAGCAAAAGGGTATTTCTCAATAGGAACAGTGATGAGCAGACATCTTCATGAAATGGAAGTCGTGATCTATGAACATCTTTCCCCCAGCTAGCTCTACAAACAACAGCCCACTCCTGGAGAGTTCTCCAGTACCAAGGACAGATCTGTGCTCATGTCTGGCCTGCAGCACACACGTGTGTCGCAAGACAGCTACAAACTATGCTGACACTTTTCTAGGTGACAAGGACAGATTAGAGTCAGAAGGTTGACACCGTGAAAAAGTTTGATTCTTACAAGTTTTACTGGCCTTAGAGATTTGGCCTGTTCTCTACTTTGCTTTTCTGCAGTTCAGCAGATGAGAATTAAAATTAATAAGCAGAGCTGAGAGGGAGAGCAAAGTATGTAATCATTTCCATCCATAGGAGGGCAGGCACGTCCCTGAGCCATAAAGGAAAATGGGTATTTCTCTTTGCTGAGTGAAATGATCGATCCTTTAGCATTTACGAACTACCAGAAGAATTTAATGATTTGCTGTTCCCAGAATAAGCACAAAATTAGTGTCTATGAGGGCAGGACAGAGAGGAGCAGCAACTCAGAATGGTAAAGCTAAACATGAGGTAAATGTTGGCGGGGTCTCTTACAAACAAGAGTGTGAGCAGTGTGGATGGGGAGAATCCCCAGTGTTCTCCACCCAACACTAGGCCGGTAGCGCTATCTTCCCATTTCCTGTTTCCCATCACTGCCTGCATCTGTGGTCAGCGGGCAGTCTGTGACGAGCCACACCTTTACCTCGGCCCAGAGCTCTAGCAGGGCTTCTGAAGGAAGCCAGCAATGTGCTAAGCATCCGTCATGTTCTACCATTCCCTTCACCAGTCAGCATACCGGGCGTTACCTTCCACGGGCAGCCACAGCTATAGTTGTGACGCTATGGTCTGCTATGACTGTCACCTTTGTGCCGCTGTCTCATCAGGTGCAGGGAAAGAAACGATTTCCCGAGAGATGACACTGTAGACAGAAATGCCAATAACCAAATAGAGGGGGAAAGGGGCCGCCAGTGTTTGTTGGTAAGGGACACGGGAGTGATAATTAAAACGTAAATGAAAAACCAGACCAACTGAAAGTTCTGCAGTCAGAGAGCTTGGAGACTAAAGGAAAGCCCATGGTGACTACCCTCTTTAGAGAGGCCCATGAGCCCTTCCAAACACCCAAAACCTACCACCATTCCCCAAAGAATGATGTCACAGAGCTTTAAGGGAGGGAGGGTAAGAAGGGGGAAGGGAGGAAGGGAAGGAAGTAGGGGGAGAGGAAGGAAAAGCTAAGTGCAGCAGGATTAAATAAAAGTCTCACGGACAGATCTGGCAGCAAGGGCACCCTTTCAAAACCCCATCCCTGCTGAGGGGTTAAGAATAAAGAGTAAAGAGAAGGCACCGTGAAATGAAGGAAGAGGAAAGGAAGACACAGCTTCCCCAGAATCTCACTGAAGAGAAAGAGAATTGGCAAAAGCTCATTTTCTGAAGAAGACAGTGGAGGAGGCATTTCCCATAATACTATGGCTCAGTTAAATAGAATTTCAACAAGAAAATTCTGAGAGGACAAACTCTCCAAGTTAGTTCTGGAACAAAGTTCTTGTATTTTTCACAATGGTAAGCAAATCACAGTAAAGAAGCATACAAGCAGGCTGGAGAGATGGCTCGGTGGTTAAGAGCAAGGTTATTTTTCTGGAGGCCTGGGTTCAGTTCCCAGCAACTACATGGCAGTGTACAACAGGCTATATAACTAGTCCTAGATCAGTGATTCTCAACCTTTTTGGGAGGATCAAATGACCCGTTCACAGGGGTCACCTAAGACCACCAGAAAAAAAAAGATATTTACATTATGACTCATAGCAGTAGCAAAATTAAAGTTATTAAGTGGCAGCGAAAATAACTTTATGGTTGGAGTCAAACATGAAGACCTGTATTAAAGGGTTGCAGCATTAGGAAGGCTGAGAACCACTACTCTAGGGTATCCAGAGCCCTCTTCTGGCCTCCGTGGGCACTGCACACAGGAGTGGCACAG
Source organism: Microtus agrestis (assembly GCA_902806775.1). Classification (NCBI taxonomy): domain Eukaryota; kingdom Metazoa; phylum Chordata; class Mammalia; order Rodentia; family Cricetidae; genus Microtus; species Microtus agrestis. The sequence goes on along the minus strand of CADCXT010001893.1, from coordinate 1,082,876 downwards.
ATACACACGCAGGCAGAAGACCATACATACATGGGAAGATGTACTATCTTAAGAAGAAACTAACAGTTTGCTTTCTGTTTCTACTGAACACAGATTCTACTTGCCCATAGTCTCTCTGCTCATTCATGTCCTTTAATCAGATATGACATCTAGGATGAGCTAGAAAAATACATTCCTGAACTGCAAGATTACTTCCTCCCACTGCCTTGCTCTTTCAAAAATCAGTATATATATGGGCTGGAGAGATGGCTCAGCGGTCAAGAGCACTGGCTGCTCTCCCAGCGGACCTGGGTTCAATTCCCAGCATCCACATGGCAGCTCACAACTGTCTATAACTCTAGCTCCAGGGTATCTGGCACCTTCATACCAAATACACATAAAGTTAAGTATTTTTTAAGAAATCAGTATATATGTCTCTTTATTTAACCTCTTACTGCTCATAAAGAAGAAAGGTTTTGTGTTTAATATTCTTTTTGTTGTTGTTTGTTGAGACAGGGATTCTCTGTAGCTTTGGAGCCTGTCCTGGAACTTGCTCTGTAGACCAGGCTGGCCTTGAACTCAGAGATCGGCCTGAGTGCTGGGATTAGGGGTGTGGCACCACCACCACCTGGCTACCATGTTTAATATTCTTCATTTCCATCTGCAGTACACAACAATCTACAGGAACTAAACAATAAGGCGGGAAGCCTTCAAGGCTGCCTGGGTGGCAAAGCCAGCCTGAAAGAATGTCTGAGACCTGGGACTGTAGCTCTGGGGTTCACAAGTGTTCAATCTGAGTTCTGCAAGAATTCAACAAAGGGGAGGCGGACCAGCCAGCAAATCAGAAAGGGCTGCAAGGCTCCTCTGCCATCCTACTCACTCCCTGAGGTAAGCTGTCAGAGCCAGATTAAGCATCGTGTTCTCATTAAATAAGCAATCCGTTTTAAAACCAGCTCAATGTTGCTTTCATATCTAGTTATACTAGTTATAATCAGGCTAGAGAAAGAATAAGAGCTTTTCCTACCACTCGAGCAAATAAATATAAAGTTCACCATGTCACTTAACAACCTATCTTGAGAACAACGGTGCTCCCATCCTCGTCCTGAAATAGAGATGTTTGGGTCAAGGAGAGACTTACTGTGCACTCCAGAACCCACACCTAACTGAAGATCCAAAATGACCTCGGTGTTCCCTCTCTTGGGGCAATGTAATGTTTATTACTGCCTTGAGGTAGATTAAGGAAGACTTTCAGGTTAGAACCACTTTCAGAATTTTACCATCTGAAGACAGAAACAGGAACTTGCAAAGAGTCTGAGACTAAAATGTTAAATTTAAGAAAATCATTACAAAACAAAGGTAAAAAGACTGTGGTTATCAATCTTATTTATTGAAAGGTGGAAGACAAGGAAAATAGCCTCTCAAATGCCAAAAACAAATCTGTACCTAAATGTAAATAAGTGCTTTACATACCAATAAACTGTCCCTTTCGCCCCCCAAAACTGAGTTTACCAAACAATGCTAATTTATTATTTACAAAAAAATCTTACCTGCCATAGAACTGAATTTAGAAAAGAAAATCTTATTTTGAGTACATTAATTAAATTTCTTAAAACATTTAACCTAAGAAAATTTTTCTTCAATTGCTTACCCCTCCCATTTCAGAAAGAAGACTATTTCAAACAAGTTTATACAGAAATGCACACATAATACAACACACAGTGCTGTGTAAACCAACCTGATCATTAAGGTCAACAGTCTTGTCATAAGGAACATAGACAATCAATATATGGCTTTATGTAAATTTGCAACTAAATATCAAAAATGTTTAATTCTTTTGATAGCTAACCTGAGTATGGGATATATATGACTTAGCTAAGAGGATATAAATAAAATGAGAAAAGAAGGGGGAAGTGTGTCTGTGTGTGTGTGAAAGAGAGACCTAAGTTTTTAAGTGAAGGTCTATATATCATTTAATAACATATTAACAATGATTCTGTATAGCATATGACCTTATTAAAACTGCATCTTAAGTGGTTTATTGTTCTGGTCTAAGATATTGGAAATTAAAAAAAAATCTTATTTCACATGGAGAATGAGAGTATACTAACTAAAAAAACCACTAATATGCAGTATTAAAATAGGTATTTGTGTGTAACAAAGGTAGTTCTCAGATGGCATCTGAAGAGGATTTTTAAAAAGGAACCCGTAAGACCAGGGGCATACACATGATTCAAGTGTGTAAGGCTTTATCTTGAACTCTTGAGCACGCTGGTTATTCACACCTCACCTTCACAGAGCTGTATGCATTTGACAATCAACTAACCCTTTACATCATGGGTAACTGACTGTGGGCTACATAAGAAACATGCACTCCTTTAAGGAAAAACCGTAGGCTCATCTATCTGGGGAACAACCTAACAGTGTTTCCTTGCAGTATGACCTCAGAGTGTCTACTGTAGGGGACTGGGAACAAACACACCGTGGTAAAGATATCACCCCTAATCTAAAATCCAGGTCTTAACAGTATCCCTTCCTAGTCTTAGACTCGTTTATTAAGAATCTGTTCCCCAGAAAGATGATGAAGAACCCTAAATTCAGCTTAAAGTGGCTTAAGTAAGTGCAGTGAAAGACAGCCAGTTACACAGAGAACAAACCCTTAATCACACTGTCATGACTTTGAACTCCTCCACTCCATGAAATGTCCGCACTACAAGCTGAGTTCCTGTAAGCCACCAAGATGCCCATCTTCTTAGTAAGTCAGAAGAGAAGACTTCCCACTGTTGCTAACGTTGATTCTCATCGGTTCCTCACCACATACAAAGCATGAGCGGTGAAAATGGAACCCACGCAGTGGAAACGGTAGTCTCCCGAAAGGCAGCGCAGCGCAGGAAAGCCGGCTGAACGTCATCAGTCAAGACAGGGACCCAGGATAATACAAGGAAAACGTTTGCAATGCAAGAGCTCCTTCCATCCCCCCACACACTTCCAAGTGAGCAGACCGAGGCTGTGCAGACTTCCCTACTCACCTCGCGCCCATACACTGCGGCCGCGCCAGAGCTCTAGGAGGCTACGCCTGACACTGGCCTGGCAGCCCGGGGAGAGGTCCTGAGAAAGACGAGCTGACGGTGCTGTTACATCTGAGTCACTATCATTGCCTCTGTTTAAAAATTTGTTTTTGTAGCATGGAAAAATGTAAAAGAAATCTTTTAATTGCCCATAATTCAACTTTGTGCATGTCAGCTTTTTACTCAGCTGTTATTAAACATACAGGTGCCCTTTAGTGAGAAAAATTTCTATCACCCGGAAAAAGAGGATTACAGTAGGGCTAAAGAATCATTAATTACCGGGATGAAACCATCAACATACTCAGTCTCTCCCGACTTCTAATCCCTATTAATTTTCTTATTGTTGGACATGAATATTTTAAGATGGATTCCAGACAGTAGCACTAGGAATTTTCATATATTCATCAATTTAAGAAACTGCAAAACAATATACATATATACATCCCCAAATACACGCACATGTGTGTACACACACACACACAAACACACAATATATTATATATATGTATATGCTTTCATAACTGAATCCTGGTTCTTTGAAGGTTTGTACAACATGGGAAATTTAAATATTTACTAGATTTGAGCACATACATTTTCCTCCATTTCCTCCCCCACACGTATACATTAACAGAGACATAGATCAAACAAACTGAATTGTCAGGTTGTTTCTGCAAACTCAACAGAAAGCATTGTTATGAACCTTTATTAGGTGGCTCACATTTCAATATGGATCGTACTAAAGACTTTTGAAAGCTATGTACATACAGTGCTGACCCACTTGACAGGAAAGGAAAAGTCGATATAAATAAGCTCTATGAAAAACCTTAAATTGTCAAAAAAGAATTCTGGCTCATATTACAAAAAATATATTTATGTGATTTTTGTCAGCTCCATTCTGAACCTAAAACTCAGACTCCTTTGATGTGACCAGCAATGGTGACAGTGCGGCGGGCCCTAGTGCGCGGATTCAGTCACGGACAGGCACTGCGGAATGTTACGAAGCTACATAAACTACGTTGTAACCAACGAGAGCAATTCCTAGGCTCGCTTTCAGATTTCATGAATCGTTATTACAAATTATCTTTAAAAAGGAATTTTAAACACAATGTACAAATTTAGCACAAATTGCCATCATCATTCTTGTCTTGATTTGAGTGCACAGAACTCTGTTGCCGTGTATCAACTACATCAATGAGACTTCCAGGACACAGTTCTTCCCTGAAGTCTTTGTTACTGTCTTCAAATTTAGACTCCACGTCAATCTGAAAACCTGAAAACTGAACATGATCCAACTTTGTCTTAACAGTCTTGCCTTCTGTGCTATTCGGGGTTCTAGTCTTTTCAGCTATAGTAACTCTCAAAGGGTCTTCCTTGGTTCTTGTAGGTGCAACAGGTTCATGTTTAATCTGCTGTGATTCATACTTAGAAGGAAGTTTGTCTGAAAACACAGAGTCTGATGAGGTTTGGTTCACAGCACAAAGGATGTTGCCGGTGTGAGGTTCGAGAACGGATGATTTAGGACCTGATGACACGCATGTTTCGTGAGTGACTGCACTGTGACAACTGTCCTCCTCTGCGTGATATAACTTAAGTCGAACATGCCACGCCAAACTGCACACAGCAGAGACGGTCTTGAACTGGTGAACGACATTCCTCGGAATGAAGTAAATGTCATTGTCGTACAGCTGAATCCTGGCATAGCGGATGCCTTCTCTCCGCAGCTGATTAAGTTTGGCATCATCAACCCACTGAACACACTGGGAAAAAAAATACAGGTAAGACTTTTGCACAACAAAATCTAAGTGAAAATGATGATTATTTTAAGTTTTGGTTTTACCTGGGACAGTGGAGGTTCGTGTAAATCTAACTGCATTCGTTGAACCACTTCTAAGAAATCTTCTGCATGGAAACAAATCACATCTTTGGTTATTCGGGGCTGGTCAGGTCTGTAAAGGAGGGTGATAATAAAGGAACCTTCCATTAATGTTTCATTCTGTTAAGTCCTTAATAAATTCAAACAAAACTAGTTTATGATCAATACCAAAACCTTACAAATAAAGAAAACCACTTCATCTGTTAAAATCAGGTTAGCCGTGAGCTCCAACCTAAACAGACTAACAACTGTCTTTACTCTCAGAATTATCCGTAAATTATACAAACCATCAAAACTAAATATCTCATTTTAATGCAGTTCAATTTTTCTTTAAGTGTTAAAATATAAAATACTGCATAAAAGAAGCAGAAGCAAACAAGAAAGACACACACTATGTGTCCTCATTTCCATGTGTAAGTTAAAGGGGCCTTGGCAAGGCACAGAATGGTAGTTATCGGGCTGGAGAGAGTGAGCTAGGGAGGAATAACTGGAAGTGTTCTGTAGTACAGGAGGGTGACTATGGTTAACATTTAGTTAAATACCGCAAAACAGGCAGAAGAGAGAACTTCATTCTCACCACACAAAAATGGTGGATGCTGTGGTGGTTGTGGAAGTAACAGATAAAGCAGTGTTCTGCTCTGTTACATAGGGTATACCTGTGTTGAAGTATCACACTGAATCTCATAAATATGTAATTTAGTATATCATTAATTTTATAATGAAAAGTATGGGCAGAAGTGGCTCACGCCTGTAACCTGGATTACACAGTGACATTCTACAAAAAAGCAGAGAGAGAAGAAATACTTTCTTGTTCTACAGAAGATACTAACTGTCTACCTGAACACACCCATCTCAAAAGCTCTGGACACTAAGTAGGCTTGGGCCCAGTTCGTGTGAGACGGGAAAGATACTACAACCATGCTGATGCACACAACCCCTAAGGACTCTTGCAGGTTTATTTTGTATACCAGTGCATATTAATGGGTCTTAGTAACAATAAATTAAGAAATGTCTATTACAAATACTCATTCTTCATTGAAGACATTACATTTCTTATATAAATTATGAAAAATTTCCAAATTCTTCAATTAGAAATACAAAAATACATTTTCACAGAAGATGCTCAAAATAAATTTCTGAAGTGAAATTCCAATCAACGCAGTACACAAGGAAAATCCTGACAGTCTAGCCTGACAGAGACAACTGAGGGCAACTAGGGCCAATCAGTGTGCAGAGTCACGGAACCTGTCTCAGCTGACACTTCTAGAAAACACTCCCACAGCTAAGGCTCAGGGGACACTGCAGAGAGGGGTGGAAGGATTCTAAGAGCCAGATGACCAGGGCTATGCTGTGAGATGCTGTTTCCTAATAAGTTACACCCATAGAGTCTCACCAACAGGACTGCCCAAAAAGGACACCAAAGTGTGCAAAGTCACATGGGGAAAGCCTTTGAGGCCCCAACCCTATACAAAGAACTGCAGGCTGCTAAGTAGAAAGGTGGGGGAGAGGTGGCCCTCTGGGGACAAAAGCACACTAATTGGTTGTCCAATGACAAACGCTCATCCCAGGCAACAGACATAAAAGAACCATTATATGGAGTTAACATATGGAGCTATATACAGAGATACAAGTACATATATGGCTACAATAACAACTGATAAAAAGAAAAGGCCCTGAATCTGAAGGAGAGCAGGGAGTGATATAAGGGAGGGTCTGGAAAGAGGAAAGGGAAGAGAAAAAGGTTGTAATTAAAAATATAATCTCAGCCGGGCGGTGGTGGAGCACGCCTTTAATCCCAGCAGTGGGGGTGCGAGGGGGGGCAGAGACAGGCGGATCTCTATGAGTTTGAGGCCAGCCTGGTCTACAAAAGCTACAGCCTGGTTCCAGGACAGGCTCCAAAGCCACAGAGAAACCCTGTCGTCTCGAAAACCCAACCAAACAAAAAATACAATCTCAAAAAAAAAGAAATATAAGTCATAATATAGTCAAATCCCTAAGGTTTAATGAGAGAGTCTCCCGGATGATACTACATACAGAAATGAGGGCAGCCAGTTCCTGGAGTGCAGACTTTTCAAAGACTAAAACACAGAAGAAAGTTAAAGTATTGACAGAAAACACAACTGCTCTCTCCCAGTGCACTGGACCAAACACCATGGTCCAGCCCTCTATACTCCCCTAAGTTAAAATCAGCCCTCCCTTCTCTGCGCTGCTCCTCAGACACTGTCGCGGCAGACTAACCGAGAGGGACAGAAAGTAGCAGATGGATATTTGAGGTAAAGAAATGGCTGAGGTAATGAGCTACCAAGAATACTACAAGACAAATGTTCTACAACTTGACTGTCGTTGTAGTTCATAGCTAAATAAATTAGTCAAAACAAGGAGCAGGCTTAAAATTGGTACATGTTTTATTGAATGTAAATTATACCCCAACTTTATGGGTATAATTATGGGCTAGAGAGACGGCTCCACAGGCAAAGCACTAAACAAGTATGAGGACCTGGGTTCAGAGCCCCAACCATGCCAAGTTGGGCACTATAATCCCAGAGTTCTTATGGCAAAATGGGAGTGGAAAACAAGAGAACCCAGTCCCAGAAAGCTTGCAGGCAGCTTTCCTGCATACTCAGCAGCCGAACAAGAGATCCTGTCTCAAAGGAGCAGAGTAAGAGGACCGAGTCTCAGACACACTAACACACACCACGGTCACGGTCACGACATAATGAATGACCTCCCAAGGGTAATGCAAGATATTCGTAAATGAGCTTACAGTAGCTCTAGGTGTATCTAGTTCCCTTTAACCAGGGATTTCTCCATTAGTCATTTTAAAAAGGAAATTATTCCACTCAAATCAGAGTCTACCAATTTAAATATTCGATTCAATTATGCTATCCAAATGTAAGAGCAAAATAAATGATTTTCCCTAGCAAAAAGAAATTATGAACATTTCCAATACAGGGCTTTGTTTTGTTTTTCTTTTTCTTTTTTGTTTTTCGAGACAGGATTTCTCTGTGGCTTTGGAACCTATCTTGGTACTCACTTTGTAGATCAGGCTGCCTTTGAACTCACAGAGATCCACCTGCCTCTGCCTCCCGAGTGCTGGGATTAAAGCCGTGTGCCACCACTGCCCAGCTTTTATTTTGTTTTTCAAAACAAAAGTTTCTCTCCACAGCCCTGGCTGTCCTAGAACCCTCTCTGTAGAGCAGGCTGGCCTCAAACTCACGGAGAGCCTCCTGCCCCTGCCTCCCCAGTGCTGGGACTAAAGGTCTGTACCACCATCTCATGGCCCAATAAAGGTTTTAAATGGCATACACTTTTAATTGGGAGGAAGAGGCAAGTGAATCTTTTTGAGTTTGAGGCTAGCTTGATGTACATAGTGAATTCCAGGACAGTCATAGTAAGGCCAGCTCCACAGTAATACACTGTCTGAAAACAGTAAAAGAAAATATAATAAAATAACAGTAGTTAGTGTAAGGAAGAACGCAGGTTCAAGTTCTAGTACAGCCATCGCCAACAAACAGCAATAGTGGGGCTGGAATTGAGCAGTTAAGAGCGCTGGCTGCTCTTCCAGAGGACTCAAGCCCATCCCCAGCACCCGTGTGACAACCCCAACTGTCCTCTTCTGCCCCACCAGACACTGCTCGCGTGGGATTCAGGTGAAACATTCAGACAACAGAATAAATCTGAGGAAGCAGCTTGTGTACCGCTGTCCACAGTGCACAGCCTTCAGCACCCCCACGGCAGCTGTGGTCTGTCGCTCAAAGCCTTGGCCTATGTGGTCAGCGTGGGCCCTCGTCCTGTCTTCAAACAGCATCTCCCGAGGCTCGCTGGTTCGAGGTAGATACTGAAGGTTTTTGATTTCATTGGTAGTCCTGTTTATTAAAAGAGATTTGCATTTAAATACTGAGGCTTGTTTCTTTACCAGGCATTTCATAATCACATAATTTCAGACAAAAGGAGATGTATAATTCTTAAAATGAATAAAGGCAATAAGACATGTCAATTCTGGAAAATACTCTCCCACAAGTGGCAGCCCTGGAGTGTGGGGCACTTAACAATACACATACTTCTAGAAATAACACATTTCTTTCTTTTTTTCCTTTCTTTGTTTTTTTTTGGGGGGGGGTGTTGAGACAGGGTTTCTCTGTGTAACAAACAGCTCTGGAGATCCTGGAATTGACTCTGTAGACCAGGCTGGCCTCTAACTCACAGAAATCCACCTGCCTCTGTCTCACAAGTGCAGAGACTAAGTGTGCCACCACTGCCTGACTGACATAACTTTTTAAATAGATTAATTCAATATTCACACGACACACGCCGTAGGCCAGGTGCTGTCTAAGCTGAGACTACAGTACAGAGGAGGGTGCTACTCTTAGGAGAATTTCAAAGAAAGACAAAAATAAATTAGCAAAAAAGACCCCCCCCCCCCCAGGTTAACAATGACGACGACAGGCAGTGGGTCCACGAAACAATTACTAGAGGAGAAAAAAGTCTTCATCTTCCACTGGCCCTCCTGCCCGTCTTCTGCTCACGAGCACTAAGAACCTGCTACCCACTCTCCTCGCACACCGCACACGGCAGAGGCATCTCCACTCCCTCCCTCTGCAGCTATTCCAGATGGTCTGTGTCTGCTGCTCTCCTCCTCCTCTTCTGATGCTGTGAGTCCTCCACTAGCTGTGAGCCTGCTGCTGCTCCTGCATCCCCGCACGCTGTGACCCCACTCTACTGCCTGCTGCTCCTGCATCCCTGCATGCCGTGGCCCACTCTACTGCCTGCTCCTCCTGCATCCCTGAATGCTGTGACCACTCTACTGCCTGCTCCTCCTGCATCCCTGCACGCTGTGACCCCACTCTACTGCCTGTTGCTCCTCCTGCATCCCTGCATGCCGTGGCCCACTCTACTGCCTGCTCCTCCTGCATCCCTGAATGCTGTGACCACTCTACTGCCTGCTCCTCCCGCGTCCTTGCACGCTGTGACCACTCTACTGCCTGCTGCTCCTGCATCCCTGCACACTGTGACCCCACTCTACTGCCTGCTGCTCCTGCATCCCTGCACGCTGTGACCACTTTACTGCCTGCTGCTCCTCCTGCGTCCTTGCACGCTGTGACCACTCTACTGCCTGCTGCTCCTGCATCCCTGCACACTGTGACCCCACTCTACTGCCTGCTGCTCCTCCTGCATCCCTGCACGCTGTGACCACTCTACTGCCTGCTGCTCCTCCTGCGTCCTTGCACGCTGTGACCACTCTACTGCCTGCTGCTCCTCCTGCATCCCTGCACGCTGTGACCACTCTACTGCCTGCTGCTCCTCCTGCATCCCTGCACGCTGTGACCACTCTACTGCCTGCTGCTCCTCCTGCATCCCTGCACGCTGTGACCACTCTACTGCCTGCTGCTCCTGCATCCCTGCACACTGTGACCCCACTCTACTGCCTGCTGCTCCTCCTGCATCCCTGCACGCTGTGACCCCACTCTACTGCCTGCTCCTCCTGCATCCCTGCACACTGTGACCCCACTCTACTGCCTGCTGCTCCTCCTGCGTCCCTGCACGCTGTGACCACTCTACTGCCTGCTGCTCCTCCTGCGTCCCTGCACGCGTCTTACCAGACTCTTCGTGATTAATATTCTACCTGTTTGGAAACACAGGAGGCTAACAGACAAGTGATATCACACTCAAACCTCTCAATACACAAGCAGCACGCAGTACTGTGGTTATTTGGACAGCACCAGGCCATGAAGCATCACATATATCAGGGGCTCTAAACCTTGAAGTACAGAGAAATTCCTCGAGGGGCTGGTGAACCCTTTAAATCATATCTAAAAATTTGTATCTATATCATCTGGCAACAGATTTTCTGACTAAGTTCTTTACTCAGTTCCTGAAACAAGCAAGGTGGAATGGCACAAACACTCAGCGGAGGCCACCCTGGTCTACACAGGGAGTTCCAGGACATCCAGGGCCAGGGAGCGTTTCGAGAGCCCATGTTGGGTGGCTCAGAACTACCTGTATCTCCAGCTCCTGGGGGGCGGCGTGTAACACCTGTGACCTCCACAGGCATCTGCACATATATGAACATACCCACACATGCACATACCCACAGACAAACAAAAACACTAGAACATTAAAATGTTTTGAGTAATTTTTCAAAAAAGAGAATAAGCTCTACAAAACACAATTTTACAACTGTTACCAACTCAGAACTTAACTCTTGGATTCCATTTATTAAGCAGGAGACACCATACAGCAAGCCCAACAGTCCCTGCGGTCAGGAAACCTACCATTTACTCCATGACGTCTTACCCTGTTTTGTTTTAGATTTATTTTATGCACATGAATCGTTGGCCTGCATGTATGCAGTGCATCATGTGTGTGTCTGGTGTCTTCACAGGTCAGAAAGGGCATGGGATCCCTGGCACTGGATGGCTGTGAGCCAGCATGTGAGAGCTGGGAATGGAGCCTGGGTCTCGTACAAGAGGAGGCAGAGACAGGCGGATCTCTGTGAGTTCGAGGCCAGCCTGGTCTACAAGAGCTAGTTCCAGGACAGGAACCAAAAGCTACGGAGAAACCCTGTCTCGAAAATCCAAAAAAAGAAAAAGAAAAAAAAAAAAAAAAAAGAGTCATATCTCCCATTGCTGTTTGTAATAATTCGTTTAACTGTTAAAATCATTTTAGGTATCTACAGAAAAAAAAAGCCGCACTGCCCCCTAGCACCCCCAATTCTATGACCACAAAGTTAACTTAGTGTATATTTTTCCAACTTTTGCTCCATGCATAGTTTATAAAATAAATTTTTAATTTTAAATCTCTGTCTTCTCTCTCTCTCTCTCTCTCTCTCTCTCTCTCTCTCTCTCTCTCTCTCTCTCTCTCTCTCTCTCTTCCACCTGCCTCTGTCTCCTGAGTGCTGGGATTATAGGTGTGCACCACCACCTCCTGGCCTCAATTTTTAGTAATTCTTTGATGACAGCATACATGCATAAAGTAAATTCATTCTCTCCAGTATAGGAGCAAACATCCAAGTGAGATGAAAAGCCAACTGACGTTCTTCTAAACCTGGAAGACAATGAACTTTCATTTTCTCTTTGTATTATTTTATGTCTTCCCAATGAGGTGGGTTAGTTCTTAATACAAGTTTTGAATACTTGTTAAATTTATTCTAACCAGTTTCTCTCTCCATGAGTGAGATCTTCTCCACTGCTGCTGTAGAATATTAGTTTACAGTGTGTTACATTCGTTTATTCAAAGATGCTCTGCTTTTGTTTACACTGCATTCGCTTAACTCTGCGCAGCTGTTACGCTGCCTGTCTAAAACACCTGATTGGTCTAAAAAAGGGCTGAACAGCTACCAGCAAGGCAGGAGGAAGAATGGGTGAGGTTGACAGGCAGAGAGAATACATAGGAGAGTAGGAGGGAAGATCCAGGGACCACGCAGCCAGACACGGAATGAGAAGGAAGGAAAAGATAAACACCGAAACAGAAAAGGAAAATACCCAGCGGCAAAGGGTAGATGATAATTTAAGAAAAGCTGGCAAGAAACAAGCCAAGCTAAGGCTGGGTACCTCTGTGTGGTTTATTTGGGAGCTGGGTGGCAGGCCCCCAAGAGTAAAGTGTAAGGAGTCCAAAGAGTAAAACCAACTACATTCTCCTCGCTGGAATTATTCTTGTTCGCTTCCTTCTCATGGTTCACTTATTCTGGATGTTTTATAATCAAGTATGTTAACATACTGCCGACGTACCTTTTCCTCTTGAAGGGCGACTTTGGCATGTCCGCCACAGGGATCATCTGCTCTCCCGGACGCACCCACATGATAGGGCCGTCATCGCTATCTTTCCGACTCTCTAGCTTTAGACTAGAGAGTGTTCCCCACGGCAATGTACACTAGAAACAAATAATAGCACAAATTAGTTATTCTCAAGAAAAATATATCTTCAAATATGTACTAACACTATTACGAGGAGGGATATGTGGGTGGGATAAGAGAGAGGGGTAAATAATGTAATTATATTAATCTCAAAAAATATTACCTGAGAGCCAACAAATGAAACAGACTAATAATTAAAACAAAAAATTCTAATTCTGCTTATAAGAATCTTTACCATGTATTAACAAAGGTTAAAATTAGATTGGAGGAAAAAAGTTCCCCTCTTAAACACATATCCAACTTAAGCCCACCCCCACCAAAAAGTCAAATTGCACCCTTAATTGGTGATAATCAAATACTAATGTCATTAAAAAAAACACACACACAAACCAATCAAAATATTTGCTTAGTAGTTTCTTGACAGGCTGCTTTTTTTCTTTTTCTTTTTTTGAGACAGGGTTCCCTGTAGCTTTGGAGCCTGTCCTGGAATTGGCTCTGTAGACCAGGCTGGCCTCGAACTCACAGAGATCCTGCCTCTACCTCCCGAGTACTGGGATTAAAGGCGTGCACCACCACCACCCGACAAGACTGCTGGTCTTAAAGCAGAAACTAAATTCCTAAAGAAGTGAGGGAGGAGGGAAGACGAGCACTAGACGGAGGGATGGGATGTCTTCATCACCTCACAGTCCCGTTTGAAAGAAGAGCTAAATTTTCTACAAACAAGAAGAATGATTATGCTCAAAGTACTTGCTATGACTAACTGGAAAAGGAAAAAGAAACGAAAAGTGTAAAAGCTATAAAGGGGGAAAGAAAGAAAGAAAAATAAAGTCAAAGTAGACCACAGGCTATGTAACACACGAGGCAGGACACAGTCAGTCATGCAATGGCTCAGGTGGTCGGCTGGAGAGCAGCCCCACATTCTGCTGTGACCACGGCCCTACCTGTCGGGAGGGTCACACTCATCCTTGAATTATTGCAGTAAGAATACAGCAGCTGCTCCAAAACAGAAGGGAGGGGAGGGCCTGGTCGCAAGGCCGTGCAGCAGGAGAGCTGGGCACAAAACTGACGGCCTGCGTCCGAGCCTCACAATGCATGCAAATGTGAAAAAGATGAAATTTAACATGGAAAAGATGGGGGTAGGGTGCACAAAGTTGTCTTCTGACAGGTACATATACCTCATGGCCCGTGTGTGCCCCAAACCCACGTGTACTCATAATAATGAATACATTTTTTAAAAGAATATAAAATGGAAGTTGATTAGAAAAATTTTAGAAACAAAAATGGAGCATGAGCTGAATGTTTGATGCAACTGTACAGCTCTCCAGGTCAGTTCCCACCATGTTCCCACCCCAACTGTACAGCTCCCCAGGTCAGTTCCCACCATGTTCCCACCACCAACTGTACAGCTCCCCAGGTCAGTTCCCACCATGTTCCCACCCCAACTGTACAGCTCCCCAGGCCAGTCCTACAGTGTTCCCACCACCAACTGTACAGCTCCCCAGGTCAGTTCCCACCATGTTCCCACCACCAACTGTACAGCTCCCCAGGTCAGTTCCCACCATGTTCCCACCACCAACTGTACAGCTCCCCAGGTCAGTTCCCACCATGTTCCCACCACCAACTGTACCGCTCCCCAGGTCAGTTCCCACCATTTTCCCACCACCAACTGTACAGCTCCCCAGGCCAGTTCCCACCATGTTCCCACCACACCCTGGTTCTCACAAAGCTTACTAGGCATCCTCATCTGAATCTTCTTGTACAGACGCAGTAACAAGCAATGTTATTTGCTGATTCACCCTTTAACTTTGTCTTTACAATAAAGACTGAGAAATCTGGGCAGCGGTGGCGCATGCCTTTAATCCCAGCACTTGGGAGGCAGAGGCAAGCGGATCTCTGAGTCTGAGACCAGCCTGGTCTACAAAGTGAGTTCCAGGACAGTCAGGACTGCTTCACAGGGAAACCCTGTCTCGAAAAACAAGCAAACAAACACACCAAAAAAAAAAAAAAAAAAAAAAAAAAGCCGAGAAACTGCATGTATACATAGGTTTCCTTTTTTGAATTTAAATAAAAATTAAAAAAAATTGTAAACAACCATTCATCTGTATCAACTATAACTTGAAAGTAACACCCACAAGTTAGAATGCTAAGACTTTCTCTTACTTTTAAGAACGGTGACTCCTCCAACATGTCAAGGAACTCAGGGAAGAAATCTCCCACTTCTTCATCAACGGCTCCCACCAAGCTAATCTGTCGCATGGGGCCAGCTCTGTAAGTACCATGAGAATATGTTCTTTTTACCTGAGAGACATGAATTTAATTAAGTTAAATAAGTCAGACATATATATATATATGAAATGTTTGTTATTGTCACATAACAATGAATTACATCATTTCAGACTACTAGAACATAGCCAGAAATAAAGAAAATACAAGGCAGAAAAAAAAAGAAGCCTGTAATAATGAGGCATTTTATAAAAAATATTACTAAGCCAGCTAATTTCTGTTCCTCTGTCTGCAAACTACTCACTAGAAGAGTTCAAATGAACAACGCTATATGGACAACCAGCTGTACCGTCTTCCAGTAGTTGTTTGATACAGTGCTACTAAAAATATTCAAAACAACACACCATTTTTCTAAATAGACAGCTCTTATCTTTCACCACAACTGTCAAATGACCCACATTCCTAGTGGTTAAATGTCAAAAGCCACTAAGGATTTTCTTTCATTCTGGATAAGATTTTCACTAGCAGCCAGTTCACACGCTATCCTCAACTCTGATGAAATGGTTGAAATTCCAAGGCCACAAAATCACCCCTGCCATCAACCTGCTAACTTCAGATCCCACATAAAGTCCTGCTCTCCTTGTGACCCAGATCAGAGAAGAAAAGGCAGTGCTCACTACATAAAGCACCTGTGTGACCGAGCGGCCTGTCTGTGGGCTTGCTGACAATTTGCTCCTCACAGACGATGGTGCGTTGTACAGAGAACAGAAATGGGAGGTATCATTTCAAGCTTCTTTTCCTAAACAAACTTTAGTCAAAATTTCAATTATCGCTTTTTACAAAAGTAAGACTTTGTGGTCACAATATGTTGAAGATCACTGATTAGTTTGCCCAGGGCTGACCTAGTTTAAACCACAGTCCTGTAGTACAGGCAAACCTAAATGGCCATGCTTTTGTTATTATAAAACCTATACAACTGCAGCGGCATACATAGATTAACACATGCAAAGTGCCAGTTCCAGCCCACATACTTTAGGAAACATGACAGTAAATACTGTATTACCCTAGAATAAATCCAAGACACCAGAATTTCATTCTTATCATAACCAGCAAGCATTGATTCTTTAAATTTTTATCATGATGAACATTAACTTTATTCAAGAATTGTAAGTTTAACTTTTCCATTATCTGTCAAAACTTCACTGCTCAGGTTCACAAGCCAAGCCCCAAGTCACAAAATGTACAGATCATACTTCCCCTAAAAGGTCCCATCATCCCTGCATCAATGGTTCCCAACCTTTGGGTTGTGCCAGGTGATATACTTCACCTCACAGTGAGGGTCCTACCCTCTCCTGTCTCCTAAAAGGTCCCATCATCCCTGCATCAATGGTTCCCAACCTCTGGGTTGTGCCAGGTGTTTACGTTACGATTCACAACATAGCAAAATTACAGTTATGAGGTAGCAACGGGATAGTTTTATGGTTGAGGACACAACATCAGGAACCGTGTTAGAGTCATAGCATCAGGAAGCTGAGGACCATGGCCACAGAAACAACAAACTGAGAGTCTGAACTGACTCAGAGACATGACGGTATCACAGTGGGAACCTGGTCAGAGTGCAGTTCAGTACGGTCGTCTCAAACAAACCCATAGTCGCCATTCTGAACTCCAGCGAACATCTCAGATTAACAGTAGGGAACCTGGGCATGAGTGTGGTTCAGTAGGTCATCTTGAACAAAGCCACAGTCACCAGTCTGAACTCAAGCGAACATCCCAGAATACAATACAAAAACTATTAAATGATTCTGCATTCATGTACTTGGTTTGAGATTTGCATGTGACTATATGAATTATGAGAAACCGCAAAGCTATTGAAGAGGGAAATTAGGGCTGAGAGTACAGATCTGTGGAATCCCTTGCCTAGCAATTATAGAGTCCTGGGATTGATCCCCAACATGGGCAGGGAGAGGAAGGGAAGAAGTAAGATCAACTTGTTATAAAACAAACTTACCGAGGGTTTTGAAATGTAACAAAGGACAATTTAGGGAGCTAATATTTCCATGTCATACAGGCAGTTAAGTTTGCTGTGCATACATTTATTTAAGTCAGATACCTGAGTATCACCTATGTCACTAAACAATTCTAACCACCAATAAATCCTTAGTACCCATGTACAAACAAGACAAAATACCAAACCAGAGGCTGGGCAGTGGAGACACACACCCCTTTAATCCCAGCACTAC
Source organism: Microtus agrestis (assembly GCA_902806775.1). Lineage (NCBI taxonomy): Eukaryota > Metazoa > Chordata > Mammalia > Rodentia > Cricetidae > Microtus > Microtus agrestis. The sequence goes on along the minus strand of CADCXT010001893.1, from coordinate 1,065,640 downwards.
AGAGGCAGAGGCAGGTACATCTCTGAGTTCAAGGCCAGCCTGACATACAAAACAAGTTCTAAGACAACCAAGGCTCCAGAGAGAAACTTTGTCTCGAAAGGAAAAAAGAGAGGGTGCTGGAGAGATGGTACACAGGTTAAGAGAGGACCTGGGTTCAATTCCCAGCACCAAATGGCAGCTCACAACTGACGGAAACTCCAGTTCCAGGGGACCCAACACTCTCACACAGACATACATTCAAGCAAAACACCAATAAAATAAATAATTTTTAAAACTACCCAAACAGAGGCTGGGTAGTGGAGATACACACTTTTAACCCCAGCATCTAGGAGGCAGAAACAGGCGGATCTCTGTGACTTTGAGGCCAGCCAGGTCTACAAGAGCTAGTTCTAGGACAGGTTCCAAAACTACAGAGAAACCCTGTCTCGAAAAACAAAACATTATTTGAGTTATGAAAAAGAGATGAACATAGGTCCACTTTACTACATCAAATAATAACCCATTAAATAATGTATGATTTTCAATTAAATAATTAATTTCATTAAATAACATAAAAGAATTTTCAATGAGTGAATTCTTCTCAAGTAGTAAGCACACTTCAATATGAGCTCTCCCGAAGACGTGATATTTAATACTCTTTCATAGCAAGAAAAAGAGAGAAAAAAAAATAACTTTTTCTACTATATGCCATGACTGCATACAAAAGACGTGAAAGAACACTGTGTAAAGTGAGTTTAAGGGCGACCAAGGGAAGGGGAAATAAGTCTGAAATTGTCTATTTAGCTAGTGTGTAAATGAAGGCGCACTGTTTGAAATAATTTATTTCTCTAATAAGTAAAGCTGGCTTCTGCCCCACTATCACGTAACTCTTTTTTTAATCAGATAACTATTTCTACTCCACAAAAAAGAGGGAGAAGGCTGGCGTGTGCTGCACATCTTTAACCCCAGCGCTCAGGAGTCAGTCAGAAGCAAGCAGATCTCTATGGTGTGAATCATCCCGGTCTACACAGCAATTCCAGGACAGCGAAGGCTGAGCCAGGGACACCAGCACAGACCTACTGGGGAGGAGACACAGGGTATTGCAAATTTGAGGCCAGCTGAGGGGAAATAGAGATCTTCAACCATGACTAAGCTTTAAAAAATAATATAATCAAGTAAGTTTGGAAAATCCTTGTGCAATAAATGCTCATATGTATGCTAAATTTCTGAAAAGACTCAGCAAATAAACCAAATTTGTTTGATCTAGAATGCATGTGTTATTCCCTGATCCACGAAGTCCCCCAAATACCAACAAGGAGACCGAGTCCCGTACATAAAGTAAAAGAGCCTTTATTTTACGCAAGTTTACACACTCGGTCTCTCTGCATGTCCAGCGGCACTGCAATAATCAGAGAGCCTGGAGCTCAGTTAGAGTTGGGTTTTATAGTAGTAAAGGTGGGGGTGAGGGGTTTCTGAGGTTCAGGACCCCTGATTGGCTGACATTTGTTTAGGGGTGTCCTGGTGAGTGTGTGCTGGCAGGTGATCCTATCTACACCGGCTGGAACATTAGACATTTCCTTTGGATGGTCTGTTCTTGGGTGGTGCTCGGGTAATCTCAGTTTGTGGTCCTTCCTGCAAACAGGTATTACCTCAGGGTAAACCACTGAGACTCAGGCCTCCATTAAACTTATTATGGCTATGTTCTACACTGGCAGATGATAATGGCTGGAAGTAAAGAACTTCCCTTGGGTGGTCTGCTCATATTTAGCTTATCATGGCTGGTTCCTGCAGCATGAACTATTTTCATTTCAAAACCTGTTTTAGTACTCCCATCAATATCCCAAGATATTTAGCAGTTCTTCTGAACAGCAATCCATAAAACACCTAAAACACACAAGTCAACTTGTATCAGTGTCAATCTGGAGTAAAGAGAAAAGCAGGTTAAATGCAGGCGCTTAGAGACGAAGGAGTAAAGCAGCAGCTGTCAGTCTCGTCTTTAGGGGGTAGCGCAGTCCCTTATGTTAATCAGTGGGTGTCTGCCACATTACTGTTTAAGTTATTTGTTGTTTATTATTTGCCTATGTAGTATGTTCACAGGAAAGGGAGACGGGGATTTGAGACACATTGGTCCGTGTGTGGATTGTCAAGGCAGTGTGCAGTGTGGCGGTCACGGGACAGTCCACGAGAGAGCAGATTCTCTCCTTCCAGCACGTAGGTGTGGGGTTAGGCTTGGTGGCAAGGCTACTTCCTGCCCCTGCTCCACACTCTTGGTGATGCAGTCTAACACCATCTGATATGGAAAGGAGGGTGCCACAAGAGGACACTACTTCTAACACTCACTTTCAAATACAATCGTGATGGGTGATATTTAAGGGCACAGTCAGAGAAGGAATCGTTGACTACCTCAATCTTCTCCACCTTAATTTCTGACACATGGGTTTCTCACAGGGCCTAGAATTTAAAAATTTGGCCAGACTGGCTTGCAACCAGACCTCAGGGCCCCTCCTGTCTCTGCCTCCCTAGCACCAGAATCACAGGAGGGCTCGGCTGCCGTGGGCTTTTCTCAGGATGCTAGAGACAGAACTCAGGGCTTCATGCTTGGACATTAGCACTTTATGGAAGGACACAACTCCTCAGCCCCTTATTCGTTTTATTTTAAAAAATACCTGTAACTTCAATAAAAATGTTATTAATATTCATCTTTAATTTAATAAGGCAGAAAAATAGACTTTCCCAGTTACAGCCTTGGTTCCCACCGCATACAAGAGTGGGATCTGCGGCTGCCTCACTGTTGACAGCACATGAGAACGTCTTAGCTGCAGACTGGAGCGTAGTCTGCTGGCTACCAGCCCTCGCTCGCCTTCCTTTCTGCAGTGACTCCCATACACGGGAGGCTCCGCTTCTGGCAGATCCCCTTTCTCAGGTTCCATGCCTAAGATCTTGTGGGATTGGTCTTAATGTAAGGCTTCAGTAAAGGGCAGACTTAGGAGTCCATGTGCACATAACTTACATACAAGTCCATGTGCACATAACTTACATACAAGTCCATGTGCACATAACTTACAGTAAAGGGCAGACTTAGGAGTCCATGTGCACATAACTTACATACAAGTCCATGTGCACATAACTTACATACAAGTCCATGTGCACATAACTTACATACAAGTCCATGTGCACATAACTTACAGTAAAGGGCAGACTTAGGAGTCCATGTGCACATAACTTACATACAAGGCTGTTTCCACTTGCAATGCTGTAGTACAGACATCAGGACAGATGTCTCCTTGACATACTAACTCCATTTCCTTCAGCATACAGCAGCGAACTTATGGAACTTCCACAGCACATTCGCTACTGGCTCCCCTAGTAGCAGTGTCAGCAATAGTAGATAAGGATCCCTTACTCTGCCTTCACTAGACATGCCGTCTTCTGTCTGTTCACAATCCCTATAATATAGTGTGTGTGTGTGTGTGTATGTATATACATATATATATGCAGATAATGTAATAAAAATCACTCTATTTTTTAAGTTTTAAAAAAATCTTTTAAATTACATTTATTTGAAGGTCCCCAGAGCAAACATGTGGCGGCCAGAGGCCAACGTGGAACCACTTCTCTCCTCCACTTGGGTAGCAGCCAGGGATCAAACCCACGCTGCCAGGCTTCGTGGTCAGGTCTTTACCCACCAAGCCATCTCTCGGGACATGAAGTGACATGCTCCACTGGGTTCCCTGCTGAGCAGTCATAAAAAGGGCAATAGAGGAGCAAAGCCCAGAGAGAGCCCTGGGCAGGCTGGGCTAACTTGCCACAAGGAGACTGCACTGCACCGGGACGTGAGCATCTTTGTGTCTGTGTGTGTGTGTGTGTGCTGCGTCTGCACACCTACCCCACTGAAAACTATCAGGGACATGGGCATCTTTGTATCGTGTGTGTGTGTGTGTGTGTGTGTGTGTGTGTGTGTGGCTGCACACACCTACCCCACTGAAAACTATCAGGGACGTGAGCATCTTTGTATCGTGTGTGTGTGTGTGTGTGTGTGCACACCTACTCCACTGAAAACTATCAGGGACACGGGCATCTTTGTATCGTGTGTGTGTGTGTGTGTGTGTGTGTGCTGTGTCTGCACACCTACCCCACTGAAAACTATCAGGGACACGGGCATCTTTGTATCGTGTGTGTGTGTGTGTGTGTGTGTGTGTGCTGCGTCTGCACACCTACCCCACTGAAAACTGTCAGGGACATGGGCATCTTTGTATCGTGTGTGTGTGTGTGTGTGTGTGTGTGTGTGTGCTGTGTCTGCACACCTACCCCACTGAAAACTATCAGGGACATGGGCATATTTGTATCGTGCACACCTACCCCACTGAAAACTATCAGGGACATGGGCATATTTGTATCGTGTGTGTGTGTGTGTGTGTGTGTGTGCTGTGTCTGCACACCTACCCCACTGAAAACTATCAGGGACATGGGCATCTTTGTATCGTGTGTGTGTGTGTGTGTGTGTGTGTGTGTGTGTGTGCTGCGTCTGCACACCTACTCCACTGAAAACTATCAGGGACATGGGCATCTTTGTATCGTGTGTGTGTGTGTGTGTGTGTGTGTGTGTGTGTGTGCTGCGTCTGCACACCTACTCCACTGAAAACTATCAGGGACATGGGCATCTTTGTATCGTGTGTGTGTGTGTGTGTGTGTGTGTGTGTGTGCTGCGTCTGCACACCTACTCCACTGAAAACTATGAGTTTTGACTTTTTAAAGACAGGGTTTCATTATCTAGCCCATGCTAATCCTGACACCCAGCATCTCCTGCCTCCCCTCCTGAGGTTACATACAGGCACACCCACCACACCTGGAGGAACCCTGATCTTTATCTCCTGCTGTATAATCAGAGATGAGCTGCAGATTTAAATGTGAAAGAATAACAATAAAAGTTTCCAAAAGAAAACACCAAAGACTGTCATTATCTTTAGAGTAGACAAAGATTTTTTAAAATAGGACACAAAATACACTAACCATTACTGAGAAAGAATCATACACTAGATTAAACTTAACTTCTAGTCATCAAAAGACACTAAGAATGATAAATCAAGACACTGAATGAGAAGTGTTATTTGGCTGAGCAAAGATCTCATCTACCCAGGCAGTGGTGGCGCACACCTTTAATCCCAGCACTGGCGAAGCAGAGGAAGGCGGATCTCTGTGGGTTTACAGAGCTAGTTCCAGGACAGTTAGGCCTACTACACAGAGAAACCCTATCTCGACAAACAAACAAAACAAAAAAGATGTGATCTACAATACAATTTTTAAAGTTACTAGATAGGAGGAAAATAAGAAAATCTGTGCGAAAGAGCAGAACAGAAACTCTACCAAACCAGCACTGAAATATACACAAGTCATATTTAACAGGTCATCAGGAAAATGAAAACTAAACTACAGGGAGATAATACTGCTGAACCCCAACAATGGTTAATAAAAGATACTAAGTGTGACCAAAAGTATGGCCCACTGTTGATGTGAATACAAACTGGTAGAAGAGTTTTGAAAAAACAGTAATTCATCTATCAAAACCACGTATCTGTGCAGCTTTTGATCCTGATATTCAAATGACAGGAATACTTTAACACATATGTCCATCAAGTTTATGAACAAAATACTCAGAGCTCCTATTATAACCATACCAAAGTAAAAACAACTAAAATGTCCACTTACTGTAATTAGGACAATTACAATACATACGTACAATGGAATACCACCCAACAATAAGAAAAAGGAACATGGCTATCTACAAGATGGATGTCACAAACATAATACCGAAAGGAAGACAAAGATGTATCATTAAACATGAGCTCAAAATATGTAAAACATCTTGTTTGAATTCAGGGTAATGTGTCCTGGGTGTTCATGTGCTGGGTTGGGCTGGAGAATGCATGATGGTTAAGGGCATTTGCTGCTCTTCAGAGCACTGGGTTCAACTCCCAGCATCCACATGGCAGCTCGAGACTGTGCAGCTGCAGCTCTAGGGACCCGACACCCTCATCTGACTTCCTCGGGCTCTTCCACACACAGTACACACGCGTGCGTGCACACACACACACTACGCTAACAGTCTCTGACACTGTATATATAAACACTTTGGAGTTCGAGGAGACCAGCAGGGCAGTCATAACGAATGGTTTAGACAGACCTTCAGCTCCTCTCAGTTCTGAACTCAATGGGTCTGTTCACTTCCTGAGTATTCACCTCCAATGATACATTTTTCTGTGTTCACACTATCATTCATAAGATTCATGGGAAGAGGGATTGATTGGTGGAGGAGACAGGTTAAGAGACTAAACCCGCAACATCAGCAATTAGGAGGTAGGGGCAGGAGGGGCAGGAACAACTCCAGCCTCAGCAGCTCCTGGTTCAAAAAAGAGCAAGTAAAGGACAACAGAGCAGCCCGCTCCGTGGACAAGACGGATCTAAGTGCTAAGTGCGTGCAGGCCTTCTCACCATGTGGCCTTCAGACTATTCTCACTGGCCCAGGGCTTAAGGACAAGATCAAATCTGATTTGATGTTTCTGTTTTGAGTTTCCTAAGCTCTCAATAAAAGAAAATGAAATAAAGGAAATAAAGAAAAGAATCCAGCCAGGCATGGTGGCGCACACCTTTAACCCTAGCGCCTGGGAGGCCACGGCAGGCGAATCTCTGTGAACTCGAGGCTCTGGGTACAGAGCGAGTTCCAGAAGAGCGACACAAAGAAACCCTGTCTCAAAAACAAACAAAAACAACAAAAACCCACAAAAAGTAAGTAAATAAGTAATTTGTTTTAAAAAAATGAAAGAATCCAACCTGAGGAAAATACAAATGAGTTCATTACACACTTTTGCTCCGCACTAAACAAGATTATTTTACAAAGGCATGTGGATTTCGCAGTTTCCTAAACATCAAAAGTAGCCCTTGTAGATGACAAGCTTGAGTCATAGTAGCAGATCACAAAGACCTGGGGGCCGGAGCCACAGCTGGCAACAGAGAAGCAGCATTTGCCTCTAGAAGACAGTGATAACCAAGTGTAGCTCCTTAAGGACCTGAGAGCCACACACTGGAGGGGTTAACAAGTCCAGCTCTCATTTTATTTACTAGCTAAGCAGCTTTCATTTTGTAAATAGTACATAAATGAAAATTGTTTGTTTTTCACACATTATAGTGCACATGTGGGGGTCAGAGAGAAACTTCTGGAAGCTGGTTCTCTCCTGCCACGTGTATCCCAGGAAGCAAGTTCAAGCAGTCAGATCTGGCAGTGAGAGTAAGTGTCTTTACTAACTGGGTCATCCTGCCAGCCACCGTGAAATGGAAAGTCTTATCATTTACTATATTCCTAAATTTATTTTTAAAGTTAACTTAAGGGCTGGAGAGATGGCTCAGCGGTTAAGAGCATTGCCTGCTCTTCCAAAGGTCCTGAGTTCAATTCCCAGCAACCACATGGTGGCTCACAACCATCTGTAATGAGGTCTGGTGCCCTCTTCTGGCCTGCAGGCATACACGTAGAACGAATATTGTATACATAATAAATAAAAAAAAAGTTAACTTAAAAACATCACCACTAATACATGAATGTGTTTATCGCCATTTAAAACATTACTAAAACACACTTGCCCAGTGTGACAGTCAGAATGTGTGATATTGTGCAAACAACTTGAAGTCTAAGAAACATAGTATACAACTTGTCATTTAGCACAGTAAGGGACAGCAAGTCACTTCACACATTAAGTGACCAAAAAGAAAAAGAAAAGAAAAGAGAAACAAAGAGTGATCCAGGGCTGTAGGCTTTCTTCCTTTGCATTGTCTCATCTCTCAGTATTTTACGTGTTGTTCAAAGGGCCTCAGGGTTGGCGCACTCATTTGGAATTCTACAAAATGAGTTGGCTTGGTGGGCGGAGGATGGGACGGGACTGTGGTTGGTATGTAAAATGAATTTTTAAAAACCCTAATGGGCTAGTAATGAATGCTCTATTGCTTCCTTTCTATTATAAAAATATTTAAATTTCAGTTCTCAACTATGCTGCTTGAGGGAATAATCCTCAGACATACACTTTAATTTAAATGCTATTTTCCAGGATCTGTGTGCTGCAGGACAGAACATGTTATGGGGAACATCACTGAAGGGATACACTAGAGCAAAGGGAGAGCCCAGCATGAAGACGAGATTTTGTCTGTTCCTAGTGGAGCTCACAGCCTCTCAGTAGTTCACTAGCTAGTCTTTCAGTAGGGAAAGATCTCCGGGAGACTTTACTGTATTTTCCCTATAAACTAGAATACTACATCAGTTACGAGCACCCCCAGAAAAAGGTGGGGGGAAGCTATAGTCAGGGGCTGGAGAGTTAAGAGCGCTGGCTGCTCTTCCAGCGGACCTGAGTTCAACTCCCAGCGGACCTGAGTTCAACTCCCAGCATCCACATGGCAGCTCACAACTGTCTGGAACTCCTGTTCCAGAGTTCGATACCCTCACACCGGCATACACGTAGGCAAAACACCAAATCACATAAAATAAAAATACATTTTAAAAATTAAAACACACACACACACAACTAGTACAGTCTAAACGTCCCTCACTCTGTTCAGTTAGATGATAGGCCACACGTTAACTTAACTTTTTTTTAAAATATTTATTTATTTATTATGTATACAACATTCTGTCTGTATGCCTGAAGGCCAGAAGAGGGCACCAGACCTCTTTACAGATGGCTGTGAGCCACCATGTGGTTGCTGGGAATTGAACTCAGGACCTTCGGAAGAGCAGGCAATGCTCTTAACCTCTGAGCCATCTCTCCAGCCCACGTTAACTTAACTTTTAGATGATAGGCCACACGTTAACTTAACTTTTAGATAGGCCACAAGTTAACTTTTATTATAAAGCTAAAACTCAATTTTGTCTCTAGTCTGTAAAATAATGTTCTGTGGGAAACAATAGGAAACGGAAATTGGTGTAAAATACTTTGGTGGTTTGCATGAGAACGGCTCCCCTAGGTTCACATCTCAATATCTGTTTGCAGTTGGGGGGCTGTTTGGGAAGGATTAGGAGGTGTGGCCTTACTAGAGAAGGTGTTGGGGGGGGGTAGGCGCTGTGGTTTCAGAAGTTCAGTCCCTGTCTCTGTCTCCCACTTGTGGGCCATATGTGAGCTCTCAGCTGCTGCTCCAGGGCCATGCCTGCCTGTCTGCCTGCCTGACCCCACAGCCCCCACCATGATGATCACGGACTAGCAAGCCTCCAATTATACGCCTTCTTTTATATGCTGCCTTAGTGAAGGTGTATCTTGACAACAACAGAAAGTAAGCAAGGCAAATACGCACTAATGTTCTCACACTAAGTAGTGAGGACTTCGTATTACAATGTATTTTAGACCAGCTGGCATGGATTTAGCACTGACTAACTTGATGGACCCAGTGCTGAGCATTTACAGGGAATCACAAAGAACATAGCTAGAGGTGATTTACAGGTTTAGGAGAAACCATTTTAAAAGAACTGAAAAATACCTGGTTAATATAATTTTACTTGGTCCAAGTGAAGTCCTTGTCCAAAGAAAGGGGGGGGGGATGGGGAGCAGGGAATGAACTCAGAATCTTAAGTATTTCATTAACTGATTTTTAAGTAGAATAAAAAAGCAGAAATTAAAATTTAAACTTATAAATTCATGTCAAGAAGTTGCTCCCAAGCAGTGTCACTATACTCTTACCGTTTTACCGCAAACCTACCGTAAAATGAAGAGGAAGAACACAAGTCTATCTAAAATACACAATTGACTATTGTATACAAAACCAAACCCTCTTACCTGAGCATGGAAACTGGACATGGTCGTCGTCTCTATGTCCTTCTTCCCCAGTATCTCCATTTTCACTGGTGAATTGGGAAAATTATAGGAGAAGTAGTCTAAAAAGTCGGGTAAGTAAGTAGCTGCCCCATGAACAATACCCATGACATAGAAAGCTGCAGAACTTTCATTTTCACTGAACACTAACCCCACAAATTCTTCTGCAAATCTCTGCATCTCCACAGGAGACAGGCAGGAGAGCTCACTACTGTAGGCATGGACCACAGACGCCCCTCCGTTAGGCTGGTGCTCGATATGAACGAGCCGCTTGAACTCCAGCGTGTCCAACCTCTTCAGGTTATGCTGAACGCGCGGTTCCTTCAACGAGACAAACGGAGATTCACTGTTACCAGAAACCTTAGAGTCACAGTTCTTGGAGTTTAAATGTTTTCCAATGTAATCCTTTATTTTGGCTTCCTGACCCTCAGCCGCAGACAGCAGCCCCGCACAGGTGGTCTGAATAGACTTTATTTTGGCTTCCTGGCCCTCGGCCGCAGACAGCAGCCCCGCACAGACGGTCTGAACAGACTTGCTGTACATTTTTGGACGCTTCCGCTTTTCGTTCTCTTTGTGTTTCTTTTTCTTTTTCTTCTTTACTTTCTTAATTTGTAAGTCTTCTATATTTGTTTTTGGTTTCTCCTTCCCACCTGTTGGAAAAGAATTTTTTTGAAACTCTGTATTTTAATTAGTTTTTAAAAACACGCTTTTAGAAACTGTTCTGTTATAAGTAAATTTACTTCTGACACTTGTGAAAAATCACTGACATTCATTTTCTATTCTAATTTTACTTTGTCTTTCCTTCCATCTCACCCATTCCCTGCCTTTACACACAGAGACAGCAGGCTGGGCACTCAACCCAAAGAGCGCATTTCAGAAAGTGTGCTCTTCAAAGGTAGAAAGCAGGGGCTCAGAAACAAATGTCAGCAATACCGTTCAGACAGTTCTCATGGATGTACTGTAAAGTTTATTTTGTCGAGGCTTTAAAAAAATCAAATCCAGCAAGGCAGTGGTGGTGCACACCTTTAATTCCATACTTAGGAGGCAGAGGCAGGCAGATCTCTGTGAGCTCGAGGCCAGCCTGGTCTACAAAGCTAGTTCCAGGACACTCAGAGTTGCTATCCAAAAAAATATTGTCTCAAAAAAAAAAAACAAAAAAGGAAGGAAGGAAGGAAGGAAGGAAGGAAGGAAGGAAGGAAGGAAGGAAGGAAGGACTGATCCAGAGGCCAAGGAGACTTATAGATGACAAAGTCAGAAGCATTCCATAGTGAGACATCGCGTCAGAGCAGGGCACAGTACACAGCAGCCCAGTCCCTCCTCAGTAAGCTACACTTGCAACTACCGTGGTCCACGACAGTGTAGAGTTCTAAGTCAAGACTCAGCAGGAACTCTACAGGAGGTGATAAAAATCAGAGCCCTCATACACTAGGTCCCAATGATGCCCAGATGCTAGGTAAAGAGAGAAACAGGGTAGACGGACAATACAAGCTTATATCCTGAAGAGTTTCTGTGAGCAAAAGCAGCAGACCCTGGGTCAAAATCCCAGAAAGTCCATGGGCTATTTCACTAGAAAACTTAAATGTACACAAAAGCACACACACTGGGGCTGGAGAGATGGCTCAGTGGTTAAGAGCATTGCCTGCTCTTCCAAAGGTCCTGAGTTCAATTCCCAGCAACCACATGGTGGCTTACAACCATCTGTAAAGAGGTCTGGCACCCTCTTCTGGCCTTCAGGCATACAGACAGAATATTGTATACATAATAAATAAATAAATAAATAACAATCCTTTAAAAAAAGCACACACATTAATTATTTACATATACACACATAATAATATTTCTCTATTTTCCTTATGTAGAAATTAGCACACCATTTCTATGTGTGTTTTTTAAAAAAAGGTTTCCTAAGATAAGTATAACAAGGACAACAAAGTAACAATTCAGAAAAGAAGACTGTTTCTACTGCTTCCTTTGGCTTTTATGTTGAGTATGTCTTTGTACCACAAGCATCTGGACCTTGGAGACCAGAAGGAGAGGTGGTCAGAGTCCCTGAAATCGAGTTACAGATAGGTGTGAGCCTCTAGAAGGACGCATTACACCCAGGTCCTCAGAAAGAGCAGCTACTATCTTAACCATGACTCATCTCCCTAGCCCCCTTCTGAGGAGTTCTGTTGTTTTGGTTTTTAAGGCAAGATAACACTGAACGTGATCAGGACCCTACTGACTCAGCCTGCAGAGACTACAGTTCTGACGTACAAACCTGAGCCGTACACTCAGCTTTATTACCGTTCTTAGGATAGTCCAGATAAAATTATCCCAACCTGCCTATTTTGGGGGAGGGGGTGAGTCTCAAACACAGCACACAGCTTAGGATACCCCTTAACTTGATCCTTCCTCCTCCCTTCCCAAGCTCTGAGGTTTTAGGCACAACCCAGGGTTGTGCAGTGCTGAGGACAAGATCCAGGGCTTCTGCACAGTGGGTGGACTTCATCACCTGAGCCACATTCCAGCCCTCACAAGGCTTCTTTCAGCATTTTCCATGTTCACATGTCTCTTATTTCTTTATTTTTCATGACTGAGATGCTCTACCTAATTCAAAACTAAATCTCTTAGGCCAATTCCCAAAAGACTTGAATCTCAAAAAGGACCACCTCCACCTAGTATCTTTTCTTTATTCAACATTGTTCTCTCTCTCTCTCTCTCTCTCTCTCTCTCTCTCTCTCTCTCTCTCTCTCTCTCTCTCTCTCTCTCTGTGTGTGTAGCAAAATTATAGTTATGAAGCAACAGTGAAATAGTTTTGTTGTTAGGGGGTCACCACAGAATAAGGAATTGTATCAAATTGTATCAAATTATAGTTATGAAGTAAGAGTGAAATAGTTTTGTTGTTAGGGGGTCACCACAGCATAAGGAATTGTATCAAGGGGTTGAAGTATTAGCCAGGCTGAGAAAACAAATCCCGTCTAGGAATGTATTACAAACAATCGGATCAGGTGAGCACTTAAAAACAAAAACTAGGGACTATGTGCTGCCCAGGCGCTGCGTACTCATCTAGGATGTAAGAAGCGCCTGCGTCAATTTCCAGCACTACATAAGCCAGGTATGGGAGCAGACAACTGTAGCCCCTGACCTCAGAGGCAGAGGAATTCAAAGTCGTACTAGACTAACCTGTAATACATGAGATACTGTCTCAAAAATTAATTAACTATTCAAATATGACCAAAAATTTAAAGAGTAAGATAGTAGAGTAACCAAATGAAAGAGCAAAGAAGTTTTAAGAATAATCCAATAAAATAAGAAAAAAAGCCTATCAATAAGAATACAAATATAATTTAAAGGGTATAGGTTGCTTGCTTGGTTTTGGTTTTCTGAGACAGTGTTTCTCTGTATGGCCTCGGCTGTCCTAGAACTCAGAGATCCACCCACCTCTGCCTCCTGGGAGTGGGGATTAAAGGCTGTACCACCACTGCCCAGCTTGGGCATAGGTATTAATGCAACCTCAAACCCCATAATGGAAAGTACATGCAAAAAGTACAATAAACATCACTGTAATGAAAATGTTTTAAAACTAATTAAATTCACACAGCACAGTTTTGTATTAAAAAAAATCCTGTAACCAACCATATTACTTTGAAATAAAATAGACAACATATTGTCTATTACCTAGAACAAAAAAATTATAACAGCAATTTGAAAAGGCAAGCTTAATCAATAGGAGATTCTTAGGTTGGGCATCAAGAAGCTAAAATATCCTGTCAAATTACTTCATAATTAACTATTACAGTGTGCAAAGATGCTGTGCCTAAGACTGTTGGGCTGGCCCTTGCCTGGAGTTGGAACCCTGAATTCTGAAGGCTCCTACAATGTACGTTGCTGTTTTCACTGGCACAAACAGTACTGTGTAAGCTGAGTACTTGTTTTCTATATGCTAAGTACTTGTATTCCTTCTGGAAGTCTAAATGTTGGTCCACGGTAGACAGATGGTACTGATGTACCAACTCCCAATAAAACCCTGAGTCACTAATGAGCTTCCCTGGTCCAAAACGCTTTATGCAGGCTGTCACAACTTACTGAAATAAGCATAATCCTATATAACTCCACTTAGAGGATTCTCAGAAACCTGTGCTTCACAGGTATCGTCCCATGCACTTCTCTCTGCTTATTTTCCTTTGCATGCTTTCATAATAATAAATCATATCACAGGAACAATTATTATGCGGGCCCTGTGAGTGTTGCCACCTCTTCACAGAACCTGAATGGAGGCTTGGAAGCCCCCCCAAAACAGAGGTAAAATATATTCTTTCTGTTAAGTCAAACTAAGGAACTAGTTTCAGGGGAAGATTCTAAGAACACCACGGAATCTCTGACTCGTTCTGTCTCACACGCAGTCACTAGATGAAAACTGTAGAGCACCTTAGGAAATGTCATTTGAATAGCAACACTCCCGTCTTACAGTAAGAAACACTAAAGTTCACAATACTCTAGACCTGTAATTCTAACAAAACCCATTGACTCTGATATAATAAAAGACCCTGAGATACATTTAGAAACTAGAGCTGGTGTCTAAGGAACGTGGACAACTCTCAATTATGTATGACTCAGAGCAAAAGGATGCAGAGCGCAGAACAGGCAAGGACACGGGGGGGCGAAGGACTCCACACATGAAGACCTAGGGCCAAAGCGGGGTGCCAAACTGAAAGCCAAAGAAACAGGAACAGGAAAACAAAGATACACATTCAACAAGAGATAAAGGGACACCCACAAAAAACAAACACCCCCCCCCAAATTGAAACAAGCGTATCGGCTCACTCAGAAGCCTTGTGGCCAGCGTGGGCTATACAACCATCTCCAGGAGAGCCTGGGAAGACCTGCCTAAAAGAACAAGGGGGGGAGTGAAGGAAAGAGTGGGGGAGGGGGCTGAGGACAGGAGGAGGAAAGGGAACAGAAGCATACACTCTAGGAGGCAAATTATAAAAAACTTTCTTTAAAAGTAAAACTCTGCAGCAAGGTGGTGATAGCGCACACCTTTAATCCTAGCACCCGAGAGGCAAAAGCAGGTGGATCTCTGTGAGTTCAAGGCCAGCCTGGTCTACAGATTCCAGGACACCCAGGACTACACAGAGAAACCCTGTCTTGAAAAACCAAAAGATAGACATACAAATAGATAAATAAATGTTAGCTGATACTAATTTCTACCACTAACCTCAGTATATCTTTCTTGCTAACAAAATAGAAGATAAATTTAACCCAGGAAAACTAGACCATCTTTCATATGTGATACAGGAAATAACACATCCAATTCTGTTACCACACACAGAAAAGAGAAGCAACAACAATTACTAATATTCAGTCTGTGCTCTCTGGGAAGCAGTTTCAGTTTCTGGGGTTACGTGGCTTTGTAGGGTGGTATGAGCACAGGTGGAGGCCAGGGGGCAGTCCTAGTGTCCCCTCAGGACACCATCAACTCCTGTCCACAGTTAGGCAAGGGTGGCCAGAAAGTGCCAGGATTCCCCCTGTCCACATCCCAGCCATGGGAGAGCCAGAGGGCATCACAAGGCCTATTACTTTAACATGGGTTCTGGAGATCAAACTCACACAGATCTGCACCCTGGCCAACAGTGTCTTTGCCAAGGCAGGAGAGAGAGGAGGAGGAGGAATCTAGACAGCGATTTCACCAGCACACTAGGATGTGCCGTAATCGAGCCACGTGGTAGAACACAGATTCAAAATATGGGTGAAGTTATAAGAAGAGTTAGCTGGAGAAAAGCCTAAGCCAAGGCCATACTTTCATAATTATTAAGTCTAGGGGTCATTATTTGCAGGCTGGTGGTCCAAAGATAGTCCAACAAGATTTTTAATAACACAATGCTGTCATTCTTTCTGCCATGATTTACCCCATCTGTGATCTTTGGTTTAAAAAGAACAAAAAAAATGTAAAATACTAAAAAACAAACAAACAAAAAACCAAAAAGCTAAACAAAACAAAAAACCCAAAAAACAGAACGATACAAGGTTTCTTGTGACTGCACATATGTATGTATATATTATGTGTATGTGAAAAGATTTTAATAGGAAAGTTTTATTGTTTTACAAAGTGGGATTACTTGCTCTTAGTTTAAACAAATGCATTACATAAACTTATTTAGTGGGTCTCATCTTAGGACACTGTTTTTAACCTATTACACCTGCTCATGAGGAAAAATCTTTGACATGCTATAATGATAACATCTTAAAATACCAAAATTAAATTATTTTCTTATAACTTAATTTTATAAGATGGTTGGAACATATGCACATGTTCAAAAATAGTTGGCAGAATTTGGTAGAAAAGGATGAGACCCACTAAATAAGTTTATGTAATGCATTTGTTTAAACTAAGAGCAAGTAATCCCACTTTGTAAAACAATAAAACTTTCCTATTAAAATCTTTTCACATACACATAATATATACATACATATGTGCAGTCACAAGAAACCTTGTATCGTTCTGTTTTTTGGGTTTTTTGTTTTGTTTAGCTTTTTGGTTTTTTGTTTGTTTGTTTTTTAGTATTTTACATTTTTTTTGTTCTTTTTAAATCAGAGTCTTGCTATGTAACCCAGAATATCTAGAATGCACTCTCCTGTCCAAGGTGGCCTCATGCTTCAGTCTCGAGTGCTAGGATAGGATACAGTTGTGAGCCACCATGCTCAGGTTCAAACACACACACACACACACATTTGTTTACGTATGTGAGTGTTCTGCCTGTGTTATGTATGTGCACACATGCACACTTGGTGCCCAAGGAGGTCAGGAGAAGGCACTGGATCCCCTAGAACTAGAGTTACAGAAGGCTGTGAGCCACCGTGCTGGAACCTGAACCTGAGCTGTCTCAGAGAGCACTGCACATTAACTCCCGTCTCCCTAACTCCAGTTCAGTGACAGTTTTACAGAAGTCACAGAGGAAGTGAGATCCGTAAGAGAGTTAGTAAGCTAGGGAGTTAGTTTACATTTTTCAAATATCTGTATGCTACGGCTTGTAACACAGAAGAAACCTATGAGGAGAAAACAAAAGACAGATGCCACAAAGAGAACTGCAGCACACTGGATCCTAAGAGTAACCGCCTCTGTCTAACCAGCCGAGCATCCCGCTGGACCTAAGAGTAACCGCCTCTATCTAACCAGCCGAGCATCCCGCTGGACCCAAGAGTAACCGCCTCTATCTAACAAGCCGAGCATCCCGCTGGACCCAAGAGTAACCGCCTCTATCTAACAAGCCGAGCATCCTGCTGGACCTAAGAGTAACCGCCTCTATCTAACCAGCCGAGCATCCCGCTGGACCTAAGAGTAACCGCCTCTATCTAACCAGCCGAGCATCCCGCTGGACCTAAGAGTAACCGCCTCTATCTAACCAGCTGAGCATCCCGCTGGACCTAAGAGTAACCGCCTCTATCTAACCAGCCGAGCATCCCGCTGGACCTAAGAGTAACCGCCTCTATCTAACCAGCCGAGCATCCCGCTGGACCTAAGAGTAACCGCCTCTATCTAACCAGCCGAGCATCCCGCTGGACCTAAGAGTAACCGCCTCTATCTAACCAGCCGAGCATCCCGCTGGACCTAAGAGTAACTGCCTCTATCTAACCAGCCGAGCATCCCGCTGGACCCAAGAGTAACCGCCTCTATCTAGCCAGCCGAGCATCCCGTTGTCCCACAACATCAACAGACGACTCTATTCCCTTACCGCGGCCACACGATGCTCAACAACACTTGGTTCTTACAGACGAGGACTGCTTTCCAAATGAATCATGTGAGTACCTATACACTCTAGACTGAGGAGGAAGGATAGCACTGGTTTTGTTCCTTTTTGATCCCAAAATTATTCCTTCAAAGATGTTTCCGATATTCATATCTACTTGTTGAATTTGACATCCCACACTTTTACTCACATAGTCTGCACAGCAATATTAGTATCAATTACCTCCACTGCACAGTAACCACGTCCTTAAAGTTTCCTGGTCATCCCAAAGGTTACAAACTAGTTCTAAACCTACTTCGTTCTCTTTGTTTGCATCGCTAGGTCCACATATATTCAGTTCACGATGTCTCCTCAATTTTCTGTCACTTCAAATCAAGGTAAATACTGTATATTCCTAGAAAATTCTCAGTTCACAGGGATATTTTCATATATACCATCCCTAAGGATCTGGTTGCCAAAATTATGTGAGCCTAAGTATTCTGAGGCCACAGACTGCTGCTCTAATAGCATAAATGTGTATCACTGCACACCCAAATGAAGCACTACACAAGTACCTGGCTGAGCCAGTAGGGTGCCGCGAGGTAAACACTGGCGTATGAATGACACCACAGCTACTCAAGCCCAAACTCAGAGGTCTATATTCGGGGTCCACGGAACCACACGCACAGGGCGTGGTGTGACCGCCCCTCATGCTAGCCTGTCATCCTAGCACTGGGCCATGGAGAGCAGGTCAGAAGGGCAAGGCCATTCCTGCATATCCAGTGTGAAACCCAGGGGACTGGAGAAATGGTCCCGTGGTTGCAGACAACCTGAGTTCAGCTCCCAGCACTCACATGGCAGTAACTCGAGTTTCGGGGAATCTGACACTGTATTCTGGTCTCCACCAGCACCAGGCAGAGACAGAGCACATATTTACATGTGCAGGCAAAACACTCACACACAAAGTTTAAAAAATAAATAGATACAACTACAGCCGGCATAAAGGTACACGCCTTTAACCCAGAGCTCCAAAGGCGGAAGGAGGAAGGGGGGCAGGGAGGTGGGGAAGGAGGAAAGAGGAGGGAGGGGGAGGGAGGGAGGGGGAGGGAGGGAGGGGGAAGTGGGGAGGGAGGAAATAAAATAAGTAAATAAAAATTTAAAGAAAAATAATAAAACAACAACAGTAACAAAAGCAAAGGGGCAAACTAAACAGAACGAAGGGATTGAAAACATTAACCAGGAAGTCATCACCTAACTGGGGATACGTGTCTATATGCTGTAAAGAATATTACAGGAAAAAGCATCCTGGGGTTGGAGAGCTGGCTCAGTGTTACGAACATTTGCTACTCTTCCAGAGGACCTGGGCTCAGTTCCCAGCTCCCACACTGAGTGGCTCGCAGCCACCTGTAACCCCAGTTCCAAGAGATCCGACACCCTCTTCTGATCCCTGAAGACACTGCATGCATGTGATGAACATACATGTACACTCAGGCACACGGACATAAGATAAATCTATGAATAAAACATCTGACTTGTACAAAAGTGTATTATGTAAAGAAGCAAAGAATATTTGTAAATATGACAAAGAATGAAATGAAGAGTCCACATTTTCCATAAGTAATAAAAACTCGTTACTGTGTTTCACACCAGCTACAGGAGAGTGTTATTTTCTTCCTTGTGGATATAAATGTTAACTGTTACCCAAATTGAAAGTCAAAGGGTTTTGATCAACAACTAACAGCCCTGTCTGTCCTGGAACTGGCTTTGTAGACCAGGCTAGCCTCAAACTCAGAGAGATCCTCCTGCCTCTACCTTCTGTGTGCTGGGATTACAGGTATGCACCATCCCCAGCTGTTTTTTTTTTAACAACTATCAATCTAACAGAATAGCCAATGCCTTCCCAGCTTCTAACCACCTAAGTGAATTTGAGACTGTTCTTATCTCTATTCTAAGACATGTTCTGATTTTTTATAGAATTTGTTATACTGCTGTCCAATATACTACCCCAAAATTCTTCTCCCTACCTTTCCCCATGTACAAACACAAACTGAACAACTGACTGAACACATAGCACAGGCTTTTCTTTCTTTCTTTCCTTCCTTTTTTTTTTTTTTTTGTGCCTGTCCTGGCACTAGCTCTTGTAGACCAGGCTGGCCTCAAACTCCCAGAGATCCGCTTGCCTCTGCCTCTCGAGTGCTGTGCCCGGTTGCACAGGCCTTTCTTTAAACCCAGCCTCAGGAGGCAGAGGCAGGTGGATCTCTATGAGTTCAAGGCCAGCCTGGTCTACAGAGTGAGATCCAGGACAGCCAGGACTAAAGAGAGAAACCGTGTCCTGAAAAGACAAACAAAAACAAGATACTCTTCAGCAAGCAAGGAAGAAAAGGAGACAGCGCCCCTTGTGGTTTAGCTCAGGGTGAACTGTCCCTCTCAGCCCTGCTCTGCAATTCCGCTGTGACCTATAAGGAGAGAACTAGTCACCATCCCTCTCATGCCAGAGGTTACTGTGGCCTTTTATTCCAAATTATATCAATGCATACATCAAACTACACAACCTGTTTTTATATAAGCTTACCCACAAAAGCATGGCAGCCTGCAGACTACAGGCCCAGCGCTAGGCTGCTCTTCACTCTCGGGAAACATCAGTACCAGTTCCAGTGTACTGAACACTATAAATACAAACTTACTTTTCAGCAGAATCTTTACATCTCCATTTTCCTTCTTGATCTCACTCATTACTTTGTGTTTCTTTTTCTCTCTCTCTTTTTCTTTGTCGTTCTCTTTAATTTTGTCTTTGATTTTATCTGAAAAGACAAAAAAATATTTAAAACTGTTAGAAATCTTCTTTATTCTCCATGAACTTTAGCTCAGTTCCTAGACACACACATAAGAAGACCGCGTGTGGTCACCGCGCCTCTGATCTCAGTTCCTAGACATACACATAAGAAGACTGCATGTGGTCACCGCGCCTCTGATCTCAGTGATCTGGAGGCCAGTGTGGGCTACACATGAAGTCTGGAGTAGCAAGGACAGCAAAGTGACACCTGATCACCCCAAAAAAGAACAAAAACACAAACAAAATAAACATTATACACACAAAAATCATGATGACAGGAAAAAAATTCCCTTTTCTTTTTTTTTCCTTTCTCAGTTTTAGGTCAAATTTCTACATTTCTTTCACTGAGCACACAATACAGATTAAAATTTATCACACACATTTAATTTCAATGATAATTTTCCCTCATTTCATGTCACAAAATGCAGGGTTAACTCGAATTACAGAAAACCACAGGCTATCTTTACTGGAACAGACTGGTAGGCTGCCCAGTTCTGCTCTGAAAGCAAGCACACACACCCTGTTAATACTTACAACCTGTCACAGGATTATCACAAGAATTAAATGAAGACAGAAAATGACTACAGAGAACTACAGAAGACTAGATACCAATTCCCTCACCATTCAGGAAGAACATGGTTAGCTAGTAAAACTGTGATATCATATTATCAGGCATAAGCATTTAGTGATCTATATTCTAAAAAATCCAAACAAAGATAGGGCCTTGCCATCAATAGTTTATATTACTATAAAACTGTGGCAATAAGAAGAACGTTTCCACACTAGCCCAGAATGGAGTATATAACAGAGGTTTATTCATAACAGGGTAAACTCACAGAATTAGTAGCAATCCACAGTCCTCTGTGTGTGCTAGGAACCAGAACTGAATTAGAAGCCAAAGGGCTCACACACGCCCCTACACCTCTGCATTTATAGTATAGCCATGGCCTTCTACTTCTTGGAGACTCTGTGGAGGAACTTCATAGCTTCCTATGACACCACATGCATTGGCCTGGCCTCGTGGCCCGACAGCGTTGGTCAGAAAACAGAGTGGCGTTTTGACCACGCGAGCTCCTCCCAGGTGAAGAGTGGCTTAGAAAAGACTCAGGAGGAGCTTGAGCTCCAGCCTCCAGCACTTCGGTCCCTGGCGGGCACAGGTGTGGCCCAGGTCTCCTAGGAAGAAGTCGGAAACACCCTGGCCTTCTTCACCCTTTCTGTGGTCTGAGTCATCCAGTGTTATCTGAACCTGTTCTACAGTCCAGCCAGGACTCAGAAGGTGGTGCTGATGCTGACCTTCATCTTCCTGCCGTGTGGCTTTTCTGTAAATGAAGCTCTGTCTCACCTACAGTCCTCCTGTGACTACATGGCTGTCATTAAGGACATGAATCTCCAAATCTGCCTAGCCAGTCCCTGCCAAACTCCACACCTTCATTTCTTTAAGGTACTTATAACCAAATCATTTTTCATCCTCTTTCCAGGTTAACAAAGTACAGGCATCAAGAGGGTTAGTGTGGGAGGAAGCGACATCACAGGTGAGAATCAACAAAAACATATGTATGAAAACGTCCGAACAAAACCCATTCGTCTGCTTATTAGTTTTTAAAAAGCTAAAACTGTGAGTGTCTCAAAGGGGCAACACATTAATTAAATCTCTTCAAAATAATTAATCACATCAGTTTTGCTTAGAACAAATTAAACAAATTCTCCTTGCTTCTGTCTAACTAAAAGAGAAAACACAGTTGGTGTCAGCAGGTCCTAGAAGCCCCACCACACAGACGGGGGAGATAGTTAAAGTGCAGGCTTGGAAAAACAGGGTGTAGCTGCACCTCACAGAAGAGCAGGGGACAGAGAAAAGGAGACCTCCAGACATTTCTCTGTTCTCCCATATGCTTTTTGGAGGACTGCAGGGTAGAGAATGGCTGTCATCTTTGGAACACTCCTACGTATCTCATGTGTGAACACGCTAGTTTTGCACAGCAAGAAGGATGACTGAGAGCATCTCCCACAACTCAGAGCACCTGGAGCACATCAAGGATGACTCTGTGCATCTCCCACAACTCAGAGCACCTGGACAAAGGGGGCCTGCAGGTCTGGCAGAGCCGTTTACGCTGCACACAAAAGCAAGCAAAGCAAAGGCTTTTTTTCCAAATAAGGCCCAGAAACTCGCTGTTTTCTCTGCAGTTCTCAGTTCTGTTACACTGGTATGCTGTTCAAGACTTTTGAGGTCAGTACTTAATTTTTCTGTCTTTTCTTCCTCTACTTACCAACGCCATTCCAGATTCCTTGCTCAAATGTAATATTTCAACATTTCTGCTAATTACACTTAAGAATGCCTTTGCCAGGCTGGAGAGATGGCTCAGCGGTTAAGAGCATTGCCTGCTCTTCCAGAGGTCCTGAGTTCAATTCCCAGCAACCACATGGTGGCTCACAACCATCTGTAATGAGGTCTGGTGCCCTCTTCTGGCCGTCAGGCATACACACAGAAAGAATATTGTATATATAATAAATAAATAAATATTTTTAAAAAAAGAAAAAAAAAGAATGCCTTTGCCTAAACCAACTCAGTCTGCCAAAATCATATGTTCCTTTTTCAAGAATTCCTTTATCCCTACCAATTAAAAATGATTTTATGCCAGGCGGTGGTGGCGTACACCTTTAATCTCAGCACTCGGGAGGCAGAGGCAGGCAGATCCCTGTGAGGCCAGCCTGGTCTATAAAGCAGGTTCCAGGACTGCTAGGACTGTTACACAGAGAAACAGTCTTAAGAAACCAAAGGGGGAAAAGAGGGAGGAAGGAAAGAAGGGACAGAGGGAGAGAGGGAGAGAAGAAGGGATGGGGGGAAGAAAGGAAGGAAAGTAGGAAGAAGGAAAAACACTATGATCCTCCTAGATGTGGTGGAGAAAGCTTACTGTAGACAAGAGGAAAACACAGCTAGAGGCAGAGACATCTGGGAAAGTGCATAGTGGACATGATCAGCAGGCTGAACTGGGCCACGTGGAAGTGGGGAGAGGAGAGGGAGAGCCAGGAAGCAAAGAGGTCAAAGGGCAAATTGGGCTGGCATAAAGGCTGGGTTCCATAAGAATCAGAGTAGTTTGGGTAGGCTCCAGGTGTGCTGGTCAGGACGACCCTGTAACAGGTAGGGACTGAGGGATGCTGGGAGAATGGGACCGGGGTCTGCTCTGATATGTTAGTAGGCACCTCCTGGTTTGAAACCTAATGATCTAGCTCGTTATTCACTCTCCAATGAAATTACAAACAGTTTAGTTTGCATTCCCTGCCCCCTACGGCAGGCAATACATCTGCACTTGTTTAATTCCTGTAAGATACAAGCAGAAGGACAAAACAGGAAAGTCCTAATACAAAGTAAAAAAAAAAAAAAAAATGAAAGATGCAGAATTAGCCAAACATGTAGTGTGCACCTTTATGTTGCACAAATTCTAATTGTTCTTAATAATAAAAACCCAGAGTCAGATATTAGAGGGTGAAAGCTGAGAGGTCAGAGAAGCAGAACAGTCAGTCACTAGAGAGTTCTTACCTCTACTGATGCTCAGACAAAATGGGCATCCCGTCTCCACGAATCCTCAGACTACATCTGAGCTTCTGTCCCCTCCCACCTTATACACCTGCCTCCACCTCCTTAGGATTAAAGGTGTGAGATCCCAAGGGCTGGGATCACCTTTGTGTGAGCTCTGTCTCTCTTTTAGACAGATTCAATTCTCTTTTAGCCAGGGTGGCCTTGAACTCAAGAAGGTCCAGATCCAGCGATCCATCTGCCTGTCTTCTGAGTTGCTAGGATTAAAGGTACGTGCCACCACTGCTTGGCCTCTATGGCCAACAAAGGGTTTAGCTCTGCACTCTGATTTTCAGGCAAGCTTTATTTGTTCGTTCAAAACCAACACATCACTATATCTTTACCCAGCTCTAGGGAGGCAGAGGCAGCTGGGTCTCTGAGTTTGAAGCCAATCTGGTAATGTAGTAAGTTCTAGCAATGTCAGGGCTACACAGTGAGACCCTGCCTAAGATCAAGAAAAAAGGGATGCTTGGGGGGGATGTTACTAGGAATGTAAAAAGAAATCTTTCCCATGAAAAGACAGTTGTAAGGCGGACAGTAAAGTACCTGACCCTGCCCCTTCCTATAAATGTTTGTCCATGCAGGCAGACATGGTTTGCTGGAAGGGTAAGTGGTCTTTAAATCAATGAAACTTATGTGTATTAAGAACTGAGCCAGGTGGTGGTGGCACATACCTTTAATCTCGGCACCTGGGAGGAAAAGGAAGGCGGGTCTCCAGCCTGGTCTATCCTAGTCTATCTGGCCAAAGTTAGGGAGAAACTCAGAAACTCAGCCTCGAAAAGTAAACAAGAAAAAGACGAAGAGACTGGAACATCCAGCTCCAACCAACCCAGCTCACGGGCCTTGTAAACTGCTGGCATGAGAGAGTCCTGGAGCCGCTGCTCTGGGGCTCCTAAAACCCCAGGCTATGCGGACTCTGGAGGGCAAAGGTCGTTTGCTTCTCTTCTCCATTATTCTCTTTAGTGGTAAATGGTAACAACTAGCACAGTTACTCCTACAGCAACAGTCACAACGACCTACGCTTCCTAGAGTACTACAAAGTCTCTATCACCGACTAGTCACCAGCAGGAAGGCTGGTGTCAGAGGGATGGCCCCACTGCAGGCCCAGGGGATCAAATACCCCCTCTGACCTGTACAAGCACCAAGCATACATGTTGTACACACATGCCTGCAAACAAGCACTCACACACTATCTGGTTTTTCTCGGCCTAACATACCTGGAAAGACAGTATCTTAACTGAGAAAATGTCTCCATGGGATTGGCCTGTAGGACATTGTCTTAAATAGGCAACGGATGAGGAAGGCCCAGCCTTTGTGGTAATGCGACCCTTGGGCTGGTGTCCCTGGCTTGAGGAATCCCTGGGGATAAGCCAGTAAGCAGCACTCTCCATGGCTTCTGCCTTAGTTCTGGTCCTGACTTAGCCAATGCTAGACTGTAAGATGAACTATAAACTGAAATACAACATTTCCTCCCCCAGGTTGCTTTTGGCCATGATGTTTTACCAAAACAGAAATAACATTTTCTTTGAAATAGAAATTCCAAGACACAAATATAAAATAAACATCGTTAAAACAAAGAAAAGAGACAACGCAAAACAAGTGCAGGAATGCGAGCAGCACAAGAGGGGAGCAAAATTTAGTTCCACTTAAAATGTATCTAAGTAAAAATTCTTAGGTAATTATACGTACACACACGCAAAAGAAAAAGTGTGCGTGCACGTGTGCGTGTGTGTGTGTGTAACTGGCTCAAGCATCCAAAGCCCATAAGAAGTTGGCTCGTGCTCGTCTGAGACCAAACTGAAACCTGCTAAGATACGGAGAGAGGCTGGCAAAAGGCCCCGTAAGTGAAATGCTTGCTATGCCAGCATGAGGACTCAAGGTTAACTCGAGAGCCCACACAAGGTCAGCATGGCAGCTCAACACCTCAGACTCTCGTCTGGCCTCAATACGTGTGCCATGATACTTGCCCACACTTACACAAATACACATACATCATAGTCACGCACACAAATTTAAGCCATGGGGAGGGGTCAGTTTAGTATGTTGTCATCTCTCGCAGGGTAACAGGATATGCACTGAGTCGTCTTGGCTCTCCTATGTGATTCCTTACTCCAGACACTGAAGCAGCAGGAGCCCCACAAAGTCAGTTCCAGGCCAGCTAGGCTACAACATGCATCTGTCCCTGTGATAGAACACTGACCAAAGCATCTTTGGCTCCCAGGCTGCACCCAGCATCAGAGGTGGGCTCCAGGCAGGAACAGGACCACTTGCCAGGGGCGGTACAAGCCACAGTGGGCTGGGCCTGTCCATAGCAATGGCTAATCAAGAAAATGCCCCCAAAGACTTGCCCACAGGCCAATCTGATCCAGGCAATTCATCAACAGAGGTTTCCTCTGGTTTGTGTCAAGTTGGAAAAAAAAACAAACAAAACAAAAAACTAAGGGCACACAAAAGTCTAGCCTTCAAAATCCTAAAATGTTCAAGTTTACAAGAACCTTGAGCACCTAGCCCCAATGTCTCCCTGTAGAGATGAGACAAGTTTTACCCCTCTTCTAAGGCAAGGATTCAGACAAAGGAGACAGTTCAGTCAGCAAATGCTCGCTGCAGAGGTAGGAGGCCCTGAGCTGGGACCCCAGCATCCATACATGAACAGTCAATCCAAGCACGGCAGTGTAAGCTTGGGATCCTATGCTGGGGGGGGGGGGGACAGGCTCCCCTCCTACCTCCTCCAGCACTCTGTCCAGACAGCCTAGCCTAAAGCGCAAGCCCCATCCCAATCCCATTTTCTGAGAGCTTGTCTCAGAAGGAGCAAGGGAATGGGGGGGGCTCCTGAAAAACAATACTAGAGGTGGTTTTCTAGTCACTATAATGCCACCACACCAACACCACCACCATTTACACCCTTCACACACACACACGCACACACCCCAAGATTTCAAGGCCAGTCATGATGGGTCACACCTATAACCCCAGTATTTGGGAGGTAAAGACAGATAAAGACTAGTTCAAGGCTGGCCTAATCCACATAGTAAACTCTAAACCAGCTGGGCCTAAAGAAAAGCACAGTCTCAAAGGTAAATCACAATTCACTAAGGCCTCCTCGTTCCTGTGTTGTACAACAGGGACGTTTGCCACGCTTAAGTCTATTCCAGCTAAGGAGCTAGAGACGGCTCAGTGGTTAGGAGCACAGGCTGCTCTTCCAGAGGACCCGGGCTTGAGTCCCAACATTTGCACGGTTGCTAGTAACGGATAACCTCTTCCTGCCTCTAAAAGCAATGCACACGTGAACATATACACACATGCAGACAATACTCATACACATACAAATAAATCTCAACTATTTTTAAAAACAGCAAGACTGCATATAACACATCCACCTATTGGTAACAGATCAGATTTTACTAAAAATAATCACGGCGCTATACTTGATATGGCAATCTTTTGGGCACAGGCCTTTTCGATCCAAGAGAGAATTATTCTGAAATAAAGACCCGTACTCCTGCTGGGCAGTGGTGGTGCCCTCGGGAGGCAGAGACAGACGGGTCTCTGTGAGCAGCCTGATCTACAGAACGAGTACTAGAACAGACTTCAAAAGCTAGAGAAGCCCTCTCTCGGAAAAATCAAAAAACCAAAGTGCTCTTCCTTCCCAATTCTCCTTCCACTCCCAAATCACTGCTCGTTAAATCGTTTTGTAAACAGACACTTAGAACACAGAATATTCTGTTTTACAATATAATGAAAAGCTTTTGTGAGGGTGACCAACTTTGACAACTCATTATTAACCAAGCATAATTCCATTACCCACAAATTCATTCCCTTTTAATTCCCAAACCACTGATAACGATCTCTGGTGCTTACTTTAGTCTGCCCTGCGCACCCCCAGTCAACAACTTCTGATCCCATCACACTTTTGTGTGCTCCCAGTGTCAAAGAGCTGACGCAATGTTTCAGAACGACAAGAATATCTTCCAGGCTGAAATACATGCAATTAATTTCCCCCAACATTTACCAAGTACCCAGAAGATGAAGGCTGGACTAAAAATGAGATAATGGGGAATATAAACTCCACAGAGTTTAGAGCAGTAAGACTCCTCTGGGAGTGAAATGACCTTCACAAGGATCTCAGGTCAGATAGCCTGCATATCAGATTTTTGCATTACAATTCCGAACAGTAGCAAAATTACAGTTATGAAGTAGCAATGAAATCATTTTCTGGCTGGGGTCACAAGTTAGGAACTGTATTGAAGGGTCACAGCACTAGGAAGGCTGAGAACCACTGGTTTAGAGTCCAGTAAAGACACGGGCTGGGAATGCTGGACTTGCCTGGCGTGACACAAGCCCCCCCCCATCTGACCATCAGCAGATGGAAAGGACAGGACTAAAGAAGAGCAAGTGGCCCGCGAGTGGCAGCAAGGACATTTAACCCAGCTCAAAGCAGCAGAGACCTCGGTAGCGAAGGCCTGAAACAAGGAGGATTCGGTGGGACAGCAGTGTGGAGCTGGGAATGGAGAAAATTCTGCACAATGAGGAGCTCCTCGGAGGTGCTGAGAGCTCAGCAAGGATATGAACAACCGAAAGCACTGACAACATTTTAAAGAAACTGAGCTGCATCTCAACAGGAAAGTGGATCGGAGTTGTCTTGTGGAACAGTTTCCTCCCAGACAAAAACCTTCCACCCTGCAGGGAAGCTCCTTAGTAAGGAAGGCAAACAACTCAAAATGCTTCAGGAAGTCCCTGAAATGGTCCAGATTCACTAGGCCCCTCCCTGACAGAGTAAACAGTAAGAGCTCAGAGGAAGTCAAAGCTGAGCTGCAAAGACTGTCAAAGCTGAAAAGCTACCAAGACAACTCAGAGCGTAACAACTTCCTGAAAGAAGCAGGAACTAGCCAAGCTGCCTCTACAGGGTGAGAACAACTGAGGTGCCTGGAAGGGACACTCTCCAGCCTGTTGAGCTGTGCAGGCTGTGTGCTGGGCTCCAGGTTCCCGTATATGTGAGCTGTCATCCATGCTGAGGTGGCTTTGGCAATACATTTGTCTGAGTCACTCCTGCTCCTGTCAGTAACCACAATAAAACTCACCGGCTCAGCAAGTTGGAATCCAGTGGTATCCATCCATTCTTTGGTCTGCCGTGGGCTCCCTGTCTAGGGTGAGTGGACTTGTGTGTTGGGCCTCCCAGGAAAAACTCTGTCACACAGCATTATGTCAGCAGATAGCTGAATAAAACCTAAAACACTGGCCCAAACTCAGACAGGCACTGAAGTTACTAACAGGAGAACTAAGACAATACACGGAGGAAGAAACGCTGGAGGATAAACTCTTAAACTGTAGACTGGAATAAGGGCTAGGGAAACCAGGCTTAGTCTTGGCTTCTAGAGAGCTTTTCTAGGCTAAGGCTAACTGGTGGATGCCCTGTTCCTTACAGGAACCGCAGCCATGCTCCCCGATGCTTTCGGGGTGGCCCTCTCCACAGATGTCTACACAGGAGCACATACTAACAAGGTGTAATCACCCTCTCTGTAGAATACTTCAAGTACTTCTGAACTCAGCACTAATTTTGGGCTTTATCTAGTAACAGACCTCTACACTCTGTCTATGGCTCAAATTCAGCTCTGCAGGCCTACACACAACTTTTAAATCATATCCTTAGCCTCTCCATCTGAAGTTATATATGTATGAATAAATCCAATTTTCTTTTTTAATGATTCATTTTTATGTGCACTGGTGTTCTGCCTACATGTATGTCTGGGTGAGGATATCAGATCCCTTAGAACTGGAGTTACAAACAGGTGTGAGCTGCCATGTGGGTGTTGGGCATTGAACCGGGATCCTTTAAAAGAGCAGCCAGGACTCTTAACGACAGAGTTTTCTCTAGCCTGAATAAATCCAATTTTCTTGCTACAGATTCAATAATCAATATACCTTACTACAATTCCCTCTAAAAGTAGTTATCTTTCTGTGTTCAGAATCTCAGTCATATTATCAATTTCAAATAGAAAATTACTTCCATGTCACTCTCTCTCCTGCACCTTCAGCCAATCCATCATAAATTCTGCCGAGTCAATCTGAATATATTATCACCCTACAAAAACAAACAACAAAAACCTGCCTGCCTTGTTAATGCCTACAAAATGAAGTGACCCCCCCATCTCCCAGGCATACCAAGGTACGTGACCCCCCCAATCTCCCAGGCACACCTAGGTACATGACCCCCCCACCATATACGCAAAATAAACTAAGTTGTTCCCTGATCTCCCAGACACATCTAGGTACGTGACCCCCCCCAATATACGCAAAATAAACAAATAATAAAATTTGTAAAGCATCAATCTCATCCAAATGGCTCTACTCACAGACTACTGAATATTCCACACATGTTAATTTTCCTATAATCGTTTTTAAGAGGTTTTTTCTTTTGCATGAGTTGCATGCATGGGGTGAGGTTGGGGAGCAGGGGTGCCAGAGAGAGGCACTGGATGCCCTGGAACTGCAGAGAGCCACAGCGTGTGCTGGGAACTGAGAGATCCTCTTCAAGATTATCAAGTGCTCATAACCACTGTGCCATCTCTAAGCCTCCCCACCCTCCTTTCCACCATTTTCCCACCCCCAAAATGCCTTCTCCATCATCTCCACATGTAAACACAACTGGTCTTCCAGAGCCCAATTTTCTGGCTGTCAAATAATCTCACAGTGCTATCTATAGGTCTGGCTGAAGACCTAAACAAAATGAACACAATTTACTCAGCAGCTGAGAGCTAGAACTCTGAAGCCAGATCATCTGCAAGTCTGAAACCTAGACTTACATGCATTTTATAGTTACATTCTATAGACTGCTACACAGTCTCTGTAAAAGACTAATATCTAGCATTTTAAAAGAATTCTAAAACATATAAAACTATAGGTAAAACACTGACTACAGTTCCATCAATGCTACTGTCATTTCTGTTCTCAAATTCATAGTCTAACTCAAGCTGTACCTAAGAACATTCTGCATCAATCCATGACCTATCACAAACACGTCTGACAGAACTAACTAGTTCTCATTACCTTCAAACAGGAAAACTGAGTAGTAGTCAATATTTGCTACCTTTTTCTTGTTGCTGTTTTTCCTAAATAGGGTTTCTCTGTGTAGCCCTGGCTGTCCTGGAACTCACTCTGTAGACCAGGCCAGCCTTGAACTCAGAGATCTGCCTGCTTCTATTACCCACGAGTTGAAATTAAAGGCATATACCACCAAGCCTGGTCATAGTTGCTATCTTTTTTATTTTACGATGTATGTATGTACCTATGTATGATGTATGTACGTGTGTATTTATGTACGTGAGTGTTCTGTCTTCCTAGGTCTGCACAACAGAAGAGGGTGTCGGATTCCACTACAGGTGGATCTGAGTCACCATGTTGCTGGGAATTGAACTCAGGACCTCTGAAGAGCAGCCAGCCCTCCTTACCACTGAGCCGCCTCCAGCCTTGTGCCTGTTATCTTTAAGATACAATATTCACCATAATTCAGCTAGAAAACAACAGCAGAGCAACTGCTCTCCAGAACTGCTCCACATAACAAACCAATGACAGTGGCTCTGAATTAAATATCTATTAAAGCAATAAAATTGAAGCAAGCATGAGGGCTATACCCAGAATATATTATGTTGTTTTTATTTTTATCTATATTACATTTTTCAGTATAAAATGTTAAATTTTTTTCAATCTATAGTTCAAGAACATAAAGTATACAACGTAAGGATCAGTCTGTGTTCAAAATAAATAGATTTGAAGTTACAAAGTAGTCTAGTGGATAAGACACATAATTTTGTTTACTAAATACAAGATTATAAAATAGTTCATACTTGCTATTTTTATTATAGCAAAAAAAATCAAAACTTTTATTTTTCCATAGCCTATTTTAAACAGTTCATCTAAATTTGAAAAGTTTAATTCACCAAGGAAGACAGAAAAGTTGGGTTTATTATAATCAATGTAAAACCTTTGAAATAGTCATTTCTTTCAAAAAGCTAGTACAGGGCTTTCAAAGTGGCTCACTAGGCAAAGGCACTTCCCAAGTCCAACACCAAGGCTCAACCCTGGGGCCTACACGGTGCAGGGGCTGAGGGGCTCCCTCCTGAAAGCTGTCCTCTGACCTCTACACGCATCTGGGGCACATGCATACACATACACATGCATGCTGGGGCACATGCTTACACATACACACATTCTGGGGCACATGCTTACACAGCTCCATCTATACGCAAAACTGAATAGTTTTACTTTTTGAACAAAAGCTAGAACATGGCAATATTTTATACGTGTACATGCATGACATTTTCAGACACCAGGAAGTCATATGCATATAAACTCCAGCTACGGGTGCACACACTACATCAGAGAGAAAAGGAAGGCTGGGAATGCTCACCCCTTAGGAGCAGCTTCAGTGAAAACAAACGAGAAAGAGTGGAGCCAGAGAGGTGGCGCAGATAGGAGCACCGGCTGTTTTCTCAGAGGACTGTAATCCTGGCCTCAGGCACCAGGCACACACATGGTTTATAGCCATACAGGCAGACGGAATACCACACAGAGTAAACAAATAAATGTCAGGCTCCCATCTCCCCAGCAGTCACACTATGAAAAGGTGACATCATCCCTTAACGAGTATTTATGCCTCTCAGTCATAACGAGGACTCACGCCATTCACAGGAGGAAGAAAACGCGAGATAAAGTGAGTCTCGAAAGGACAAACAGCACACGCGTGTGGCTCCTGGGTCTCACATGTGAAGCTGAGACGTCCAGGTGGCATGGGAGGAGAATAAAGCTGGCGGCAGGGGAAGCAGAGTGGTATGTCCTCCATGCCATACACTTAGACAATGGGAAGGAAGAGAAGCATAAAGACCACCTTTGGTGTAATCAGAAGATACTTTAACTACAACTTGGAATAAAAAGCATAAAACAACAACAACAAAAAGTAAAATGGTAGATGCTTTGGTGAACAGGACAGAGACACGATGACCACCTTGTTTGCGGCACCGGGGTTTGTGTACACCAGGTAAGCACTCTACCACAACCCCAACTTGATGAGGACAATCTTACACACCATAAAAAGGCTGGAAATGGGAGGCAGTGGGCAAAGAGGGCAGAACACCCACATATTCCTAAGGAAAACAGGTAAATTCTCTAGAATAGCTCCAGGCCCAGGAGTTTCCACAGAGAAAAGGGAGGGCTTGAGATGAAAGCAAGGAAACTGACTGAGTTTATCAAACAGCTAGCAAGATCTGTGGCTTTCTTCTCCCCTGCTCACCAGAACCCAGACACCTGTATCTGTGATGCACAAGAGACTGGGCTTCTAAGGGCAGAATAAGAAGTCACAAACAGGAGAGACGGATCCAAGTAAGGCTGGTGGCCTTTTAGGAAGAAACCACTGCGTCCCACTGTGCCTCTGAGAAAGGCCCGTGAGTACACACAGCTGGGAAGGACACAGCTGCAGACAGGGAGCGGCCCTTCAGAACCCTGATCTCAGGCTCCCAGCGTCCTGCAAGCTAGGCCACCTAGTCTAGGTGAGGAAGCCGTTCTGCCCAGCAGCTGGCAGAAAAGAAACAACAATGAAGTCTAGTCTGAAGAAGCAGAGTGCTTAATCCAGAAAAAACACAACAGATAAAACGAGCTGGGTGAGTAAGCCCTGCGCACTTGTGCTCAGAGGCTTTCGATGAATCTTGGTAACTTTCTCTAAATTGAAAGAACTGCTAAAAATAAGACAGACTTGAGGGCAGCCTCCAAATAAATGAGACCAAAACAAACAGGAAAAAAAGATTAGTACAACCAAAGCAAGGCAGGAAACAGAACATTTCAAAGAAACTATAATTAGCTTCCTTGAAGAAATAACAGAGATGCTAAGCCCGGTTTTAAAGAAAGGTATTACAATATAGGAAGAAAAACACAAGGCTTACACTCTTCTTTTTCTTTAAAGCTGAAATTGTAAAACTCAGTGAGAGAGAGCTGGCACACCCCGAAACAGAGCGGACAACTGCAGAGAGATCAGCTTCTCTGCACAGCGGCACCAGAGCGGACAACAGGGCTCAGCTTCTCTGCACAGCAGCACCAGAGGGGACAACAGGGCTCAGCTTCTCTGCACAGCAGCACCAGAGGGGACAACAGGGCTCATCTGCAGACTTTCCAGGGCAGGCGGCCTGAGAAAATCCTCAACAGATAAACAGTCCAGTGTGGGGGGAAAATCAAACCCAAAAAAACTACAGTTTCTACATATTCCTCACAGAACTGCTAGTAAAATAAAATGAGACTATGCGAGTAACCTACCAGAAAAAGGAACACAACAGCAAGGAAAGAACCTGGGGCGTCGTCAGTGAGCTCAAGGCCCAGGGCAGACAGTTTATGCACAGGCCTTTAAGAGGAAGCAACCGGACGAAATCAGGAAGAAGGGACAGAAGGGATTGTCGTTTACATGGAAAATTATATGAAGAAGCATGTTAGAGAAGAAGCCGCTGGAGGGTACAGGAAGACTTCACTAGAAGACGGAGGTGGAGGCGGGGGGTGGGGGGGTATAATAGGTCACCCCAAACACAACTTTAGCGGACTATCACCTCTCAGAAGAGTGGGACTGGGAAGGTGGCTCAGTGGGCAGGCAGCTGGCTGCTCCTCATGAGAACGTGAGTGTGACTGGTACCCCAGCACTGGGGGACAGGCGGGGACCCACAGAACACTCTGGCCTGTCAGCTTAGCCACAGACAAGCTTTCTGGTTCGGTGAGAGATGCTATCTCAAGGCAGTGAGGTAGAGAGCAATAGAAAACACCCGAATCCCTCGTCTGGCCTCTGTATGAGCATGTAGCATACATAAAACCCAGGCTGCACATACACCCAGCGACACAGACACAGACAGAAACGACTCCATCGCTGGAGCGTGTGAAAGCGCATGACACCCTCAGTACACCGTCGTTACGGCACACCGTTTTTACTGCACAACATTTTTACTTTTTTTTTAAAGGACAGGTATCCCAGGCTGGTCTAAAACCACAAATCCTCTGGCTCCCTCTCAAATGCTCGGATTAAAGGCATGCACCATCATGCCTATTTCTATACTTTTCAATTCAAATGTCACTTGGTGTTAAAGAAAAATTTAGTAGTTCATATGGTTATTTTGTAATTTTAAAAATTCAGTCCGATGTGGAGCAGTGATGCCGCACACCTTTAATCCAGCACTCAGGAGTCAGAGGCAGGTGGATCTCAGGAGGAAGAGGACAGCTATTCTAAAGCCTGCCTGAACTGCACAACACTATGTAAGCCCTGAAGCCTGTGCACAGCTACAGCCCATCAGACCATGTCAGCTCTGTGCGTAAGGCGCCTACATTAGGGCCCTCCTGGCTTGAAAGGCGGGTTAGGACTGACCCACCTTTAATTTATGGTAGGGTTAGGAAAATTAATAGCCATGCTTCAGACTCAGCAACTATTAAATGTTTTCTCAGATTGTTTCAAATACACATTTACTTTATCTGAATGCTTCTGTTAGGTAAATGAAGCTAAGATCTAGCCGGGTGTGATGGCCCAGACACAAGATGTAGTGGCTCACACCCAAATCCCAGCACTAACTGGGTTGAAGCCAGCCTGTTTGTTCTACATGGTAGTTGGCCAGCCAGAGCTACAAACAACACAACAAACAAAAACAAATAAACAACAAGGAAACAGTTCTAAAGATGTTTGAAACCGTATGTAAACACAGCAGTGAGGGTTAATACAGGTGCAGAACTGAGATCTAGTTTTTTCTCTTTTTGTTTTGGTTTTGGTTTTTTTTGAGACAGGTTTCTCTGTGTAGCCCTGGCTGTCCTGGATCTCGGGCTGAAGACCAGGCCTTGAATTCAGAGATCTGCCTGCCTCTTCCACCCCCACCCCTCCCAGTGCTGGGATTAAGGTCATGTGCCATCACTGCCCGGCAAGATCTATTTTTCTCAAATGTCTCTATACCTAATTTCTGGTACTTAGTCTGTTAAGTCAGTGTGCTGTATGTAAACAAGGGGTTTCTGAACTAGTACCACCAACTTAGAGATTCATTTAAGGAGTATATCCGTCAAACAACAATCACTTATTCATTCACTAAGATTTGTATAAAGCGCACCAAAAATAAACACTGCCTATACTCGCAACAATCTATGAAACAAATATATCTAAAAATCTTGTTCCTTTGTTATCACTTTTTTTTGTTAAAGTAGAACCTAGATGCAGTCAAATTCAAACCCTAGAGTGCACCAAAATACTGAAAAGCTACCTTTTGCTTTGATTTTAATTTTCCCCCCAAAAGTGCTGCTTCTAGCCAAAAAAAAAAAAAATTATTTAAAGTTAATAGTTAACATCTGGCTACAAATAGTGGCCCCCACCTTTAATCCCAGCAGATAGATCTCTGACTTCGAGGCTAGCCTGGTCTACAAAGTGAATTCCAGGATAGCCAAGGCTACACAGACAAGCCCTGTCTCAAAAAACAAAAACAGAAAGGAAGAGAGAAAGAGAGAGACACAGAGGAAGAGAAAACAGTTACCATCTAATCATTATCCCACACGGTCATGGGAAAATATCTTTCCCACCTCTTAATGTAAAAACTGTCAGTGCTTATACTTAAAGTAACAGGTAGCCCACAACAGAAGGGGTTTAGGTGCGGGGGTCACTACATTTCTTTGGAGGGGCACACTTATTGTCACAGAAGACCTGGAGGTTAGAGGACACCTTGTGGGAAGCTGGTTCCCTCCATCCTGTGGAATCTGGGGACTGAACCCAAATTGTCAAGCTACATGGCAAATGCCCAAACCACCGCAACAGTCCCCAAAAGGATTTTAAATGTCATTTAAGAGTGGAAGAAAATGTATCTTTAACAGCCACTTCACCATAATGGTCATATATATTTGTGTTATAGATGTATATATGTATACTACACGTGTATGCTATGTTATAAGCCAATATCATTTCTTAAAACGCTTATTTCCTTTCACCATTCGAATACTCCGACAATGGGGTAATTTGCAGCGATTAGTAAGAAGCAAACGGGAAGCTTACACAAGCAAGACCAAACTGCGTACGGATGGACTCTGAAGCACTTTATAACTTACTTTTTATTTAGCCACTGCGACACAGACGTTTAAAACACTTAACCACCTACAACTCCAGAGCAGAAGGAAATAAATGTCATCCTCAAAGCCTTCCTGAAGCAACACTCTCGAAAACTGGAACCGCGTTACAGTGTTTCACTGGGACCAGGAGCACAGGTCCACTCGCTTGGCTCGAATGCAGAAATGTACATGGGTAGCATGCATGCCTTTAAATGATGAATATATTCTATTCAGATAATTTTTTTCAAGATCTAAGCTACCATGAGATCAGCAAGGCTAAAACTGCTTGGCATTTCACTTGCGTTGCAAAACAAAACAGCACTTCCAAACACTGTGCGACAATGACAATGTATATTTATGTAACCTCGTGATCTCATAAAGATCTAGTTTCCGGCAAGTCCACTTTGTATTACAGTCAGAGCTCCACACAGCCACAGATAACTAAAGACTCTTTAGGAAACACTGAAAACTATACCAGCCTACGTTACAAAAGCATACTGGAAAATGACATTTAAGAAAACTAACTGCCCATTTCTTACGCTGTCACTTGACTTGGCCATTAAAATAAAATAAAAAAAAAAGTCACGGCATCTGATTTTATCATTTGCTGCAGGAGGGAGAAAGAATACGGCTGAATGCTCCTGAAGGGTAGCATTTAAGACGAGACCGCTCTAAACACTTTAAGAACTGAAGCAGTTCGAAAAGTGAAAGGCGGGCACCTTAGAAACCAAACACTCGGTGCCGCGCACTACCTCACTTCCCTAATAGGAAAGAAACGTCCTGGTCCTGGACGCTTCCAGCTTCTGCCGGTACACCCACCACGCACGCACTTTCTTTCTCTCTTTTCTTTCTTCTTTTCTTTTTTTTTTTTTAATTTTTTTTTACAGGATTTTCTGGCGTTGGAGGCTGCGTCGCCCATACGAACCCTGCGACCCGTCCGATCTCTAAAGACCTCTCTTCTCCTCTCCGTCCCTAGCCGACTGCGCCCAGGCGGGGAGTCCTCCAGCCCCGTGCACGTCCCGCGGCGCCCTAACCGGGAGTCTCCGCCACCCTCCTTCCCTCCCTGCGGCCCGCGCCCCGGCCGCTCCCCTCCCCCGGCGGCACCCACCTCGCGGCGGCTGCGGCTGCAGCGACGCCGGCCTGGCCTCGCCGTTCTCATCCCGGGCGGCGCCGCCGAGGCCGTGCCTCCGCTTCTCCCGCTCGCGCCGGTCCTTGGGTCTGCGCGGCTTGGCGGCGGCTGAAGCGGCGGCGGCGGAGGAGGAGGAGGGCGGCGCGGCGGGCGGGAGCAGGACGTGCTGGGGCCGCGCGTGCAGCAGCGAGGGGGCGAGCAGCAGCGTGCGCGGCAGCGGCTGCGGCGGCGGCGGCGGCGGCAGGGGAGCGGGGGCCGCGGAGGCCGGCGGGGAGAAGCAGCTCCGGGCGGCGGCCGGGGAGGACGAGGAGGAGGCGGGCGCGAAGCTCCAAGCCGCCGGGCCGCCGTAGCTCGCAGGCTGCCTCCCGCCGCTGCCGCCACCGTCGCCGTTCACTCTCCGCGGCGCCTTCCGCTCCTCGGTCCGGACCTTCTTGGCGGACGCCGCCCCCGGAGGCTCCCGCGAGGCCGGCTGCAGCTTGCCGAACGCCTCCCTGTCCGAGAGCGCGGCCGCGGCGCCCGGAGCGGGGTTCGGCGGGGCCGCCATCTTGCGCTCCTCTTGTATTTACTCTCGTCCGCTCCCCGGCGCGGGGGCACGGGGCGGGGTCTCCAGGCCCCGGCCGAGCCGCCATTGGGCGCGCTCGACTGAGGGATCCTTGAACTGGCCAATCCAAGGCGCGGACGCGGGCCGTCGGGGCGGGATCAGCGAGCGGGCCTCCGGCGGAGGTCAGAGGGCCTCTCGGCGCGGCCGGTGGCGGAGCTCCCGGGAAGGAGGGCGTGCGGCCGGCGCCCCGGGGAAATCGGGCGTCGCGGAAAGAGCCCCGACGTCTGTCAAAACCGAGATAGCGCTGCCGTTCGCCCCGGAGACTTTGCCTTACTTACTTGTACCGCTTTCTCTTTCTGCCGTGATTGGCTCGGGTCCCTCCTGCCTCTGCACGCTCTGCAAACCGGGATCCGGCGTTGTTCATCTCGGAGAAAAATCGGTCGAGAACCCGATTGACCGGAAAGGCGAAAAGAGTGCAGAGATGCCTTGTTTTAACGGATGTCGTAAGTGTTAATGCTTTAAGAAAGTTTCTTGCAGAGACAGAACTTGGATCTCTTTGGAGCGGGAAGATAAAAATCACTTTAAACTGAGCTTCAGTGCTAAAGGTTTTAACTTTAATTGTACCTTTAACTCACCGAGAAAAAAAATTCTGTTAGCGATGTTTATAAATGTTTGAAAATCAAGTTAGATTTCTATATTTCAGAGTTCGCCAAGCATGTGCTTTGACTTCTATCTCAATTAGGGAGGTACGGGTTACAACACCGTGGAAGCCTTAGTCAGGGCGTGCCTCTTAGATCCTGAATGAGATCAGTATCTCTGAAGGCTGGATGAAAAGATAAGAAGTGATAAATTAGCTCACCTGGGGAAAAATTGTGTGATCCCTACCAACAGTAACTGTTACTTTCTGCAGAGTTTACAGTTACCTCTCAAGAATAGTCTACTGGCTTCAGGAAATTAGAATACTTTGTTACTTTGTTACCTTTGTTTCGGTCTCATCCCCCACTGCCTTAGGACTTGGAATTTTTAATGTTGTTTATAAATACATCTTTTAGTTTGTTTGTTTGTTTGGTTTGATTTTTTTGAGTCGTAGTCTCTCTGTGTAGTCTTAGCTATCCTGAAACTCACAGACCCTGCCAGCCTCTGCCATTCCCCACCTGTTCATCCCCCCCCCTCACACCCCATCTTCCAGCGTCCACCACTATGTCCAGCCTCATTTTTTTTTCCTTTGGTTTTTAGAACAAGATTGCTGACCAAAAGAATATTTCCTGAAGCAAGACCCAGAAAGACAAATTTCACATATTTTGTCTAATGTATGAAATCTAGATTTGAATCTACATACATACGCATATGTATTTCATGTAAAAAGTAGACAGGGAAACAGAATTAAGGAAATGAGAGGAAGAAAGTTACCTCATGTTCTCACTTATGGGAAACGAATCAGTATATGGTATGAAAGCAGAGAGGGACTACTTGAAGAAAGAGGGGCCATCAACAAAGGGGTGAGAGGGTTGTGGTATGGATATGAGCAAACAAGGCTATATATACATGTATGGAAATGTCCTAAGGAAACAATGCAAATAAGACAATAAAATGAAGACTGTTTAGTGCTGCAGATTGTGTGATCTGGGCATTCCTAACAGATTCAAGTTCTATGACTAGTATCAGTTGATCTAGTAATCTTTTTAAGGTTCACTTTTCCATTTTCTCTCTTTGGAAAGCATCTGCTCGTGCGGTGGGGGTGATTTCCAGGAAAGAAGTGACTGTTTAATGATCTACTAAATAACATACAACTATATATTTATGCATCTCAGCTATTAAGTATTGAAATGCACAGTTTCTAGCAGTGAGAGCAAGTGCTGAAGTGTGTTGACTGCGTGTGGTGAGAGATAAGACAGGACCGGAGTCAGCTGCTCACCAGTCTCCTCGCCAGGCCACTTTGCCTGGTGAGACCTCTGTTGTCTCTGTGTTAAGTGAGCAGACTTCACTACATGGTTACTATTAGCCTATATTTGTCTTCTTCAAGATTTCAAAATCACACTGAAACCATTACAATTAAAATAATTTCTCATCAGACATGGTGATACAGCTCTGTGATCCTAGCATCTGAGAGGTAGAAGCAGGAAGACCAAAAGTTCAACTAAGCACATAGGGAGTTCAAGGCCAACTTTGGCCTCATGAATATCTGGCTAAAATACTAAAGTAAAATAAATTTTTAAATATCTTCTCTATTTTTATTGTATGTGTACCAGTATTTGTCTGCAGGTATATATGTGACCACATACATGCCTGGTACCTATGAAAGCCAGAACAGAACATGGGATTCCCTGGAATTTTTTTAAGATTGATGATTTATTATCTATTATGTATATTTATTATGTATTATGTATATATGTATTCTGCTTGCATACCAGAAACACCAGACCTCATTATAGATGGTTGTGAGCCACCATGTGGGTGCTGGGAATTGAACTCAGGACCCCTGGAAGAGCAGCCAGTGCTCTTACCGCTGAGCCTTCTCTCCAGCCCCAAGGATTCCCTGGAATGTGAGCCTTACTAGGAAACAAATCCATGGTCGCTGCAAGAGCAGTAAGTGCTCTTACCTATTGACCATGTCTCCAACCCCTAAAATAGCTTTCGTAGCTACTAACCCTAAAGAGAGCGCCTTTTCATCAGTTGTGTCACGCCAGGAAATTTGCACCACTCACCTCACATTTTAATTCAGGAGAATCTGACCTTAAGGCTACAATGCACTGTGTGGAGTTACTATTTCTTGCCCCATAATATACTACTAGCAGATATATTCCTAAACTTGATGAATCTGAGCAAAAATATGGTTGTGGATGCTCATGGACCCTTATAAGTCAAAATAACAAACTCGTGTAAAATACTGTGGTCGTTTGAATGAGAGTGGTCCCCATAGGCTTGTTGGAGTACTTGGTCCCAGTTAGTGGGACTGTTTGGGAAGGATTAGGAGGTGTGGCTAAGGACTGGATGTGGCCTTGTTAGGATAGGTGTGTCTTTGAGGTTTCAAAAGGTCATTCCAGGCTCTGTCTCTCTCTGCCTTTGGGGTCAGGATGTAAAGCTCTCAGCTACTGCTCCCGAACCCTGCCTGTCCACTTCCTGTCCTGGTGAGAGTGGACCAGTGCTCTGAAGTTGTAAGCAAGTTCCCAGTTAAATGCTTTCCTTTAAAACCTCTTCATGAAAATCCATAGAACGATAGAACGTGACTGAAACAAATCTGCTCTGCTTTGAACAAAGCGACGTCCACGATGATCTAGAAAGCCAAATTTAAAGGTTTCAGGGCCCCGATTGATTCCATTCTTCTGCCCCAACTCTCCACCCGCTATACAAAAAAAGCATACATATTCATGATGTGCTTAAAATAAGTACATACATCGTTTTCCTAAAAATAGTGACGTGATCAGCAGCTAAGAGTGCCCCTCTAGGATCTGAGCAGTGTGGAAGGTCTGCAGGTTTCTTGACCTCATGGTCTCCTTACCCTTTGCAATAGGAAAAGAGCTGAGTGGGCAGGGACATTGGACCTGGACCTAAAGACAGTACTGTAAAACATGCTTAATTATAACTAAGTCCAAGGATGCTAGCTAGTAAAAGTCTGTCTCTGTATAAACAGCCATTACCTGTCAACTGTATCACACCTAATAATGCTTAGCTGGGGAAGAATTTTTACCAGTGTTGTCAGCTCCTCCTGGTGTAGTTTTCTTCTGTGTGTCTACATGTGTATAATATGCGGCCAGAGAACAGCCTCGGGTGCTGGTCCTTGGCTGACATCTGTCTTGTCTTTCCTTTCCTTCCTTTCCTTTCCTTTCCTTTCCTTTTCTTTTCTTTTCTTTTCTTTTCTTTTCGACACGATCTCTAACTGGCCTGGAACTTACCAAGCAGACTTTTTTAAAAAAGCAAACCAGGAGGGCCCCATCTGCAAGTGCTTTTACCCCCTGAACCGCATCACCTGGCCTGTGAGTTTTGTTTTTAAAGGGTTTTATTGGTTTCTCTCTGTGTGTGTACTTACGGGTGCCCATGGTATTTGCCTGTATGTGTGTCTGTGTGAGTGTTGGATCCTGGTTTTACAGACAGTTGTGAGCTGCCATGTGGGTGCTAGGAATTGAGCCCAGGTCCTCTGGAAGAGTAGCCATGTTCTTAACCACTGAGCTGTCCCTCCAGGCCCCATAAGCAGCTTCTTAACCACAGTCTTCCTTCCAGTTTGAGTATGTACTTAAGCTTGGGAGGGAGAAAACAGGAAGGCAAAAGAGAGAACTGTAGGCGAAGGCTCGGCCACTGTGTAAAAGCTTCCTTGGTGAGGCAGTAGCAACCACAAAGCAGGAAGCAGACGGTGCAAGGCGGAGTCAGAAGACCCACAGGGAGTAAGTAGGAGCCGTTCTTAAATGTCTCTTTGAGAAATTATTTTGCGCTCAGGGTTTTTATATGAAGGGGCGTCATATCATTTTGGTGCCTATTTTGAGGAAGGGAAAAAGGAAAAGAAAGCCTGTTTTCCAGTCAGTCCTGTCGGAAGAGGGGTCACTTGGCAAGGATGGTGAGCACAGCACAAGGTATCGTGACCTCAAGCCTTCACGTGACAAAGTGTGATGGAAACTTCTTACGGAGCATCTGGATTTAAGACCCAGCCCTTGCCCAGTTTGTGAACTTGCATCCCCACATCTCCTTCGCTTTGATTGTGAGCAGGGAAACCCTGCCCCCAGCATCATCACAGTCAGTTCTGTAGAGTCAGTCCCACTGCCAGAATCTCACCGCCCTTAGGATGCTGCTTACTGGGCACCTCACCTGTGTCAGGTGGGGTTTCCGCCTCAGCTTAGCTTTAGAAGGTTTTCTGTTTTCCAAGACCTTTTTTTTTTTAAATAGGGTCTCACTAGTAGACCAGGTGAACCTCAGATTCACAGAGACTCTCCTGCCTCTATCTCCCAGGTGCTGGGTTTATAGGTATATACCACCACACCTGGCTGTTTCAAAGGCCTTTATAAAACAGCTGAAATTTAGAGTGTGTGCTGACAATAAGTCAGTTGTCTTTCGATGTATCCTATCTTGCAACAAAAAACTGTCAGGCCCAAAGAAACCCAGGACAAGTCTCAGTCCCTGTGGCTTCTCCGAGCACTTCTCACTCCTCCCCCTACCCTAAACCTCTCCAGCCCAGGGGCTTCACTGCCCTTCCCCTGTTCAAGATACCTAGCTAACTCAGCCATTCTGGTGCACGTGTGTGTGTGTGTGTGTGTGTGTGTGTGTGTGTGTGTGTGTGTGTGACTCTCCTCCTGTCTCACTGTCCCCAGCCCTCCACTCATCACTCAGTTCAGTCCAGACCCTTCCAGGCACCTCTGTGCTCTCCCTCAGTTCTACAATAAAGCCCTTCTCAACCATACCTAAAAGCGGTGATGTCCTCATTTTTCAAGCATATTCTGTCCTCCAGAAGCGCACGCGTGTACATGATCATACATTCACACACAAACGGGGTTGGGAGCAGGGCTTAAAAGACCAACTGGGCATGGTGGTGTGATACCTTTATTATCAGCACTCAAGAGTCAGGCGGATCTGTGTGAGTTCAAGGCCACCCTCATCTCCAGGACAGGATAGTCAGGACCACACAGAGAAACCCTGTCTCTAGAAGAAAAACGAAGAATAAAGTGCTCGGAGAGTGGGTCCCCAGGACCCAAGGAGAGCTGGATGCAGTGGGATGCATCTGTAATCCAGCACCCTTAGGTCCAGATAGAAGGCAGAAACAGGAAAATGCCTCGCCTCTTGTGGGCCAGTGGAGTCTCATTGGCAGCAGTGAATGGTGAGGGCCAGCACCCAATGTGACTGTCCTGTGACATCTACGCGTGCTCTGAGGGATATGGGTGCCCTGCACACATACACACCAAAAACTAATTCAGTTAAATAGATACCAAAAACAATCCTCCTACAAGACCATGTGCTCTTATCCTTTTTAATAGCGCCAC
Source organism: Microtus agrestis (assembly GCA_902806775.1). Lineage (NCBI taxonomy): Eukaryota > Metazoa > Chordata > Mammalia > Rodentia > Cricetidae > Microtus > Microtus agrestis. The sequence continues at coordinate 1,020,984 of CADCXT010001893.1, read as the reverse complement.
TCCCCATGAGCCACAAAAAGCAAGCCCAAGATAACTACGGAACAAAACTCATGGATTTGTATTTTCCATAGAAAACTTCCCCTTCCTAATCTGTGGCACAGTCACACAGTACAATCTTTTAGGTTTGTTTTTCATTCATTGGTCTGATTTGGGGACACGCATATGTGGAGGCAGAACACTACCTGAAGAAGCTCCTCTTCTTCCACCATGGAGCTCCCACCAGGCTTTGCATCTCACAGGACCGCAGTTATAACTTTTGTTTAGATTTTATATGCATTTGGTGTTTTGCCTGAACGTATGTCTGTGTAGGGTGTTGAGACCCCTAGAACCGGAGTTACAGACAGTTGTGGGCTGCCATGTCAGTGCTAGGAATCGAAACTGGTTCCTCTGGAAGAGAAGTCAGTGCTCTTAACCACTGAGCCATCTGTCCAACCCCAACTATAACCTTTTAAAAAGAGTTTTCAGCCAAATTGTAGTATCAACATATAACTTTATTTCCATTAAATAGTAATGAGAATATATATATATATATATTTGGTTTTTTGAGGCACGATTTCTCTGTAGCTTTTGAAGCCTGCCCTGGAACTAGCTCTTGTAGACTAGGCTGGCCTCAAACTCACGGAGATCCACTTGCCTCTGCCTCCCGAGTGCTGGGATTAAAGACGTGCACCACCACCGCCCAGCAAGAATATATTTTAAGGCAACACACCAAGAATTAAAGTACAGCTTTAGAGTTTAATTTCACACTTCAGATATCAAAAAAGCAGTACCTCCTAAAGTCATGGAAGCATTTAACTACCCCAGGAAGAAAAGTAGATATGTAAGCCATTTCATCCTGAGTTTCATATAGTAAAATTAGAAGTAGTTAAAACTTCAGCCTATAATAGCTTTACTTCAGAAGGTCATTACTCACTAAAAAAAATACTACATATGTTTACAAAGAACATCTGAGGAGTTGGAGAACTTCAACACGCACATACTATCTATTCTATTTATAGTAGCATGAGGTGTTGTGGGAATTCAGTTAGCCAATGGTCTTCTGGGTACCCGCCCATTAGGGTGTGGTCTCAGTACTATAAGCTTAGATGAAAAGCAAAGGTGTGCTTGCTCTCCCTTTGATGGTGGTCTGGATTCTGTAATTCAATTTTCCTACAGTAATCTCTGAAGTCTCCAGAAAGAAAATGGGGCCCCACAACAGCAACCCCACCTGGTTCATGTGATGCCATTGAACTGAGAGCACCATTCAAAATCAATTTTGGGCTACAAACTGCTCAAGATGATTCCAACTTGGCTAGCTAAGATGTTACACCTTGTAGCATTCTGGGCAGAACTCCAAATAAAAACTAAAAAGAAAAAAAAAACCTTCACAGTCTGGGAACACAGGTTTAGGTTACCTCAGTTTCATATCCCAATGTAAGCAGTTCCATGAAGTTGTATAGAACAGAGAAAGTCATAAATCAAAGCAAGTCTCAAATATACTGTTGGGTATGTTCTGTTGGAACTTCTGCCTCAACACTGCATGGATAACCCCATCTCTCCCCGCCTCACCCCACCCACTCAGAGAGTCTCTGAGCAAAGGAAAGGAGCCAGAAGCCCACTTCCGCATTCGTGGAGGTCACTGTGGCTTCCTTCCCTGACGCCGCCAGTCACCCAAATCCCCATATAAGCTCTCAGCATTTGACCAAACTTGGGCACAAACCCAGCTTCCTGTGGACACTTCATCACCCCTCACCTACAACCTATAAAACCTCCCTGCCCTGCTCAGGCATGCGACCTCTTTGACCTTGGTCTCTGAGACCAGGGAACCTGCCCAGGAGTTGCTTTGCCCTCAACAAACCTGTTGTTATACTTTTTCAGTTCAGCTTGATCTGGCTTACTGCGTCAGCAAAGAGGCTTATTATTTAGGGCAGAAAACCTATTAGCTACACACACCAGAGAGGCAAGGATAACCAGATGGGGACACTTTTCATGGACTCAAGATACTATTCAATGACACTTTTAGCTTTTGGACTCGTGAAAGCCAAAAGTCTGTTAAATTAGTAGATTGAATATATATATGTGTGTGTATGTATTTGTCACAAGGTGTTCTATACAGAGGTGGGTAAGGAATGGCTGTTCCATTGTGCTAGAACAGCCCAAGATAAAGCACTTACCTCTGAACTCGCAATGTTCCGATCTCCGCTGTACCGCAATTCTAATCAGCCTGTCAATCTCTGCATACACAGCTTCTTTTCAGGAGTTTTCATCCAGAAATGTCTGTGATAATCTTAGCATCCTGCTCGTTAGAAAGTGAAGTCTAACAGGAAAGTTTCCCTGAGGTGAAAATCATTCTCATTGAGTACTGTTGTGTCAGGGTCTATAGTTTATATACACTTACGTGTGTGTGTGTGTATGCATACATGCATGTATAGAGTGGGAGTCGCAAGAGCAGGGAACGCAGTTTGCTTGTGCTGTACCCTTGCCCATTAGAAGTGAGGTTGTTACTTTGAACCCCGGTCTGGAGCAGTCCCATCCTACAATTCTTGTTGGTGGCCCCACTCTTTCCTTACCCACAGAGCCTGCCCTGCTATACTGCGTTCCATTCTGTACGGACGTCACAGGGGGCGGAGCTCTCAGTGCCCCCAGTCATCAGTCAAGGTACTGCAACTTATTCTCAGCACACTCGGGAATAGAACCAGTGGTCCAGCTACACAGCAGATGGCAGAGCTCAGGCCCAGGGCAAAGACAAAGGAGAAGCGTGATGTGTTTTCTCCTCATGTAGGTCAGCTCTTCTTCCCCTTCTAGAGTCCTCAGTTTCTGTCGCTCCTCCTCCCAGGGTCCTGATTTCCACCAGACTGCTCAGAGCAATCCAGGAGGATGCAAGTCAGTTCACAGCCTTTCCATGGCCTCTGCATCAGGCCCTGCCTCCCCTGGGATGGACTGTGTCGTGAAACTGTAAGCTGAAATAAACATCTCTCCCTACGTTGTTTATGGTCACGGTGTTTATCACAGCAATAGAAACCCTCCCCAAGACATGTCACAAGTGTTGAATCTCAGTGCTCAGGGGTAGGGGTGGGGCAGAAACCGGGGGATCTCCTTGAGCTCGAGGCCAGCCTGGTCTACACAAAGTTCCAAGCCAGCCAGGGCTACGTAGTGAGATCCTGTCTCAACGACAACAAGGAAAGAATGTCTCCTCTGTCTCAGGATCTCCACCTGGACAGGCTGTCAAGATGACATGGAACAGGGGAACAAATGAATTTGAAATTACAATATGAAAAGTGATATTACATTCTCCTCTGGAGATTAAAACAAGCCTACAAAAACGCTCCTAATAAGGCTGACTGGGTGACTCATAACGCTCAACTGCTCCTGCAGAGGACACTTATGTAATGGCTCAGAAATGTCTCTAACTCCAGTCCCAGGAGGACCCCTAGTTACCAGGTGCACATGCAGTATGTGTGTGTGTGTATACATATATGTATATACATATATATATATAGGCAAAAGACTAATTCACATAAAATAAAAATAAGCAAACCTTTCTTTTAAAGCTGGGCCTTGGAGCACACACTTGTGGGTTGTTAAAGTATTTTATGTACATGAGTGTTCTATCTTCATGGACACCAGCAGCAGGCATCAGATCTCATTATAGATGATCATGAGTCACCATATTCTCTAGGAACTGAACTCAGGACCTTTGGAAGAGCAGATAGTGTCCTTAACCTCCGAGCCATCCCTCCGGAGTCCTCTCTCCATCACAGAACATTGCATGCACGGTGGTTCTCTTTATCCTCTCAGTACTTTGGTAAGGACGTCCTGAGCTGGTGTGCTGGACAGCGCTCTGTGTGAGTGCTGGGGACACAGGTAAACTGGTCCTTGTGTTCACAGAAAGCAGCAAGCAAATCCACAAACGTTGTGCTGTACATACCGCTCGGAATGGGGCATTTACATACGGGGTGCTAGCTTTACTTCTGGTAGAACAGACTGCCCCGAAGGCCCATGTCATAAAACACCCAACATTTAGGGTGTTATTAAGAGCTAGTTTCCGTAAATATAACACCCCGAGTTTCTGATCCAAATCATTACATTAGAATTTGTGATAGCGCCGGGCGATGGTGGCGCATGCCTTTAATCCCAGCACTCGGGAGGCAGAGACAGGCGGATCTCTGTGAGTTCGAGACCAGCCTGGTCTACAGAGCTAGTTCCAGGACAGGCTCCAAAGCCACAGAGAAACCCTGTCTCGAAAAACCAAAAAAATAAAAATAAAAAAAAAAAAAAAAAAAAAAAAAGAATTTGTGATATCAAGATCCTTTGATGTCAGTGATGTGGGTTCTCTTCTGTAATTAAACAACTGTTGTAAAAAAAAAAAGAAGAAGGAGAAATGAAGGCATCAATGTGAAAGACAGTTCTCACTCCCAAGAGAAGGAAAGAGAGTTTGCTCTGAAGCAAAATATGAATGACCAAGGCCCAGGAAGGCAAATTTAGGTTACCTCAAATCCCATGTTTTAAAAAGAGACGCAGGTTCCTGGAATTGGATGTTGAAATAGCAGCGGCGGGGCTCGCCCCAACACCCCAGCCGCTTCCACGTGGCTAGCTTATGCCCAAATAACAACACACATACTGTATTCATTTAAGTACTGCTTGGCCCATTTCTATCATGACTCTTCTAGGCTAACTCTCGCACCTGGACTAACCATTTCTAATCATGAGAGTAAGCACCCCAAGATGCGCTTACCGGGAAGATTCTAGCCTACATCCATCTTGAGTTGGAGTTTCATCCCTCGGCCTCAGAGAGCAGAGCTATCCCGCTGCCCGCTAGACAGGAGCATGGTGTCTCTCTCGAGACGCCTGGCTCTGAGCAGAGCTGCATGCTTTCTGACCTCACTTCCTCTTCCGCTCAGCATTTTCTTCTGTTTACTCCACCCACCTATGTTCTAACCAATGGGGCCAAGCAGTTTATTTATTGCTTATCCAATGAAATCAACAGATTGATATGACACTCCCACATCACTTCCCCTTTTTCTGTTTAAACAAAAAGGAAAGGCTTTAACTGGAACAGCAAATAAAATTGAACAATTTTCAAAACTCTAGAAATGACAGAGACATCTCGCTGCCTGGACAGTCACCCAAAGTTCTTCTGTACCGTTGGGGCATCCATCTTCGGCCTACAGGCCCATAGTTTTCAGCAGCCATTCCACAAAGCAGGAAATTTCAAAGGCAGTCACTATCTGCTTGTCCTGAAGAATGTCTTGCAGACTCTTTCATGAATCAGGAACCCCGAAAGATCATCTCACCTTTAGGCAAGTTCAGTAGTCCTCTCTCTGCGGGTTCTCTGTGTCCAGTTTATGCAATAGTTCAGGCAAGAGCAGTTTCTTGCCCAAATGTCTATCAAACTCCATAAGGATCCTCTTTGATGCCCATCTTCTTCCTGAAGTAGATTGGTGCTGCCAGGAGCAGAGTGTCTCATTGTCATGAAAAACCCTAAGTTATTAAAACATTTAAAATGCCATATTCTCTAGCCTTTGAAAGATATGAAGAATGCCTATCAGAAATATATTCGTGCACATCTCGAAAATCTTAACTAACATGACTACAAACTTGACTATTATAGATGATTATTAACAGCCTATATACATTACGTTTTAAGTGAACTACACAATCACAATACCTTAATCAAGATCAGAAATACAGATACATATAACAAAATTGACCTTAAATCTCTATCAATAAAGCAACATCTATACTAATGCAAATTATTCATACCTATATCATATCCCCCTTTAAATGTAAAGGAACATTTATAAACCATATTTGGGAACATGGGCGCAGTTTTTCTCTCTGAACTGCTTCCTGCTGAATGGGGGCGTCGTTAATTAGGTCTTTCATGGTATAACCTGTGTGCTAGTTTCATCTCAGTTGGCAGTTGAGTGAAGCAATTTTCTGAAGATGTTTTACAGCAACCCTTCAGGAGGGCGTGGTCCATCATACCATATTCGGATAGAAGAAATGAACAGGGTCTCATCCTCTGTGAAAACAAAACAAGAAACTCCTTTCCAAAGTATCATGTCCTTAGATCCAAATTGCAAAGTCAAGGCATTTCCAAAATATCTATGTTGAATTAGTTCAGCAGCATTTATAAACAAATATCTTTTAGTAGCTTTTGCTCCTTCCTCAGCATTCAAACAATTCAAAGAGAGCATAATAGCATACAGTATCAAGATTCTCTGTGTATTTTCCATCTTTGTATGCTTTATTTTAACCTCTATTTCATTTATTTTTACTTTTATTTTATATTCTCTGTATCTTTGTCCTGGAATAATTCTGTAGACCAGGCTGTCCTTGTACTCTCTGCCTCCCAGGCATTGGGATTAAAGGTGTTTGCTACCACACCTTGAACTCACAGAGATCTGTTTGTCTCTGCCTTTTAGGCACTGGGATTAAAGGCATGTGCTACCACACCTTGAACTCACAGAGATCTGTTTGTCTATGCCTTCTAGGCACTGGGATTAAAGGCGTGTACTACCACACACAACAACTCTCTTCCTTTTTTAATTGTTTTTTACTTTAAGAACTTCAACTTTTAGTCTGCATATATTTTCAACACATTGTAAATCATTTAGAAATTTTCTTTGTCTTTGAATCTCTCTTTACTGTATATCTCTCTTTTTCTGAATACATGAGTCTTCAATTTACCAAGCAATCTCAGTAGGACTAAAGCTGTGGCTTTACCAGCTAGATCAGTCCATTCCTTAGCTTTCTGCCATTCCAACCTTGTGGCTGAGGTACCGGCCAGAGCCGCCTTCAGTGCCACAACTCTACAGTGTTTCAAGGTCCTTGACAGCTTCCTCAGCCTGGGCTTGTAAACCGCATGACCCACCCGCGTAAAAGAGTCAGAGTTTGCCCTGGCAGGACAGCACAGAAAGCCGGCATTTTTAAATGGCGCAGCTTTTTTCCTGCTACGGCTGAAAACCGAAAAGCATGCGTTCAGCTTTTCATCAACATCGTCTAAGTGTTTCGTGGCAGGACCTCTTAATGAGCTGCAGGGTTTTGCAGCTGAAGCTGAGTCAGGAAGCCTCTCTTAGATGAGAGCTCTAGCAAGCAGAGCACACCCAAGAGACTGCTGCTACCAAGAAAACATGCTTCACTCCATTCTTTCCCAAGCTTTCTCAGGCTTTTTGTGGATTCAGTTAGCCCCACGTTGGGCAGCCATCTGTTGAAATAGGAGCGAGGGACTGCGTCCCCAACACCCCAGCCGCTTCCAGTGGCTAGCTTATGCCCAAATAACAACACACATACTGTATTCATTTAAGTACTGCTTGGCCCATTTCTATCATGACTCTTCTAGGCTAACTCTCGCACCTGGACTAACCATTTCTAATCATGAGAGTAAGCACCCCAAGATGCGCTTACCGGGAAGATTCTAGCCTACATCCATCTTGAGTTGGAGTTTCATCCCTCGGCCTCAGAGAGCAGAGCTATCCCGTCTGCCCGCTAGACAGGAGCATGATGTCTCTCTCTGAGACGTCTGGCTCTGAGCAGAGCTGCATGCTTTCTGACCTCACTTCCTCTTCCGCTCAGCATTTTCTTCTGTTTACTCCACCCACCTATGTTCTAACCAATGGGGCCAAGCAGTTTATTTATTGCTTATCCAATGAAATCAACCGATTGATATATGACACTCCCACATCAATTGGAGTTGGGAGTCACTGTGTGAGTGCTAGAACTCGGGTTGGGTCCTCTGCAAGAGCAGACCACTCCCAACGAGGGTCTTCTTCTCCAACCCCCCAAATTCCATGTTTTAACAAAGTAGCAATTTTATAGTTTTATAGTAACAACAAAAGAAGTCATATATCAAAACATTTTCAAGCTCGTGGATGGTAGCATCAGATGGGTCACAGGAAGGTGACCCCTGCCCCCCCCAGATGCTATCAGGTGACGCTCAGCTTCTGGTCCAGTGGTCACACACAGGGAGGTCATACACAGAGTGGGCAGTAAGTGGCTACCTAGAGGCTGAAAGCCCGAGACGCCTGACTCTAGGTTTGTAACGGCCCAACCTCTCCACAATCGTGGGAGTTCTAGCCAGCCCGTTGCCTTAAAACGTCCAGCGTGGATAACTTCTCAGGGACCAGGGAGGCGGGAGATCAAGAGCCAGCGTAATAGTAAGACAGCTCCCTTTACCCGGGTGTCCTCACCACCAGCGACTTCCTTACCACCAGCGACTTCTCCCTCACCACCAGCGACTTCCTAGCACATTTCGTGTCCTTTGGACGCCCTCCAGTGGCCAAACACTTCCTGAACTTGCCGGGTTGCAGCTTCCTTTGAACCGCTGCCCCGCTCCTGCCAACACCTGGGCTAAAGGATGAAGGGAACCTAAATGTTTATAGGGGTAACAAGGCAGATGTAGCAATCGCTAATCGTAGACCATGGGTTGCTGTATGACTCAGCGTTTGTATTTTTGAACATTTATGTGTTAAACGCTGAACAGAAAGACCTGCTAACCTGGGAGTGGTGGCGCACCCCTTTGATCCCTGTACTTTGGAGGCAGAGGCAGGTGGATCTCTGAGTTCAAGGCCAGCCTGATCTACACAGTGAGTTAGTTCCAGGACAGCCAGGGGTACACAGAAAAACTCTGTCTCAAAAAAATCAAAAAAGGAAGAAAGAAAAAGACAATATTTAAAATATTACATGATGAAATTGTCTTAATAATTATGGGATTATTTTTAAATGTCTGAAAAGAGAAGCACTCCTCCACCTCTCTCTTAATAGGTTCAGATAAGAATGGCTGCAGTCAGGCCCTGCCCTGCCCTAAGGTCCGCCATGTTGTGTAGCACTCGTGGTTCTGAATGTCTTGCCCTGAGATTTCTAAGAAGTCTTTAAACTGAATTGTAAAACTAGAGCACCTGGTGGGTACGCGAGCAGGAACCCTCTGTCTGGCTCACCCGCGTGGAGCTGCCTCATTCCTGGGAGCAGAAAGGGTCTCCATATGTGTGTGTCAAGGACAGTGGGGGTACGTAGGTGCAATTAGGTTCCTCCAGATAAACCAGACCCAGGACTTAGCAGGGACAACAGACCAAGGAAAGGGTGTGGCTCCTTTTCCTGAGCCAAGTAAAGATGGTAGTTGTCCAGCCAGCCGGCAAGATGGCTCAGTAGCTGAAGGAACTTGGGCCGTACATGTGATGAAATGAGTCGCATCACTGGGGCTTTCTTGGTGGAAGAAGAGGGTTGGTTCTTTCATGTTGCCCTTGGATTTCTATATGCACACCTTGCTGTACACACATACACATGCACGCACACACACACACACACACACACAATGTGTATCCGGGACTGATGAGCTGAGAACTCCCAACTCTCTCTGGAGCTTCAACTTGTCTTCATCCCTGCCTTGATGCCACCTGTTTGTCCAGGTCTGCTGTCTGTCCACCCATCCACCCACCACCCAGCAGTTCCTTCTGCACACGGTGCTGTCTCTTTGCCTCTGCAAACGGACTTGGCTCTGCTCCTGTGCAGATCTGGAGCGGCCTGAGACTCCCTGAAGCAACAGCTTCCTTGCTGCAGCTTGGTTCTGTTCCAGATACTGACCTGTCCACACAGAGAATTGTGCAACTCTGTAGGTTTCTCAGCTTCGACTTCCCTCTTGGAACTCCATGAGTCTTTGTAGGCACATTATAACCTACATATATTGTATGGATGTACGTATAGATATAGTCACCGATCTGTAATGCATGGATATATGCATAGATACAATCGTTGATCTGTAATGCATGGATATATGTTGAAATAGCAGCGGTGGGGCTGTGTCCCCAACACCCCAGCCGCTTGCACGGCTAGCTTATGCCCTGAAATAATTACATGGACACTGTATTCCTTTAAGCACTGCTTGGCCCATTAGCTTCAACCTCTTAACCCATTTCTAATCATCTATGTAGCACCATGAGGTGCGCTTACCGGGAAGATTCTAGCCTACGTCCATCTTGGTTCTGAGCTTCATCGAGAGTGCCTCAGAGAGCAGAGCTATCCTGTCTGCCCACGAGACAGGAGCATGGCGTCTCTCTATGAGGCGTCTGGCACTGAGCGGAGCTGCATGCTTTCTGACCTCACTTCCTCTTCTTCCCAGAGTTTTCTTCTGTTTACTCCACCCACCTATGTTCCTACCTATCAGGACCAAGCAGTTTATTTATTGCTTATCCAATGAAATCAACAGATTGATATATGACACTCCCACATCAGATATATGTATAGATACAGTCGCTGATCTGTAATGCATGGATATATGCATAGATATAGTCGCTGATCTGTAATGCATGGATACAGTGTAGATACAGTCGCTGATCTGTAATGCATGGATATATGTATAGATACAGTCGCTGATCTGTAATGCATGGATACAGTGTATATAGTCACTGATCTGTAATGCATGGATATATGCATAGATACAGTTGCTGATCTGTAATGTATGGATATATGCATAGATACAGTCGCTGATCTGTAATGTATGGATATATGCATAGATACAGTCGCTGATCTGTAATGTATGGATATATGCATAGATACAGTTGCTGATCTGTAATGTATGGATATATGCATAGATACAGTCGCTGATCTGTAATGTATGGATATATGCATAGATACAGTCGCTGATCTGTAATGTATGGATATATGCATAGATACAGTCGCTGATCTGTAATGCATGGATACAGTGTAGATAGAGTCGCTGATCTGTAATGCATGGATATATGCATAGATACAGTCACTGATCTGTAATGTATGGATATATTCATAGATACAGTTGCTGATCTGTAATGCATGGATACAGTGTAGATACAGTCCCTGATGTGTAATGTGTGACCAGAGAGTTAATATGGTAAGACTGAACTGAAGGGCCTGTGGCCTGGCCTGTGAGATGGCTCAGCAGATGAAAGGGGCTTGCCACCAAGCCTGACTGTCTAAGGAGGTAACTACTCCTGCAAACTGTTCTCTGGCCTCTATGGGCTTGTGGCTCCACCCCCAAAATAAATACTTGTAATTAAAACACAGAAAGGAAGGAAGGAAGGAAGGAAGGAAGAAAGAGAAGAACCATGTTTACTTTAGCCAGGGCTTCCAAGGAAACTGGAGGAGCAAGTTGTTGCCATGGAAACCGCTGCTCCTGCTCCTTGTGAACTTTCTGCTGTCCAGTGAGCTCTGGTGCTGTGCAAAGCTGTGTCCATCTGGCTTCTGGCACAGGGAACCCATGACGAGCGCGTCAATCATTGCCTAAGTTCTCCGGATAAAGTGGAACTTGGTGGCTGTCATCTATAAAACATTTTTACTTTTACTATATTTCGAGATGGATGTATTTATATTTTGCTTGTATGAGTGTTTTGCCTGCATGTATATATGTACACGAAGTCAGAATCGGCTCTCCTGGAACTGGAGTTACAGAGGTTTATGAGCCACCATGTGGGTGCTGGAACAGAACCTGAATTCTCTGCAAAAGCAACAAACGCTCTTAATTCTGCAGCCATCTCTCTTCAGACCCTGTGTGTGTGCACGCACACGCGTGTGTTGTGCATGTGTGTGTGAATGATTGAAGTGTTGTAGAATATTAGTTGAAGATGTATTACATTTCTGTCTTAGGGTTTCTATTGCTGCACTGAAACACCATTTACAACCTGTTTTTACAGGTTGAGGAGGAAGGGTTTATTCAGCTCACACTAAACCACCAAAGGAAGTCAGGACAGGAACTCAAACAGGGCAGGATCCTGGAGGCAGGAGGGGATGCAGAGGCCACGGAGGGGAGTTAACTACGGGCTTGCTTCACATGGTTTGCTCAGTCTGCTTTCTTACATACCAGGACCAGCAGCCCAGGGAGGGCACTATCCATGGGCCAGGCCCTCCCCCATTGATCACTAATGAGAAAATGCTTTACAGCTGAATCTCACGGAGGCATTTCCTCAAGGGAGGCTCCTTCCTCTCTGATGACTCTAGCTTGTGTCAAGTTGACACCCAAAACCAGCCAGTAGAATTCCTTTATGCTGTGTAAGGAGGCAAAAGTGTGTTGCATTCTTTTGTTGCATTTGTTTAACTCTGTGAAGCTGTGTTGCTTTGCCTGCCTAAAACACCTGATTGGTCTAATAAAGAGCTGAATGGCCAACACGTATGCAGAAGAAAGGATAGGCTGGGCTGATAGGCAGAGAGAATAAACAGGAAGAGAAATCAGGGAAGAAAAGATCAGGGAGCGAAAGGAGGAGAGGAGGACTCCGGGGCCAGCCATCCAGCTACACAGCAAGCAATGGAGTAAGAAATAAAGAAAGGGGGCTGGAAAGATGGCTCAGTGGTTAATAACACTGGCTGCTCTCCCAGAGAACCCAGGTTCAATCCTAGCCCCGACGTGGCAGCTCAGAACTGACTGTAACTCCGGTTCCAGGGAATCTGGCCGGGTTCTCTAGCAGATAGGGCTGAGGCAGAGCTGGTCCCACCAGTCTCTCATGGTGTGTTGAGCCATCCAGACCTCCCCACTGGTAACTGAGGAGAAACACACTGAGCCAAGAGTCTGTCGAAGCAGATCTCACTTTATTGCAGTGGGGCAGGAACTTATATAGGGCTGAGGTAATGGGTGGAAGTCTTGAGGTAGAGAGAGGAATAAGGGCCAAAAATATCCTGCCACACCATCGGTGGCTGGGCAGAGGCGGGCCTAGGTCAGGCTGTGTGAGTCAACTCCTCCCCAAACTCAAGTTAGGTTCAGGAAGTTACTCTGGGCCTCAAGAGGCCCAACAGAATCTGACACCTTCATACCAAATGCACAAAATAAAGTTAAATATTTTTTAAAAGGAAGTTTAAAAAAAGGTATATAAAATAGGGAAAGGTAAAAACCCACAGACCTAAAGTAGACAGGATAATTTAAGATAAGAAAAGCTGGTTAGAAACAAGCCAAGCTAAGGCCTGGCATTCATAAGAAAGAATAAGATTCTGTGTATTTGGGAGCTGGGTGGTTGGCCCCCAAAGAGCAAAGAAGTGAGAGTTTTAAATTTATTATTATTTTTATTATGTATACATATTCTGGGCCGCCAGAGGCACACCCACAGGTGACCACCAGTTCGGGAATAACAGGACCTGGAAGACAGGCACAACCCGAGCCATCTCCAGCCCAAGAAGAGAGTTTTAAAAGAAAAAAACTACAATGAAGTGCCTGATAAGGCCAGAAGTACTGGGTCTCCCTGGAGCTGGACTCACAAGGGTTGGGAGCTGTCTATCATGTGTGCCAGGCACCAAACTTGGGTCCTTTGCAAGAGCAGTCTTGAGTTCCAGCCCCTACCTCTTTTTTTATTTTTTTAAATACTTACCATCTTCTTATCTCCTTCTCCCAAGAACTGAGATTACAGATGTGCACCCATTTGATGAACTCAGGAGACGCCGGTTGGATTTATGTATTGCTTATTCATCTACCCCTTAGGCAATGGTCAGAATATTGTTTGCAGTACTTCTTAGAAGAGACGCACAGGTCAGGGTTTGATGATAACAAGACTCACACTCGAGCAGTTGAAGCCAAGGGGGATTTATGTGAGAGTTCCAACAGGTTGGCAGCTTAGAGCAGAAGCCTCTAAGGTGAGCTCCAGGAACGGGATACAAAGTGCCCGCTTCCTATTTCCTGATAGAGTGCGCTGGGCCACCCACTGCCCAGAGACACATCTGCTTCACCGTAGCTGCACCAAGGAGACCCATAACCACCTCCCCACTCCGGGGCAGACGAGCACCAGGAACAGCGTAGGAACCTAGGACTCTGGGATGCGTGGGCTTTGTGCACGTCTTCCTTGAAGAATGCACCCAGCCACCTGTGCCAACCTGGGGCTCATCTACCACGTGACTTCTCCTCTTGACAACCATCTAACAGATTTTACTCAACAATACACAAAGTGCATTCAAGCACACCCGTTTATATCTGAGTACTGATGCTGGGAAACCCATCTGGCCTGAACTGGTTTGGGATATACAAGCAAAACTACATCCTCAAGAGTACTTTTGGGGGGGAATTCCTTGTCTACAATCTTATACTATGCATCCTTGGGTGTGCTCATGATTAAAACCAGATGCATCATGGGAAGGGACCTGTGCAGTAGGAAACGATTGTATTACCTAATCTATCAATCAAAATTGAGAAGCACCCAACTACTTACTCACTTCCTTCCGTCCCATAAAAGAAACTCCAAGCAATAACTGTGCCCAGAGTTCTTTCTTGTTCATGTGACCTGCTACAGCAGCATAGTTCTTTCTGATCTTTGCTATTTGTTGCTTTGCTTAAAAAGTTAACTTTTTATGTCACTGGATGTTTTGCCTGCCTGCATGTCTGTGCATGTATGATGCCTGAGGGAACCAGAAGAAAGGGCATCAGATCCCCTAGAACTAGAGTTACACTTGTGAGTTACCATACGGGTGCTAGGAATTGAACCTGGGTCTTCAGCAAAAGCAGACAGTGCCCTTAATCACTGAGCCATCCTTCCAGCCCTGGCTCTGCTTCTGAATGAAGTTCTATGTTGCAATCTGTGTGAGCTTTCATTTCGTTTCTGAAAAGAAAGACCCTGGGAACACCTGGTTCAGATTCCAACCACTAGTGACAAATCTGTTCTGAATATATATAATGTTCATTGGTGATTTGTCTACATGTATGTCTGCTTGAGGGTGTCAGAAGCCCTGGAACTAGAGTTACAGACAAGTGTGAGCTGTCACGTTGGTGCTGGGAATTGAACCAGGGTCCTCTGGAAGAGCAGCCAGTACTCCTAACTGCTAGGCCATCTCCACTAGTCCTCCTTTCTCTCTCCTCTCTCTCTCCCCCTCCCTTTTGTTTTGCTTTTTGTTTTTGATGGTTTCTCTGTATAACCTTGGCTGTCCTAGAACTCACTCTGTAGACCAAGTTGGCCTCAAACTCTCAGAGATCCGCCTGCCTCTGCCTCCCATGAGCTGGGATTAAAGGTGTGCGCCACCACCACAAAGCTCCTTTTCTGAATTCTTTACACAAGTCCCCCCCCCCCCATTGGTGGAGTTTAACCACACTCGTGGTAGTTTGGTGTATGTGAAGTCAGTTCCCAACTCTGGTGGAAACGTCACATTCGTACCTGTAAGCTTCCAGAGTGTGTGAAAACAATTTCCATTTCCTGAATGCCCAGAAGGTGCCAGGGGGACGATGACAGAAAGGCTGCTGGGGACTGTCTATGGACGGATCGTGCCGACAAACCCCAGGTATACACTGTCAGTGGTCTGCACTATAATCTTAGCATTTAGGAGGTGGCGGTAGGAGGGTCATGTAAGTTAGAGGCGCATCCTGGGCTACATAGTGAGTCCAGGCTGGACCACTGAGTGAGACTCTGTTTCAAAGAAACAAAATAAGGGGCTGGAGAGATAGCTAAGTGGTTAAGTGGTTGCTCTTCCAGGGACCTGGGTTTGAGGAATAAACAAGGTTATTGTTGGGCCCTCTACAATCTGGAATTCCTCTGCCTTCTCTATTACCAAAGGGATGGCCTCTTATAGTAATTGATTTACAGGTTTATTTCTGTTTACAGTATTTGTATACCTATGCAAAGTTATTCTGTAATATTGTATACATGCATGTTTCTACCTCTGTTTAGGACATTTTGTATACTGATACAACTTTTAGGATATGTTTTCATATTGCATTATATATTATTCTTACCTCTGATTAAAATACTTATACATTATTTACATTTTGAGGTCATTGTTCTCCTTTACTGCACAGTAGTTTAAAGATTATTTAATATTCTGACATGAAGTCTTAGTCTTTAAGTTATACAGGTATTAAATATCATAGGTCAATCGTTGGTCATGTTTGTTATACATATAGTCCGATTAATTAGGCTGTTTAGATACATAGAGATTGTATTCTGCCTAGATAGATAATCTTCAAACACTTCAAGGATCTGTAGAATATGGCATTTAAATAACTTAGGGTTCTGTTGACATGAGACATGATTGCTCCCGACAGCACCAATCTATTCCCAAGAGAATGTTGAGCATCAAAGACACTCCACTCGGGAGTTTTTTCTTCTTGGCATAAATGGCCTTTGGGAAAGAAACTGCCTATACCTCAACCACTGACAAAGCACATAGTATCCAGACTGGATAAGCAGGACACAAGGAAAAGGACTGCCAAACCTTGCCAAGACAGAATAAGATGGTTCTGAAAAATTCCCTGCCTCTGAAAATGGTCTGTCAGTTACGCTAGGCCTTAGCCAAAATTGGTGCTGCAATGCCGCAAATGAGACCTTGGGTGGTTGCTCAGGTAGCCAATTGTCTCCATTATATACTACTTGACTCCAGTAATATTATCTTCCTTCTCAGGCTTCGATGGGGTTGAATATTAGATAGTCGTGGTTACCTTCCTCTTATGATTTAGCCAAGCCTATTTCCAATGCTAGACTTAGAGTCTTTGGAATAGAATGTTCGTTAAAACATTTATCATGTGTTCCTTGCTTAATACTGTTTATGTTGTTTGTAATTTTATACTTGATACCTGTTCCCCATTGTATATAGTTTTGCGTTGGGTTTGGATCACTCTTGTTTAGACAAAAGGGGGAGGTGATGGGGAAGCTTTGTTAACCAATTATCTTCAAGAGGTGCGACCATGTTAGGGTGTGGTTTTCAGGGACCCAGAGGAAAACACAGGCGCATGGCCCAGGCGCGCAAGCTCTCTCTGTGATTCTCTTGCAGCGCAGCTGAGCTTGGGCTTCTCGCTCCTGTTTTGTGAGTTTTCCCCTTATAATAAATAAAAACATAATTGTTTATCTTTTAGTTAGCCTTGTTATTTCCTGAATTGAGCTAACTTCTACACATTCCAATGCAGATATTTCAAGAAACCCCCAAGCCACAATCTTTAGAAACTAACACCAGATTTATACAATTCACCATTTTTGTTGTGTTGAGGTTACTGGTCAATACTGGATGATTTCCTCAATTGCTCTCCACATTAGATTTGTGCAAGTGCGTGCGTGCGTGTGTGTGTGTGTGTGTGTGTGTGTGTGTGTGCGGCCACAGAATCTGTGTGGTTAAGACAGTCTGTTTGCAGGACCACTGGATACAGCAGGCTAGCTGTCCTGTGCACTTGGGGAGAGTGTATTTGCCCACCATTTCCAGTACATGTGCTAGGACTAGACACTTCATGCTTCTAGGTCTAGCACACACAGACTCAGGTCATCAGGTCTGCATGGTAAGCACTTCCCCACTGAGTCATCTTACCAACCCTTTCCACAGTTTTAAAAGGTCTAAACATACTCATTTTATGTGTATGTACGTGCACCGTGAGGTAAGTGTGTGTCGGATCTGATTTCGATCAGAAGAGTAGCCAGTGCTCCTAACTGCTGAGACATCTCTTCTGTCTCCCACCCACTGCATTTTTTCAGACAGTTCCTCATCAAACCTGCAATCAGTTCACTGATTCAGCTGGAATGCCAAACCAGAAACTCCCAAGAGCCCCCATTTCCACCTCCTAACCCTGGATTAGAAGTCAGTACCTGGTTGTCTTGAAACTTGCTATGCAGACCAGGCTGGCCTCAAATTCACAGAGATCTGCCTGCTTCTGCATCCCAAGCGCCAAGATTAAATGTGTGCCCACCAGGCCTGATCCATACCTGTCCTTTTATGTCGAGTGATGAGGATCCAAACTCAGGTCCTCGTGTGTCTGGTTAACAAACACTCTGACTCCACTCTATTTCTAGACCTGAGGTGATTTTTTCAGACACACACCACATGGGTTTAAAGATTACTAGGAACATATCTGAGACACACACCACATGGGTTTAAGGGTACTAGGAACACAGACACACACCACATGGGTTTAAGGGTTACTAGGAACATGTCACAGACACACACCACATGGGTTTAAGGGTTACTAGGAACATGTCACAGACACACACCACATGGGTTTAAGGGTACTAGGAACACAGACACACACCACATGGGTTTAACGGTTACTAGGAACATGTCACAGACACACACCACATGGGTTTAAGGGTTACTAGGAACATGTCTTGCCAGCATGGGCTGCAGCAGACAGCCTACAGTATTTATATTTCTATCTTGCAATTGTCAATTATCATTTTCTTTTTTGGTTTTAGAAAAGACTACAGCTGTCCTGGAACTCGCTTTGTAAATCAGTCTGGCCTCAAACTCACAGAGACCACCTGCCTCTGCCTCCAGAGTGCTGGGATTAAAGGCGTGTGCCCCATCGCCTGGCATGGACTACCATTTTCTAATGACTAAAATACATGACAACTTTTCATATTCTGGGAATCAACATGAAAATCATTTAAACAAGTGCTAACATAAAGTTAGAATACCAACACTGGGAGGCTGAGGTGGACCAGCAGCAAATCAAGGCCCAATGCGGGTTCATAATACAGCTGGAAGCAGTCTGGGAGACATCAGAAACTGGCTCAAAAACCAAAACCAACAAAACTCACAAACACATAACTAAAGCAGAAACAACAAATAAGCTACTCAATCTATTTTCAATCTCATGGTTTCACTATCCTTTTTAAACACAGGAAAAACTTAATGTCCAATTCCAATCCCTGAGACTGAAATTTAGTCCTGGAGTTTATGGACAGGACTTGAGCTCCCATCATGGGACAGGAAGACTCTTCCCATCTCACTTGGTAGGTGGTCTGGGGTCTTGGAAGAGTAACAGTGATGTGGATGCTGTGCTCAGAGCAGGGGTAAGCCACAGTTTTCTCAGAGGGCACATTCTAGTCTCCTTGTACCCTTTTTGAGACCAAATCTCATTATGTTGCCCCAGCTAGCCTTAAAACTTGCGGGCTGAAGGGATCACAGGACCGTCCTTCCCCAGTCTCCCATGGGGCCGTCCACAGGTATGCGGCACTATTCCTCCTCCATAATTAAGTGGGGACTTAGAAGGTAAGACTGGGGCTGCTGACAGTGCAGCGGCTAAGAACACACACCACTCTTCCAGAGGACCCAAGCTCAGTTCCCAGCCACCATGCTGAACAGCTCACAATCTCCTGTAATCCTGCTTCTAGGGGGACCTGATACCCGATGTCTCTGGTGTCTGTGGGCGCTAGCACTCACATGCACATAACTCCACAGAGGTACACACACATTTATATACACACACATAATTAAATAATACAACCTTTTCTTTAGAATAAAAAAGGAATTCAAGATGTAGCACTGTAAAACTGTTTTTTTTATAGGTCAAATATCCTGAAACATACATATATTCTGATAGTCTTCTAATCCCAGTTGAATTCAAAATTTAAAGTAACACACACGAGCTAAGAGAATTCAATATTGTTCCAAGGCACTTACTGAATCTCTGTGACTAGATGAAAACAAGACCCTTCAGGACGAACAATTAGACAGTAATAATATAAAAATAACTTCTTGCTCACAATTTACAAAATGCATTATTGTTACAATCTTTGATCTCTGATAACCTGCAGCGCTGGCTGCATGAAACCAGCAGTTTTAAAATTCAGAAACTGTTTCTAAAACTTCAGGGCAAATAATTTACAAATAAGGTACACAAAGACTTAGACCATGCAGAAATTCTTACATCTTGTTAATAATATTTTATGACTTAAACTTTATCAAATTATATACCTACTTGCCCTGTACATATACAAAATAATGCATACATGATAAAACAGCAAAAGAGTAGTCCTTTAACTCAATTATCATAAAAGTATTACTATATTAACAGGTCTACAAGCAGCTTGTAACAGGGTTAAGAGACATTAAGGCAGTAATACTTGAAGTTACAAAATAAACAATAGGTAATACTTTCTCCTAAATGTAGTATAAGGCAGGTAGATGGTCCCGGCAGAAACATTAAGGTCGATCTACCCTGCTGTTAGTCCCACATTTAACGATGGAATACTATACATCTGGCTTTCAGTGGCACTTGAATTTTCCAGTATAATTTAAAGTGTCTTTTAACTCCCTGAATCATGTCCATTCTGAAGGTGGATCTCTTGGTCCTTTAGGTTTTCCACAGCGATTGCCGAAACCTATAGACAAAAAATACCATCATCACAGGTTAACATTCAAAACCACTTTAAAAACAGTAAGAACGCACTCATAGCTGCTTCTCCAAACCCAATCCTCAGGGTGGCCCCAGCGCTGCAACACAACACGGTGGCGGCCCCCCGCCACTCTGTGGATCTCATGGCCACCACAGCACCGTGTCCCAGACCCCCAGCTCCCAGAGGAACAGGTAGGCTGCCCACAGACACTGGCCGCTATCTCTTCTCCCCCAGACCCGATTCCCAGGGTTGTCAGTTCCCTCCCCCTGGGCCACGCCTCCTGGGGATCCCACAGACCATCCCCAGGCCTCCCTTCCCCCAGCCTTCCACACCAGCAGGCACCCCATCCAGCTGAGCAGGCATGTAAAACAGGCAGCACACAGCCAACACTCACCGAAAACCTCGAGGAAACAGAAACCTGGGAACCAAACACCCACCCAGCAAAGACAAACCCAGATATCAGCACTTGACCTATCTATAATCACCCCAAACCCAGACGCTGATGTGTCTAATGGCACAACCGCTAACCCTGGAGCTCAGCTGTCCTACGGCAGCAGCCCCTGGAGACCCCAGCACAGCGGAAGCACAAGACCTTGTCCTAAAAGAAGAAATGAATAAATCCCTTAGAGAATCCAGGACACAAACATACATTTGAAGGAAATGAAAAACCTCTCAAAGAAAGCCAGGAAAACACAAACAATTAGATAAAATGAATACACCCCTTAAGGTTGAGAACAAAACAGTTGAAGGACATGAATAAAACTGTTCCAAGACCCGAACATGGACGTAATAAAGAAAACACAGACGGAATTCTAGAAATGAGAAACTTAGGAATGTGAACAGGAACTACAGAGGAAAACTCCCACAGTTACAAGAGACAGAAAAATCACAGGCATTGAAGATACAAAAGAAGAGATGGACCCATCAGCCACAGAAAATGTTACATCTAAACAATTCCTAACACAAAACATCCCGGAAATCTGAGATTTAAGAATAATAGGATTAGAAGGAGAAGAAATCCATCTCAAAGGCCAAGAAAATATTTCCAACAAAATCATAGAAGAAAAATTTCCTAACCTAAAGGAGGACACGCTCATGAAGGTACAACAAGTATGTGACTGGACATATGGCTCAGCGATTAAGAGCACTGGCCGCTCTTCCAAAAGACCCAGGTTTGATGCCCAGCACCCACAAGGCAGCTCAAACCTGTCTGTAACTCCAGTTACAAGGGACCTGACTGACACCTCACACAGACACATAACACCAAATGGATTATACCAAATAGACGGGGCCAGAAAAGAAAGTCCTTTTGCCATATAATAATCAAAACACTGAGCCAGGCAGTGGTGGCGGTGCGCGCCTTTAATCCCAGCACTTAGGAGGCAGAAGCAAGGCGTCAGAACAGTCACACAGCACACAGGTCTGCTTACACTAGACTCTAGCTTCCTTTCTCCTCCGAGACCAAGTCATCCACAGAGCAGCCTGGCCTCTCCCTCTCCCCCCCTCTCTCTCTCTCTCTCTCGTCACAGGAAGATCTCCTTGAATGGATCTTTCTGTCTGCCCCTCCCAAGTGCTGGCTGGGTCTACATGGTGCTGGGGCTCAAACCCAGGGCTTCTCACAAGCTGGGCAAGCAACCTCTCAACTGAGTTAGACTTCCAGTTCCTTATATTGCCATTTTAAAAACTTTGATTTTTAATCTCTGCCTGAAACAGAGTAAGTTAATTATTTCATAATTTCAAGCAATTTTAACCATACATGCTTTTACTCTTGGCATCATTTCAGAATCTTAATATAATACACTACGAAGTCTGATAAGGGCTAGAAGTACGGCCGCCAAGTCTGACAGCCGGAGAGGAACACCCCGAACCCACGGTGGAAGAGAAGAGCCCACTTCCAAAAACTACCTTTTCATCTCCACAGGCACACATGCACTCTCTCAGTTACTAGTAAATAAAAACGTATTATCGTTATAAAACTGCCTTATGGAAATCCTGAAAAATAGTAGTAATATATTTTCTTACTCTTGCCAGGACTAAAGGCACACCTGGGTTGAAGTGCTCTCAATGACTGATCTACGCTTCTAATTTTTGTTATCATCTTTTGAGAAAGGGTCTTATTAAGTAGTCCTGGCTCGTCAGAAATTCACTATGAATTTCTTCTTGAACTCACAGAGATCCATCTGCCTCTATCTCCTATTGCAAGCACTGAAAGAACGCACTATGGCAGCCTATTAGAATTATGACGTGAATTACCAATATCTGTGGCCTCAGTTAGACTTTCTGTTGTTTCATCTTTCTTGTCGCTCAAAGGAGATGGAGAGTCCGTGCACGCCTCTGTGTGGATGCCCCCTGCATCTAAAGTAAAAACAAGTCCATGTTAATCACCACCCTCTAAGGTAGCACAGTCACAATACTCTGCTGATCATTTCTAGAGGCTCTGAGGTAAATACAAGGAGAGTGGGCACGCGGGACAAGCTGGGTTCCAGTTACGTGACTTTCTGGTGCCGTTCTGAGGGCCCACCGCATACAGCAGGCTACTCTGTGGCTTCAGGTCTCCTGTCTCAGCCTCCTGTGCGCTAGACTCACAGAGTGTACAACAGCCCAGCACTCTGTGATGACGGTTCTTGTACACTTACTTCATCTCGTCAATCCCGGGCATTGTAAGCTACACTTTTGTAAAGTAATTACAGTCAAACAAGTTTCTAATTAATGGATAATTTACCATGCTCCCATTAATTCTTTTGAAGTCTTCTTGTTTAAACTGTAGCTAATTTACTCATTTAAAGATCAATAAAAAGTTTTTTTAAACAGTAATTAACATTTTTCCTTCTACAATTTAAGCCCCCCTCCCTCCCTCCCTGAGGGTCTCACTATGCAGCCCCAGCTGGCCTGGAACTTGCTGTAGCCCAGGCTGGCCGCAGACTGCAGAGATTATCTGCCTGCCTCTGCCTCCAGAGTGCTCCGATGTCAGGTGTGCCCAGCCCAGTCTCTACAGCTCCTGTCGATCTCCCTTATCCTCTTTCTGGAATCTGTTTCCTGGCCTTAAGATGTTCGTAGCCTAGTGAAGAGTCAACAGACCTACTAAGGTTGGTCATTTTCTTCTTTGCCCACCCTCTCTGAATCTTTCCATTTTGTTAAAACAATCTGCTGTGTGCCCAGGTTGGTGTCTAACTGCTCCTCTTCCTAAGCACCAAAATTTCAGGCAGGTATGTATCAGCATGCCCTGCTTTGTTTTCCTTTAAACCGTTCACATCTCTCAGTTATGAGAATGCAAAGCCATACATAGCTTATGCGTGGAGGCCAGAGGACAATGTTCAGTAGTGAGTCTCTCCTACTGTGTGGGTCCTAGGGATTAACACAGGCTGCCAGGCTTGAAAACAAGGGCCTTCACCCTTCAGCTCATAGGACTTGACCTGGGGGTTATGCTGACGGCCCAGGAGGAGACACACACAGATCATCTCAGTAGTAAGGTAAACTCCTTGACAAGATCCAACACAGACACAATGGAAACGAGACATAAATGAACTACTGGTGTTGAGGTCCCCAGGGCATCTCCTAAGGGAAAGGAGATGCAGACTTAAGACCTGAGTTCTTAGTTATGTGAACATCACTGAGCAGCAGGACTCAGTTTTTCAAGCCAAAGCTTACAAAAGCCAGGGAGAAAGGAGAGGGTGCTAACTGGAGCATATGAAAGGAGCAGGCAACATCAAGAGCCCAACTGCTATAGGAATGGGGACATTGCCATCTGAGGCACGACGTGTCAGGAGCGTTTGCTATGTGTTGCTATCGTCGAAGAGAGGTAGCTAAAACTGACATCAATTTAATGATGTGATCTACTTCACTACGGCAGAAACCCTCCCACTGTTCCTCTTCCCCCCATTTGAGCACAGGCTGGCCTTGACTCTGAATCTCCCGCTTCTGCTGTTCACGGTGCCTCATCTGTGAGGGCTGGGGAACTTGGCCTTTATGCATGCTAGGCACCCACTCAAACAGTCTCGATCAAACTTGATAGTATAACTATTGATTTATTTTCAAATAAACACAAACATCCATCCTCAACAGAAGATCCCTAAAACAACTGGTTTTTATAAGCACATTTCCACTTGTAGGTCCATCTGGAGCATTTACTCAGACAGAAGCAAACTTCTAAGTAACTGTAACTGTTGTTAATTTTGGTGCTAGAAATAAACTAGACCCCGCTCAGTCAGAGCTATCCCCCAGCTTCTGGATATTTTAATAAACAACGAAAAAGCAACCATTTCCCATAAACCTGTGACTTCAACTTTCCAAGTCAGATCAGTAACATGTAAGCACAGCCAGCTTAGAATTTATCACAGAGGGCCGGGTAGTGGTGACACAGGCATTAAATCCCAGCACTCGGGAGGCAGAAGCAGGCAGACCTCTGTGAGTTCGAGGCCAGCCTGGTCTACAAGACAGGACAAGTGCCGGGACAGGCTTCAAAGCTACAGAGAAACCTTGTTTCAAAAAAAAAAAAAAAAAAAACAAAAATAAATAAATAAATAAATAATTTTATCGGAGAAGTTATCCTAGAGACCTCCTACATAGAAAATAACCAACCAGTATAAAACATGACACGTACTATTTTATTGAAATCAATCTAGAAAGTAAAAAGGAAAAAATAATCTAGTAACTCACCACATTTGTCATTTCCCGAGGTTATCAAGTCCTGCAAAGACATTTAATAGCTATGCAATTATGTGCATCGTATGTGCAATAAACAGAATATTTATTATAGGTATATACCCCAAGAAACTGAGGTGTATTAACAAAATCCCCTCGTTATTTTATTCATTTATTTCTGAAACAGAATCTCACATAGGCTGGGCTGGCTTTAAACTCACTATTATCGACAAGGATAGTCTTAAATCCTGACCTTCTTTCCCTCCTCTCCCTAAGTGCTAGGATTACAGGTACGCACTACCATCTTGGTCTATATCTTGATTTTTACACCAAGAAAAAGAAAGCAATAGTGTTTCATTACACTTGAAATTTTATGATGTTATTTCAAAAATTCCCCTTTGTGTTGGCGTGTGTGTGCATGTGAGCGTGCACGTGTGTGCGTGGCGCTAAGGGGAAGCCCTGGAGTCCTGCTGTACTGCTGCTCTCTGTCTGCCTTTCTCCTCTGCGGCAGTCTGTCACTGAACCGGGCACTGGGGTCACAGGCATTTGAGGGCACACCTGGATTTTTACAAGGGCTCTGGGGTGGGAACTCAGGTCCTCAAGCATGAACAGCCTGCTCTGACCCACTGAGCCGTCTCGGCAGGGTTTACTATACTGACCTACACTCTAAAGGAGAAACACGCCACTGTAATGTTCCAGCCATCTACTGTGTCCTACAACTGTGGTCTCCCTGAGCACAAACTACCACAACCAACAGCTTCCTGACTATAAAACAACCTGGCTGTGTCTGACAGGGGACCAGATCCCCCAAATACTAAGTACTGTTTGTACTTCCAAAATAATTCAAAACACGGACTAATTTAAAATTTTTTTCAAGAGCAGTTTGACAAAATAATAGTCTGAAGAGATGGCCTTACGAAAGTCAGGGAGCTCTTTTAAAAATGTATCTTTTTTTTAAAAAAAAAGGCTGTATCTTGCATTTTACATCAACTTGTAATCAGAAATCTTGGTGTACAGCAAGATGTGGTGGTACAAGTGTGTAATATGGATAACCGCCAACTGAGGAGGACAGGCAGTAGAGTGAGCCATTCAAGGGCAGCCTTGCACGTAGGATAAGTCTTCACTGGGACGCTATGAAAAGACTAAATCTAAGAATAAGAGGAATAAAGGAAGAAGAATAAACCCAGCTCAAAATACTTTCTTTTTAAACATCAAAAAAATATTTATTTATTCATAAAAAAAGACCCTGTTTTAAAAAGTAAAACAAAACCAACCAACCAAACAACCCCCTAAGCAATGCTAATCAAAAGCGATCAACTATGGACATCAACAAAGCCTGTCTCTCAAGCTGCAGGGGCAAGGTGACCCAGTGTTAGTCCACGTCCGCCCTTTTCTGCACAGGAAAGGATGGGGGCGGGGCAGAAAGGAGGTGGAGGGAGGGGCTGGGAGGAGAGAGAAGAAACTGCAGTCCAGATGTACAATAAATTAATTAAAAAATTAAAAATTAAAAATAGTAATAAATACGTAAGCAGAAAAAAGGGTCAGCCATAGCAAGGGCAGAAGCGGCCAATCAGCAGACAGCTCTAAGATGGGCGCTGAGCTAGAGCCACCCCAGCCCCCAAGGACTCACTTCGGATCCTCTCTGTTCCAACTCCTGACATGGGAGTTCACTCCATTCAGGTCTCACAGGTATAGCTGAGGAACAGGGAAACGCAGTATATTAAATTCTGTCTTTAAACTATCTTCACAGACATGCCCGCCCACGACTCGACGCTCACGTTAATTTACACACACTAAACAGTGAAGCAGTGTGCACTGCCAATGGTGAACGAAGAGACACCAACCACAAACACGGCATTTAGTTTTAGCAGTTCCCAGTGACTACTACAAATTCCATCATTTAGCCCTCTCAGGAAGGGAAAATAATACTACGTGAAGGGGTTGGGTTTTCAAGTGAGTAATAAAAAGCTGTCAGCATCAATTAAAACTCACACTTTGATCCTAATTACTCAGTATAATAACTGCTAGATTAACATCAGCCATGTAGAAGAGATACTCACTATGCTCACTTGCTAATACAAACGATTCAGGTGTTCGTTCAGGTAGGGGAGGAGGCGACTCTTCACTAACATCAACATCTAAATTAAAAATATAAAATCCAAGAATTAAACAAACAATAAAATGCCATTCAAGCAGCAAAGAAAATGAGTTCCAAACACCATTACCACTCCACCCGTGATAGAGCAGAGGAGGAGCGAACTGCACTGCTGCTCGGACCTTGCTGACCCCGAGGACACTGCTCTGACTGCACCACGATGGGGAGAGTCTGCAGTCAAGAGCCCACTGGCTCGCTGGGTTTGGTCCTTGGCTAGCGCCAGTGCTTCCTGAATGACTTAGTCGCTGAACTCACGCAGTCAGTCCAATTCTCCTCATAAGCTTTACTCGTCTCAAAGTATGTACCTGAGTCCCACGCCAGGCAACTCAACTACCATTTGAAGCACAAGTTATCGTTCTAGTAGATATAATACAGCCACTAATATTTTAGGAACCATTTATGCACTACTCAAGTGCTGTGAACAGTGTCATCTGACGCCACATCAGAGATATAAACTCAAGTCATCTTAAAGGTGTTTACGCCAGTGGAAACCAAATTAGCCCCTATAAGAGATAAATGATACTGCGTTGAGCAAGCCCCACAGGTCAGCCTTACGGCTCAGGATAAACCAGTGTGTTAGGTCACTGAAGTCCAGCTCTAGGGAAAGAACAAGGCAAGAGCACACTGGTGTGCATGTGTACGCAGACATGAGAACTATACCGAGGATATAGGCAGGATACCCTTGTTTTATCATATCTGATAAGCACAAACACTACAAACTGCAAATCAAGTAAATTCCCAGCAAGCACTGCTGCGGCTGGCCAGCCCGTCTCATGTTTAGCTGAGGACAAGCACACAAGGGACAGGACAGCCTCCAGTCCACAGTTCCGATACAGCACTGATGTATCTACCCAGAGCGCCCGCACTCTCTACCTTATCCAAGAGCGGCAGTGGCACCGTTTCTCCCTGCCATCTTATCACTGACGACCACAGGAAGGACACATGACACCAGCACCAAGTTCTGTGCACTGCTAAGTTCTTATCGGGTTCTTTCTTGTCAAGAAGTGTTTCCTAATGGTGGCCCTTGCTTTTCAACTGCATGCCTCTCTGTGGATCTCCAAATGGCCTTGCGTACACGACAAGCTGTCTGTACAGATTCCCCAGGAGCTCCGGGATGGAAGAGACCCACATCTTTCCCAACAGCCCCTCCTCCACCCCCAAGAGTCATACAACCGGAGACTTCGCTATTTTACTACGGTTGTTGCACATCACCGTGTGTGGGGCCCACACTAGTCAAATCTGAAAAAGAATGTCAGACTTAAGAAAAAAACTGAAGTCAAGATTGTGCATGTTTGGGATGTATAGGCCCTGGGCACAGGAAAGAAAGGGAAAAAAGAAAGGAAAGAATTCATAGTGAAAAATTTTGTCAGGCAGCAGCTTATACGAAATACTATTTTTGGTTATCAATACAAATTTATTGGGTTAATTCACTAACAAATTCAAATACAAAATTCTCTATTTTTTGTGTCAATTGTTTTACAAAGCAAGTAACAAATTAAGTAATAATCAACTATAGAATAAATAACACACGATACAATCTACAAGTAATTAGAACAACTAAAAATTACTTGCCCAGTAGTGGTGGCTCATGCCTGCCTTTAATCTCAACACTTGAGAGGCAGTCAGATCCCTGAGTTCGAGGCTAGCCTCATTTACAGAGATAGTTCCAGGAAAGGCAGGACTGCTACACAGAGAAGCCCCGTCTCAAAAAAACCAACAAAACAAATCTTATTTTATGCACACTGGTATTTTGCCTGTGTGTGTATCTGTGAGGGTGTCCGACCCCCTGGAACTGGAGTTACAGACAGTGGTGAGCTGCCATGTGGGTGCTGGGAACTGAACTCGAAGACCAACAAGTATTCTTGACGACTGAGCCGTTTCTCTAGCCCTGAAAAACAACTCTATTTGTGGCACTCATAATAATGTATCCCTGGATATCTCAGAGTACGTAGGATTTATTTAATGTATCCCTGGATATCTCAGAGTACGTAGGATTTATTTAATGTATCCCTGGATATCTCAGAGTACGTAGGATTGAGGCAGAAAAATAAAGTTCCAGGTTCTTATTTCAAAAACCAAACAAGAGGGAAGGCACCATGAAGATTTCAGGAGCCAATACTATACAGCAGGCATGGTGATGCACAAGAGCCAATACTATACAGCAGACATGGTGATGCAAACCAGAACCCAGGGCAAGGTGGGTGGAGGCGGGAGGACCCGGAGTTCCGGGCCAGCCTGGCCTTCATAAGGAGACCCCCTGTCTTGAAACAGCATGTCTTACGGACATAGCAGGCTGCTTAAAGCAGAGAGGGTAAGTACAGACCTGGTATGGGGCAAACACACACCCTTCTCGAGTCTGAAGGTATCAAATGGCCGCTAGTCAGCTGAATACTTTCCAGTCTGCTGTGGGTTAATGTCCCACTGAAAACAACTTTACTTGAAGCATTTGTGAAAAGAGTTCTTTAAAACTTTTGTAGCTGGGCAGTGGTTGGCACATGACTTTGATCCCAGCACTTGGGAGGTAGAGGCAGGCGGATCTCTGTGAGTTCAGAGCCAGCCTGGTCTACAGAGCTAGTTCCAGGACAGGCTCCAAAGCTACACAGAGAAATCCTGTCTTAAAAAAAAAAAAAAAAAAAAAAAAAGTATTTTGTAGTTAATTATAGAAAAAAAAGTCTATTAAGTATTTACAAGAAGCAAGGGTGAAATTAATAGCTCAGCAAGTGTTCTACAGTATTTTGCATCACTGACACTGCAAATTATTTTTTCTGGTTTATTTCTAATTATATAGTCAGATAAATCTGACTTAAAGCACTAGGCTACACATAACCAAAGCAATCTTCTAAAGCAATCTTCTAATAATGACAGGAATACTGTGAAAAACACAGCCTACCGACACAGTGAATATAAACTCCAGGACAGACAGGGGCCTTCAGGCCACATTACCTTCTTCAGCTCCCGCCACGTTCTGTCTAGCAATGGACATGGGCAACACTTTCCTGGTGCAGCTGCTCTCAGCACTGCTGGCAGCAGAGACGGTGGCGCTGGCCGTGGAAATGCTCGTCTTGTTCTTGGTCACAGCACCGTCAGAGTCCCTGTCCTCTGAGTCGGAGTCATCAGAGTGAAGGGGGTTGGTAAAGCTGAGGGGCGCTCTCAACAGGGGCGAGCTACTGTGATGGTCCACGCGCTCGTGGGTGTCAGCGTCTTCTGGAGAGGCTGCTGCTGCTGAGCTCATGGTCTTTACAGGCTGAGAATGGTTGTCTGGGGATTTGCCCTCGGATGAGTCAGATACGGGTGTGGCGTGTTCAGGTCCGTGAAATGACCACGCCACATGTCCTGTCTTATCGAGAGGCAAGCGGTCTGGCCGTGGCGGTGTGTGGGAGTTCTGGGACTCTTCTGAAGAATCGAGGACTCTGTCTGAATTTGTCACACTGCAGTCCACACAGGAATTCTGAGAAACACCATCAACTTTTAGATTACCTGAATTTAACTCCTGTGGCCTAGAGGTTTTGTCAACCACAGACAACGAAGCAGATTTAATTTTAATCGCATGTCCTCTATTCAACAGTGTGTTCCCATCAAAACTTTTGGGACCCTCTTGGAGAGGAACTTTCTTAATCTCAAAACTTAAATTTCGCTCTAATTTTTTATCTACATGTTCAACAGGTGATTCGTTTTTCCCTGTAAGGTCTGGAGATTTATTATAATTTCTGTTGAGGTCTGCTGGATGTTGTTCTGATGAAAGCATGTGTAACACTGGCTTTGGGTGGTATCTGTCACTGTCCTGCCACACAGTGGTCACGGTTGGAAAGGCCGAAGGGGGAGAAGGCGTCAAGATGGGCGGCACCGGGTGAGGCTCTGGTGGCTGCAGGATTTCTTCCTTGGCATCCCCTTCCACAAGGCAACTGGAAAAGAACAAACCGGACTTCAGGAATGTTTAACATTTTAAAAGTTGACTAGTATTTCTGCAGCAAGAACTAGTACATTAAAATCCATTACAATATGGTTATAAAGTTCTAATTGTAAGACTTTGAGTTTTGATGGCTTTCTTAGCAGTCGGTTCTCTAACTGTCCTGTCAGGGAAGCATCGTCACAGTCACCCTCCTCGGACAGAGGGGTCCGTTCCCAGGTCACCACTGCTCCCCAGTTCGAATTACTCTTCCTTACACTCCCAACTGTGTAATATAAACTTTTCTTTTACTCTTCCTTACACTCCCAACTGTGTAATATAAACTTTTCTTTTACTCTTCCTTACACTCCCAACTGTGTAATATGAGATTTTTCTTTTAAAACTGGTTTTGGTTCTAAAATTATGTTGCCTTTTCAGTCAGAGTCTCAGTGCACAGCCTAGTACAGTCTCCGGGCTCTGTCCTGCACACGCTGGAATGACCACCTCACTCACCAGAACATAACCTTCTAGAGGACATGTATACTTGTATCTTCAAAGGTACTGATTTCTCACAGAATGAGAAAATGCTAAGTTAAAAACAACTGTTCTCTAAGGCCTTCTGATTCTGATTAAGTCCAGCTTAGCTGTAGCCAGTGTCTAGCATATAAGAGAATCATTACCAGCAAACAAACACCCATCCCCTTTGCTAATGAATTAATGGAAGGAAATAAAACAGTGGAAACCAGG
This sequence comes from Microtus agrestis, assembly GCA_902806775.1. Lineage (NCBI taxonomy): Eukaryota > Metazoa > Chordata > Mammalia > Rodentia > Cricetidae > Microtus > Microtus agrestis. Next base: position 989,549 of record CADCXT010001893.1, on the reverse strand, counting down.
CACAGGTCAACTTCCAACACGCACACGACAGCCTGTAACTGTCTAACTCCAGCCCAAGGGGATCTGATGCTTTATGTGGCCTCTATGGGTACCAGGCACACACGGGGTAGACAGGTGTAAATGAAGTTTAAACACCCATACACATTTAAAAAGTAATTAAATAACTGTGTTTGAGTGTGCATGTGCATGTGTGCTCAGGGAGGCCAGGAGAGGACATTGGTTCCCTGGAGCTAGAGTTACAAGTGGTGTGAGCAACGTGACACGGGTGCTAAAAACTGAACCTGAGTCCTTACCTGCGGAGCCACAGCCAGCTGGGTCCTTACCTGCGGAGCCACAGCCAGCCCCAGTTACTTATTTTTTAATTGAAAAGGATGCTTTACCTGTGCTATACTTTTTCTGATCTAGAGCAGTAACTTTAAAAATTACATCTGAGCCTCAAAGAAATTTTTAACAGTGAGAGGAAACAATTCGATTGGAGAAAACAGAGCACAAAGTTGGAAATTACTGTGGGAACGAGCATAGACCCTAAGCGGCCAATCTGGAATTAATAGCAATGTCACGTGATGAACCTATCTCATTAGTCCAGTTAGACTGCGCTCTAAACTTTTAGTGATGAAATGAATTAGTCTCACTTGTGATTTTCTTTATCTACTGTTACAGGTCTGACATTTTCTTGACTCCTCTGGCTCCTACAATCCTTTCTTTTCTGCAGAATTCCCCCAAACTCTGCCTCACATTCGGCTGTGGGTCTACTTCTGTTTCCATCAGGTGCTGGATGAAGCCTCTCTGATGACAACCGGTCTAGGCACCAATCCGGTCACAGGAGATGGCCAGTTGAGGCTACGTATCTGCTATTACCAGGAGTCTTATCTGGGGTCGTCTTTGCAGATTCCTGTGAGGTTTCCCTGAAATACCCCCACATTTTCAGTAGTCTCTTTCAGTGCTCTCCCCCTGCTCCCACTGCTAGCAGTCTTGTTGAGGACGGCCGTGAGCACCTGCATTCCACTGTGTGAGATGTGCACACACCACAGGGACAGTCACACGTCAGTTTCAGCAGCTGTTCTCTCCGTCCTCCTGACACCCTGACCCTTCTGCCTTTACCTTCCAAATGCCGCCTTGCGTGCGTGCCTAGTCTGAAACACATTATCATTTTTAAATGGGCTGGTCCTCTCATCATTTTCCTCCAGTTTTTCTTTGATAATCGAAAGTTATATTCCGGTGTTTTGAAAACTGTGGCAATTTTTTTTTAAGCACCTTAAATATTGTTTAAAAGCTCAGTAAAACCAGGTGGTGGTGGTATACGTCTTTAACCCCAATACTCAAGAGGGAGAATCAGGTGGATCTGAGTTTGAAGCCAGCCTGGTCTACAGAACAAGTTCTAGGACAGCCAAAGTTACACACAGAAACCCTGCCTTGAAAAACAAAAAACAAAAGAACCCCCCCCTCCAAAGCTACATGACACAATTTTTCCAACCAATAAACTTTAATTTTTTTCATTAGCCAAAACAATAAACATCTACTTAAAATTCTGGCTTCTATGACTGCTAGTGTATAAATAAGCCTTTTTAAGACAACTTCTTTGGATTTAATGTAGTTGTCTTTTAAAAAATTAAAAACTTGAGGCTGGTGAGATGGCCTGGCTTTTCCAGAGGACCAGGGTTTGGTTCCCAGCACCCACATGGTAGCTTGCAGCCACCCCTTACTCCAGTTTCAGGGGTTCTGATGCACCCTTGTGACATACATACACATACATACATGCAGGTAAATACTTACACATAAAATCAAAACAACAAATCTAATCTTAAAAAAAATCATAAGCTCATTTATTGTTTTTTTAAGCTCAGGCTATAATTTGCAGCGATTCTGAAATCTACCCATTTTCTTTAATGCTGGTCTTACATTGCATGCTTGCTGTGCTATTTGTGGGCTTCCCAAATAAGACAGTCCTAAACACATCTACGTGAACCAACAACAACTCTTTGTCTGAACCCCACAAATGTGCTGAGTTTTACACACAGGTGTGAGAGTCCAGTTCACTTCCCTGGCAGCATTCTGTTGGAAGCAGACATTCATGCTATTTTTTGCCATATGAAATATTCTCTCAGGAGCTGGGTGTGGGCTCAGTGGTAGAGTGCTCGCCTCCCACACAAGGAAGCCCTGCGCTCCTCTCTTAGCACTGACAAGACAGACAAAATGCTTTCTCCTCTGTGCCCTCCACAGTGTTGCCCTCATGTTACACCAGACTTAGAGATCTTACGCTCAGACCTGTTGTTCTCGGCCACTAAGCCTTGGCCAAGCAGGTATTTGGGGCACCTTCTTGAAATATGAACCTCTGCCTAGTTTTCCTATCCTAATGAAATAACCAGTTATAAAACTAAGAAATGTTCAGAATCTGTAATTTTAGCTATGTCAGTAAGGTAAAAGAATCCCTCAGAGAAAATGTCCTAAAACACACAGTACCTCCTAGTCCGTGGTGGCTTTGGAGGAGGAGAGTCTTGTTTCTCACTATCAACAGAGCTGACCATATTTCCAGGGGTAATTTCATTCTGCCAAGGGTAAAAAAGGTTTCATTAAAATTACAGAAAAAATAACTTTCCTTGATTGGCAAACGAGAGAACCGAACCCACAGAGCTGTCCTGTGACCTCCTCAGACAAGCTGTGGTTTATATCCACACCCCAGATCATGATGTGCATACACAAACACACACATACCCCTTAATAACACATTTTCAAACGCTGAAGATCCAGTGGGATCATTTAAGCTGTAATGACAATGAATCACAACATGACAAAAAGGGTCTTCCTGGTGATGAATGTCTACAACCCTAGCACTCACGGATGCTGAGGCGAGAGAACGTCAGACAGACCGGGCTACATAGCAAGATTGTTCCCCACACAAAAAAGTATGCAGTATATGCAAATAAGTACAAAATGTTAGACCCAACTTATAATTATTTAGTTGTGGGGAAAGCGAAGGGCGAACAATGAAGTTAAATTTTAAAATGTAGCTTCTACTTGAAGCAATAATGAATATTGACTTTAGCATAAAATCTTTTCTATATTTTACTGAGTCACTACGTCTCTATCATACCAGTAGAAGTTAAGTACATTAGTAAAACCTAGGTCAGATAATAATAGCCTTTGCCATGACCATCTCACACAGCTGTAAGGCCAGCTCCTGGTAAAAAGTCATTTTGCCAAGGCCAGTGGGCTAAGAATACTTACACCATCAGCCATCTTCTGTGCTGCATGAATCTCATACAGTTGCAGCTGCTTCTCAAACAGCTGGGCAATCGCTCTGTGAACAAGCTCATACTGCTCCTGGTGCAAAGAGAAATTACTGGTAAACAAGAGAAGAAAAACGCCAGAGGAAACACTTTTGAAATATAATTTGTAAAGAGAGAAAATCAACTCTACCTTTGTTTGTACTGCAGAGTGCCTCTGTGTTCTCATTTCTTGTATTAAATTAAATACATTAAATTCCTCTGGAATTTTCTAAAACCAAGAATTTAACACATATAACTATGGACAACATCAAAACAATAAAACTATCACGTTTTCCCACAGACTTTAGACACATGCTAGACACTGCAAGCCTTCACTGTGAGCTGCCTATCAGACATGGGTGGCGTTATGGACAAAGCCCACCCAAGCCTCAGCAGTCACCCTGCAGAGCGTGACCACAGCGCGAGGAACAGAGCCCACGACAAACTGGAAAGATGGAGTAGGGGCTGAGAAGACGCTCAAGTCAGTGCTCTACTAAGTGTGAGGACTGAGCCAGTCCCTAGAACCCACATAAATGCCTGACCACCACATGCAAGCACGCGCCACACACACACACACACACACACACACACACACACACACGCATGTGAGCACACAAACGTGAGTAAAAGGTTATTCTGGGAAATGAAGTAGATATATACAACCACGAGAAACTGATTACTTGGAGAACTAAGAAACTGTGAGGATAAAACCTAAGATAAGGCTATCTGAAATCAGGCTGTAAATAATGTGACTTCATTCTCTAGGCCTCTCTGCCCTCAGCCTCTCAGGAAGTTTCAGACTGAGATGACAATCCTGGGACACTCTGCCAACTACTGTTAAATCTGAACAGGGAAGGGGCATGAGAATCCGAGCTGAGGAGAGAAGGGTTTCAGGCTGCAGCTCCAGAGTCCTTACAGACACTCGTGTTAAGACAAAACCATCAAGGGGACTGCAACTGAAAACTACAACTTGAGCAATGCTTCAAACAGACATTTAAATCTTTTCCCCAAGTCTTGTTGGCTGGTATTTATAAGTATCTCTTCTTTTTCCAATTTTAATTTTTGACTTACAAACTGCTGACTGACATAGGCAATCTCAAGCTACGGAAGATTAAGTTTGTCTGTCACACAGAAGATGGAGACAGCAAGGACAGCAGAAGAAACACATATACACAAACTGACCTTTGTGTCTTCCACAAGACATCAAACACAACTTACAGAAATAACAGAGAGAGAAACAACGAGGCCGACAGTAACCAGACAGTGAACTACAGACCCAGAATTTAATCGAGGCACTTGGGCCACAGTCAACACTATAGACCCAGAATTTAATCGAGGCACTTGGGCCACAGTCAACACTACAGACCCAGAATTTAATCTAGGCACTTGGGTGGGCCACAGTCAACACTACAGACGAAGATGTACAATAAATACAGGACGCTGATCCCAGCAGGATACAGGAGAGGGGAGAGGAGCCTTGGTGGAGCTGCGTCCTGGAGTGTGTGCCTTCACTTAGTGCCTAACATTACATCACTTATCTTTAGTTACAAGGTAAAACTAACTCTGGAAACACAGGATAGCTAAGAAAACATACTGTAATTTAACAGTTAATATTAATGTGGTGCTCGCAATACACGGAATCTAATGCTATATAAAATCATTCTTACCCCAGCTTTTAGTAAGTTCCATGTGTAATCTATGGCACAAATAGCACCTGTTCTTCCACAGCCTGCACTAAAGATACAAAATTTGAGGGAAAAAAATTTAATTTTTAAAATAAAAGGCATATCAACATTCAGAAACAAAATTCATTTAAGAAATATGATGAAATTCTAATTAGTGAACAAAATACAGTTAAAATACAGAAACAGTATTATGCTTAACACTAAAATTTGAATATTTAAATTTTTAATTCAAGAAATGTCTAACAGTAAATGACTCACAGGAAAGCTCTAAGCCTTTCCCTCTGTCAGTCAAGTTTAGCCAGTACCATCGTGTGGAGATAAAGTACAGCAGAACACTCCAGATGGCTTATGCGCTGGCCTGCAGGAGCCATTAGCTGTAACAGTACAGGAAGGAGAGCCTACAAGGCCCAGGAGTCAATTTTAGAAGCAGCAGGATTCCATAAACAAAGACAACCGACTACCACCACGACCTCCTGAGGGAGGAGTAGGGGCCCTGTTAATTAAGTGGGGAGCATCTGTGAAGATCCTGAGCTGCAGCCTGCCGTGCTGACGGAGCACCTGAGAGGCTGAGACCGGACTATTCGCGCCCCCAGACGGTTTGGGATAGGTCCTAAGACTCTGTCTACAAGCACAAGCCACAAATGGACACATTTTCTCTTCTTTTGTAGCTGTGTATAAGTTACTGAAGTTAACACATTGTTTTTGTTGTTTAAAGGAATTAAATAATTTTTGGAATCAGAAAAATTCTCAACTGAAACAGACTTAAGAATTATGGTTACTGGGCTGGAGAGATGGCTCAGTGGTTAAGAGCATTGCCTGCTCTTCCAAAGGTCCTGAGTTCAATTCCCAGCAACCACATGGTGGCTCACAACCAAATGTAATGAGGTCTGGCGCCCTCTTCTGGCCTTCAGGCATAAAGACAGAATATTGTATACATAATAAATAAATATTTAAAAAAAAAAAAGAATTATGGTTACTGACTGGATAACATAACAAAACAGGAAATAATTTTAAATAACTTGTAAAAAAGTCAAGGCAACTTCTTTATCTTTCAATTCCAGAACAAAACCCTTTTCTTTTTCACCAGCTGACTGGTCAAGATATCACTGAAATGTGTTAGATGATCCCCAAATGCCCACCAGAGTCACTCTGGAGTAAGAGGCAGAACCAGCTCTCTTCACAAGTCAGGGAGGAAAACTTCAGATAAATAAGTCTTTAAAGCAGTAATTAACCAATACATCTCGTGTCTGAAACTTTCATTTACTTAACAAGACTATTTCATGTGCACGAGTGTTTTGTCTACATCTATGTCTGTATATCACACGCATACACACTTGGTGCCCTGAAGCCAGAAGAGCGAGTCAGATGCCCAGGAACTGAGTTGGGAATCAAACCTGGGTCCTCTAGAAAATCAGGCAGTGCTCTTAACTGATAACATACTTTTCTTTTCCTTCATTTCTTTTTTTTTTTCAGTCTCCAGAATGCTGGGATTATAGGTATGCACCACCATCCTGGGTTTCCTTTACTTATTTCTTATAGTAAATACAAGTACAGATACAAATAACTTAGTAGGATAAATTTAGGGTGATTCTGAGAAACACTGATTCTATGGCCTTTTGAAGGACTAAGATAGATAGAAAATAGAAAAATTGCCTGAGGAGTAAAGCAGCTTTTATAATATTTGGAAATAACAGGTTTTGAAATAGCCTACATGTTACTAATCATACAATCATGACTATACTGCAAAGCTACTGCAAACGTTTTATTTTTTCATGGCCGACACAACATTTTTATTCTTTTTAAAACTATAAAGAAAAATAAAAACAAAACAAAAAACTGTATTCTCCCCAACATTTGTAGACACTATACATGTAGACCTTACAAAATGAAGCCAAGGGGTGGTGGGTTGGATGAGAAATATCCTGCACAGACTCATATGGACCCTTTAGGAAACAGAGCCTTCAGAGGAGGTGGGCTCTGCGGGTCTGCCGCTGCCACGTCTCTCCTAACGTGTGCTGTATCCCTCTGTATTTTAAGTGACGATACAAGCGGCTCTGCCTCCTGTCTTCCTCAGCTGCACCCAGGTTGGCTGGTCTGTTTGGGGGTCTGCGTTGTTGCTCTTCTTCTTCCTCCCCTCCCATCCCCTCTACAGCCAAGGCTGATCTTTATCGCAGTCTCTCAAGCGGTGGGAGTACAGGCATGAGTCACTCTGTCAAGTTTTTGGATATTTTTTCAACTAAACCAAATCGGACATGGTGGCTCATCCTTGCTGGCCATCCCAGCACCGGTGAGGAAGAGGTAAGAGTTCAAGGTTCACTTGGGCTACTGAGATCATCCACACTTTTAAAAACCTTTCTAAAAAGGGTTGCAGACAAGAGTTCTACCATAAATGTAACCTGGAGTGCACTGGAGATGAAGGTTGTCAGCGGAGACAGGGAACAAAGGAAGGAGGTACAATATTTGAAGATATAAAAATTATAGACGTGCTTAGGCATGCAGTCTTAATTTCCAAGAAATGAAAGATTAAGGTTATCTTCTGTCCAACTGGAATGTTTCTTCACTTTTTATTTTAAAAATTTCAAGGTTTATGAGTAGAAAAATAATCAGACAATAAAAACAGCTCAATGTGTTCAATTAAAAACAGGTGGCTATCTTATTTAATTAACATAATTAAACTCTAACACACACTTGGAACACAAAATTAATTACCCCTTCAAAGACAAACACTGTCACACCCATTGCCCCAGAAGTCAAAGGCTGGGCTCACATGTCAACATGACTAATTTTGCAAGAAGTAATTGGAATTTAAACATCACCTGAAAAGAGAAAACACTTCTACACAGGAGCTGCATATAGATATACCTAAACTTAAGTCATTATTTAGTTTTATGTATACAGCACAATTTAATAAAGTTGTCAGTATCATGTGCCAACAATTTACTCATAACTTACTACAAGACGCTGTGCCAGGTACCCCGCACACACCTGCGATACAAGCAGAGTTGTGGAGGTGAGGGAGGCAGCTGTGGCTATTGAGTAAGTTAAATAAAGCCTGGGCTACATAAGCCTTCAATCCTCAAAAAACCTTGGAGGACTGGCATATTTACCAATGAACAAGTGAATGCCACCCACCACAACTTCTTTTTTTTTTTTTTCTTTTTGGTTTTTGAGACAGGGTTTCTCTGTGGTTTTGGAGCCTGTCCTGGAACTAGCTCTTGTAGACCAGGCTGGTTTCGAACTCACAGAGATCTGCCTGCCTCTGCCTCCCAAGTGCTGGGATTAAAGGCGTGCGCCACCACCACCAGGCCCACCACAACTTCTTAAAAGGATAAAAAAAGAATGCCAATTTCAAGCCCTGCGTAAGATTTCAACAGTTTTAAGCTATAATTTCATGGTATGACAGACAGTGGTGCAGACACGGAGGCTCGTTCCTCAGGAAGGAAAACTTCCCTGAATGCTTTTCACCTGGAAAATACCTTATTACTCCATTCTAAGAGCTCTGAAATTGGGGTACAAATGACATCTCTGCTGTGTAACTGGCAATGGATTCTTTTAAATTCTCATGCTTGATAAGTATACAATAATTTAACCTTTTCTTCTGGATTTTTTGAGGTAGACTTACTATCTATAGATAGATTGGTTACTAGGTAACCCTGACTGGCCTCGAGCTCTGAGATTCTGTCTCTGCCTCCTTGGTTTTGGGATTACAGGCGTGTGCACCGCACCCAGCACTCTCAGACCATTTCTACGCATATCTACACATATCTTTTTAAAGCCTGAGGCTTTATCACTCATGAAAATTTGCACGACACGACACTGACTATACCAGGGAATGTTTTACTGTAACATTTACAGTCTATCAACTAGATTAGATTCCATCAATTCTCAGGCCTCAAACATACTGTAACAGGGCCAGGAAAGCTCAAGACGAAACACATCAAATTAATGTAGAAACAAAACTCTATTCCACAACAGATTTAAGCACCGCACTTCTACACTTAGAAGACTCTTTCGTACCTGCAGTGAATACAAATAGGCACATCCTCGTGCTCCTGGTATGTCCGCATTAAGCTGATCATGTCCAGAATAGAATCGAAGGACGAGGGAACATCGTGGTCCGGCCAGTTCACATAATGGAACTGATAGAGCCGGCGGGATTCCTTCACAGAAACAGAAATTCAGTAAATATACGCACAAATTTAACTATCATTTCTAAGTTACCTTTAAAAAATCAATACACCCAATATTGATGTTTCATATGTAATAACTTACTTAGCTTCCACAAGGAAGGTGGTGCTCATTCCATTTTATTTTAAAGGTAAGAAAATTTAGACATATTAACTTTCCTGGTGTTTTATAGGATATAACAAACGCAGGATCTAACCCAAGTGATATTAACATGTACAACATGATCTTTATCCACTATATTTCATAACATACTCTTTAATCCACAGTATAAAATTGTTAATACATCATTCTTTGAATCATTGAGGAGGAGGGAGTACGGATGGAGCAGGAGAGATGGGGAGGAGGGAGTACGGATGGAGCAGGAGAGATGGGGAGGAGGGAGTACGGATGGAGCAGGAGAGATGGGGAGGAGGGAGTACGGATGGAGCAGGAGAGATGGGGAGGAGGGAGTACGGATGGAGCAGGAGAGATGGGGAGGAGGGAGTATGGATGGGAGCAGGCACTCTTTATCTATAATGGAAACTGCTTACATTTTGAAACTCAAGTAAAAGTGTTCGAATGAAGTAGTCTGTTCTTGCTTGCTCATTTTCCTGAAAGGAAAAAAAATTGTGAGTCAGTAAAAATATACACATCAAAACAAAATAATTAAAAGTAAACAATCTAAAATTAACATTTAGAATTTTGCACATGTCTAATATTTTAAAAACCTCAAAGTCATCCCATTATTTTTAATGGTGCTAGGATCTGAGCCCAAAGGTTTCTGTGTACTAGGATAAACACACTGATCTATACAGCCTCTTCTTCCTAATGTTTTATCTAATTCTTACTTACAGCCTTTAAAAAGTGTTTACTGATTATTCAATCATGACTTTACCATCTAAGAGAATATAGCTAAGTAGCAAGCATCCCCAGAACAATGTTTTCAACAAAACAATCCCCAAAGAACATCCCGCCTTAATGTCTCCATATCAACCACGTTCTCTCAACTCTCAAACAGCAGAGGGAAGAAGACCCTGCTGTTATTCTGACTGTGGTTGTATGAAACACGAACCACTATAAGTCTGACACCATCTCGTAGAGTATTAGAAGGAAGTGTGACGTTTGTCGGCTGCTCAGTTCTTCTTTCTGCTTTTTTAGTTTTAACCACAGACAGCTTAGGCCAGTCATTAACAATAATAATATCCACTACTCATTAAGAAAATAGACATCCAGTATTATTCTAGAATGGGAACTTTTTACTTATTGTTTCAATTTATGATTATATGTTTTCTCTTTTTTCTCCCTTCCCCGCTGTCCTGGAACTTGCTCTGCCGACAGGCTGGCCTCCCTCAGCACCAGCCTGCTGTCACGTGAGTCTCACCCACCCCTCACCAGGCATGTGCCACCATGCTGGAGCGGACACTGGGCCGAGCTGTTTGCTAGCCGTCTTCCTGTCCACACTCCCTTTATTTACCCCACACCAACAGTCCCCAGGACACACGCATTTCTCTGTCTCAGACACTGTGACTGCAAGCAGGCATGTTACTCTCCATGGTTATTCAGTTTGTAAATTTAGTTTTGTTTTCTTTTTTCGATAGGGTTTCTCTATGTTACAGCTCTGACAGTCCTGGAACTCACTTTGTAGAGCAGGCTGGCCTTGAACTCAGAGATCCGCCTGCCTCTGCCTCTCAAGTGAGTGCCACCACTGCCCGGTGCATAAATTCAGTTTTTTTATTTGCAGTTAAAATCAGTGGAAACAAATCCTGAGTTGTCTTAACAACAACAACAAAACATAGATATTCCTTCTTATTAAAGTCTTCAGAATGGACTAATTTTGATACTAATGAACCAGATAAGCTTTTATTCACCAAACCAAACCTCATATTAAGAGGATTTTTAAAAATTTATATTTTAGGTCAGATAAAAAAAACCATCCACAAAAGTCAACTCATTTTTTCCCTGCTTATGGAACTGTTCTGTTGCTGAACACTGACACTAATTTACTTGCCTTGTGACATTCACTACAGTTAGCTTGTTAAACATAAGCACAATGCCCAGAACTACGTTCCCTGCATTATCCTGGGACCTATGGTGGAATCATTCCTACCCTAAGAAGGTGTGTCTTTACTGAAGTATATTGTGGTGTGCATTAATTAGCATTCATCCTAAATAAAACAAAATGCAGCAGAATTAAAACATCTTTTGCCCAGTGTGGTAATGAACACTTTTAATTTAAACATTCGGGAGGTAGGGGCAGGCTGGTCTCTATAATGATATGCACAGTGAGACTGTCTCAAAAAGACAAACCACAGAAACCTTCAACATTGTCCCACAAACCATTAATTTTAACTATAACTTTAGAGTGTTTATTGCAGACTGAATTTGAGTTCAATTATGAATCGATTTTGGACTTCGAACCTCCGTAATTTCGTGAACCCTATTTTATAATAAAAGCTCTCTCCACTTCCCACCCACACTGTAGTGCCCCAAGGGTTCTGTTTCTCTACAGCACCCTAAAGTAGGTACTTCAACATTTAGTTGGGCAAATACAACATTTTAGGTGACTAAGAAATAAGATATTAAATGTCACATAAATAAAATAGCTGTATTCTTTTTTTTATATTTATTTATTTATTATATATACAATATTCTGTCTGTGTGTATGTCTACAGGCCAGAAGAGGACACCAGACCTCATTACAGATGGTTGTGAGCCACCATGTGGTTGCTGGGAATTGAACTCAGGACCTTTGGAAGAGCAGGCAATGCTCTTAACCTCTGAGCCATCTCTCCAGCCCGTTTTTTTTGTATTTATTTATTTATTATATATACAATATTCTGTCAAAATAGCTGTATTCTAGCTCGCCCACATTTTACTGCATTTCTGCCCACTTCCCCTTTTCTTGTTTTCCTTCTTCACTGTTTTTAACTTCATCTTCTCAAGTTTCAACTGTGGTAGATCTGAGCCTGAGCTGAACTCCAGAGAACACGAAATAGCTTGGTACACATTTCAGCCCCCGCCCCCGCCCGCCCCAAGGACAGGATCTCCTACTAATCTCAAGAGTGAGTGGTTAGTGAGTGGTTCTCCACCTTCCCAATGCTGGGCCCCCACACAGCTCCTCACAATGTGGTAGCCCCAACCATGAAATTATTTTCATTGCTACTTCGTAACCGTAACTCTGCTACTGCTATGAACTGTAACACAAATACTTTTTGAAACACAAGTTTGGCAGGGGAGTCACAGCCCATAGGTGGAGAACCCCTTGTCTAGAACTTGCTACTGGACCAGTCCTCCTGAGTGGTGCTGGAATTACAGGTGTGTGCCACCAGGCCCAGCCTACACTTTATATTTCATGTCCAATTACCTGTTATAAGGAATACTCTTCACCTTTAGGACAGCAATTCTCAAGTTTAACTTCATACATAATTTAAAATATGGGGGAGGATAATAGGAAACCTTAATATGACATACTACGTCCAGTTAACAATGTTCTTTTCCATTTATTTGATTAGAAAAGTGAGTATACCAATTTTCAGAGATGAGTTGAGCATAGTTAAATAATAATTGTCACGAGATATAAAAGGACTAACAGAATCAACATGAAAATAAGGAAAACCTTATTTTATTTACAGTTGTAAAAGTCATTTCTAAAGCTCCTAAATTTAAAAGCAAAATAAAACATTAGTACTGATTACTACAGTAATCTCCTAGACTTGCAGCAGCCTGAATTCATAACATATACAAATTTCTCAAAGAACGAATTTTTAAAACAAAAATAAGTACTCACACAGGAAATTCTGAATGGTGCAAACGTTACAGGATCTTCACCATACAAAGGCCAGTATCGCTCACACTTTTTCTGTTGTCCAAAAAGAGATCAGCAGGAGAGAGTTCAGTAACTGTACATAGTTCATGAGCTTTTACAGAAAGAGCACTGTGTGCTCTAAGACGCATTTGGGCACTGCTAATCATACTATTCTACTGGCTGTTGTTAATTCAGAGTGATCGTCACCACATATACAATGAGATCCTCAACTTTAATAGTACTTAGAAAAACCGTATCTCAAAAACAATAACAAAACAAAAAAAAACTAGATGAATAAAATTTAAATTTCCAACTATAATCAAATAATAGTAAAGAATATTAGCATTTACATAGCAAATTTGGTTAGTCTTCAATATTTAGATTCTGCTATTTTTGTTTATCTTCTGTCCAACATTACTTAACACTGGTAAACAAAGTTATTCTCAAGGAATAAAAGAAATTAGATAAAATATGGCTTCTCTATAATTTATGACATGTACTTACTTCGCTTATCCGGCACATCTCAAAAATTTTAATAGCCATTTTTTAGAACTTAAAAATTACCTTTACTAATGAGTCACCCAACATAAACAACTTCAAATAAAGACACTACACAACTGACTTTAAATCTGATTTGGGTGTCACACCTGAAGGTAAGCACTATTAACACGTATTAACATCTCAGGACCGACGCTGCACAACACCCCACGAAATGAAGCACTCCTCACACACATCAGCTAAGGTCAAAGTCATGGGAAGTTCAGGGACCAGAGTGTTTGCTAGCATGGTGAGGTTCCGGGTCCAATCTCAGAATATCAGAAAAGAAACCAAGCAGAGATTTCCTTCTCTGAACTCTGAAAACAGTACAAACAAAAGCTGGGTGAGGTGGGCACACCTCTAGTCTCAGCACTCGGGAGGCAGAGGCAGGAGATCACGGAGTGTGAGGCCAGCCTGCTCTACAAAGCAAGTTCTAGGGCTTTATAAAGTATATAGCCAGGGTTATAGAGAGAAACCCTGTCTTGAAAAACCAAAAAACCGAACACCTCAAAAAATCCAGAAACAAAAATAAACAACCAACCAACCAACAAAACAGAGAGAGGAACAAAGGGAGAAAGAACAGAGCAACAACAGGTGGTGGTGGTGGGGCTGGGAGGCAGTCCAGTGAGCACAGTACCCAGTGCTTTCTACACAAACGGTGAGAGTCAGAGTGAGAGCCTCTGTAATCCCAGCACAGTGGGGAGGAGACAGAATTCCACTGAAATGAGCTCCACGTTTAGAGAGACCCTATCTCAAACCACAGGAGAAGGAGGGAACAGGGGAAGACAATACAGTCTGCATGCCGACCTCTGGTTTTCATACATACATGTTTCACTGTACCTGCACACACATACATGTATGTGTGTACATGCATGCAGGTACACATACACAGAGAGACTGGTTTCTGCAGAGACTAATCAGAATATTCATGCTATTTTTAATTCTTAAAATTGAAACAAGGTCTTATATAAATTTGACTGGCCTCAAACTCATGTACACCAATCTGGTCTCAAATTTGTGGCAGGCTTCTTGCCCCTGCCTCTCAAGTTTTGCATTACAGGTGCATGAGATACCACATGCAGCTAGCTTTAAGCTTTAATCATCGGAATTACTTTAATATGCTTATTTGTTCAATTTTATAAATATTTCAAAAGCTACTTTCTAGAAAATAAAATACATTTGACTTAAAGTACCATGAAACATTTGAAAACTACAAGGAACAATACACATTTTTAGTGTTTTATAAAATGTACTTCTGAAATACAGAAAGACATTTGTGTTTTAGAGATCATTTTGATCCATGTATCTGTATAACAGCAGAGGTGTACCCTTTAACTACTTGAGATCAGATTAACGTGAAGTCGTAAGTCAGGATCTTCTGTCCTCAAAATACAATGTTAAGTGTATACATACCCTTCCCATCTCAAGATACAAGGTGTTAGTGTATACATACCCTTCCCATCTCAAAATACAAGGTGTTAGTGTATACATACCCTTCCCATCTCAAATTCCCGACAGGCCATGACGATGATCTAAAAAGGAGGTGGGGGAGGAGATAAAGATTACATCAGTTAAAAATATACACTTGTTCTATATTAAAAAGTAGCTTTTTAAACTGGGCAGTGGTGGTGCACGCCTTTAATCCCAGCAGATTGGGAGGCAGAGGCAGGTGGATCTCTATGAGTTCAAGGCTGCCTGGTCTACAAAAGTTAGTTCCAGGATAGGCACCAAAGTTACAGAGAAACCCTGTCATGAAAAACCAAAAAAAAAAAAAAAGAGCTTTAAGGTTAAAAGTATAGTATAGGGGATGAGAATTACTCAGTTAAGAGAACTAGCTGCCCATCCAGAGGACCTGGTTTCAGTTCCCAGAGCCCACATGTGTAACTCCACTTCCAGATGGTCCAATGCCCTCTAAGACTCTGCAGGCAGTGTACACATATAACACAGACATACATGTAGGCAAACACACAAAAATAAAATCTCAAGAAAAGTACAGTACAAAGACACTATCTTCTAAACAAGAAGGACCTACACAGCCAGAAATAAGTGATGTCATTTAAAATGATTTATTTCCTTTGGATTATGCTGTGAATCTGACGTACTTATTTCCTACTTTTGAGTTATATAAAAGGACTGTTGGGGTATTATTTACCTAACTTAGCATTACTCTTCACCAAATATTAAAGTACAGTTAAACGTAACCTTCTAAAGGTTGAACATAACAAAATTATCAGTCTCATAAAGTTATGCTATCTGATGCCTCGTTTTACATAGCACTAAGATATGAAAGTCTGAAGATTCTATAGTAAAGTTGTACACTATAACCATCAACCTTTTACTGTAACTATCACTGTGTTCTTATCCCTGTATCTGCTTACCTGTAAATGTACTTCAGTGCCTCCATCAGTATACTCTCCCCTAGATACCTCAGCATGTGCATTACCTAGATCTCAGTATGTTCAATACAACATTTCCCTTGAAAATACTTAACAATGAAATCCTCCAAATTCTGAGAAGAGCATACCTCTATGAAATCCAAACCCCTATCCAGACATTAGGAGATTTATTCCTGCTTTAAATCTCATTTGAAAGCGAGAAGGACAGCAGACACTGAGAACTGCTGCCATCCCATCCTCCTTTTAGTGTCTCTCAAAGGTCAATACAATGGAGGAGCCAACGCGGTAGACTCACTGTAACACGCTCATCACTGAGATGGGTTTCCACACCCACACACACATGTTGACTCCACTGATAGTGCACAATCCAGCAGACGGCTCTGTGCAGTCTAACAATCCCGCACCTCCTCACTCTCTGCAGTCTAACAACCCCGCACCTCCTCGCTCTCTGCAGTCTAACAACCCCGCACCTCCTCGCTCTCTGCAGTCTAACAATCCCGTACCCCCTCGCTCTCACGCCCAAGTGCACACTATTTCCCTTTATCTCAAACAGGCAAAGGAACTAAAATGCCAATAGTTTAGATAGACTTCCAAATGAATGAGCGGGGCTTGGGTGGGGAGAGAGGCTCCTTAAACTCTTCTATACTTCTCTAATGATTTATAGTTAATATACTTACATCTACTTCTAGAAAAAGGTTAATGACACAGCTGTCATGCATGGAGGAGAGGATGAGAAGTGATGGCCGTTAGGGAAGGAGAAACACGGGCTTTTCTTCTTTTTATTGTTTTAATTCCTTTTAATTTCATGCATATGGACGGGTCTTTTGCTCGCATGTAGGTCTGTGTGCTACATGCATACCTAGTGCCCACGGGTGTCCCAGGAACTGGAGCTATAGGTGGTTGTGAGGCAACATGTGGGTCCTAGGAATCAGAACTAGGCCCTGGGAAAGAGCAGGCAGTGTCCTGAACTGCTGAGTCAGTTTCTTTACGGTCTTTGGAAGGCTCGCCAGGTCTTAGGGGAGGACTCCATACACGTATTTATGAGAAGCACTAACTGGACAAGACATTGGGGATCTCCAACAGGAGCTGGAGAGGGAGGAAAGGGTGACTATGATGGGAACGCAGTGAAGTACGTATGAATTCCTCAGACTAAAAAATACGGTATTATTTTTAAAAGAACGTGCCTATATTATCAATCATTTTGTTGGTTTATGCAAGCATTAATATTTTTTAAAATGACCTTAGACATCGGCCACTGACTTAGGACAAGATAAATTACAGGCATACTTTTCTTAAAATATCTGAACTACTTTGTGAGAATTTAATGAGCCATATTCAAAATTTGTTTTTGTCTTTTTCAGAAATACTGTTATATTTAAACCTTTATACCTAAAAAGTTGTTTTACTTTTTACTCGGTAAGACGCCTAGTATTTCTACATATCATGGATCTCAGAAGTGACAAGTCACTTACCACAACATTGTACTCCCAGATCATCCTCCAGAAGTCTATGACCGTATTGGCTAAAGGCCCCTGGGTCGCCACATATGCTTTTGGCCCGTAGACGCCCTGGAAGGGCGAAAGGGAAGCGTCAATTCACTCAAGCGTCAAGTTGCTTTAGTAACGCTTCCTTCTGAAGCCACCATTCACCAGTGCATAAAACATGGCAGCACGTGCCCGAGTCACCGCGGCTTTGCTAATCAATGGTACAGAAGCAGTAATTAAATCACTTTGCACTAAGAATTATACAAAATCTTGGTCATGGTGTCATATGCCTTTAATCCTAGCACTCAGAAGCTAGTAGTTAGCACTCAGAGCCTACTACAGGGCTCTGGAATCAGCTAAGACAGCCGACTGAAACAAATGAGCCGGCAGACACCTGAATCAGTGCTCTAACTAGTTAAAATCTACAACTCTTAATACATATGTATAAAAGAATCTACATATTGACGATATCTGAAACACAATACCCATTTTGTTTAGTCCACAAACTGTTTTACTGTAATAAGTAAATTAAAGAATTCTTTACCTAAAACCCTATTTGTTCAACATTACATAGACAATATTAATTTTACTACTCTTATCATCTAACATTTATTATCAACAAAACACCTATTAAAGTATTTATGACTGCCAATATCAAAATCTCTGAAAAGCTGTAATAGATGTATAACTGGATTCAAAAGCCCAAAATAACCTATGAAACAAATTTAAGCTTTTATTTAAACTCGGACACAAAGGACACTGCACCTCTTTCTTGGTAACAGCATAAACAGGGCAGGTAGGGAAGAGTAGAGAAAGCCTACAATCCCATCGCCAGGGAAGCTAAGGCAAGTAGTCTCAAGCTCCAAGCCAGTGACCACACACCCACCCACCTACCCCTCCAATACTGTAGATTCAAGGCTGACAAAGTTCTCTAACAAGACTGTCACCTTATTATTCGGCTTTTAATCTTGAGACAGTCACATTCTTTCGCTCAGACTGGCTTTGAATTTGCTGCAATCCTCTCTGAACGTTGGGATCACAGGTATATGCTACCACACATGGCTCCAAGTTGTCATCGCGAATAGTAACAAATACCAAAGATTTTTAAAACTGCAGTTGTATCTTTTTTTAAAAAATATTTATTTATTTATCATGTATACAATATTCTGTCTGTGTGTATGTCTGCAGGCCAGAAGAGGGCACCAGACCCCATTACAGATGGTTGTGAGCCACCATGTGGTTGCTGGGAATTGAACTCAGGACCTTTGGAAGAGCAGGCAATGCTCTTAACCTCTGAGCCATCTCTCCAGCCCCCCTGCAGTTGTATCTTATACATTTAAATCAACATTACCTAGTAATTTTGGCACTATTAATTTATCCTAAGAAACTGTGCAAAAGAAAAGTGTTTATTATAATTTCATCACCAAGAAAAACTGGGAACTACCATATGGTTCAACGACATATAAGCTCAAGGGCCAACTTACTAAAGTATTTATATAGGCCTTCAACGTAAAGGCAGGCGCAGAGAAAACCGTCTCTGCTATCGCACACGCACGCAGCTTGAGCTACGTGTCTATGGCTTAGGTGGCTAGAAGGAAGGCACATAAGATGACAAGGCATTCTTACTCCATTTATTTTCTCATTAGTACATATTTGGCAGTTAACACCTTCAAAAAACTGTGTGTAGAAAGGCACTAAGTGTAGCAAGGAAAAGTCCCCTCATTTTAATCCGTACCTTAATAAAATTTGCATTGATGTAGTCTGAATCTTGAGACGGAGTCTTCAAGGTCAGCTTAACTCGGCTGTGGTCAACTACAAGAGAAAAGACTTCTGTAACTTATGTCACAATGCAGCTCACGGCACGGACCGGCTTCCACCCACCAAGTGCTGGGATCACAAACGTGCCACCACATCTACTCTAAACACGCAATGTCAAGTTCAGGGGCCAGGACGGTAATTGTAACATTATTTTAACGAAAAGTAAACTCTGAGAAAAGCAAAAAAAAAAAAAATTATAAATATATTAAAGCTGCAATCAAAATTATAGCTGGAACTTTAAAAATATAAAACATTAGACCTTTAACAAATTATCTAGGGGCGAAGCCTCAGCGTTTTTGTTTTTTAATTTAAATTTTGTCTTTAAACCCAGCACTTCACAAGTAAAGGCAGGTGGATATGGGTTTCCAGGCAACCTGGTCTATAAGTTCCATCACATACAGGGCTCACAGAGACTCTGTCTTAAAAGACAGAACAAAATAAACTTTATGTGTATGGTGTTTTGGCTGCATGTATGTCTTTGTGTCAGGTGTGTGCAGTGCCCACAGAAGTAGAAGGTCAGCTTCTGATCCCAAGGAAGTATAGTTACAGAAGGCTGTGGTGTGAGCTGCCATGTGGGTGCTGGGGAACTGGACTCAGTCTTTTGTAACAGCAACCAGTGCTTTTAAAGGTTGAGCCATCTCCCCAGTGAAACCTCAGAACCCTTTTTTAAAATTATTTATTTATTCAGAACCCTTTTTTAAAATTATTTATTTATTATGTATACAATATTCTGTCTGCATGTATGCCTGCAGGCCAGAAGAAGAGGACCAGACCTTATTTCAGATGGTTGTGAGCCACCATGTGGTTGCTGGGAATTGAACTCAGGGCCTTTGGAAGAGCAGGCAATACAGCAGGGAATGGCTCTGCTGAGCCATCTCTCCAGCCCACCTCAGAACCTTTTAATGACCAGCACTCAAGAGTTCCTTTGCCAAGGTTCTTACCAAGAAATCTACCTTTCCATATTTCACGAGAAATTTTGAAAATAATTATGACTAATGAATTAAGATACTACAGTATGACAGGACTGGACAAAAAAAATCAGACAATATTATGGAAAAATGCAATCTTTCTTTTACCTTCCAATATCAGAACGCATATTATTTTCATTTGCATTAACTAAGCTATGTAAATCCTATCTATCTATATATGTATGTATATATATATATAATGTATTTATGTATGCCTGTATCTATCTATATCTCTATTTACAGAAAGTGTGTGTATGTGTGTGGTAACAGCCCTTGCTGTCCCGGAACTCCAGCTGTAGACCAGACGGCTTTGAACTCCCAGAGATGCACTGCCTCTGCCTCCCGGGGGGCTGGGATTAAAGGTGTGTGTCACCACGCCCAGCTACTACTATTTATTTACTTTTATAGGAGAGGGGCAGGGGATGTTGATGGATGTGTGTGCCACATGGAGGTTATCAGACTTGGTAGAAAGTACCTTAACTCATGGAGCCGTACTGTCAGATTTTGTACTGATTTAAAAAAAAATTAGGCAGGGCATAATGGCTCATGCTTTTAATCCCAGCATTTATGGAAGCAGATGCAGAAGGATTTCTGTGAGTTTGAGGTCAGCCTGGTCTACATAACAAGTTTGAGGTCAGCCAAGGCTACATAAGGATCTTATTTCAAAACAACAACAAAAACCAAAAGTTCATTAACTCAAAAAATGACAAACATTTAGAAGTGACTTTAGATTTAAACAAAGATTGCAAAAATAGCATAAAGTCACAGCTACTTGCTCCTGGGCTTCCTCTAATAGTAACACTGCTTTGGAGGGTGGAAATATTGAATCAAGATCTGGCTATATATAGTACAGAATGGCTTTGAACTCATTATTCTTTGTACTCAGCCTCCCAAGTGCTGGGACTACAGGACTTACTGGGACGACTGGCTTAATACTAATATATAACCACCACAGAATTCCCAAGACCAGAAAATTCAGTTATCAAACAAGTAACAATTTTAAACTATATTTCTGAGTTTTTCATTTTAAGATTATGTATTGATTTATTGTCTCTTTCAATTTTAAGTTTCCCTAATTTTCAGCTGTGACTGGGAGGGAGTTATGTATTTTTGAGAATAATCCCACAGGACTGAGGGCTGGAGAGGTGGCTCAGTAGGTAAAGCAGTTGTGCTCTCTTCAGAGATCTCAGTGATTTCCAAGGCCTGAATCAAATGGCTCACAACCACCTGTGACTCCAGCTCCAGGACCTAACGGACTCTGGCCTTCCTCTGGAAGCTGCATACATGTGAGGTACATAAACTCACACAGGCACAAATGTGTGTACACGCTCACACATAAATACCACAGAATTAACATGGTTGAGGGCAAGGTGGGTCACGAGGTACACACATTTTACTACTTGCAAATTAAAGGAGCCTATTCACCTGGTTGATAAGGTATGAGAACCGCCTAGTACCGCCTATAGATTAGAAAAGAACAACACACAAGCTGTAACCATGACTATCACATTACAGCTTCCTAATCCATAGACAATGAATATGAAAACCAATTAATTTACAAAGGATAAACTGGAGATGGCAACAGCTATGAATATACTTCTTACTGGAATATTACAAAGACAACTGTCATGAATGACTCACTGCTGATGTTTTGGGATGGGATCTTTACTTTGGGAATTTGTAGTTAGAGGAATAAGAAAGATGTACTAGACTCTGATAATTATTCGTCGCTAACACGTTTTCCATTCTTGCTAGCGCTCTGCCATTTATCTCACTCATATTACTTGGTCTCCTCTTTTTTAATTTGACTTTGGAAAGATGTTTCTTTTGATACATGAAGAAATGACCATATAAGGTTTCTTAATAAGGGGTCCCAATCAATAACTGTTATCGATATGGCATCCCACTCTCCAGTCAGAGTGCCTCAAAGATAAGAGTACAGCAACTGGTTCCGAAATGACAGTTAAGATCATCAGCCTACATGTAGGCTGTCTGCGTGCAGGCTGGGGATTACTTTCTCACTCTCAGAACTAAGATGAAAAAGGAGGTTAGGCATACACAAAGTGGAATAAAGAATCTCCTATTTACCATCAGAACCGGTGGAATATCCCCAACTCACCAACCCCAAAAGCTCTATTTTAGCCCTTACAAACAAGAAAACATGGGTAAATAACCTCTTATTCTAAGAGAACACTGAAAAATTTCAATTCTGGAAATTGTCTCCAGTATCCAGGAAATATTAAGCACTCTTGGCTGGACATCGTGGCCCATACCTGTAATCCCTGGATTTAGGAAGCTAAGGCAAGATGATCAAGAGCTTGGGCCAACCTGGACCACCCAGTGTTAAGACTTTTATCTTAAAACCAAGCAACAACAACAAAAGGAATTCTTAACACAGTGAGATTAAAATAAAATTCTCCTTAAATAATTTGAAGACTTTTCACCAAAGAAGATATACAAAGAATTGGCTAAGAGCACATGAAAAGCCACAAATTAGAAATATAACAAGAACCACTAGAAAAACTGGAATAAAAAAGTCTGGGCCCAGGAAAATATATAGTGGATAAAGCATTTGAGTGTGGTGGCCCACCTATAACCCCAGCCTCAGAAGGCAGAGACCGCAACTGAGGAAAACTTCCAACCGCAGGACTTCATAGGCCCATATGAAGAGGCGTACACACTCATGCAAGATCGTAAGTGCAAGGGCTCACACCTGTAACTCAAGCTGCTCAGGAGGCTGAGGCAGGCTTAGAACTTGAAGGTCTAATACAAACTAACACAGTCTCAACAATCAAAAACCCAACTCTTCCGCGAGCTGGTGGGAATGCAAAATACTGACTTCGACTAGTTTATCTCAGTTTCTTAAAAAGGTAAACGTAAGGTAGGTGTTGTGTGGTACATGCCAATAACCCCAGCATTACAAGGCTAAGGCAGGAAGATGAAGAATTCAGAGGCCAGCCTGGGCTAGGGCTACACAGCAACTTGCTGCCTCGTAAAACAAAAACAAACAGACAAAAAAAAAATGTTAAATATAAACTTCTGTAGGTCTACAATTATATTCCCACAAAGGCACCTAGGAACAATAAAATTGTATTTACACAAAAGCCTTTTCTGAAATATTTTTAGTGACATTATTTACAATATACATCAAATGCAGAGTGGACAAGCAATATATAATATAGTTACAGAATTAAATATTTTTCAATAGTAAAAAGACATAACCACTAGTACTATTATAACACAAATATAACTAAAAATGTGCTAAGTTAGTGAAGTTAGGCACAACAGATCACATATCATATGATGTTTATTTCAAACTTCTAGAAAAACAAAATCTAGACTCAGAAAGCACGCTGACAATTGCCTGGGCTAAAGAATACAGAACTTTTGGAAGTAATGAAATGTCCTAAAACTGGATTGGGCTGGTTTACTTATGATATAAATTTATTTTAAAAATTAATTACATACTTTGTTTCTGCAACAACGGACATGTTAAACATTCAAAGAAAATTGAGAAATTATTTTCTGACAAATATACATGCAAAATACAAACAGGCAGAAACTGACTAGAAGGAAGAAGAGGTCCTCCTGCCCTGACTACTGCTGAGGCTGGCACTCTAAGGAAGGCTCTCAACCCCAGCTTAGACAAGGCTCAGTTGTGTGCTGTGCGCTGCAGGCTGTGCAGCAGGGCCCCAGAGTCTGCCACTAGAGGCTGTGCTGTGCGCTGCAGGCTGTGCAGCAGGGCCCCAGAGTCTGCCCCTAGAGGCTGTGCAGCAGCATGACAACCAAATGCTTCCCGTCAAATATCCCACCCTTTCTCAAGGTCAAGGCACTGGATACAAACTATCTTTCATCAAATGAGCATTGTGATAAGCGACTTAACTCTTCCAGACTCAGTTTCCTAGCTGCAAATGGGATTACAAGAGGGAAAATCTATTTATCACAGAAATGAGCAACTGATTCACCAGCATACCATCAAACTCCTCCCGTCACCGTAGTATCCCAGCTCTCTCGGGGCGTTACCCTTCCAGCATTACCCTACAGAGCTCGTGTCTATGTGTCTTCACTGTCTGACACCTAGGCTAGAGCATGAAGTTCAAAGGCAGGGATTTCTGCATGTTTGCTTTCTGCATCATCAGCACACAGATTCTGATCACAACTCTATAAAATGCATGTGAAAACCGAAACCTGGAGCCAGGTAAGATTTATTTCTCTAGACTACAGAGAAATCAGTGGGCAGTACTGAAAGGTCACATGATTATGTTGAAAGTACCCGGAAACCCACGTCAACTCCTATTCTATATTAGTAATAGTATATTAATGCTATGGTCTGACTGCATCCCCTAAGCTTATTTGCTGAAACCTACTTCCCAGTGCAGTGATATGGGGGGGAGGGGCGTGTTTTGATGAAGGCAGTGACTGTCTCTACTAGAGGCCCTCCTTGATCTACACGAGGGCTCAGCGAGTGTGCGCCCTCACGTGGACTTCTCTCAATGCACTTCTGCTGACACGTCACCAAGTCTGTGCACTTTGTTAGGACAGCCTCAACAGATCAAAGACACTGGCAAGGAAGGCGGAGCATATTTAGACAAAAGCCCTGAGAGGATACTGTGCTAGATTAGTAGAAAACGACTGACCTACCTAACGCTCCAAACAGGCCTTAGAAGGATTATCACTGTAGCTCCAATTTACAAAGGGAACGCCAGTCCGGGGTCTTAGAGCTACAAAACCTGCAGAGTGGCAGTTCATCACTTGTCTGTGCTGGTACCTGTCAATGTCACTAACACACAATCCACAGATGAGAAGAATGTAGCAGAGTTACACAAAGTACAGGCTTAAACGCAGGCAAAGAAAGCAGTGAGGAGGGTTGGAGAGGTGGCTCCGGCAGTGAAGTACTTGCTGGGCAAGCATGAGGACCTGAACTCAATCCCAACACACACAAGCCAGACATGAGTGGTACTTGTACCGCCAGCTCCAGAAAGGTGCACAGGTAGATCCCTAGGCTTGCTGGCTGGGTAATCTAGCCCAACTGGAAAGCCTTAGCCACAGTGAGACACCAAATCTCAAACAAAGAAAGCAGAAGTGGCTCCTGAACCACTAAATCGGAGCTGACTTCTGATGCGATCCGTCCCCATACAAAACAGATAGGCATGCACACAAGAAATCAGTGAGCAACAGAGGGAGATAAGACAAGGAGGAAATGACCTGAAAGAGGGTTATCATGAAGGAAGAAAATTTCAGAATAGACCAGCCAATGGCACACACACTTAATAGGAAAGAAAATCACTGGAAAAGACCACTGGCTCTAGTGAGGCTACTCCCTTAGGTCACTGGAGCACCAGGGTATTACAGAGAGACAAGACAGCTGCAGGCAAACTGTGGCATCTTTAAGAAAAAGCAGGTCCAAGGCAAATTTCTCTTTATAAAATGTGGACTCTTAGTTAAGCATGTGTTTAAAGGAACTTATCTAGAAAACAGTATTATCTTAGCATGTAATCATAATGAGAATATCATGTTTTCAACTTTAAATATGCTTAGATACCTAGACTGCTGAGGACAGCAGACACAAGTTTCTGAGGTATCTTGTAACCCACTTTTTCATCCACAGTTAATCAATTAAGGTTCTTCTCCGATTAACAAATCAATGTTTTAGCATTTTAAGAAACTATCCCAATTGTCTACATCACTTAAAAACAACAAACCCTGCTACAAGAAGGGCTTCCAAGAAGCACTTAGGAATTATTCTGTAGTGTTCCTCGGAGGGACTGACACTACCTCCTCAGCTGCTCAGTTCAGAGCTGGCGTCACAAGAGCTACACAGCATTCTATGTACTCTAACAAGGGCAGTTCAAACTTACATGGCAGTATGTCCTTATATCTGTTCTTTTTAACATTCTCTTCTTTTTCTCCAGTGGCTGTGGGGTAAATCTTTTCTGTTCTATATTTGGTAGACAATCTTCTTAATCGCTTAAAATACAAGAAAATAAAATTCAAGTTTAGAGAAACATTGATATTTTCAAAATGTTAAAGATTTACAAATGAATTCTGTTGACCCAATTCCTCACAACTAATTCTCCTATTCCTCTAAGCTGTTAACTTCCCTGTCCCTTAAAAATTAACCCTAAGAATAATTTCTTTTTAGAGTAAGTGCAATTATAAGATTGTTTATTCCAAATGAACAGCAAAGGGAACTAGAAGTAATTTTACTTGAAGATATCACTAAGCTGAGACGGTCTTGGACAGGTTTCTCCTCTCAGGAGCCCAGGAGCACCCTCGATGAACCAGGCTCTTTCCGAGGCATACGCTAACAATCACTTGTAAAACACTGCACACAAAGTTCCTTCATACTGGACTGGCAATGCTCAACAAAGACTAATTCTGCTTCTTCACTGCCTCACAGAAGTGGCTTGTGGGTTATGACAAATTCTTACCACATATGGCAGCAGGGATGTTCTTTGGGCTGGAATATTTCTGTTTGTCAGTAATACACTTCCTGCTTTCAGAACTGAAAGTTGGCATTGTGAATTGTTTAGATTCTATGCAACTACACTTCTAAAAATTAATTTCAAAGGAGATTACTTCCTTGATGGATTAAAGACATATTGAAAGTACTTTGATTTTAGGACTCAAATTAGTAAATACAAATGAAATGAAAAAAATCTAGTAGCAACTGAATTTTTTCACCAGTTTATTTCTGTAATCCATGATGCTGAAACTCAAGCAATTAAAAATTTTCATGACTGTATTTAAAGAAAAAAAATCACAGAATTTTAACACAAGAATCTTGTCATTGTTATGGTATTACTTTAAATAATTTTACACACGGGCACTTACATAGGAAATGGTTATTTTTGTTTTACTCAGAAAAAAGACTAAATTTTAGAGACAGAACATAGGAAAACACATTTTTTTTCTTTTAAGAAAAATCATGCTATATACTGGCACAAAGCCTAAGTAAAATTTCACAGGTCTATAGTGACTTAAAAAAAAAATCTCAAAATATATAGATGTGTAAACAACCCAGTTTTCCATACGCCTGCAACGCCAGCACTCATGGAAACAGGTCACTGGGCTACACTAGAGCCAGACTTCAGTACGATGTGTGTCCAAACACGGTATTCATTAGTTACAAATCCACCTATCTTCCATTTCTACACATGTGCCTCAAGACAAAACTGGCGCAATATGGAATAATGTATGCACAAAGCTCTTTACTGCAATATGTTCATAATAGCAAAGTTCACAAACAATAAAAAACTGCCTATTAATAGGACTGGATAAATCTGTTTCATACAATCAAGTATGATATGACTAAAAAGCAAGTAAGAAAGCTCAGTCTTGAACACAGTAATATGGCATTAAATGTAAAAAGAAAACCCAAGACTGTTCCACTATTGGCATTAAAGGGTTCAAACCGCGTCTGCTTGCACACACGCACAAACATCTACAAGAATCGAGCAGCACCGGCTACAGTGGGACAGGAAACGAGCTGAGAAATGGATAGGAAGGAGAGCACTGTGTCTTTGCACACTTCCCTGCTGTATGAACATACTGCCTACCCGGGAAATTAAATGCAAAAGTATAGCAATAGGAAAGGGCAAAAAGATTGCTCACAGATTTCATTATTCCCTGTTACTCTGCTCAAAGATCTGACATCAGAAAAGATGTATTTTAAGATATTTACAGTATCTTAATATAAAGGTTTTTGTGAAAATAAACTTAAAGGATGTCGGTTTAAACAGTCAAAGAAGTGCTGGTAGAAAAGAAAAGTACTTTACATCACTATTACTGAACCAAGAGTTAACTACAAAGGAAGGCACAGGGCCAGGCTGGACTCCAAGCTGCTGTCACCCTCCTAGAGCACCTACTACCCACGCCAAGCACTTCCTGTGTGACAACTACTGAGAGATATCTTTACAGTGTTTTTATGTGAAAGCTGGTAATTATTACAGAAGGTCTTCGAATCATAAACAAATATTCAAGTTTGAATTTCTATTTACCTAATAATAGTCTTAAAGCCTGACATATCATGGAATGCTTTATATGCTCAACTTTAAAATGAAGAATATTTTATGAAAATAAAATAAAAAACCTAGAGTCTACATAAATGGTATATGCAGTGAGATCTGATCATTGCATATTTTATATGTGTGTATGTGTATGGACACAGATTATATACATATGTATTAAAATATTTAATAACATAATATTTAAAACATATTTTAATACATGTTATATATATCAGTGTTCAGATATGATTATGTGTAAATTAAGTCACATATAAAATCAAATATATTTAAAAATCATCATATATATTAGATATGCAACATAAAAACACAATAAAACTTTGCTTCGCACTTTGAAAAAGATCAACATCCAGAAAACTCTACCATGCTGCATTAAAAAGACATTTAAGTAGAGACTTTGTTCCTATCAAAAATATAGTCAGCCTTACAATTAGTTGCATTAATTAAAATTTTGGCTTTGATAATATTCACTGATCCATTTAACCCACTGTTACAATCTTTATAAAAAGACTCAGCAAGAGTCTGCCATATGCATGGCTCAATTATCATTAATTACTATTAGCCAATTAAAAATTCCTTAAATATTACTTGTACTTCAGATTTGTTTCTCTGGAACCTTTCCTAGACGGAGTCTCAGAGACTCACATCGTGGGTCACTCTGTCTGCCTGGACAGTTTGTCCACCTAACCTGAGCTGGCAGACTGCCGAGGTCCCCAGTCCCTCAATGGGTCTGCCGTAAATTAACTCAACACTTTCACTCTTACTCAGTTACCAGGTGCTGCTGCGGAACGTCTGACCACGTCTGTGAAGGAGAACTGACTAATTCGCTTGGTAAAACACAAGTTTTTCAGTTATTAGGTTTCTTTGTATTTTATATATAAGTTTGGGCACACGAGGACTGGAATGTTCTGAAGTCACACGGGAAGACCTTAAACTGTGCAGGGATCGTGGGCTGAATGTGATAGAGGGGCAAGACTGGCAGTGACACAGGGTTTCTGAACACAACCAAGATGGACCCTGGCGGTGCTCGCTGTGATGCATCGGGTGACTTTACTACAGCTTTTTCTGAACATGCAATGTGCACCGACCGCTGTGCCTGCCCTCATGCTATGCAACACAAGTGCTGCCTAAAAACCACAGCTCAGATTAGAGAGGACCATATGAAATGAACTGTAGTACTGTTTTGTTTGACTGTGCACACAGTTTTCAAGTCCTACAAAAATAAATGGTTTAATTACAGAAAACAGATTTTAAAAAATATTGTTACTAGCATGTAAATATCAAACTAGCCTATCTCTGGACTGTACGGGTTTAGAATGTTTGAC
This sequence comes from Microtus agrestis, assembly GCA_902806775.1. Classification (NCBI taxonomy): domain Eukaryota; kingdom Metazoa; phylum Chordata; class Mammalia; order Rodentia; family Cricetidae; genus Microtus; species Microtus agrestis. The sequence goes on along the minus strand of CADCXT010001893.1, from coordinate 960,071 downwards.
TAAAGTCACTAGTATGACTGAGTTGGTGAAGTGCGGCTGCATTAGCACGGGACCTCAGTTCCATCCCAGAACCCGTGTTATAGAGCTGGGCTCAGCATGCCATGCCTGTGATCGCAGCACTGGGGAGGCAGAGACAGGAGGATCCCGGGACGTTCTGGCTAGCCAGAACAGGTGAACCAGGGAGCTCCATGTTCAATGAAAGCCTGTCTCAAATAAACAAAGTGGGGATAGAGGAAGACACCCAACATCAATTCTGACCTCAACATGCACACACCCTATGTTTGTAAAATACCAGAAATTAACCCTGTATAAACAAGGCAAAACTTGACATTATCAGGTGAAACTGGCAAAAACCACCACTTTTTTCATTTGAAGCTGAAAGTCAGGACTGATTAACAAAGGATAAATGATGTAAAGGAGAATCTCGGGACCTTTTAGGTAAACACTCCAGCGGACTACTCTGTCTTTGCTCTGGCTACACCAGGATAAAAACCCTGAAACGTTTGTCTGTGACACACTCCACCATCCACTCCTCCCAAACTGCTTCCTCATCTCTAACTCAGCTAATCAAGAACACATCTCAATATACAATCATCATCCTCGGCAGAACTAGAACTTCCTGAAGATACAGCCAGAAGGTCACATTGTATGAACAGCAGCTCCTATCACCAATCCATGACGGACACTCCCCCACCTCTGAAGTGCTGGGACCTCAGGTATCTACTACCACCCCTAGCTAGAAATACAAACTTTTAACTAAGTTTATTCTTTACTTAACATCAAGGTATTTTATGGAAATAAAAGCAGAGTATCACTTAAATCAGAGGGAAATGAAATTATGCCATATGGGATCAGTGAGATGGCTCGGCAGATCTGATGAGCTGATACCGACCCCAGGACTCATGTGGAGGAAGAACTAAGTCCTGAAAGCTGTCGGCTGAGCTCCACAGGACACTGTGGTCAGCACCCCAAATGATAAAGGCGGTAAAATTTTGTTATACACGGCCGGGTGTGGTGGCAAAAGCCTTTAATCCCAGCACTTGAGAGGCAGAGACAGGTGGATCTCTGTGAGTTTGAAGCCAGCCTGGTCTACAAAGTGAGTTCCAGGCTAGTCAGGGCTACACAGAGAAATCCTGTCCTGGGGGGGGGGGCGGGGGAAACCTGTCATATGCATTAGTTTTACTGAACAAAGTTACCTAAGAAAAGAAAGTTTATCTTGCACAGTAAACTGGACAGAGGTGGGTGTGTTTGCACACATGTTCCAACTCACAGGGCAGGCTCACTCCTACTATCAGCACCTTCCTTTTCTCTATCGAATGCCTCTCTGCCCACTAAACTCATGAGCCAATGTCTACTGACTTATATTTCTGGTTGTGAGCCTGGCCTTTAACAGTTGAGCCATCTCTCCAGCCTGTCTACCGATTATTAACTCCAATTCCAAGGATTTTTTTCCCTCGCTGTCCCCACAGTAAATGTCTCAGAAATTACAAACTCCAGGCATTAAAACTATGGCTACTGATCTGAGTGTGGTGGGGCACAACTAAAACACCCCTGTGCCTGGGACATTTAGGACACAAAATTCAAGGTAATGCTAAAATTGTACACGTCTTTAATCCCAGCACTTAGCAGAGGCAGAAACAGACAGACCTCTGAGAGTTCCAGAAAGACCAGGACAACACACTGGGACCCTGTCTCAAAATAATAATGATAATAACAATAAAGAAGTAAAGAATTCAAGGCAAGCTTTCACTACACAATGAGTTTGACATCACCCAGAGTTGAGACCCTGTCTCCAGCAACACACACAAAATAATATCTTCCTTCAAATTATGATGTATCTTACCTTTAAGAAAACAGTCAACAATTTTCATAGGGGACTAAAGCAACCCATCATTAATAAAATTAAGAACATCAAGACTCACTGTTATACCTTAAGGGACAATAATATCAATTCTCTTTACCTCTACTAAAAAACAAACCAAAGACAAGTCCTAAATTCTAGCATGGACCAATTATTTCTCACTGCCAAAACAAACAGCACAGACCAATTATCACACCTGCAGTTTAGACAGCTCAACATATACTCACCACTATATGGAAAATGATTATTTCTGCAAGACCAGAGCGCCACAGAGCTGTGGTCAATAAGTCAAGGTTTTAAAGAGAAAACCTACATTTTCTGGTAAACTACCAACCTTCTGAAAAAAAAAATTTTTTTTGGTTACAACTCTACTGAAATTACTTTTAGGAGTTTCTCAGTAATCTACAGAGGCACCAAAGCTCAATACTGAGCTAAAAAATTTGCAACAACAACAACAACAAAAAATAAGAATCAGATGCAATCATAACCATTATGATGGATTTCATGTCATTTTTTCCTGTTTTAGAACTTATTATTTGCCATCCCTGGCTTTTAATTCCATCACTACTGCCAATGACTAGAAACCACTGTCCGGGAGACAGATGCACTCACTCACATGTCTTCTCCACAGTGCTAGTATCTTCTCACGTGAGGATCACACTCAAAACACCACAGCTATTGAACTGGCCTCCTAATCACATCTGTAACACACTCACGTAAGCTACATATATATAGAGGCTGTGCAACTGGAGAGAATAAAATGCTATTTAAAATTTGGTCTTTGTTATTTAATCATATTGATTTGAAACTGATTGTAAAAAATGAAGTGGAGTACTTTGCCTCAAACTGTCCTTCCATCCAATCTAACCAGATTCTTCGCATCTGAGACCGGAGGAAATAAGTGTACACTCCGGGTGGTGTGGCCACAGTCATCTTGTTTTAAATAACATACCTGAGCCAAGGTTTTTGTTTTGTTTTTCCAGACAGGGTCTCTCTGTGTAACAGCCCTGGCTGTCCTGGACCTCGCTTTGTAGACCCAGCTGGCTTCAAACTTAACAGAGATCCACCTGCATCTGCCTCCCACGTGCTGAGACTAAAGGCGTGCACCACCACCATTCCAGGCTCTGAACAAAGTTAATTCACTTCTTTATTACCCACAATCTCATCAGGCAAAGCTTCTTAAAAAAAATTCTGGTTCCTGCCCGGGGGCAGGGTGATGAGCGGGACACCTGGCACACATCTCAGTGGTACAGCACTTATCTACATGCAGGAGCATACAAATAGAACCTCGTCCTGTTTCCTCTGGCCTGCTCACCAGCCTACTTCCGATTCGTCTCCTAATCTTTCCACCTCATGGGCCAGGCCCCACTAGCCTTCTGTTTCTCAAACATGCGCATCTGCTCCCTCCTCAAGAACACCAGCTGTCCATCAAAATCTGCTTCCCAGGACTGAGGCACTGTAGTCATGTGACAAACAAAGGGGCGAGACAGTACTTACATATAAAATCCCTGCCAGAGAATCCAGAGCGATCCAAAATATAATCACACACAGAACTATGGCCAAAAGATTCCAAATGAAAGCAGCAGAAAGAAAGGTGTGTGAAGAGAAGCTCAGGAGAACAAAGCCCAGAAGCACAAGTTTCCCACAGGTCTCTCCTAATGATGTCAAAAGGACCCATGAATTCCTGAAGCAATCAACTGTGACAACCTTCGTAAAAAGTGGTCTACAGAGGAACTCACGAGTAGAGAGTGGCGCCCAGGATTCACTGTCTAGCCACACGGGCAGTCCTGGAGTAGCACATCCCAACGGTCTCAACGCCTACACGGAAGGCAGGCGTTCAGTATCGACACAGTGAAGCACTCTTAACAAGGGAATCCTTCTAAAAACCCAAGTTCCCAGATGTCAGCTAAGGCTCAACCAACCAAAGCAGATCTTCCCAAGAGCAATTCCAGGTCCACTAAGAACTCTTTCCTCCACACAAGCATGAAGTGGAAATGCACAATTCCTCTCTCTCCTTCAAAGTCCTTCTCATCTAACATACATGTCAGCAGGGTGAATCACCTGACTAAATCTAAGTGATAACAGGACACACCAGTTTATATACATACCCATGAATTACGGGCTCAAGAACCTGACATGTGTCAGACAGCATTCTGACAAGTGGCCAACTGCTTTCCCATGAACAGACCTAGAAATCACTGTTTCTATACTTTTCTTTCCTGCTATTGTTTCTAATTTTTTTTTCCAGTTACAAATTTTTGAATTTTTCCAAATCAGGCCCTCCAAAGAAAATGATCACTAATCTGTATTTCTCTCATTATTGGGAAGGCTGGTAGTTTGTTCCCCTGTATTCAATAATTATTTATCTTCTTTTCTTAATTATCATGCTATATACCTAAGTTTCTACCTTTTTAATGCTGCGACCCTTTAATACAGCTCCTCACGTTGTAGTGACCCCAACCATGAAACTAGTTTCATTGCTACTTCATAACTACAATTTTATTGTTATGAATCATAACATAATATCTGGTACGATCCCCATGAAAGGGTCATGTGACCCCCAAAGGAGTTCTGACCCAGGCTTGAGATCCACTGTATTAGAGTGTTTTGGTTTTGGGGGTGGCTGTTTTGATATTTAGAAGATACTTATGTTTTTGGATAGTAATCTTCCATCTGTTTTATCTTAAAATTACTTAAGTCTCTGCATCACCTCTTGTAATACAGATGTGCATCTGAGGTGAGAGGACCACTCACAGCAGAGCAGGCTCTCCTTCCACATGGGCTCTGAACAGCTGACATTCCGCCTACACAAGGCCAAATAAGATTTACTAATTCCAGAAACCAGAACAAAATAAAATGTTGAAAAAAAATAAAGACAATTTCTTACTAAGTTGCAAAGGGTGGTCCTGAAGTCATACACCACACACACACACACACACACACACACACACACACGTTATGTGTATAAGATTGTGATAACAGGGAACAGGAGGGGAGAAGTTAGTATTCAGCCATGAAAAAGTGCCCCTTTCCACGTTCATCTGTTAAAACCCGAGTCTCTGCTGGTGCTGCTGTTTGGAGACGACCTTGGGATGGGGAGCCTTGCTGGAAACAAACTGTAAGGGCTTATAGCCCACTTGGAGTTCACCTTCTGCTTCCCACGTATCTAGGTGGGATGAACTCTAGCTTCCTGAGCTGCTGCCATGCCCTCCCAGCCACTATAGACATCTAACCTTCTAACCTTCAACTGCTCATTCATGTTGTTCACAGGGGTATTACAACATAAAGGTCAATCACTTTAAAATGTGAAAAAAATACAAATGACAGAAAAGAGAAAATATAAGTAATATAATATGCTCAGTGAAAAATCAAAATGCAAAAGAGTGGACGATAAGAGAACAATGAAAATATAAAACATAAATGCAGCAGACACTGCTGTAAATCATCGATTATTTGAATGTCAGTAGTACAAATGCATCAATTAAAGGACATAATGAGAATAGCGGAGAAACGACAATTACACACTGACTGCAGAAATTCACTTTAGGAAGAAGGCATCACAGATTAAAGGACATAATGAGATTAAAGGACACAATGAGAACAGCGGAGAGACGACAATTACACACTGACTGCAGAAGTTCACTTTAGGAAGAAGGCATCACAGATTAAAAGTGAGTGGATGCTGGACTGTGTGCAGTGACACATACAGATATCTCTGCATTCAGGAAACAGGCAAAAAGAAATAGTTCCAGGCTAGTTCCTGAATCAAAAAGGAGGGAAAAGTAAATTCATATAGAAGATTTATCATTCTAAGATGAGTCAAGAAAATAATTACTGCCGGGCGATGGTGGCGCACGCCTTTAATCCCAGCACTCGGGAGGCAGAGGCAGGCGGATCTCTGGGAGTTCGAGACCAGCCTGGTCTACAGAGCTAGTTCCAGGACAGGCTCCAAAGCCACAGAGAAACCCTGTCTCGAAAAAACCAAAAAAAAAAAAAAAGAAAATAATTACTAATTTTGGATAGAGTGGACTTTACAGCAAGCTAAATGATGGAGACTAAAGGGGTTATCACAAAACAACAAAGGAGTCAATCCTAGAGAAGATAAACAGTCTATGTATATATCTAACACTAATTCAGTACAATAAGATGTAACAACCTATGTATATCTAACACTAATTCAGTACAATAAGATGTAACAATCTACGTATATCTAACACTAATTCAGTACAATAAGATGTAACAACACTCATTCAGCACAACACATACAACGGAACTGACAGACGCGGAAGCAGGAGGACTGGAGTCCACTTACTGCTGGAGACCTCCCCTGCTTGCGGGCAGAAAATCAGTAAGGACAAACAGAAGTCCACAGCACCATCAATCTGAGATATAACACTCTGCAGAATACACGCTCCCCTCAAGTGCAAAGGGCCCTGACCAAGACAGACCATGTCATGGGGCATAAATATGGGCCACAAAAATATAAAACTGAACAAATTTACAAGAAAAGAAATTATATAGTGTTTGTTATTAAACAGAAATGGGATCCAACTAGAAATCAGTAACAGCAATTCTTGGCAATTCGACAGCACATTTCTACGAGAAATCCACGTGGGCTAGAGGTGAGCCCAGGGCTACCACTCAGTACCAGCTCTCGTCTAGGAGAGATGGGTCCTGGATTCAACCTCCATAGTAAGCAAATAAATAATGAAACCTCAAGAGAAAACTTACTCTGAACTAGTCAGGTGTGGTAGCATATGCCTGCAATCCTAGCACAAGGGAGGCTCAGGCGGATTTCCATGCCTAGGCTGACTAGCCACCTTTCCATAGCCCATCGTTTCATGTGCTAGCTCGGGAACTGCTAGGATCCTCCTCCCTTTTTCTTCTCTGGTGCTAAAGACCAAATCCAGGGCTTCACGGATGTAGGTAAACCATTCCAACAAAGAACTAAACCTAAACCCCAGACATTTCCTTCAAAACGAACAAGTAAAAAGCCCACCACTTCAAAGGACAATAAATGACGCAAGCAGACTTTTCAAGCAAAAATTCATGTTTTTCTCAGATACACACACGCACACGAGTTCACCACAAGCTTAACAGCTTTCAATATTTAATAAACACTTTGCACTTTTCTACGTCACTATCTCTGTAAAACTAGATTTTATTTCCATCACAGTAAGATAAAAAGTTCTATGAAGCCAAACTCTAGTGAGATCTGAAAAATGATGTCATTTTTCTCATCATTAATTTTTTTTACATCGAAGAGCTATCTCTTCAGAAAATTTATATATTGTCTTGATTATTCTGAAATGAAGATTTCTCTGTTTCAATTTATTAACCTGTCTTAATTCCACATCACACAAAAGAGAATGATTTTATCAGTTTATGAAGTACAATTATGGACAATGTTGTAGAATATTTTTATGAGTAGGTAGATGACTCAAGATTACTTTAGTTCCGAGCCTATTAATTCAAAATATAAAAGTTTCATAGTAACTACTAGTGTGCAATTAGAGATCAATGGGGGGTTGGATAGAAAGAAAACAAGTAAGTGTGAAGCTGATCCCCAAATTACCCCTCCGTAATGGGCAGCAGATGCACCTGCTTTCTTTTGAATCACGGTTCAGTCATGTAGCCTTGGCTGGCCTGGAACTTGCTAAGCAGACCTCAAACTCAGAGAGATCGGCCTGCCTCTGTTTCCCAAGTGCCACCACGCCCACCTCTTTCTTTAGCACACTGCCAAGGTTAAATACCAGGCACTACATTTGTGGGGTAACTTCATTCCTCCATGTCCTGGTCATGAGGCAGCCATGACGCACTGCTTTGTTGTATACCCGAGAAAGCCACGTGACCAACCTTCATGAACTGGAACCTCTCAAACCAGGCCAAACACACCTTCTTACCAATCCTGAGAGCACAGGCCTCTAACCCCAGATCCCAGCCAAGTCAAAGGGCAGCACGAGCAGTTTAGCAGGACCCCGTATCAACAACAAGGGTGCCGGAGAGATGGTGCTCGGCAGGTACAACATGGCTCCTGTCCTAGCGCCCACACAGCAGGTCACAGCCCTCTGTAACTCCAGTTCCAGCCTCTGAGGGCTCTCTAGGCATACACAGGGTGCACAAGTATAAATGTAAGCAAACACTCATATATGTAAAACAACAACACTGACTTAAAATGTACTGCAAGAATAGTAAATGCAAAAACAAAATACCATTTTTTTGTTCTAAGAGGTGACAACCTCAAGTATTTATTTGTTCCAGTAACAAAGGTGATTAAAAGACGGCTGGAACCTTAAAATAGTGTTTTTCAGGTTTGGTTTTGAAAACTATCTTGTCTTACACTACACACTTGTTAGGCTGCCTTCCTCCCTGGCAAACACCTTTCTACTCAGAAGTTTCTCCACACACAGGAACAAGCTCTCACACACACCTCACTGCCAAGTTGCCTCTTAGTAACCCGAAAGCAAGATGTAACAATTCTAGTCATTCTGAGCTTTCCCTCACGCTCCAAACAGGCTAGTTAATTACTGTATGGTGTAGGGGCACCTTTATTAGGCAGAAATGGGCAAAACAGAGGAGTGCAGAGAGGCCAAGCCAAGTACAAACAGCCCCGCTATGTCAGACAGACATGGGAGAATCACGGAAGGGCTGACATGGTAAGAGTCTTCTCCTTTAATCTTAACCTAGTATGGTGTAGGCTGTTACCATCAAACAAAAGGTTTTCTGTGACTGATAAAGTGTTAGCCTAGGCAGCGCAGAGTCAAGGACAGCATCTCTTCATTGTGCACTAGTGTGAAGGTGTCAGGTCCCCTGGAAATGGAGTCACGGACTACTGTGAGCTGCCTGTGCGTGCTGGGAACTGAACCCGGGTCCTCTAGAAGAGCTGAGCCACCTGTCCAGTCCCAGTTTCAGGATTCTTTAGTATCAGAGTCTATGACTCCAGAGTAAAACCACCCTATATAAAAATCGGGGAGGAAAGATCTAGAAACGCTCTTTACATCGGAAGCACGGGATGTGTAATTCCTTTTCTGTCTTGCTTTGTTCTCAGCACAAATGCAACCTTAAAACCTACGCTAAGGACATTTTTAAATGTAATTTATTTGTAGCATGTGAAGGTAGAGAAGGGACTCAGCAATCCACAGGAGTAAGTCAGTGGCCTTGGGACCCTTTCCCGCATTCAGACTCCTGGCCTGACTTCCCTGGACGACAGACTACAAACTATAAAATGATATAACCCTTTTCTCCTCAAGTAACTTTTGGTCATGGTGTTTAATTACAGAACTGGAAAATCTTACTAAAACAGCCCAATAGCAGTTATCACTGGCTTATCATGGAAGGTCCTGGAATGAATCCCCAGCACCAAAAAGAAGAAAAAAAGCAAAAACCAAGATTTTTTTTTTTTTAAATGTTTTTCCTTACAGTACTGGAAGGAATCCAGCCCAGGCCTTGCAGATGCTACCCGAGCACTTTCCTACTGAACCCATCCCCAACCCACAAGTAAGGAAATAATCTAACAACTGGGAAAAGAGGAAATAGGACAGCACGTATCTGAATCAATGTGAAATGATCAAATTTAAGAACGCTACTTATTAAAATGGAGTGGTGGGTCATGTCTGTAATACCAGTACTCAGAACACCAAGGCAGCTACAGCAAGCTCCAGGCCAGCCTGTGCTACGTACTGAGTCGCTGTTTCAAAAAATATTCAAAGCAGCAGTGACCATATGTCCAGAACTCGATTTTGAAAGATCCCACTCTATGATCAAACAAATAATAGTACAGAAAATATTCTTTAGTCTAACATTCAAAAACGAAGATCAAGTTAACGTCACCTGTCATTAGACAGCTGTTTACTGTACACAACACAACCCCATCCCTCCACATCTCTGGAGTGTTGCTGGTTGTCTTGACAAGCTCTTCCAGAATCAGCTTAGAGTTGGCAGGATGGCTGGGGGTAAGGGAGTTTCCTGCTGAGCCTGACAACACACATGACAGAAGGGGACAGACTCCAGAAACTCATCTTCTGACCACCACAGGCATGCCCCTCCCCACAGTAGAATTTTTAAAGAAATTTCAAAAAGAAGAATCAGATTAAATATGTTGTATTACTGAACTGCTCGGGCACATTTATGATTTTCCTATCTCTCTTCTAAATTTAAATATACTTTTATTGGCACAACACAGTATCTTCGATGTCCACTGACAACATTCTAAGAACTATTTAGACACTCTACACACACGTATCTTGGTCTTCCCAAGTATCATATCCTCAGCTTCTTTAGGTATCGTCAGTGTCCATTCTACACACGGAGCCTACAGCATGGTGGGCCCTCACAGGTCTCAGTAAGGATTTTCTCGTAGAACTAAGAATATGACAGAGACCACACACGGTGCCTATAACATGGTGGGCACTCATAGGTCTCAGTAAGGATTTTCTCGTAGAACTAAGAATATGACAGAGACCACAGATGAAAAGGGCAAATCTGTGACTACCTTTAGTACCCACCAGGGTAGCCACTCACATCTGAAAAGGAGCTGTTACAGGAAATGCACCAAGACTAACAGGATCCCCGCCTCGCACTCCAAAGCCATGGCTGCGTCTCAAGTCCACCACTGTCAGTAAGTACATACATCTAAGAAAATGTAACCGCTGTAGGAATAGGAACATACTGAAAGAACGCAGCTCCTTTGAGGAAGAGTGGTGGTTCAGAACAAGTGCATCACTTCGCTTATCTTAGGATAATCAATTCAAACCTAATCAAACCTTTTTTATTTTTTGAGACAGGGTTTCTTTGTGTAGCTCCAGGTGACCTGGAACTCACACTGTAGCTCAGGCTGCCTGCCTCTGCCTTCCAAGGGCTGGAATTAAATTTGTAAGCCACCACCACCTGGAAAAAGGCCTTTTTTCTATGTAGTATTAAAAATCCAATTTTACAGTGGAAAACAAGTACTTTCAGATCAGTTACATTAATATATTTATTCCAGAAAAGCAGAAATTAAGTACACGTTCTCTTCTATACTTTAGGTAAATAGTGAAATCATTCTAAACTTTTAATTGTCAGAGTGTGGTGATTTAATTTTGTAATTCCAGCACAGACGAGGCTGAGGTAGGACTGCTCCAAGTTTGAGGCCAGTTTAGACTACAAGCAAACAAAATTAGTTATTTCTCTCTTTATTAATTATATATATGAGACAAGGTCTCTCTACGTAGTCCTGGATGCCCTGGAGCTCTCTATGTTGATCATGCTGGCACTGAGCTCTGAGATTCTCCTGTCTCTGCCTCTCAAGTGCTGTGATTAAAGGCGTGTGCCACCACACCCAGCCTCAAAATTTTAATTTTCTCATCTTCAAAATTCCAGTCTGTAAGAGGCAAACTTATGATTTCTAAGAGGGTAAGAAGTATGCCCAACAGTACACCACAGATATGCAAGATTTCATTTATTTGATAAGAGCATTCAAGGATGAGAATTAACATTTCAGAAAGAAGAACCACAAACCACCAAGTACAGAGAGGTAGTGGGAGACTCTGAGGAGGCTTTGGAAGGTCAAGCCTCTAAGCTAGGAAAGAGAGCTTTGGAGACAAAGCTCAGTAGTGTGTACCCTGAAGACCCTTGCTTCAGTCCCTGGAGAGGAAGAGGAGAAGGGAAAGCGAAGAAAGGGGGAGGAAGGGTGAGAAGGAGAGAGGAGAAAATGAGGGTGGAGAGGTGATAAAATGAATCATGCTTCCAGTGGGTCTTACAGAGACGTACTGAAAGAAACCATACAACCGGGAAGGAAGAGGTTAAATGCCTGTCTCCTGATTTTACTAGCATGGTTCCTTTTAGTGTAAAGATGCCAATTTCGGGAAAGCGAGTATGATCTATGGGATGGACTGACTGAGAAAGAAACCAGAGGCAAGGAGATGGCAAGCTCTACTTTGTAATTACTTCCCAAACACCCACTGGCTCACCCAAGATCACAGCGACGTGGTCACCTAGATTTTATTAATTAAATTCAAAACCAGAAGCTTAAATTGGGTGTTTACTAAAAAGTACATTATTTACGGGCTGTGCCCCACCTAGATGAGCCTGGATATCTAAGTATTCTAAGCAGCACTCACAGAAACAGAGGACAGAATTATTCAGGTTTTTGCACAAGAAACTGCAAATAACAAACCACACTTAAAAAAAATTTAAAGGTTTTACTCCAGTCTAGCATTCTTTTTAAACTAGAGAAAAAATTACTGATCCATTTCCGTGAACGTCAGTCAGTGTGGACACATGTGAACGTAGGTGCCCGTGGAGTCCACAAGAGGGTCCTTGGGAACTAGATTTATTAGACAGTTGTGAGACAACAGGTGTGGTGCTGGGAACTGAACCTGGGTTATCTGTAGGAGCAGCACGAGCTCCCTCTCTACACATGTATGTGTGTATGCACGCCACAGTGCTAGAGTGGAGTCCGCTCTGTCCTTCCACCATGTGCACTCAAGGGATTGAGCACAGGTCCTGAGGTTAGCAGCCAAGAGCCTTTCCCCACAGAGCCATCTCCCTGACAATTCTGTTTTCTCAAAGTACTACCACACTGTGTAACCCGGCAGTGCATAGGAGAGGGGAAACAGCTCTCACGGTAGTCTAAGACTATAATGGACTTTTTGAACAATTCACCTGATAAATAAATCTTTGTCTTAATAGCAGCAAACCTGGCTACAACTTCTACCTGTTCAATGGGCAGCAATGCTTACCCTACAGACAAGGCATAGGGGAAGATCAAGAACGAAGTGCTGACTCTAGGAGATGTTTCAGCTGAAGTTAGTCAGAAATGTAAATGTTTATAAGCTTAAGGAAATGAGTGGTATGAAACATAAATGTGTTTAATGTATGAAAAATTAAATTTATCTGAATGTTAATGTCTATTTCATCTAAATTTCAAATACTGACAAAAGCCAGTTATATTCTAAAAGTATAATTACCTAGAAATCATCTAGGAAATTAACAGGTTAAGCAAATTTTTAGTGCACTGTATCAAAGATCTGGGAAATTAAAAGGTTCACCGCCACTTTTGGATTTTAAAATTTAAGTATGTCTGGCTGAATACAGAGGATGGGCAAGAAAGCAATAATTAAATTAGTGACACTAAGCATTGAGATTAGCTCAATTTTAGGATATTTAATTATAATATTAAAATATTTCCTATCTCTGGTTTTCAAAAACCAGTTACATATACAAAATTCTTCAAGCTAACTCAAGATGCTATTTCACACCTGCAAAGACAACAACAATCAGAAAGGGACAGCAAAACTGGACACCACATATGTTCCATCAGTATGTGGGTGTTAGAAGAAACTCAACCAGCTCAACAATCCCGACAGTTCTCAGCTGAGTATCTACGAGAACTGAAAACATGCGCCCACGCAGTCACACACGTTCATAGCAGCATTGCTATCCCAGTGGCCATAGGGGGAAAGTCAAATACCAGTCAACAGACCAAGGAATGGAGAACATGTATTCTCCACATACAAGATTATAATTCGGTCACTAAAAAAAGTACTATCAGTCCACACTGCAACATCAATGAACCCCGAAAACGGCAGCCTAGTGTAGCAGCAAACTGTAATCCCAGCACTGGGAAGGAAGACTGAAGCCCGCCAGCGCCCAGCCAGCAAGGACCACACAGCAATATCCTAACTCGAAGAAACCAAATCAACAAAAACAGAACAAACCAGGTGAAACAAAACATAATGGGAAGACAGTCATAAAACAGACACTCCAATTCTATTTACACCGACTGTCCGGTCAGGTAAACCCCAGGGACAGAAGGGGACTTCTGAAGGCTGTGACTAGGAGTGACTGCGAAAACGCTCTGTATTGATTGTGACGATGGCCGTCCAACTCTGCGGCTACACTAAAAACTATCAACTGCATACTCTGAATAAACTTAATGGTTGGCAATTCTATCACTATAAAGCTACTGCTAACTTTAATAGAGTCTGAAGCCCAAGATCTCTGCACACCTTTATTCTCCTCCCTTTTCAAATACAAGCACCAAATCTCAAGATTTCAGGGTTTTACCTAAGTGTACTTAAAAGAAAATAAATGCATAGATAATAAATAGTAGGAAAACATTCTCTCTCAAAGCCTGGGTCTTTTTGTAGATTCTACCATCTAGTTTCAAAATGTTAAAATACGTGGAAGAAAACTATACCTACATCTCACCTATCTTCTCTTTAAACCGTTTCATCTGGTCTCTTCCACACTCGAGTCCCAAACTGCTTTTTCTAGAGAACAGAACCCCTCTCACCCAACCCTCCCCTGCCAGTCCCACTAGCACTGTGATCTGAGTCTAGTGACTGCTCCTTTCCCACATCCCTCCCTTCCTCGGGTCCCCCCATTCTGACCACACCTTCCCAGGAACATTCCCAAACACTTCCCTAAAGCTGGCCACTCTTTATGCCTGTCTCAGTCAACCTCTTCCTCAGACTCCCATGACTCCCCATGCATACCGGACACTGCACAGGCATTTAGCATGTCTCAAACTAAATTCATCTTCTGCTCTGGAACTTTTCCTACGATCTTGTTTGATCAGTTCTACTTATTTCTTCTTTATCCACTGTACCAAATGGTACCTTATAGCTTGATTACATCCCCAGCTAGAAATCTTGGCGTTATAATACGATGTTCATACCTAATCATCGAGACATCTCTCTCTTCTTCCTCCACCCCCAGTCTAGTATCTAGGCCTAGTTTTGAATTCCAGGACCCTCAGCCTTCTGAGTGCTGGGACCACGAGTAGGTACCACCACACTAGGCTCGTCAATCCTCACCAAATCTGTTCAGATCAAGCCCTTCCTGCCAAGTAACTACCTTTCTTAAAACATTCCACGGCCCTCCAGAGTCTATTTTCTCTGAGTGAGATAAGGCTCACAGAATCTCAGAGAGCAGGCTGAGGAGGTGTGGTGTGGGGAGAGGAAGGAAAGCCACAGGAATGCTAAGCTAGCACATTCGCTGTTCTCGGTAATCTCACTTTCCCTGTGGCCCTAAAAGGTATTTCAACCTGCAGCCTTCCACGTACACCCCAAACTGCAAACTCATTTAACATACTAAGGTTTTTCTGGAGCATTTTTTGTTTCGTTTTGTTAACTCAACTGCATGGTTTTCCAATGAGAATTTGTTGATGACAACTTGGTGTCACAATGTCAGAGGGCTGAATATGCCTGCAGGAGATGCAGGGGAATCGTGTACAATCACCATTATGATCTTACAGAAAATATAAATATTAAATACAGTAAGATCCCGCCTCACAGCCCAAACCCTACCTACCTGTCTCAGACATCAGCTTTTGTCTGCACTATATACTGGCTCTCTAGTCCTCAGTGCATGGTTCAGTCAACTCCAGGGATGTTTATGGAGTAAAACCTGACTCTGGGGCTGGAGAGATGACGCAGACTCCATTAAGGGCACCGGGTGCTCCTCTGGGCATCAGGTATGCACAAGGTACACTAACATACACACAGGCAAAATACCCATACATATAAATAACTCACTCAAATAAATAAAACTTTTAGAAAACCTGTCAAATACCAATGAGCACCACCATCTTAGTCTAAAAGCTGAGAGTAAAGATGAAGTCCGGACCTGTCACCAGCTATTTAACATCAGCATGTCGGGACTCACGTGCCTGGCACCGTCTGCACAGTCTTGGTGCCCACGCAAGGCCAAGAACAAACCAAACGACGGTGAATTCCTTCTTTCCTCTGTCCACCTTGCAGACAAGGTCTCACTCTCATATAAACTAGGCTTGTCTGAAACCCCCAACCTTCCTACCTCAGCTCCTGACTGCTAGGACCACTACGTGCCTGTTGAGGTAGAAATCTTTCTATCAGTAGTAATAAAGAAATTCACGCCAGGCGTGATGGCAAGTATTTCTGGCACTTGAGTGGTAGGGGCTAGAGAATCCAGAGTTCAAGGTCAGCCTTTATGCGGACAGCAGGTTCAAAGCTAGTCTAGGCTCTGTGAGGTCTAGACCCAAAAACACTAGGAAGAAACGAAAAGAATTCCAAATCAAACAAGATACAATTTCTAAACCATTAAATAAAATCAAGATAATTACAATATATATACATGTAAACCTTACTGACACGTCTTTTTAAAGTTGTAAATATATATATGTATTCTCTGATCTAGTACACTTCCTGTAAAGAGATATTAGGCAATAAACAATGTAGAGGCTTTATTCATGTTAAAGCATTTAATAGAAATTACAACAGACTAAACATTCGACTACAAGCAATTGGTAAACCATAGTCACACTGTGACAGTCACTTAAATCATTGCTAGAAAGTAGCTGTAATTAATAAAAGACACCAAAAATCTGAGTTTAAAAAACCCCAAAGACATGAATACAACACAGGTATGGCAGGCTCATATCTTAATCTCATAATTAATATTGGGAGGCAGGGATCAGTTCAAGGGCAGCCTGGGTCACAGTGAGCTCAGTTCCCTGTCCCTCAAGGGAAAAAAAAATTCCCCAACTACCTAAAAGGCCTGTGTACTTACTGTGACATAGACATTACAAACACACACAGGGAGAATGATGGAAACAGTCACAGTATGAATGACCAATCCACTTTCCCAAGCACAAGCATCACCATTACTGATTACTACTGTTAATAGTATTCTAAAATTTCCAATATTGAAACTATATTGCTTTATAATGAAACAGCTGCTCTAGTCGTCTCTTTTAAGATTCAGCTCTACAATGTTAAAATTTTAAAATGGAGTTTTTAATCCACATCAGAAGATAAGAATAACAAGTCAGAGTTTATCAGGATCATCTTTGGTTCTCTTTCCGTAACAGAAGATAGTTCCTTTCCAGCCTTCTAGTTCAGGGGAAAAAAAGAGCCAACCGCCAAAAGTCTTAATTATAGCTGTTGCTTATCAAGTCAGGAAATAAAAAAAAAGCAAGCACTATAAAGAATAGCTTTAGTCATCAAATCTCTAATGCAGAATTACCTAGCTACTTTGGTATTGTGGAAGAATGGCAACAGATCTGGTCCTTGTGAAATGACACCTCCAACAGAAATCCCTGACTCACCTCCAAAGCAAGAAGCCCAAGGCTAAATCCCCTGTCTAGTAGTTCAAGGACTGGGCACCTGTCTGAGCGGCCTGCATTACCAAACAATGCTGCTCCTTGACAGAGCTATCCAGAAACAGCCAAGGAGCAGCCAGGGACCACATGGCCCTTCCATAACCAAGGAAGGCTGAAACCATTATTTTTAAGCAAATACATAAAGTAAGTTGTTTTCTTCTACTTACCTACGGAGTGGCAAAAGGGGGGCTCATCTAATTTCGTAAATGACATTCAAAAGAAACTAACACAATCAAAGTTCTTGATGGTAGGAAGGGAAAATTACACTTTAACCTTTATAGATTAAATGTCCCTTCCCCGAAACAGTACCTAAATAACAGAAAATGTTTAAAATAAAGGATCTACATTTCTCAGTCTTCATACACTAAATAAAACCTTGCTCCTACTTTCTATTTTTACACAACTGAGAGGTGCAAATCACAAAACTCCACAATGCCATGAACACTGTGCCAACTAACACTAAAGTCTTATTAGACAGAAATCTCTTTAAAATATGAAAACCTTTTGTACTATAAAAGTCACTTCGTCTACACTTTTAAACAAAAACTCGCCAACGTTTCGGACCCACTCATTTTTATAGACCTCAACCTTCTATGGCTCTTCGTAACCAAATTTCAGGTTGAGATGAGTATTATGAGAAGCGCACCTTGTCCGGGAGCACATTTTTTCCCTAGCTCATTTCCCAGCCCCCGCTAAAGAGCGAAGGACTTCCCAAGTCCCATTTCCTTTTCCATTCCCCAGACCTCCAGGGTTTCCAACGCCCCAGTCTTGCGCAACATCCGTAGGAGCAGCAGCCGCAAGCACGGCCTCGTAAGCCGGGACACAACCCTTAGAGGGAACATTGTCCAGCAGAAAAATTAAAGGAGCGGGGAGGGGGCAGTGTAGGAAGTCGGCTGCTGGTCTCACGCCTTCGGAATGGGCACCCCCCAATTACGTACCTACAGCAATTTCACCTACTGGATTTTAACCCTCACCCCGACTCAAGCCTGCCTACACAAGCAGAGTGCGGAAAGGGGGGGGCGGCGGAAAAGGGGGGACGGGAAGGTTATCTCCCAGTTCAGGGCTTCAGCCCATATAGTCGCCTCCACCCCACCAGGACTATTGTTCCCAAGTTCCCCACCCCCACCCCGGATAGGAAGTGATAGTCACATCCCCTCCGGCCCCGGCAATATCCCCTAGGGTCCCGAGAGAGCTTCCTCCACGATAACCCCCATCCACCCCGACACCCCCACCCCACCCCACCCCCGCCAAACCTAAAGTCACGCCGGCCTCACAGACCGCCTTAACCCCGGGTCTCAGAAAAAGAAACCGGACTGGACCAACGGAGATCAGGTAGAGCACGAGATTCCGTACGGACAACCCTATGGCAAGCGGTGATAATCACCGTGAACTCGGAGCCGGCGTCGTCCCACCGTCCCCTCGGACCCAGGCTGGCAGCAGCAAAGGGACTCGGCGAGTGAACGCCAACACCGCCCTCGCTCCTGCTCCCCGCTCCGCCGGCCGCGGCCCGACGGCTCGCCCCGACCCTCCCCGGAGGGGCAGGCGGGGACGGCGGGCGTGGGCAGGCGAGCCCGCACCCCAGCCGCCGCCGCCCGGACGCCCGCCCGCCCGGCCGGGGAGACAATAGGGAGTCGCGGGCGGCGGGGCCGGAGCGGGCTGGGTCGGGCGGCCGCTCCCTCGGCTCCCGGGCCGCGGAGAACCGAGGCCACGGTGGGGCGGTGGCGACCTCGCCTCCCGCAAGCTCGCCGACCGCGCTGGCCGCTGGGCGCGCGCCCCGCACACAAAGCGCTGGCGCAGCCCCGGCCCGGGCCGACTCGGGGGAGAGGCGAGGGGAGCTCCGGGGGGGCCGGCGACCGACACACGAGGGGGGCGGCTCGGACGGACACTCACCATGAAGTCCCGGGCGAAGTTGTCCTCCCCATTGTGGTCCGGACTCTTCATGGCCTGCACCCGCTGGATGAACCTCCTCAGGATCTCCACTTGCTCCATCCTCCCGCCGCCTTCCCCCCGCCGGCCGCCCGCGCGCCGCAGCGCCCGCTCCGTCTTCCCCAGCTCGCTCCGGCCCGGCCCGCTCTCCCCGCCTCCCTCTCCGCCCGCCCGCCGCGCCGAGGCGGCTGCGGCTGCGGCGGCACCGGCCGGGCTTCCCCGCGCAACTTGAAAGAGCGGCGCGGCTTCCCTCGGTTCCAGGCGGGCTAGCGCCGGCCCCGGCCCCCAGCCGGCCCCATCCTCCTTCCCCGCCCTCCTCCGTCCGAGCCGCCGCCGCCTCAGGAACACGGCTCTCCGCTCGCCCTGCCCCCTTCCCGGTTCTTCCTTTTCCCCCCCACCCCCCGCCCGCAGCCACAGCCGCCTCTCCCCGCGGGCGCGCCCCCGCCGCCACCCAGACGCGCGGGCCCGAGCGGCGGCCCCGCCCCACGAGCGACGAACCAGACACCGCCTCTCGCCTGCCGGGCCCGCCCTCGCCCGCTCTGAGTGGCTGGAAGCCGCTTCCGGGGCGGGGCGTGCCCCTCCTGCTCTCTCTGCGGTGAGCTTGGCTTTCGGCTGGGCCGCCGGCGTCTGGGAGCGCGGCCGAGCCGACTGGTTCAGACCGTAAACTTCAGACGGGACCTGCGCGTCCCCCGTCTCCGCCCCCCGGGAGGGAAGGCGACTCCCAGAGTGCCTCAGCGCTCGCTCCAGCCGGCCGCCGGCCGGGACTCCCGAGACCCCGCCTGCCGGGAGTGCCCGGAGCCGGGTGGACAGAGGGATGCTGGGAATTGTAGTACAGTCGCAGCCACCTTCGCCGCCTGTAGGCGCTCTCCTTACTAATGGCTTGGTGAAGGGCACCCCGGGCTTTGGCACTTCGGCTAGGAGAAGCCAATCTTTTCTTGAATGGAAGGGCGTGCTCTTTGCAAATCCATTTAACCCCAGTGAGGGAGAGCTCGAAATTCAGAGAGCGTCCTTCACGCCACACATGCGACAGGAACCCTGTTTGCCAAGTGGAAGATAATATTTCTTCCTACCTTTAAATCGGTACGGCTTCAGAACTGAATGGGAGACCTTCCTTCGCAGAATAGACTCTGACTCTTAACCAGAGAACATGCTGATGTAATGTGTCATTTCATAAATAAAGTGATTCGCCCCAAACCCAGCCCCACTCCCAGCGCGTTCGTGTAATGTCCAAACTAGAGCGCAGGTTCCTGCCACACACGCTGCCTCTCGAAGGGACAAGAGTTTGTGGTGGTACTATTGCACAACTGAGGGATTGATCCATGGACTAACTTTGCTCACTTACATGCACAAACAACATGTTTTTTCACAGAGCTGGGTGCCAGGGAATTCGGTTAAGGTAGGGAATAGCAACGCAGGATCCATTTCCTGAACTGATGTTTGGCTGCACCACGAAATTTTAGAAAGTTGAAGAGAACAAATGTGAGCGGCAATATACAATTACGTTTTAAAATAAAGTACAGAAAATAATGTACCTAACTCATGTCAACCCATTTCTCTCAGAGAACTGGTCTTGCAGATGTGTCCTTCCAAATATTTCTCTACACTTTTATATATGTGTACCGGTAAAGAGAGTTTTGTTTTGGTTTGACTTTTAGAACAGTCTTAGTAGGTAACGCAAGCTGGCCTGGTCCTCACCAGCCTCCTACCTCAGCCTTGCAAGAGCTGGGATTGCAGGTTACTGTCACACTGCCTGTCAACAGAAACAGTTTTGCTCTATATTAACCCCTTAGACGCCAGGTGTGATAAGGCAGGCTTGTGATGCCTCCAGTCAGGAGGGGAAATAGGAAGATCCCGAGTCTGGGGCCAGATGGGGCTCCCTGCTGATATCATGTTTCATAAACTGAATCACTTCAAGGGGTTCTCTCATTTCTAAAATACGCTTTTGAAAAGAGTGTCTGTTGGAATTTAACCCGCTACAAAAGCTAGATTTCACTGAACGGAAGCAAAAGAATTCAGGCTTGAAGGCGGCAAAAATAGGTAGATGGCCAGGAACGCCTTCCCTTGTATTTATTTACTTTTATAGTTTGGTTTCTCTGAGACAAGGTCTCGCTCTGCAACCCACGCTGGCCTTGAGCCCATGGCAGTCTTCCTGCCTCAGCCTCACGGGAGTGAGGGGTACAGACCTGGGCACTGTGACCACCTGCTCTTGTGATATGTTTAGAGAATGTAAAGCCAGTTAGTGATTGGTGAGCGCTGTATGGACTTGCTTTATAACAGAGCGGCTGGAAGTCTGATGGGTAGCAGACAGAGTCTGATTTGGGCTAGCGTAGGGCTTCTCTCTTCTACAGGAGAAAGTCTGTTCAATGCCCGAGGGTTTCTTGAGTTTACAGCAGTCACTTTTGGTTAGAAAATCTAAGTGTCTCTAAAGGGTCCCGCTGTTTGGAAAGGCTTGCTTTCCTTGATGATTAGCTGGCTACTTCTTTTTAGCTTTTCTGTGGATTAGAAATTGTACAAAGTAATTTTATTGTGATAGCTTCACACATACATGTCATATTTGCTCACATTCGTCCTCTCGTTGCCTCTTCTTGTCCTCCCTCCTTGTGTCCTTCTCCCATGTTTCCCTCATCTAAACATATCTGGAAGGCCATCAAAGGGCTCGGTGTGTAAAGGTGCTTTCTGCAACACCTAATAACCTGTTCCCGAGAAGAAGAGAGGCTTCCTTAAGCTGACCTCCACACACCCACCCCTGCCACACACAAATAAATAAATGTATAAATAAATCCAGAATGTCCTAAATATATTTGGGTCTTGTTTCAACCTCTCTCTCTCTCTCTCTCTCTCTCTCTCTCTCTCTCTCTCTCTCTCTCTCTCTGTGTGTGTGTGTGTGTGTGTGAGAGAGAGAGAGAGAGAGAGATGAAATCATGTTTCAGGAGGTCTTCTTTTCCTAAGAAGTGTGTGTGTGCACACGAGATGCGTACAGGTGCCCCTAAAAGCCACAAGAGGGGTCAGATTGTCTGGATCAGGAGCTATAGGTGGTTGTCATTTACCTGCTGTGGGTGCTAAAAGCTGAACTCGGGTGTCCTGGAAGAGCAACAAGTGTTCTTACTTGCTAAGTCATCTCTCTAGCCCGGTATCTTTATTTATTTTTGGTATTTGGTTTCTGAGGCAAAGTCTCACTACGTAACCAAAGCTAGCCTCAAACTTGCTATGTAGGTGGCCTGGCCTCAAATTTCTGGTCCTCCTGCCTCAGTCTCCCAAAGACTGAGATTATAAGTGTGCAACACTATGCCCACGGTTGTTTATCCTTTTTTATTCTGAATATTTTGCTATTGAAATGTATTGATTTTCCAAAAAAAAAAGTTATTGAAAATGGCAGGAAGAATTTTTTTTTTTTTATTTTTTGAGACAGGGTTTCTCCGTAGCTTTTTGGTTCCTGTCCTGGAACTAGTTCTTGTAGACCAGGCTGGCCTCGAATTCACAGAGATCCGCCTGCCTCTGCCTCCCGAGTGCTGGGATTAAAGGCATGTGCCACCACTGCCCGGCTAAGAATGTATTTTTTCATGGAACACATAAATAAAGAGTAAAGGAGGCAGGTCTTATTTTGGGATTTTTTTTTTTTTTGAGACAAGGTCTCATGTAGGCCAGACAGGCCTTAAACTTGCAGATAAAGACAGTCATGAATTCCTGATCTTTCTGCCTCCACCTCCCAAGTGCTGGGATTGTAGCACACACACCCATGCCCTGCTGTGTGTGTGTCTGTGTGTTTGCTTGCTCGCTTGTTTTTGTTTTATGGCAGATGGGAGGCTACAGGCAGTGTCATCGTTTTCAGGGAAATTTAATGTCTCGTCCACCCTCCGCTGTACTTCGGTGTTTGGGCACTTACTTCAGTCCTCAAGTTTTCAGTCCACAGAGACCGCCCAGTGGCTTGGTATGGGAGGGTGATCTCAGCCAGTTGCTTCTCATAGCAATCTGAACTTGGGAACCAAAACAGAAGCCACTAGAATTACGGGGGTCAGGATGTATGCTGCCAAGAGGTAGGATTGGGTTCTGGTAGCTGAAGTCAAGAGGCGGGGCGAAGACAACGACGGAGAATTTGATTGGTAAAGAACGTGAAGCCGGCGTGCGGCAGTGTGGAGGGTTAGGGTGCAGCCCGTGTGGTCGCCAGGGAGAGTCCCTGGAGCAGCCTGACTTCTGATACTTATGGGGCTAGGTCTGGATGGCTTTTACATAAATCAGTTCAGAACGGGCAGCACTACAGACCACGGACTCTGAAGTCAGAGACTGCTCTGCCCCTGACATGGGGCAGTCACCAAACCTCTGCGAGTCTCCCAGGAAAGCCCCCTGGTGGTCCCGAGCTGCTCCTCAGCATCGCTGTCTTCTACAATACATGATGCTTGCACATAGAACACAAAACAGAAAACTAGTTAACCGTGGTGATTACTACATTTTAAATCCCCTCCCCCGTCGTCTCTTTTAGCTTTTTTCCTTTTCCTACTTCCTAGCCACCTACCCTGCAGGGAAATATGTGAAGAATTAGAAGGGAGCCGAATAACGTGTTAAAAGGGATTGTACTTTTGTGATCTCAGCAAGAAGAGGTTCTGAAGAGTTAGGGTTACGGGGTTTCAGGGTATCTGTTTGTTCACGCGCGTGTGGGCTCACTTGCAGAGATTTGAACTAGTGACTCTCCGTTCTCATAACAGCTGTGGCCATAATAGCTTCTAGTGTGATTGCAGCTACTTTTGAATTCTTTCTTCTTCTTCTTCTTCTTCTTCTTCTTCTTCTTCTTCTTCTTCTTCTTCTTCTTCTTCTTCTTCTTCTTCTTCTTCTTCTTCTTCTTCTTCCTCCTCCCCCTCCTCCTCCTCCTCCCCCTCCTTCTTCTTCTTCTTCTCCTCCTTCTCCTCCTCCTCCTTTTTTAGATCTTGAGAAGCAATTTGGTATCACGAGCTTCATTAGCAGAAGAAAAGGTAAATAAAACACAGGGAGTGAACATGATTAGCTCACTCACAACAGCCAGGAGACTCATGAACATGACACACAGATCCTGAGTTCCCAGCTTGTTACACAAACCACTGAGGCACCACACTTACGCCTGCTAAAATTTACGTGGCACTAAAGGTGAAGACTGAAACCATTCCTGAGATTCTGGTGCTGACCCCACATCGCGTTCTGTGCCCCCCAGTCTGGTTGAAGCTGTATCCCAGATGGACTCCTGGCCGGGAATGTCCAGGGGAGTAGCTGCATAAGAGGGAGTAGCTGCACAAGAGGAAGTCTTCTCTCCTTTATCCTTGCTGTCCGTTTACTCTTGCATTCCTCGGTCTCGTCCCAGCAAAACCGCTTGTTGGCCATTTTCTTAATTTGTGTAGTTTTTGTTGAAATCGTTTAATCCAGTAAAAAGGAAACTGAGTTGAGGACACACACTTTTTAATGTCTTGGGGGCAGCAATATTTACTAAAGAAAAGATTATTAAAACAAACTTGGAGAGGATAAAATTCAATAATCTGTATTCCTAAGGCTTAATATTGACAACTTTTAAACACATTAATCTCTGCTATCTCCATCTATAAGAGTGCATTAGAATACTAGCGGGGAGACGTGGAAGGTAAGCGCCTGTTGCTGAAGATAACGTGCGCTTCAGAAATAGACCCAGAGACCCCTGACCTGGAACGGACCTGAATGCCCCCTCCATAAGGACGAGCTCTCATGGAACCAGAAGATACCATGCAGACTCCCACAGGAGGGAGGCTACCTACCCAGCTGTGAATGCTTATGAACGAGCTCAATGACCAGCATGGCATGCTAGCCCTGAGGGTGCAGTAGTGCCATGCGTACCTTGGCAGTCACCAACAACACTCTCACTGGACTCAACAGAAGGGAAGCCCTGCCTGCCACGGGAACCTTACTAGTCGGCGCTAGTGAAGTCATGGTTGCCGGAGGAGAATCTACAGCCACTTTCCTAAACCAGCATAACCCCTGATGACAATCTCTAAACCTTTGTCCTCATTCACACAGGCAAGTGTGGTCTACACTCCTCAAGTGAAACTTCTATTCACAACGGGTGGAGGCCACTACAGAAGACCACACCAATCAAAACACACAGTGGTAGAGCCCAGTCCCAGTGGTTATATTTATAAAACACTCCTGCACCCAAGGCTGGGGGAACATTGTAGAAAACGGAGCCAAAAGATGGTAAGAGCCAGAGGATTAGGGAGTTTGCTGTGAGTGTGTCTCCTACTCATGTCAGAAGCTGCAGCCGTAAAGTCTCAACAATGTGTCTGTCCAAGCGTGACAGGAATAAGGATGACACCAGGGAAGATGCCAAACAGGATGGGGCAAAGGCATCAACTCTACATAAAGACCTATAAGCAACCAAGGAAATCTGGGAATGGTGTATTTGGTTTTCCCAGGGAAAAGCACACCAACTAGTTGTACACTGTCAAATGGTCAGCTCTGAAACCATACATGTTAGTAACCTATGGTCTGAGCAAGTTATATTTAGGAATATATGTGTACATATGTATGAAAACAATCAGTGAAGGAAGAGGCCATGAATTTGAAGGCTAGTGGGAAGGGAAGAGAGAAGTGTAATTATAATCTCTAAAATAAAAAACGGGGGGGGGGTACGGAGAGTTGACTCATTAGTTAAGAGCACTGACTGCTCTTCCAGAGGACCTGAGTTCGAGTCCCAGCACCCGCATGGCAGCTAACTACATTATAATTCCAGTTCCAAGAGATCCACCGTCCTCTGAGGGTACCGGGTACAAAAGTGCTACATGTACGTATATGCAGGCAAAGTACCCATACACGTTAAAATACCAGCAGACTGTTCACAAAGGCTACGTGTAGAGTAACACATACTGCAGGAGAATGCGGAGTCAGATCCACCCTCTCTAATATTTTTTCTATCTCATGTTTCCTGTGCCATTTAACACTCAAAGAAAGATAAAACATATGCAAGTAACTTCAACATAAACGTCCTACCTAACCTCTGTTTAGTGATGCTTTAACATGGTTTCCCATGAGGGTTCTGCCCTTGAGTTGCTCGTACTCTTATAATTAGCCCCTCCCCCATTTGCTATCAGTAACCCAGAAAACCCATTCTTTCACAAACTAGAGAACTGTTTCATCGGTCTGCTGTTTGTGTCCTTCCTGTGTAGAACAGGTGAATAGACATTTGTTCACGCGCCTAGGAAGAGTTACACCATCACTTCCTTCCTGAAAACTTCCTTCAGTTAAAATTAGATTGATATATAATTACATGTGTTTTTATGTATGCATGTTTTGTGTTGTGTATGGTGCAAGCAGGTGAGTGTACAGGAGTGTAGACACATGGGGTGACCAGAGCAGAATGTAGAAGTCCTTTCTCTACATTAGTCCCTTGAGACAGTATCTCTCACTGAACTAGCCTTTGAGATCTCAGCCGGTCTCTCCCCCACCCAAATCCCAGTACTGCAGCCGTACCCCCTTTTATATAAGTGTCAAGGGTTCAGACTCAAGTTCTCATGCCTACAAGCAAGACATCTTATCCACTGAAACATCTCCCTACCCTCAGTTCCTTAGTTAATCAGTGTTTGTTTTTGTTTGCTGAGACAAGGTTTTTCTTTGTAGCCTTACCTGTCCTGGATCTTGCTCTGTAGACCAGGCTGTCCTCGAACCCATAGAGATCTGCCTGCCTCTGCCTCCCAAGTGCTGAGATTTAAGGTGTGCGTTGCCCCCGCCACTACCACTGCCACCGGCTTAGTAAACCGTTGTTAAGTGAACAGGTCAGGGGTGTTAAGTATATCTCACAGTGTCTGCATGATGCTTTCAAAAGGAGACCACATCCCTACCCAGTGTTTGATCTGTCCTCACTCCTTGCCCCAAACTCTGACAGCCACTAATCTGTGTTCTGTCCCTGTAAATTACTTAGACACTTCGTCTTGTATTACAGCATCATATACTATATGAGCTCCTATGTGGCTTCCTTTCCTTAATACACTGTTGGTTTGTTAATCATTTTCTTGTATGTAGAATGCTGAGTAGGGTGTTGTCGCTATTATCATCATCGTTATTATTGCTGTTGTTTTTGTTGTAAAATGCATGCTGTAGTTATAGTACCAGGGATGCTGAGGCAGGGAGATTGTTGTAAGTTCAAGGTCAGTCTGTGCCACAGTGCAGATTCTGACTCAAAAAAGCACGAAACATGTAACGTAAAGTTTACCAACCTTAAGTTTAATTTTTAATTATTAAATATATTCACATTGTTTGAGACAAATCTCTAGACTTTCTTCATCCTGCAAACCTGAAATCCAGCATCAGCTTCTATATCAGCATATACCAATCATTATCAAGTTAGTTGTGTACATGTGTATGTGCACATGTGTGGTTATAATCTCAAAAGAGTGAGACTCGGATTCTTGCTCAGAAAGGGGTGCCAGCTGCTCACTGGAGAATGGCTGCCTTACGCACCAACCCCGCGTTTTCCCTCTCTAGACTACGCCTCCGGTTGACCCCAGCCAGCTCCTTCTTCGGTTATATTTCTCCTTTGCACACTTGCTCTGGCCTCCCTACTGTTCCATGAAGCTCCTGTACTGGCCAGCATCTAGTGTGTGTGTGTGTGTGAATTTAGCTTTTGACTCGTATGACTGTGGCTTTCAAGAAAGCAAAACAAAGTATACGATCTGGAATCGTGCCATACTCTTCTCCATGTAGTAAAAATTGATTGACTCATAACTGGCTCTTTAAAGGTCCCTTTGTATCCCTCGTCTCATTAAGAGGATTGGCAGCTCTAAGCTGGCGTTATTAATAAGCCACACTGATGAGTGTCCTGTTCATGGTGTAATTAGCTGACTCGTAAATTGACTTATCAATCATTTGCCTCCAGGTGTTAAAGGTAATATGTGGCGTCATCTCTCAGAGTAAAAAACGGGGAAGCAGCGTTAATACGCATTGATCTGCGGTCATGCTATTTCCCAGACTTACTATGTTTATCCTTGCCTGCTCCCAGAACAAAAACAGGTCAGTGGTGTAAGTGGGATTTTAGGATGTTGATCTGCATATTAAAAAGGCCTAACTTGCTTGCCAGTAGTCATGTGAGGTGATCACTTACTCATCTAGTCAATATTCATCGAGGATTGGTCAGCAAGTGTAGGGGCAAACAAGGCTTATTGTTCTACCTTTAAGGAATGTATAACTTAATAGAAGCCCAGCAAGTAAACACCAAAGTGCAATAACATGTGATAATATCCGAATGGACAGTCTAGGGGGCTAGTGGACATGAGAGGGGGTCAGACACACAGGATGAAGTAAAGGTAAGAAGCCACGAGGCAAAACATAGATTAACATAGACGGGTTAATAGGAACTAATGGG
Organism: Microtus agrestis; assembly: GCA_902806775.1. Lineage (NCBI taxonomy): Eukaryota > Metazoa > Chordata > Mammalia > Rodentia > Cricetidae > Microtus > Microtus agrestis. The sequence continues at coordinate 931,817 of CADCXT010001893.1, read as the reverse complement.
GCAAGCCTAGGCTAAGGCCGAGCTTTCATAATTAATAAGAGGCCTGTATCAGCTGGCAGCCCAAAGAAAAATCTGACTACACACATTAATATAGGTAATAATAAATAATAATAACAGGTACTAGCGCATGTGGTAGCCTGTTCTGGCTGACTCTCCTGTCATTAGTAACGAGAAACGTGATGTCAACACAAAGAGTGGGTTCTCTATGTGTGTGTGTGCTGCACAACATACTACACGCCTTAAATGTACACATTGTATTGATTATCTCTCAATAAAGCTGAATAAAAAGCAAACAAAACCATGAGGTTAAAGTAAGGAAGAGTGGGGACCGGAGGGACAGCACTCAAGGACAGCAGCTGCATGCTCTTCAGAGGCCCCAGACTTGATTCCCTGCACCCACACAGTGGTTCACGACGGCGTGTAACTCCAGTTCCAGAGAATCCGGTGTCCTCTTCCGGAGTCCTCGGTCACAGACACATATTCAGGCAAAACGCCCCTATGCATCAAAATAAATATATAAGCAAAATTTTAAGAGCTCAGGAAGTATGGGGCAACTCAACACTAGAGAAACAAGATGAGAAGCTGCCTGGAACGTGGCTTTGGGGAAGACTGTGTCTGAACGTGTTAGGGTGGCTTGATTAACAGAGGCTGCGCAGATGAAGTTCCCGGACGTACGCTATTCTGAACTGACGGTAACCGCTGAAGTGAGGGTCCTTCAGTCGTGGAAAGCAGTGCACAGGGAGATGAGAACAGGCAAGAACAGAACGTCAGGGGATGCCCTCCAAAAGGCGTCAGCAAAGGCCTGTATTGTCAGGAAATTCTTAGGAAAGAACGAGAGATCAACTATGTCTTCCGAGTCCCGGGAGTTGTCTTCTGAGTCAGGGTCTCACTGTACCGTCCAGATTCATTTAACAGGCTAGCATCATTCTGTCTCTGGCCCAGAAACAAAACCTGAGCTCTTTGTCCTGGAACCACAGGGCCATTAAAACTTCCCATCCATTGTTGGCGGCCTTGGGTATTGAGTCTCTGGCTTGGGGAAACCCTTCTCTGTGTTTATGCCTATAAAACTTTTCAGTCTTTTTAATAAACATCAGAACATTTGAAGACTTGCTGACTTTTTTTTATGTTACAATCACTACTAAGATGGTGGACACAAGGCGACAGGATCTCCTTGAAGTCATGGAGATGTAGAAGAAAGGAAAATTATACTACTTTATTAGAATTATCAGTGTGTACTGAGCGCTTACTGTGGTCACTGGACATAAAAGTTACTGGGTCTCATTTGAATTCCCTTAATAAAAGGTTACTCTCAATGAAGACGCTACCGTTAAATGGACATATTAAAAAAGAATGTGCATATATAAGCAAATATGTCTCAATTCCAGCTAATCAATTTATTGGTATTTTTTCAGTCTTAGTTAATCATGTCAAACTCTGTCTCTCATAGGAAATATCTATGGGATTTATATCTAAAAAAATGGGAATTATCTAAAAGATGGGAAACAGGAACAATGGGTACTTTTTCAAACTGTAAAAATCTCTACCCGGTAAAGCCAGCTCGGTAACCTGTCTAGGGCCTAACACATCCTAAAACACAGAGTAATTTTAAGAAAAAAACCATATGGTAACAATGTCTCTCTGCCATTCCATGTGTTAGTGTAGTGAAAACTTTTATAATTGGGTGTGGTAGTGAATCCCTTAATCCCAGCAACGGGGGGGCAGAGGCAGGCGGATCATGTGCGTGTGAGGCCACCTGGTTGGTCTACATATCAGTTTTTAGTCCAGTCGGGACTAAACAGAGGGACCCTGACTCAGATGTTTTTAATTTTCCCATTTATTCATCTGCAGGAGCAGGTTTGGGTGCTGTCTGTGTGCAGAGCTTACAGCAGAGATCTCTGGGTCAGTCCTCAGCTTCCGCAGGGTGGGTCCCGGGGTAGTGTTCAGGTCGTCAGACTTGGTGGCGAGCACCTTGCTTGCTGCTCCATCTCACCAGCTCTAAAAGTGAGTGAGTGTGGGCTCACACGTTCACAGCACAGAGGTGACTTCGTAGGTCTCCCTCTAGCTCTCCCAGTTTTGAGGAGACCCTCTCTTGCTAAATCTCTGCAGGGGTCATCATATTGGCTGGACCAATCGGCTAGCTCCCGGGATCTTCCGGTCCCTGCCCCACTGAACACTTAGACTACACGACACTTGGCTTTCTTATGTGGATGCTGGGGATTTGAACTCAGGTCCTCGGGCTTGCACAGCTACGACTTTACCCACAGAGTCACATTTCTTGTGTGGCAGGTTTTCAAAGGCTTTCTAAAACTACTGCACCATGCACAGGCTCTTGCTGTCCAGTCCAAAATGGCCTCAGACTAGCTCTGCAGCCCGGATAGGTCTTGAACTCAGGATTACCCTGCCTCTCAATCTGGTTTATTCTGGAAATAATTGTCTAGATCTTTCACAGAACTTTAAAAATATGACCTACCAAAAATATTGGGTAAGGTGCCCTGTCAATTGTAAAGATGCACACTGCACAGTTTATTCCAGGAGTTTAATTCTTTTTTTTTTTTTAATAATTATTTATTTATTTATTATGTATACAATATTCTGTCTGTGTGTATGTCTGCAGGCCAGAAGAGGGCGCCAGGCATTATGATAGATGGTTGTGAGCCACCAGGTGGTTGCCGGGAATTGAACTCAGGACCTTTGGAAGAGCAGGCAATGCTCTTAACCACTGAGCCATCTCTCCAGCCCCAGGAGTTTAATTCTTAGTGGAAGAAATAAACCACATTCATAACAATGATCATGAGCTGAATTACCATATGGTGTCAAACAAATAGTTCTAAAGACACACACACACACATATATATTCACATATAGTACAACAGACACTACAAGGAAATGATGTATTTTTTCAAAGAGGTCAGAATGGTGTTTTGTTGATAAAGTGAACTTGAGCAATTTGTAAGTATGCTGGTTAGTTTTTGCCGGTGACTCAAACCTAGCCGTATCTGGGAAGAGGGACTCTCATTTTAGGAATTGCTTCCATTAGATTGTCCCGTAGTCAGTGTTTGGGCATTTTCTTCATTAATGACTGATGTGAGAGGGTCCAGCCCACCGTGGGTAGCCACACCCCAGGCAGGTCATCCTGGGTGCTATGAGAAAGCAAGCTTATCTGGGTTAAGGGTACACACCTCTGGTCCCAGCACTCGGGAGGTGGAGGCAGGTGGATCTCTGGGAGTTCAAAGCAAGCCTAATCTACAAACCCAAGCCCTAGCTTGAGACTGGATCTCAGACAAACTTAAAGCAAGCTGAACGGAGTCATGGGGAAGCCAGTGAGCCAATTTCCTCCACAGCCCCAGCTTCAGATCCTGTAGCCAAGTTCCTGTCCTGAGTTTCTTCCCTGACCTCCCTCAATGGTGTCAACTGGAAGAGGAAATTAACCCTTTCCTCCCTAAGTAGTCTTGGGTCACGATGTTTATCGTACCAACGGAAAGCAAACTAGAACAACCTACATATAAGACCTACAAATGTTGTAGGCTTTGCTAGTATAAGGCCAAATGTGCCCAAAGCCATGAATTATGCTTTGAAGTTATAAATAATTGGTTTTTAGCATTACAGTTCTTATAACTTAATATAACAGAAATATGCGTTGCCAAAAAAGCAAGCAAAAATAGAACTATGTTTTAGTATTATAAAATAAATATTTTGATTAATCATGGTATGTTAGGTGACTCGAACCAAACTCTCTAAAAATAATTTAAAATGCTGGCAAACATGTAAAGACATAGTTTAAAAGCCCTGGGGAGAAGGGAAAAGAACCCCAGAAGAGTTAGCAGAGAAACCATTTGCTAAAGACATGCGCTGACCTCCAGCAAATCACAGCTTTCACTTTGACTACAAGGGCACAGAGCCCCTGGTCGTGGAGACCAGCAAACAGTCTGTGCTAGGACAGCAAGCTGAGTCTCTGGGAGAATACAATGCCGGACAAGGACGAACCAGTGCTCAGTGCCACGGTTTGGGTCAGCGTTAGCTGACGTCAGGATTTAACTGAATGAGGGTGCTCTATCTCCAAACAGTGGTACCCTCAGGCCCCACTGAGATTAAAAAAAAAAGTAGAAACCCTTTCTGGAGGAAGTTTGGCCTCACACGCTGCCTTTCAGTAATTCCCCACAATGCGTGGAGATAACACATGTAACGCTGTGCAAACTGCAGAGTGGCCATACCTCCCTCCTCTGCCTTGTATGGCTTCTTATCCAGCACTGTTGTGACTGTACTTCATCCCTCAGAGAGTGTTCTAAAATCCCTGACCCAAGAATCACTTCCGACTTTTTTTGACTCCCCTCCCTTGGAATTACCTAACAGACAAATCCTTCTGTAGAGGTTTGAATGAAAATGTTCCCCATAGGCCCTTAGGGAGTGGCACCATTAGGAGGGGCCCTTGTTGGAGTGGGTGTGGCTTTGTTGGAGGAGGTGTGGCTTTGTTGGAGTGGGTGTGGATTTGTTGGAGTAAGTGTGGCTTTGTTGGAGTAAGTGTGGCCTTGTTGGAGGAAGTGTGTCCCTAGGGGTGGTCTTGAGGTTTCAGAAACTCAAGCCAGGCCCAGTGTCACTCTCTTTTCCTGCTGCCTGCTGATCTAGATGTAGAAGTCTTAGCTACCTCTCCAGCACGGTGTCTGCCTGCATGCCTGCATGTCTACATGCTTCCCGCCATGATAATAATGGATTAAACCTGTGAGCTGTAAGCCAGTTCCAATTCAATGTTTTTCTATATAAGAATTGCTATGGTCATGGTGTCTCTTTATAGCAACAAAACTCTAGGACAGCTATAGTGTATCCTTTCTAATCTGACCTTCAGTGGAGATACCCACCGTTCCCTGATCAGTGATCTGCTGGTTACAGCAAACGATAAACCCAACTTGCTCAAGTTGCTGCTTAGTTCTGAAGTGGCTTCCTGAAGAGCATTGGTGGTAAAGTTACTGATAGGGGCAAGAGTTGCTAAAAAGTCATCTCCGCCTGAAATCATAGTGTGTTCAGTGAACACTGGATTGTATTGTCACAGAAGAGAAAGAATAGGATCAACTGATCATCTTCTCCCTAATCTAAAAAGCAAGGAAAGCTAAGAGGCTCTGACGTGCCACTATCTAAAACAAACGTGTGCTGAGAGGCAAGCACAAGCTTAGAGAATCAAAAAGCCGTGTAATTAGCCGGCAGTCAAAGACGCCAGGCTGTGGGCACAAGCCAGCCAGGCTGTAGGCACAAGGCTCTTCAGAAGAAGAGCAAGCTGTCCCAGGTGAGAACAGCATAGGCTCAACAAAGGCCTGCAGATGGCTTACAAAAGAGAAATCAGGTGAATCAAAGCCAGCTTCAAAGAGCATGCTGTAGAATAAGACGTCCTTTGTACAGTCCACACCGTCCAGAGCCAACAGAACGACCATTGATGGCAAGAGCAGAGTGTTGCTAACTCTGAAGACTGAGTAAGGAAAAAGGGAGGGTCTGCTTCTTCCCAGGAAGGGAGAACGCCAACGCCAGCCCGCCAAGGAGGCAGCGTCTCATCTCTGAAGAAGAAAGGGAACAATAGGTGGATGGGTTTATAGCTTTCCTCCACCCCTTGCATTTGATGTAGTCAAGGTTATTATTATTATTTTTTACAGCGCTCCCAGGGGCTGGGTGGAGAGATGGCTCTGCAGTTATGGTCACTGGTCTTCCAAAGGACAGAGTTCAGTTCCCAGCGCCCTCATCAGGTGACTCACAACTGCCTGTAACTCCAGTTCCAGAGATCCAATTTCCTCTTCCAGCTCCGGCACCTGCGCCAAGGACGCATACCACAATACATATGTAATTAAAAATAAATCTTTAGAGAATGCTTAAAATGTGATGAGATTTAAAAAAAAATAATTAGAAAAAAGATATGGTTGCAGCTGAAGTTTCATGGGAGTGAGTGTTTGCTTAGCATGCCCGAGGCTGTGGATTCAATCTCTACCAGAAACTAAATGATAGATATACATAAATAGACAATTGCACAGGTGTCAAGATTTCATGTTGAGAAGTTATTTTTGTTGTCTTGGACCAACCTTTTTTATATTTCTAGTTGTAATAGGTAAGTATATTTGATTAAAAATGATAAGAAACATTACTGGGTTCATTACTAAGCAATAAAAAGTAAAAAGTTATGACAGTAAATAGTATCTGGTCTCTCCTTCCCCCCCCTCCCTCGCCTTCTGTCCCCTTCTCTCAAGGGTCTCACATGGCCTAGGCTGGCCTCAAACTTGCTTGTAATAGAGGATGACTAAGCATTAGGATTCCAACTATGTATCTTTAGGTCTGGCTTTTGGTCTGTTTCTTGAAAAATAATTAGTATAGCAGGATTATGTGACCTAATAAATTTATTTCTTGATTTTTGTGGACCAAAGTGAGGCAGAAGTGATGAAAACGTGGCAAGAGGAATAGACAACTAGGAAGTGATGAAAACGTGGCAGGAGCAGTAGACAACTAGGAAGTGATGAAAATGTGGCAGGAGCAATGGACAAATAGGAAGAGATGAAAACGTGGCAGGAGCAATGGACAAATAGGAAGAGATAAAAACATGGCAGGAAAAAACGTGGCAGGAGCAATAGACAGACGTGTCAGGAGCAATGGACAAATAGGAAGTGATGAAAACGTGGCAGGAGCAATGGACAAATAGGAAGTGATGAAAACATGGCAGGAGCAATGGACAAATAGGAAGTGATGAAAACGTGGCAGGAGCAATGAACAAATAGGAAGGGATGAAAATGTGGCAGGAGCAATGGACAAATAGGAAGAGATAAAAATGTGGCAGGAGCAATAGACAGCCGTGACAGGAGAAATAGACAAATAGGAAGGGATGGAAACATGGCAGGAGCAATGGACAAATAGGAAGAGATGAAAACGTGGCAGGAGCAATAGACAAATAGGGAGAGATGAAAACGTGGCAGGAGCAATAGACAAATAGGGAGAGATGAAAACGTGGCAGGAGCAATAGACAAATAGGGAGAGATGAAAACGTGGCAGGAGGAATAGACAGACGTGACAGGAGCAATAGACAAATAGGAAGGGATGGAAACGTGGCAGGAGCAATAAACAAATAGGAAATGATGAAAACGTGGTAGAAACAAGAGACAAATGTGAAGAGAACGTCACTTTTACATTACATTGGTCTGTCACTAAACGCAATGTTAAATGGCTGGTTCTATAGCTTTATAAATCATCGTAGCCAATATGTTTTTTATTCTTTATACTAATATATGTTATTTCATACAACTGAACAACTCAGTTGTTGTGGAATATTAGTTGAAGATGTGTCACATTCGTTTATGTTTGGGATATTTGTTTAATGATGCAAAGATGTGCTGCATTCTTTTATGTTGTATTTTTTAACTCTGTGAAGCGGTGTCACTTTGCCTGCCTAAAACACCTGATTGTTCTAATAAAGAACTAAATGTCCGATAGCTAGACAGGAGAGAGGACTGAGGGGCTGCCAGGCAGAGAGAATAAATTGGAGAAGAAAGAGAGAAAGGGGAAGAGCGAGAAAAGGAGGAGAAGAGGATGCATGGGGCCAGGGATCCAGCCACAGCCAGACACAGAGTTAGAAGGAAAGAGATAAGGAGCTGAAGAGATGGCTCAGAGGCTAAGAGCAGTGACTACTTTTCCAGGGGTCCTGAGTTCAGTTCCCAGCAACCACATGGTGGCTCACAACCTCCTGTAATGAGATCTGGTGCCATCTTCAGGCCTGCAGGAAGAACACTGTATACATAATAAATAAATCATTTAAAAGAAATAAAAGAAGGAAAGAGAGGTATATAGAACAGAGAAAGATAAAAGCCCCGCGACAAAAGGCAGATGGGATAATTTAAGTTAAGAAAAGCTGGTCCCCAAAGAGCAAAGAGTGAAAAACCACTAACAACACTCAGTGATTAAGTTTGCATTCATTTTAATTTGTGGATATCAGAGTCACACAGTCAGAAGTGTCACAGTTGAAATTTAAATATGGCCTTGTATATTTGAGAATTTGAATTTCCTTCTCTGACTCCTACTCTCTGCTTCTGGCTCTTGTTCTTTCTGCCAGGCACCAAACCCAGGGCTTTGAGCCTGCTAGGCAATTGCTCTACCGTTGAGCTACATCTACAGTGCTTGGTTTTCTGAGAAAAGTCTTCTATGTATTCTGGACGGATTTGAACTTGAGATCCTTCCTCTTCCCTATCCTGAGTGCTGGAAATATAGCCATGCACAATCTCACTTGGCTGAGAATCTGAATCTTTAACAAAGATTTATTATTGTTATTTTAAAAGCACGTGTGTTGGGTGGTATGTGCGTATGTGTGGCTTGACTGTGGAGACCAGTAGGGACTGTCAGACTTCCCTGAGCTGGAGTTAGAGGAATAACTAACTCAGTTGTGAATAACTTGACGTGGGCATTAGGAATTGAACTGAGGTCCTCTGCAAGAACAGCTTATGTGCTTTTAACTGCTGAACTCAAGAATCTAATACTGATAATAACAATATTCCAAAATATGCTGAAAATAAACATACATGCTGATGTAAGTAGGATAAAATAATCAGTGTTTTGAGATAACTCGTGTTATATGCCTGTAACTGGGTTCTAACGTCTTCATCGGGGGAGGGGGTGAGAAGGCGCAATGCCAACATCTCAGACACTGGGAGCCAGGTAAAAGGCATAGCAGACTCGTTAATCTATTAACAACGGGGGGGACTTATATACACTCCCAGCACCCAGCTTTGGAGCCTGTCCAGGAACTCACTCTGTAGACCAGGCTGGCTTCGAACTCACAGAGATCAGCCTGCCTCTGCCTCCCGAGTGCTAGGATTAAAGGCGTGCGCCACTACCGCCTAGTTCCTGCACGTTGCCCTCCGACCTCTGCACATACACCTGTGCACACTCAGGTGCACACACTTGACCTCACCACCCACTCTTGGAAAATAAATAGGTTGACAAATGTTAAGATATTTTTAATGTATGTTTGTTACCATAACCAAATACTTAACAGGAACATGAAAAGGGGGAAAGAACTAGTGTTTGATTCATGGTTTCAGGGGTTCAGTCCATTGTTGGCTGGTACTATGTACTCAGGAAGAAATCAGGTGGTGGGAGAGGCCCTTTACTTCTTGAAAGATAGGAAACAGAGAAGTCTGATCTAGGAAGGGGCCAGAGCATGGCATATCCCCAAGGACAGCCCTGATGGCCAAAGGTCCCAACTCTACTATTCACGACCTCCCGCAAATCATCATATTGTGAACCCATCAAGAGATTCATCTTGATTAGGTCAGAGCCCTCTTGATATAATTGTCTTTGGACAAGTCCACTGTAGGCTCACAGTAAGGCTTGCTTCATTATTCCCATAGGTGTTAATTCAGTCAAGCCGAAAACCAGGATCAACCATCACGGCTGGTGGTTCTGGATCTGGGTGTAAGCGTTTGAAGGCTTGCCCGAAGGTGGAGGACTAGCCGTGAGACGTCTCCCTCACTTGTGCGTTGGCTTCTTTCTGTGTCTTGACTAGAGCATTAAGTTCCTTACTTGTCCTTTCCTTTGAGGCCTTGACACAGCAGCTTGTTTTCCCACATCATGTGGTCTGAGAGGGTACAAGTGTTAAGATGTGGTGCTTGCTGTGATCCAAGGTCATGCTCTGTTGCTGTGCTTTTTTTCTGTTTTCACAAGCAAGTCTATAAGTCCGGATCATGCTGAGGAAGGGGAACTGGTCTCCAAAGTCAAAGGATTATTATCAAAACATGTGTATTGTTACCATCATATTACTTGTCTTGCAATGAAGTGCAAATTGGGAAATTTGTGCCCCATAGGTCTCGTTTTATAAAGGTACAAAACAAACCAAGTGTGATCTAATTGCAATGCCATAAGATGTCTAAATGCTTCTCACATGGTCATTTCAACATATGCATTTGACATGATTCTAAGAATGTAATTCAAGCGGATTTCTGTGAAGATACAAGGACTGGAGAACAGTTTTGCAATTTGAGGAGGCGGGTGATAAGAACAAGGACTTGGTGCTTGTTTTCCGAGTATCCCATTTGGTAAGCGGTGGCAGAACTGTGAACACATTTTAAAGAGCACAGACCCGAGACCTCATTTTCATTCACATAGCTGGTATTGATTGGCTTCAATACATGCACACCGGTTTCATATGTGACTATTCATCACGGAGTAGAAAGCCCATGAGTAATAATAGATAATGTCCCTGTCTCCTTGACCTGGCCAAATTCTAACGCAAAAACCAGAAACAAAATTTCCAGCTTCTTTTTTCCTTTCATGGGAATTTGTGTGTGATGTTAATGTGGGGTGGCTGAGGGGATCCCCAAAAGAAGGACAAAGGACAAGATCTGCTTTATTGTGGCTCTCTAGAGAAGAGATCACAAAGCATCATGGTGGACAGTTCCACAGGATTTAAATGTCCTGAAACCCAAACCATAGCCTCTCGCTCATGAGCAAACAGGTAGACACTTGGCTGACAAAGAAAAAACAGTCAAGATAGCAAGAACATGAAGAGGTGGCTCCAGAGGGAGTTGGGCAGCTTCCCCATAGTCAAGACCCAAGACCTAACTTTGTAGTCCATATGCAACCTGGTCTGTGTGGCGGACACAGAAGTGTGTGGGGGACACGGAAGAGTGTGATGGACATGGATGAGTGTGACGGCCACGGAGGAGTGTGATGGACACGGAGGAGTGTGGGGGGACATGGAAGAGTGTGAGGGAAACGGAGGAGTGTGGGGGACACGGAGGAGTGTGATGGACATGGAGGAGTATGTTAGACATGGAGGAGTGTGGCGGACACGGAGGAGTGTGGTGGCCACGGAGGAGTGTGGTGGACATGGAGGAGTGTGACGGATACAGAGGAGTGTGATGGACACGGAGGAGTGTGGCAGACACAGGGGAGTGTGATGGACACGGAGGAGTGTGACGGCCACTGAGGAGTGTGACGGACATGGAGGAGTGTGATGGACACGGAGGAGTGTGGTGGACATGGAGGAGTGTGACGGACATGGAGGAGTGTGACGGACACGGAGGAGTGTGGCTGACACGGAGGAGTGTGGGGGACACGGAAGAGTGTGGTGGACAAGGAGGAGTGTGACGGACACAGAGGAGTGTGACGGACATGGAGGAGTGTGATGGACATGGAAGAGTGTGGCAGACACGGAGGAATATGATGGACGTGTGGAAGAGTGTGGCAGACATGGAAGCACTCAGGAGGAAGAGGCAGACGGATCTCTGTGAGTTTGAGGTCAGCCTGGTCTACAGAGTGAGTTCCAGGATGTCCAGGGCTACACAGAGAAACTTTGTCTTGAAAAACCAAAAACCAAAATCCAAAAAGAAAAAAAAACCTTCAAAGAGGCATCATAGACTATGGCAGAGAACAAAACACCTCATCCAGCACCCCAGTTTTTCATAGAAGAAACTGAGGCACCTTAGTACTAATTTGCTTTCTGATGATAATGAGGGGTGTTACTGTTGGGTTAAATTAAATTAAATTCTTTGCCCAGTATGTTACAGACTTTTATATTTTTAAAAAGAAGCCAAAGGATGCTATGGTTGTTATTAGTGGTTTGTGGTAAGAAGGATGTTGCCAGCAGGGGAATCATCAATGTGTTTTTCTAAGCTCCCCATGTTTCCTCCAATGCCTCTCTCTCTCTCTCTCTCTCTCTCTCTCTCTCTCTCTCTCTCTCTCTCTCTCTCTCTCTCTCTGTGTGTGTGTGTGTGTGAGAGGAAGCCAGAGGTTGATCTTAGATGTTTCATTTAATCACTGCCCATCTCAGTTTTTGAAGCAGGCTCTTTCACCGGACCCAAACCTGGAGCTTACTGTTTGGTAAGCTACTGAGATCCATGATCTTACTCCATCTCCCCAGTGCTGGGGTGATAGCTGTATGCTGCTGTGCCTGGATTTCTGTGTGGGTTCTTGTGACTCAAATTCACGTCCACACTCTTTTGAAGCAAGCACTTTACCAACTGAACCATCTCCCCACCTCCTGCCCCAATTTCTTTTTTTTCATGATACAAATGATAAATTGTATTTATACAGTAAATAATATGTCAACAGTCAGCACAAATCCAAAACCAACCACCAGCCCTGGGGCTGAGAAAGATTGGTGACTTCTCTAGGGTGTTCGTCAGGAAGGGCATGGTGGCATGTATGCAACACACATGGTAGTGACCCGTGGCTTGGTGATCAGTGCAGCGGGTAACGGGGACATGTGCTGGATGGGCTGTGGGAGAAGGGAACCCAGTGGCTGTTGGGGTGGGGCCTCAGAAGGACTCTCATCTTCTGCAGCAAAACCACAGGCCCCTAGTTCCCTTTTAAAAATGCTAATTAAATTGTTGAGAAAGATTAGAGGTGCGTATTAGGAGACAAAGTTGCCCCCAAACCAGCCTACTCTTTGCTTCTTCAGTTGGAGAGATTTACTTTCTAAGTGGTAGAGAATTGCAAGTCGAGATGGGTGGATCTGAAATCCCAAACTGCTTGGTTCTCCGTGTTTGTTTACCAAGTCTCTTGCAGAGTAAAAAGTCCCCTGAAGTGGGGTGCTGTCTGCTTTTGTTGTGGCTGATTTTCACAAGGACAGTCTCTTTGCCTCTCGTGCAATCAAACTTGCTTCCTTCACGGTCTCCAACCCTGTCCAGCCAGCGGCACCTCATCTGCGGGGCCGCTTTGTGTCGTACATGTTTCCTTATGAGAGGTTTCCTTCCCCAGGATGGAACTCCTTCAGATTCCTTCTTTAATGTGTGTGTGTATTTGGGGAGGGCCAGTGTTTGCTCATCTTTAAGCCAGGAAGTTCCATCTGCGTTTACCCTGTGTGATTTCTACTGACCCTCTGGTTCTTCTACTACGGAATGGACAGAAACTGGCTCAGATGGCAATTTCCCCAGCTCTCCAGCAGATCATATTCAGTGGAGTGGCCGTAGCCTCAGGACGTGCCAGAGTGCATTGCAGTGAAGTATAAAGCCCTTAGTGGATAAAGTGACTGCCTGTGGTGATGCTTTGTTTGTGTGCTAACAAATAGTTTGCCTGAAGCTCAGAGGGCAGAGCTATCCACTAGTTAACCATAGAGCTCTGTAGGTCTGTATAGACAGATAGGAAGTGATATGGCTGGGCAGAGAGAGGAATATATGGCAGGAGGAGACAGGGTTCATACCCTTTTTTGGCTGGGGATTTAGTAAGGTAAGAGGTGGCTGTGGCTTGCTCCTTTCTCTCTCTGACCTTTCAGCATTTGCCCTGATATCTTGCTCTGGGTTTTTATTAGTAAGACCAATTAGAACTCATGCAACAACTGCCACAGTTCAGATACCCCATGAGAGCCAGGCAGATGCCGCAGCTGCCTGTAATCCCAGCACTGGGGAGTCAGAGACAGGGAATTCATAGACAAGATAGCTAGCTAGATCAGCTGGAATACACAAGCTCTGTGTTCAGTAAGAGACCATTTGTTAACAAATAGAGGAGAGAGATTGAGGAAGATTCCAGCATCAACTTCTCTACACACAAATTCACATATATGCACACACACATACACACGCACAATGTAAAAGGACTTACTATGTACTGTAAGGGACCATAGTCTCATTTTAATGTCTGTTTAAACTGGCTGCCTATGAAATCTCAGTACCTTCAAATTATTCTATCCCCCATCCATCTGAATGATTATTTATTAGATGTAAGGAACGGAACAAGAGATTATGTAATTAAATGTTTTCCAGTTTGTTGTGCTAGCCTTTCCTGGGTAGACATGAATAAATGTCTATATTTGGAGCACCAGTGACAGACCAAAGGAGGGATTCCTCCCAAGTCCAGTTTGGTGACCCAACGGGTTTATTGTTATTACTGGAGCATGGGTAAGAGTTTGGTTATTTATGGGTGACCTTCAAATAGCTTGCATCACCAAAATATCGCACATAGCATGCTTGCTGACTTCCTCATAGCTGCAAAAATAGAAACCGCCTTCAGCTAACATTTGATCTCTATACGTGCTGGCCCTTCCCGAGACCAAGAGCATCAGGGTAGAATTACATACATCTGGGAGAGTAGGTCAGAGGAAGGCCTAAGGATCTTCCCCATCCCTCCCGTGGGCGAACAGCAACAGGACTGATCTTGGGGGGCCTTCCTGTGGGTCATCGATTGCTCTGTCACAGGTGACCATGGCCGCGCTGTGCTCAGAGGACGGCTTTCCACAGCACATCTGACCCGAATGCTCGAAGCAGCTCTTTGTTCTCCTCCAGCGAGCATCACTGAATAAAATGCTCAGTATTGAAAGGCGTTAGCACTCGGTAATGTTACCTTTAATCCCAGCACTCGGGAGGCAGAGGCAGGAGGATCTCTGTGTGAGTTCGAGGCCAGCCTGGGCTATCGAGCGAGGACCAGGACAGGCTAAGGTTCAAGACCAATCCTTTAAGACTGTGATAAATGTCCAAGATTCAGTTGACATAGAGGGAAATATGACTACATTCTAAAGGTCGAGAATACATAGAAAGGGACGAGACTAGGATGAGAGAGGCGGAGGGTGAGCGTGAGAGCGAGCCAATATTCAAGAAGGACGGAAGTATAGAGGTAGATGCAGATATCTAATCACAGAAACATAGATGCATAGGTAATAGGGTTATATGTGTGTATATATGTGTGTGTGTGTATGTGTGTGAGTGTGAACACTGTTAATGTGTACCCATTCCAGTGCCTATTTTAAAATACGCTTTCACCAGTCCTGGTAGCACATGCCTATAATCCCAGCCCTCTGAAGGCCGAGGTAGGAGGATTCCAAGTTCCATGTCAACTGGACTCCATAGAATTCCAGATCAGCCTGAGTTACATGAGAAAATACTGTCCAAAAGTAAACAATTCACCACTACAACTTTATGGTAATTAGTAACACAGCACATGGAGACAGGTTTTAATTTAATTTTACACACTATGTTAGAACAAGCAGAAGTTTGACAAGCAGGAAAATCTGGATTCAGTTATAACCTATGAAACCTGGAGCCACTGAGCCTTAGATTCCTTTTGTGCAAAATGGGGCTAATGTTAAAATATTTCGGGCATGTACAAGTTTTGGAAGTATGTAAAATGTGTTGCAGAGAGTATAGACAAGACAAACCAAAGATATTTTCATGAGGCCATGTAGTTCATTTGGTCATAAGCGAGTGATGTTTCGCTTCTGGGTCCTTGGCATTTACTATCAGGGAGCGTGGGTTTCCTCGCTTAATATGTTCTATGTTTTGTTATTAAACACAAACATTCAATATTCACACCACTGACAAAAGTGACTATGAAATTTTATCTATTTTTTTTGTCACCAGCAATTCATCTTGTTTTCCTAATGGGTATCACCTCAGTTCAGTGGTCAGGTTCATCTCACGGGTGAGGAAGCTCTCAGCATGTTCCCCCAGCACAGCAGGTACCATCATAACTTAGACAGTATTCTTGCCCAGAACATAAATGTCGCTCTAATAATGAGAAAGCACAAAGAAATCCAGATTGGAGGATAGTGTATAAAAACAAATGGACTTTATTCTAAAATAATGTTAATGTTGAAACAGTCTGAGCAATTTTCAAAACTGAAGCAGATTCACAGATTTCTTAACTAAATGCGGTGGATGATTCTGGGCTTTTATTTTAAAATGACCACTTATTTAGTGTGTACGTGAATATGTGTACACACACACTCATTCATTCAAGAGTGCACATAAACACACATGGATATCAGAGGATACTTTTGGCCGTTGGTTCTCTCTTTCCACTGTGTGGGTCTGGGGATGGAACTCAGTCGTCAGGTTGGGAACAAGCACCTTCTGAATCTGCTCCTTTGTCAGTGGCCGCCTTGAATTGACTGTGGAGCTGAGATGACCCAGAGCTCCTGGCTCTGTTGCTTCTGTTCTCCAAGGGCAGGAGTCCCAGGTGTGCAACGTGACATTCATTCAATGAGTGGTACCAGGTTGAAGCAGGGGTAAGTTTTCTATAAGGAACAGTTTGGGGGCACTGGAGAGATGGCTCAGATGATGTGGGATTTCCCTCTGTATGCTATGATTACTATTAATGAATAAAGAAACTGCTTTGGACCTATAGCAGGGCAGAACTTAGCTAGGCAGGGAAAACTAAACTGAATGCTGGGAGAAAGAAGGGCGGAGTCAGACGCCATGGAGCTGCCAGAGACAGAACTTTAGCAGGTAAACCTCAGCCATGTGGCGATACACAGATTAATAGAAATGGGTTAAATTAAGATGTAAGAGTTAACCAATAAGAAACTAGAGCTAATAGACCAAGCAGTGATTTAATTAATACAGTCTCTCTGTGATTATTTTGGGTCCAAGCTAGCCCGGCGGCTGGGAACCAACAAGCAGCCCTCCTCCCACACTCGGTTGGTAAAGTGCTTGCCTTGCAAGCGTGAGGACTTGAGTTTGCATCTCTACAACACATATCGAAGCTTTACCTGACCGGGCACATGTGTAACCCCAGGGCTGTGAGTAGGTGGAGATAGAAGTGAGCCCTGAAACTCATCGACCAGCAAGCTTAGCCCATTGGTGAGTCTGAGTCCAGGTTCTGTGACAGGCCCTGGATCAAAAAAAGAGAAAGATGAAAAGCAGTTGAAGAAGATGCCTGACCTCTGCCTCTGACCTCCTGACCTCTGCCTCTGACCTCTGCCTCTGACCTCAAGTTCTTAAACATGCAGATACACTAATCACTGGTTCACACATACCAATCATATTTGGGAAATTGGTAATTTTAATATGGACATTGTATTCATATAATACACACACAGACACAAAACAGACACACAGACACACACAGATACACACACATACACGTACAGACACACCACACACACAGACACATACACACAGACACACACAGATACACAAACACAACAAACAGACACCAGATACACACAGACACACACGCACACATGCACACACACACACGAGGGAATCTTAAAGGTTTTAGTTAAACATTTTCTTATCAAAGCAACTTCTACATATGTAATAATCAAAATATAGTATAATATCCTGCTCCCTTTCCCCACTCTGCCCACACACACTTTTTATTTTCCAAAGACAGTGACTTTCACAGGTATTGCATGGCAGAAAGCATGGGCACTGCATAAGGACAACTTTAAACTTCAAAATGTTCATCAATTACTGATTTTCCCCTTCTGACAAATCACCTTCAGATACCTTTTGCAGAAAGGCTCAGCTTTCACATTTTTCTCTCCATTAAAAAATATTTGTGTATTTACTTATATTATGTGTATGAGTGTTTTCCTGCATGGATGTAAGCGCACCACATATGCCTGGTGCCTGTGGGTGTAAGAAGAGGGCTTTAGGTCCCCTGGAGTGGAGATGCAGGTGGTGTAAGACACCAGTCTCAGTTGTCTGGAAGAGCATTGGCGCTCCCAACAGCTGTCTGAAGAGCAGTCGGTGCTCCCAACTGCTGTCTGAAGAGCATTGGTGCTCCCAACTGATGTCTGAAGAGCATTCAGTGCTCCCAACCGCTGTCTGAAGAGCATTGGTGCTCCCAACCGCTGTCTGAAGAGCATTGGTGCTCCCAACCGCTGTCTGAAGAGCATTGGTGCTCCCAACCGCTGTCTGAAGAGCATTGGTGCTCCCAACTGATGTCTGAAGAGCATTCGGTGCTCCCACCTGATGTCTGAAGAGCAGTCGGTGCTCCCAGCCGCTGTCTGAAGAGGAGCCAGTGCTCCCAATTGCTGAACCTTCTTCAGTAACGTCTCTGTAGTTATTGAAGGGTTTTTTTTTGTTTTCATTGGCAAAGTTGTACATATAAACAGCGTATAATGATCAAATCTGGATAATTAGTATGTTCTTTACTTCACGTTCAAAATCCTGTCTTCTGGCTTTCTTGAAATGAACAATACATTATTGTTAGATGTACTTATTCTGCATAGTAAAATGCCAGAATTTATTCTTCCTGTCTGACTGTATTGAACCTGTTAAGCAACTTCTCATCCACACCTCCCTGCCCTCCACTGTCCTCTGTCTGCACCTGTGAGACCCACACTTTCAGTTTCCTGCATAGGGAGAGGATGTGGTCCTTACCTTTTCTGTGCCTGGCTTACTTTTCTTAATATAATTTTTTCTCGGTAGATCCACTTTCTAGAAAGTTACAGGAGTTTACGTTTTAAAAAACGGCCAATGGGTCCTCTCTTGTGCATTCACACATTGTTTTCTGTTCCAGTCGGAAGCACTTGTTCACTGTGAAGAGTTAGTAGGCAGTGGGAGTGCGGACGTCTCCTGAAGATGCTGACTTCACCCCTGTGGACAGATCCCTAGCAGTCAGATTGCTGCACACTTCACTAGTGGTGCGAAAGAATTCCCCTTCTCTGCCAGCTCAGCACGCGTGTTGCTGTATCCGTTAGAAACAGGGCTCTAACGGGGATGTGCATCTCCCTGACGGTTAGCGGTGCTGATGCCAACATTTTCATGCGCTTGCCTCCTTTAGGGAAGTGTCTGTTCAGTTAAGGTCCCCTTTTACTGTAGCTGCATCAGGTGCAGTTTGCAAACATTTTCCTCTATTCCTTAGGCTTCCTTCATTCTCTTAGATATTTCCCTTGCCATGCAGAAGACTTTAGTTCGATGTAATCCCGTTTGTCAATTTTGGGCTCTGTTCTATGTGCTTTTGTCTTATTTAAACATTTAGGCCGGGGAGGTGGCCGTTGGGTAAAGATACTTGCTGGTAAGCCTTACGACCCGAGCTTGGTATCTCCCACCCGCACGGTGGGAGGAAAGAGCCGACTCTAGCCACTTGTCCTCTGCCTTCACATGTCCTCTGTGTCATAGGAACACACACATGCACACACATGCACAAATGTGTGCACACACATAAAATTAATGCAATAAAAAAAATTAAAAACCTTTGTATAGTTAGCATCATGAAGCACTTCTTCTGTTTTCTTCAGGTGGATTTAGACTTTAGCCTCATATTTAAGCCTTTAATCCATTTTAGGATGATTTTTATGTGTGATGAAAGACACGCGTGTGATTTAATTCTTTCCCATGTGGACATCCTATTTTTCTAGCAGCAGATATAGAGGAAATTGTCTTTTCCTGCACACGTGTTCTTGATATTTTTGTATAAATCGTTTGGCTATAGTTGTGTGTGTTGTTTATTTCTGGGTGCTCTATTGTGTGTTTTGATTTTTATGTGTTTATATGCCAGTATTACACAGTGACATGTTTATAAAGTCAGTGGGGTAATATCTCCATGCACACTCGTCCTTTGTTAAAATGTGATAATTTTAGCACAATAAAAAAATAGTACTAGTGTTTGTGTTTTATTATTTTTATTTCCCATACTTTGTGTACATGAATCGCTTTTAAGATATAATTTCAGATTCACTTAAAAATAATAAATTTCAGCCAGGTATGGCAGCTCAAACCTTTAGTCCCAGCATTTGGGAGGCAGAGGTAGGTGGATTCCTGTGAATTTGAGGCCAACCTGATCTACAGAGTGAGTTCCAGGATAGCCAGAGCTACACAGAGAAACCCTGTTTCAAAAAAAACCAAACATATTGAAATAAATAAATGGAAAATAAATTCCCTTTATAAACCCAGTAAAGAAACGTTCTAATTTATTTTCCATGCTTCCCGATTGAGAGGTGGTCGAGCCCGTGTGTAACAGGTCAGAGAAAAGGTTCCTATAATGCAGAGGCTGAAGCGCTCTTGGAAGCCCTTGGGTGGCCTAGCTGGATTTCCAGGTTGCCATAACAGTCTTCTATGTCATGAGATTCCTTACCCAGGTTGTGCAATGCAACCATTACAACCCAACGAACCTGTTGCTCAACAGCTTCCGTCCTGTTTCCTCTCCATTCCATGCAAACATGGTGTAATCGCTTCTTTAAAACCACCTAAGAGAAGGACTCTAAAAGTTTCTGCAGACTGCTGATTATGAAGAAAAAAGAACTACTTTGAAAATACACCATGAGCCATTGGGGGCTCAGAAAGAAGTCTTTATGATATTGATAAAATCCAGGTTCAGCCAACAGCTGGTGACATCAGGTAGAGTTGTTCTTTTACAGACGGCTCTCTCTTGTCTACCCACAGAGCTTCCCGCGGACTCCTTCACCAGTCTCCATGGGATTATGCCGCAGGTGCTAGGCGTGGCACACGTCCCCGGCCCAGAGCTGGAGGAGACGCCGCAGCTTCCTGCCTGCTCAGGGGCTGTGCTGGCCGGTCCTGTTGGAGCCGGTGGTCTTTGCTGCTCTTTCTTTAACTTTTGCTTTCACTGTGGGACCGAACCGAAGGTGGGAAAGGAAGAGCAGTCTATGAACATCCCAACAAGGGATTGCTTTGAGTACTAGTCTGACTGTTTCACATTTTCATCGTTTCAAAACAATGAACTTGACAGTCAGCCATCTATTTCCTTTGAGTAGGTGATTTTTGGGTTTATTTTGAGAAGAACATGGACACAGATAACTTGGAAGACAGTTTCAATTTCTACCTAATGCATTCATTTGTCAACTTAGTTCTGGGAAGAAAAGTAAAATGATATCCCCCCCAATGGATTTGAAAAAGTTATCAGCATTTCCTTGGGCAAATCTGTTCCAGAACTTTCTGTTTCAAAGATGTGGACCTTCCAGGGACTGTGTTCTCAAGAGCTGCATTGTCGCCAGGTTGCCCGCCTTTGGTTCAATTCTCTGTTTAGAGCCTATGGCTATATTGCTATCTTGTGAGGACATTTTAGGCCCAAGCCACGTGAAGATTATCGATCTCATCTACGCAATAAACAGACAATTTCTTTAAGGTGTCGTATTCTTTTTTTCTTTTCTTTTCTTCTTTCTTTCTTTCTTTCTTTCTTTTTTTTTTTGAGACAGCCAAGCATGACCTTGAACTTCTGACCCTTCTGCCTCAAGCTCTTGAGGGCTGAGGTTACAGGTGTGCACCCCAAGCCAGGGCCTGGAGCATGCCAGGCAAGCATTCTACCAAGTGAGTTACACCCCAGTTTATATCACTTTTTATTTGTATCACAACATGCTGAGCAATGAGTTCTGGAATGCAAAGGAGGATGTTGCTTTTACACCTGCTTTTAGTCTTTGTCCGCAGTTAAGCAAACACACACACAAGTGCATTAAACACATGGATTTCTGAAGACCCACTGTGTGCAAAGTCATTATTTTAGTACCAAAGACACAAAAGTTAAGCGACCTCTCTATTTGATGATACATAAATACACATATACATACATGTATGCATGCACCATACATATGGATGATAAAAAGCCATCATTAAGATTAAAACAGATACTTACACAGTGTAACTGGGGGTTGGTAGTGGATTCTGCCAAAGAGAGAGGAACGTAGTAGTATTTACTCAGGTTCTTAAAGGATGGCTGGAGATTCTCTCAGTGGTTCTGACCCAATGGGACTAGGTATTCTAACCCCAGAGAACAGAGATTGCAAAAGCGTGAAGGCCTGAAGTGTAATCCCGGAAGTGGCTGGGAATCGCTGGCATTTACGGCAGAGATTAAGCATAACAGCATCCACGCTGTGGTTGGCCCTCTTAGCTGCTGCTCCCCTTCTCCTTAGTTCCGGTCCTGCTTCTGCTTCCAGACGGCAGAACTCTTTCTCACGCTAGTGTCTCCTGCCGTTGACTGATCGCTCACCTCTTGGTCCGCTCGGTGCAGCTACAGTCTGTGTTTCAGAGATTCTATGAGGTCACGGGGCTGGGTGGGTTTGGGGGCGCAGGGTCCGATCGATGTGGGGGTGTGGGAGCAGTCTTCCTGTTGCAGGCTTGCCTGCTGGCTGGCTGTCTCTGGCCCGTGAATGGGTGATTGATTTCTCACCTGCTTTACAGCTTGACCCAGTTCCTGAAAGGGATCCAGCTGGCGCCTCTGTGTGCCTGTCGCTCCCCAAACAAATCTGCTGCCCAGTCTGATCGCTCCCGCTGTTCCCTGAAGTATTAACGACTGTTTTCAAACTACATCTCTCCTTGAAGAGCGAGGGAGCGCCGTAATTTGGAATGCTTAAACTCCTGAAAGTAACCTTGAGGTGGATTTTGACAAGGCTGACTTTTTAAGATGATCTTTGAGAGCTGGAGAGATGGTTAAGTAGCTCAGGGCGTTTGTGGGTCTTGCAGAGGACGTGGGTTTGGTTCTCAGCACCCACATGGTCGTTTATAAACCATCTATAATTTCAGTTCCAGAAGACCTGATGCCCTCTTCTGACCTTTTCAGGCATCAAATACATACACAATGCATATCCATACATGGAGGCAAACCCTTATGCACATAATATTAACTAAAATCTTTAAAAATAGTTTTTTTGAAGAGAAAATTCCTTCTGATGTACAAATTCTGATGTGTTTAAAAATAAACCACCTGTACCACATGTCTACAGTTGTATATGTCTGGGAGGCTGAGGTAGGAGGCTCATTTGAGCCCAGGTGTTTGGCGTCACGATTCATTACATCACTGAAGGTCAGGACGGAGTGATTGGTAGTGGGAGCATGCCTGTGAACAGCCATAAACTGTAGCTTGGGCTACACAGAGAGACCCGTTCTTTAAAAACAGATTCACACTGTTAACTTTTTAGGTGTGATAATGACATTTTGGCTACGAATTTTAAAAAGCCATTCTTTGAAGAGCTATGTACTATAATAATAAGGATAAAATTACATGGGATTTCTTTTAAAGTCATCCAGTGAGAGGAAGGGAGTAGTATGGGGATTATGAATGAAACAATACTACTTGCATGGTGGAAGTTACATGGGGTTCATTATACCAGGCTATTTTTGCATACGTTTGAAACATTCAACAATAAAAAGTAAAACAAGTTTGCGTTATACTGACACCTCAGTTTGTACTTGAAGCTGGGAAAGGAATAATTGTTTTCACGAATATAAAGACAGACTATGTTTAAAAATATTTCTTTTATTATCAAGATTATAACTACCATGATTTTGCCATTACATTTTCCCTCAGTACCCTCCTGTATCCCTCTTCTTGTTCTTTCAAATTCATAACCTCTTCCATTAATTGTTGCTCCGTGCATTTAAGTGTTTGTACATATATATTCCTAAATATAGCCTTATAAGTTTGTATGATGTTCCGTGTGTGTAGTTTTCAAAGCTGACGATTTGGCATTGGATAACCAACTGGTGTTCTCTTCCTTGGGGAAAACAGTTTCTCCCACTCCCCGTGCTCCTTAGTTACCTGTAGTTATTTGTGTAGGACGGAGAGTTTGTGGTCTTTCTCTCATCTACTTCGGCTTGTCTATTGCTCTTCTTGTTCAGCCCGTGGTTAGGTGGTCATGCTGGTGAGACTTTTCATAGAGACACGGTCTCATAGCAAACTTCATTCTGTCCCCTTTTCTGCAAGGTTCCCTGAGCTTTAGGTGCAAGAATTATTTTGTAGATATATCTACTGGGCCTGAGCTCTCTAACCCTGTATTTTGATTGGTTGTGCTTTTCTGTATGGTCTCCATTTGCTGCAAAGAGAAGTTTCCTTGATGGGGGTGAGGACTACACTTTTCTGGGTAAAGAGCAAATATTTCGAGTGTAGTTAGGGATTGTGCTGGTTTGGGAAAGCGGTGATACAGGTCACCCTCCACGACCTGGGTAGCTGGCTAGGTTTCCAGTAGCAGGCACGATTTTCCTCTTGTTGGGCAGATCTGATGTCCAATTATGGAGCTGCTGGTGATACACAGGATATGTGTGCCACTGTTTCACCCTTAGGGTTGTTGTGCCATGCTGACTATTGTTGTGGTTGACAGCTATCATAGCTGGTTGGTTGCTTCTCTCCTTTGGACGCTTGCATGGTGCCTTCTGGTGCCATGAAAGCTGGTTTCAGGAAGGAGGCTTTCAGGTCAGCTCCATCTGAGGGCCCTCTGACAGACTGTATCTTTTTTTTTTTTAAAGCTGTTGCTTTTTATTTTGATGTAGGCTCTTTATTTTTGTTACACAAAGATGACTTAATTTAAAGTGCATTTTTAAAATATCATAATGAAACCAATTTTTTATGATAACTTAGAAATAAAATGTTTTCCGTTGTTTTTATTAAGCTATATATTTTCCTCTGCTCCCCTCCCCTTCTACCCTCTCCTATGATCCTCACACTCCCAATTTACCCAGGAGATCTTGTCTTTTTCTACTTCCATGTAGATTAGACCCATGTATGTCTCTCTTAGGGTCCACTGAGTTCTCTAGGTTGTATGGGGTTGTGAATTGTAGACTGGATTTTCTTAGCTATATGTCTAAAAACCACTTATGAGTGAGCACGTATTATATTTGTCTTCCTGAGTCTGGGTTACCTCATTCAATATGATGTTTTCTAGCTCCATCCATTTGCCTGCAGATTTCAAGATGTCGTTATTTTTTCCACTGTGTAGTACTCCATTGTGTAAATGTACCACGTTTTCCTTATCCATTCTTCAGTCGAGGGACATTTATGTTGTTTCCAGGTTCTGGCTAGGATAAATAATGCTGCTATGAACATAGCTGAGCACATGTCCCTGTGGTATGATTGAACATCATTTGTGTATATACCCAAAGGTGGTATTGCTTGGTCTTGAGAAATGTTGTTTCCTAATTTTCTGAGAAATCGCCATACTGGTTTCCAAAGCAGATGTACCAATTTGCACTCCCACCAGCAATGCAGAAGTGTTCCCTTTTCCCCACATCCTCTCCAGCATAAGTTGTCGTCAGTGTTTTTGATCTTGGCCATTCTGACAGGCTTAAGATGGAATCTCAGAGTTGTTTTAATTTGTATTTTTCTGATGATTAAGGATGTTGAACATTTCCTTAAGTGTCTTTCATTCATTTTAGATTTTTCTGTTGAGAGTTCTCTATGTCTGTACCCCATTATTTTATTGGACTATTTGTTCTTTTGATGACTAGTTTCTTGAGTTTTTTTATGTAATTCAGAGATCAGCCCTCTGTCCGATGTGGTGTTGGTAAAGATCTTTTCTTATTCTGTAGGCTGCCGTTTTGTCTTGTTGACCATGTCCTTTGCTTTACAGAAGCTTCTCAGTTTCAGGAGGTCCCATTTATTAATTGTTTCTCTCAGTGTCTGTGCTGCTGGGGTTATATTTAGGAAGTGGTCTCCTGTGCTAATGCGTTCAAGTGTACTTCCCACTTTCTCTTCTATGAGGTTCAGTGTGGTTGGTTTTATGTTGAGATCTTTGATCCATTTGGTCTTGAGTTTTGTTCATGGAGATAGATATGGGTCTATTTGAATTCTTCTACATGCTGATATCCAGTTGTTCCAGCACCATTTGTTGAATATGCTTTCTTTTTCCATTTGATATTTTTTGCTTCTTTGTCAAAACTCAGTTGTTTGTAGGTGTGTGGATTAATATCTGTGTCTTCAGTTTGATCCCATTGGTCCTTTTGTCTGTTTTTATACCAATACCAGGCTGTTTTCATTACTATAGTTGTGTAGTAGAGTTTGAAGTTAGGGATTGTGAGGCCTCCAGAAGTTCTTTTATTGTACAGAATTGCTTTGGCTATCCTGTTTTTTTTTTTTTTTTTGCTTTTCCATGTAAGTTGAATATTGTTCTTTTGAGTTAGGAAGATTTTTCTGGGATTTTGATGGGAATTACATTGAATCTGTAGATTGCTTTTGGTAAGATTGCCATTTTTACTATGTTAATTCTACCTACCCAAGAGCATGGGAGATCTTTCCATTTTCTGATGTCTTCTTCAATTTCTTTCTTCAAATATTTAAAGTTCTTGTTATACAGGTCTTCTACTTTTTGGTTAGAGTTACCCAAAGATATTTTATGTTATTTGTGGCTATTGTGAAGGATGATATTTCTCTGATTTCTTTCTCAGCCCATTTATCATCTGTGTTAAGGAGGGCTACTGATTTTTTTGAGTTAATCTTGTATTCTGCTGCATTACTGAATATGTTTATGAGTTATAGGAGTTCCTTGGTAAATTATTTGGGGTCACTTATGTAAACTATTATATCATCAGCAAATAGTGAGAGTTTGACTTCTCTTCTGATTTGTATTCCCTTGATCTCCTTTTGGTGTCTTATTGCTCTAGCTATAACCTCAAATACTATATTGAATAGATATGGAGAAAATGGATAACCTTGTCTTGTTCCTGATTTCAGTGGAATTGCTTTGAGTTTCTCTCCATTTAGTTTGAAGTTGACTGTTGGCTTGCTATATATTGCCTTTATTATGTTTAGATATGTTCCTTGTCTCTCTGCATTCTCCAAGACCTTTATCGTGAAGGGGTGATGTATTTTGACAGACTATATATCTTAACACTGCTGGTTCATCACTTCCTTTATGAGTTGGGGAAAACTAAGTGCTTTAAAAAACCTCATTACTTTTTCTATTAAGACTTCTGATATGTAGTCTTACGTTGGCGTGGGAAGTCCTTCTGTATATGTGTTGCTTTTATTGGTTAATTGTCGGGGTCCAGTGGCAGCCCAGACCCTAAATTATTTCTCTTGATGAGACCCCAACATAAGCTATCTCTCTCTTGACTGGCGTGGAGGTGCAGGAATAAAGACACAATTCACATGGCTTTATCGGGAGGGAGACTCTCTGTGATCCCTCATGAAATCCTGAGTTCACGTCCTGAGAAATTTTTCTCATTTTTTCTCCAAACAGCTTTTATACCAAAATGTAAACTGAGGGGGAAATTCATTAGCATTCTGTTTCCTAGGTAACCAGGTGAATATGGCTTTTCATCATGTCCACGTCTACCCGTGTCTTCTCGGTCACCTCTTCCTGGTCAGTATGCTAGCTCAGTCATGTAGGCTTAAATTAGCATCTCTATTCAGGCATCCTCCAAATTACCAAAAAAATGAGCAAAACAACATCCTGACCCTGTGTTACGTTAGCGACAGCCTGTCTAAAAAATTACATGACCACCTCAGGTGGGGAACTGTGGTTTGAGAGCCTGGCTGCCATACCATATAGAAATATGGGCCTACAGTTAATAAAGATGCTGCTTTTGGCCAATGGCTTAACAGAATATAACCAGGCTGGAAGAGATAGATGTACAGAGAGTAGGTGGAGTCAGGGAGAAGCCATGTAGCCACCAGAGGGGAAAGACACAGGCCGCTTCCTGGACAGAAACTTACTGGTTAACCCGGAGCCTTGTGGTAAAATATAAAATAATGGAAATGGGTTAATTTAATATATAAGCGCTAACTAGCAATACTCTTAAGTGATTGGTCAAACAGTGTTTGAATTAATATAGTTTCTGTGTAATTATTTCAGGTCTGAGCGGCCGGGAACAAACAAGGAGTCTCCGTCTACATTGTGTAGATAAATAATGTTTAGTAATTTAAAGGTGACTAAGCAGGCCACTAAACATTGCAAATCTGACAAACTGGCGTATATTAAACATCCCACCTCTTTCTACGAAGAGTGCAATACTATTTTAGCCGTGTCTTTATTGTTTTACAGCATAGCCTTTGTACAAAGACTTCATGAGTGAATTAGCATGGGTGTCGTGGATCCAAACCCAGGTTCTCACTCCTGTCCTACAAGCCCTGTGCTCACTAAGCCACAGCTCCTGAGACCCTAGCACAATCTTATTTTAAATTGTGTTTTGAGTTACGGTCTCTTTACACAGCCCTGGCTGTTCTGGATCTCTCACTGTAGACCAGGCTGGCCTCGAACTCACAGAGATCTGCCTGCCTCTGCCTCCCCAGTGCTGTAGTTGGGTGTGCACCAGCTCACCTGGCCCCTAGAAGACATCTAAGCAGAGCCCTATAGTCACAAGGACTAAACATGGTATAATTTCAATTTATAGACTTTTATTATGGTACTTAAGATAATACAAAGGGTGTCAAGAATTAAAATATAGAACAGAGTCAAATTCTTTGATGGAAATCGAACAGAATGTGAGCTGAAGAAGAGAAAGGAAAGAAAAACCTCTGGCTAAAGAGCAGCTTGTTCATGCATTAAAAATAGATGATGGGATATTAGATCCTATTAGATAGATTTTTGTTTGGGGGCTTTTTTGTCTGATTGTTTTAATAATTTATTTATTTGTATTTTATCTACATTGGTGTTTTGCCTACATGTATAGCTGTGTAAGGGTGTTGGATCCCCTGGAACAGGAGTTATAGACAGTTGTGAGCTGCCAGATGGGTGCTAGGAATTGAACCCAGATCCTCTGGAAGAGCAGCCAGTGCTCTTAACTACTGAGCCATCTCTCCAGCTCCTGCTTTTTGCTTTTTGAGACAAGGTTTTTCTGTGTAGCTCTGGCTGTCTTGGAACTAGGTGTGTAGACCAGGCTGGTGTCGAACTCAGAGAACAGCCTGCCTCTGCCTCTTGAGTGCTGGGATTAAAGGAGTGAGCCACCACTCCTGGCCCATTAGATCGATTTTTTTTTTTAAAGTATCTCAATATTTGCTTTTAAAATGAAGATGCTTACAGTATAAAGGTAAGGTATTTTAACTTGGGTTGGAAGCTCTTAAATATCAGCTTCGAAGGAGCTCTGACCAGCTTGAGCGAGGTTTCTCTGTTTCTGTTTTCTGACCTCAGCTAACTCGGTAGGCAATCAAGGCGATCATTTGTAGACCTTTGAAGCTGATTTTCCTCGCCTTTCTGATCATTTTGTGAGCGTCTGATTGTCCAAATGCTCCTTGGCTGATCCTCAGGGTCCATTCCAATAAACCCACGCGAGGCTGGAAAGAAGATTAAGACAAGAGTGCCTTTAATACACCCGAGCTACTGACCGCCTCAGCCAAGTAACTGTGGCTCTGAGCTCCTGCCATGAAGCTTGGTGATCACGTGATTAACATATGCCTGTGCTTTCCTGCCTATCACCGCACCAGGAGGGAGTATCAAGCCAGTCTACACAATGCTTTAGCCAGGGCAAGAGCAGAATCCCCAAACTGAATGTTCCACTGTGTACGGATGTGGAAGAAACAGTCAGTGCCCTCGAGCTGATGCCTCTAAGTCAGGATGTCTGTCTTAAACCCCAAGTTCACAGTAGCTACAATGGCTTCACAGCCAAGCACATTCTGCCTAACTCAATCACTTCTCTGAGCTCCTCCAGCCTCCCTATTGTCTTTTTGGTCTTTTTATAATCTAATGGTGTTGGAAGTCAACCACCCTCTGCTGGCCGTGGATTGCCATTTGGTTACCCCCTTTCAGAGCTAGCCTCTCGCAGGACTATTTGGTAGGTCTTCCTTTTAGGGGACAAGGTCTTTCACGACCTTTCTGGCAAAAGCTATCCATGAACAGACCCGAATGTGATTTCAGCATATGGAACCTCTGCATGCCGTCTAGGCTACTGTCTGCCTCTGAGCCTAAGTCATGGGGTGGGACTCCATTGTTCTTTCTCCAGTCTCTTGTGTGCTTCTCTCTCACTCACCTGCTCCTTCGCCGTGGGACTGCCTGAGTCAGTTCCTTAGCACTGATCCCTTCCAGGTGGTTTGAAAAGTCCTCTGGAGCTCTAATTTAAAAATGCCGAGTCCTAAGCCGGGCGATGGTGGCGCACGCCTTTAATCCCAGCACTCGGGAGGCAGAGGCAGGCGGATCTCTGTGAGTTCGAGACCAGCCTGGTCTACAGAGCTAGTTCCAGGACAGGCTCCAAAGCCACAGAGAAACCCTGTCTCGAAAAACAAAATAAAACAAAACAAAAAAATGCCGAGTCCTCGACCAGCCCTTGAATCAGCAGGCAGAGGTTCGGCTGGATGTCTGCACTTTAAACAGTAATCGTGAGGCATTCTGACTCACAGGGACTCAGCCTACACCTGATGTCAGAGGCTTACCCACGGTAATGGGCAGGGCAGAAAGGAGACTCAAGTTCCTTCCCTCTCCCCAGGACCACGCGGGTGGGAAAAGAGAGAGAGGTGGGAGGTGGCCCGTAGGTTGTAGGCCTGACTGGCTGGGATTATTGTTGCAGCTCTGGTTCATACCAGGAAACGAGAAGAAAACCAGTTTGTGGAGGAAGGGAATGAGCTCACCTGGGGCCTGTTGGGCCTGACATCCAAGGGGAGATGACGTGTTGGCAGCTAGTAAAATGGATGAGTCAGGTCTGGAGGGCGGTGAGTGGGACGGAGTCTCTGTTCAGGTTTCAGAGAGTCATGGCTGTACCTGATTATTCTTTAATGTGGTTCCTCACGGCTGTCTTGAACGTGGTTCCTCACTGCTGGTGTCATTCTCGACCCGGTATGGAATCGGATACGTTTTGTTTTCGTACTGGGTTGTCTAGGAGGAAAAGCGAGGAGACTTGTGCTGGGAAACTCATCATCACGGGTTGCCTAGGAGATGCTGAAGGCTCTACTCTTGCCCGGGGACCTGACTGTCCATTTCCCACGATCCTTCTTCCCCTTTCTCCAGCCCACAAAGAAGTGCGTCATGATTGTATAAACTGGGGAAGAAGAAAATAATGTAGAATAAGGACACGGGAGAAGAAAGGCCAAAAGTAGAAATATGTATTTTCATTATCTGTTTCAGTTACCCACAAATCAGACTAGGTTAAAAAAACTTCATCCTCAGTGAGCTAAATCTCTCCTGCAAGAAAGAGAGCAGTCAGGCGCTTTGGTGATACCAGTCATTTACCCGTCCTGGTGACCACAGATGCCCAGATTCTGCTCGGAAGTCACCCAGCAGGTCCACCACAGTTCCAACACTCACCAAGGGAAGAGGCAGTGTGCTGTCAGCGTCCAGAGATGCTAGATGTTAGTTTGCAGGAGTCCTTGATCAGTTCAAGTCGTTGTCAGTCACAAGTGAAGTGTAGCCGCAGCGGAAACCAAAACTGGAGGAGGGTGCACATAGACTGATCAAATGACTTCTTTATAAACGGATTCTACAATTTAAAAAAAGCCCACATAGGGCTGGAGAGATGGCTCAGTGGTTAAGAGCATTGCCTGCTCTTCCAAAGGTCCTGAGTTCAATTCCCGGCGACCACATGGTGGCTCACAACCATCTGTCATGAGGTGTGGCGCCGTCTTCTGGTCTGCAGACATACACAGATAGAATGTTGTATACATAATAAATAAATAAATATTAAAAAAAAGCCCACATATAAAAAAAAACGTGACTGAAGATGTCTCTCAGGTTTTTGTAGAAACATTCTAGGTGACATTCCAACCTTATTGTAAAATTGGGTTTTTCTACCTCTAAAGGCAGACATTTTAGGTTCTTCTCTCCAGTGAAATCCTATATGGAAATAAGAAATAGGATTTTGTTAATGTGGATATATTTGACTGAAACACACACACTCACTCACTCACTCACACACTCACACACCCGTTGCCTGAGTTTCTTGCAATGAATGAGGCTCTCTTGATAGAGTAATTGTGTAAACTATTGGCTCAGTGGTACAGGGCTGGCCTAACGCCCTGAGCTCGGTCCTCGGCACTGTGCTGGTGGAGTGGGCTTGGGAAGGGAGAGGAGGCAGAGGAGCAGGGAAGGAGAAGGGATTTAAAGTAGGTAGGATAAGTGGATGATAAACACATTGATTTCCAAATTTGTGATGTGTGTATGATATTGCTAGCATCCCGCACATTTGGAAAGGGATTTGCAAATGGGGTAGCTTTTTAAATAAAAAATTCACATCTTTGTAACCATGGAATATTGAATATAAACAGATACGACATTCATAAAGTCTCACAAACATGGCTGCCAAACATGAGCTGAACATCGATACATATGCCAGAGTGGACCCTGACGTCTCAACTCTACACAGAGAACCACAGGCCGCTAAGAAATACTGAAAGTGGGAAAAATGGTTCTTCCCAGGGAAGAGAACACTCACTGGTCATCCGATACCAAATGATCAGCTCTGAAAACATACATGCAAGTAACAGTGTTCAGGCTGAAGATACATATTTATGAATATATATGTTTACACATACATACATGTAATAACAATTAATGGAAAAAGGCAATGAACTTGAAAGACCTCATGGAAAGGCATATGAGAGAGTTTTGGGGGGCAAAAAGGGAAGGAAGAAATGATGTAAATAATCTCAAAATATAAGAAAAAACCCACATAAATAAATACAACATATAAATCGTAATTCTGGAAGCTAGGCAAAAAATATTTAACCAGTCAGAAATATGCATAGATATTATCAGGCATGATCTTCACTGGACCTGTAGCGTGTTCCATGTACTATGGTAACAATAGCAAACAAAACACTTAAAATGAAAACAAATGAGTGTTTCCAAAAAATAGCAAACAATGCCGGGCCATGGTGGCACACTCCTTTAATCCCAGCACTCTGGAGGCAGAGAAAGGAGGATCTCTGTGAGTTCAAGGTCAACCTGGTCTACAAGAGCTAATTCTAGGACAGGCTGTAAAGCTACAGAGAAACCCTGTCTCAAACAAAAAAATAGCAAACAAAAATAAAGCATAGACAGGTAGACACTAAGATAATGGTAAATATTTATGAACTCATAAATTGTAAGTTGGAAGAATTTTTGCGTATGCTGTCAGTATATAACAGGAGACCTACTCATCATATAAAAGTGGTAAAAAAAAAATCCTTCAAATTATGTTCTATTGAGACATTGAAGGCAAAGTACACACTGGGAAGAAGAAAGACTAGAGGTGGCCCCAAAGGTGGAAGGCGCGCGATGTCTTCAGGAAGCCAATCAGAATGACTTTCTCTCCAAACCACGGAGGGAGCAGAGAACTGCACGGAGAGATTGAACAGTGCAGAACGGTTTCGCTAATGCATGGAGGGAAACTGTCAAAGTATTAATTCATGTGCTTTTAATCCCAGAACTACATTAACCTTCAACCTTCCACTACTCGGACTGCTAGCCGAAAGCTATTTCCCCAAGAGGCAGACAGTGTGCCACCGAGAAAGCCCAGAAGAGAAACTCAAATGAAACAGCCCGAGAGACTTGAAAAGTATGCTCGCACTTGGAGTGCCTGCACACAGCTTCCTGGGTAAAAGGGCTCCCCGGTGGGCTGTGGAAAGCAGCTATGTATTTTCCAGCCTGGTCAAGTGCAGGCTGGCCAGGAGCGCGCCGGGAAGGATGTAAATGATGAGGGAAGCCAGAGTCGGTATCCTGGAGTGGGGCTGGAGATCACCAGCTGATTTTATAGATACAGGTAGGCGCACACATATGTCGTCTTGTCATATCCGTGTTAGCTGTTTGTGTACTATGGGAAAACAATGGGAAGTCATTTAAAGATTTTATGTAGAAAACTGACTCACTAATATCCTTCTTCTTGGTTGTAAATAATAATTTTCAGGAGATGAGACCGATCTTTGGAAAGTGTAATCCGTCAGCCATGGTGGCAGAGGCCTATAATATCGTAATCCCAGTATTTAGGAGGCAGAGGGAGGAGAATTGCAAATTCTGGGTCAACTTGGGCTACACAGGGAGACTTCATCTCAAAGTGGGGAGAGGGAGAGATGGAGGGAAAGGAGGAAAGTGATTGCAGTAACAACAGCAGTCTCTATCAGGCTGGCAATGGTGGCCATGATCGGAGATGGTTGGCAGCCATCTGTGGCAGTGGCTTCAGCAACACTAACTTAACTTTCATTTTTAAGTAGCCTGGAAGTACTAGACCAAAGTCTGGCAAGGAACTCAATTCTTGGCTTTCAGAGAGTCATCATCTTGCTGAGAGAAAGAGAGAGAGAGAGAGAGAGAGAGAGAGAGAGAGAGAGAGAGAGAGAGAGACTCCTGAAGACCCCAGGTACAGTGAGATACAGTGACAGGACCTAGGTCTTCAACTAAGAGTTCTTGGTGTACACAGCTTGGTCCATAGCTGTCTATCTTTAGAAGACAGTGCTTGATTGGCTCTGTGGACAATGTGGAAGGGAGGGAGTGAAAGACAATGCCTAGGTTTCTTGTTCCAACAGAAACCATAGCAGCATTGTAGAATTTACTGGGGGTAAAGAAGTTTTTTGCTGTTGCTGTTTTTGCTTTGGACAGGAGCGTATATATAGTCCAGGCTGGCCTCCAATTCATTACGTACCCAAGAATGACCCTAAGCTTTGGATCCTCCATCTCTATGTCTAGAGTGCCATCATGCCTAGTTTAAGAAGAATTTTTGGAGAGGGAAGAGTTTCTCTAACATTAAATATATTTATTTTAACTGTCTGTAAGATATCAAAAATGGAAATACTGAGCGAGTGGTTGGTTGGAATTAGGAGCTTGGAATTCAGAAAAATTCATCTAGGGTCCAGATATTGGTATAGAACTCATTGGCCTAGAGACTGTCTTAGCTGTCATTGATACGACAAAACACCAGAGACTGCTCAGCTTACAATCAAAGGGGACGTATCCTCCCAGCTCTGTGGATGCACAAGATCAGGATGTCATCAGGTCAGTGTCTGCTGGAAGTCCAGTTTACAGTCAGTCAGCAGCATCCTCTCGCCTTAACCCAACATGGAAGAAGCCGGAGAAGCGCTCAAGGGCTCCTTCTCACTGTAACCCAACAAGGGAGAAGGCTGAGGAGCGCTCAGGGCCCCCCTCTCACTGTAACCCAACCAGGGAGAAGGCAGAGCAGCGCTCAGGGCCCCCCCCTCACTGTAACCCAACATGGGAGAAGGCGGAGCGCTCAGGGGCTCCTTCTCACTGTAACCCAACATGGAAGAAGGTGGAGGAACAATCAGGGGCTCCCTCTTGCAGTAACCCAACCAGGGAGAAGGCTGAGGAGCGCTAAGGGCCCCCCTCTCACTGTAACCCAACATGGGAGAAGGTGGAGGAGCACGCAGGGGCTCCCTCTTGCTGTAACCCAACATGGGAGAAGGCAGAGGAGCGCTCAGGGGCTCCTTCTCACTGTAACCCAACATGGGAGAAGGTGGAGGAGCACTCAGGGGCTCCCTCTCGCTGTAATACAATATGGGAGGGGAGGGGAGCTCTCAGAGTCCTTTAGGAAGGGCAGTACTATGAAGCTCAGCCTCCCTGACCCAATCACCTCCCAAAGACCCATCTCAAACATTACATTAGGAATTGATCGTTAGCTGGTAGATTTGGGAGCAGAGAAACATCGCCCATAGCAGGTGGTCAGCAAGCTACAGGAGCCGGTGGTGCATCTTTAGGGCAGTGATTCTCCCGCTGAAACTGCAGAATAGCTTGGATGGCGTGTAAAACCAAACGGGCCTCCCCCTCAGAATTCCAGATCCTACTACACACTTGCAGAGGCAGTGTGACTATCTTAAGACGTTTGAAGTATACTAGTAAATTCTTTGCAGAGAGCGCAAAGGAATTACATTTTTGCCAGCAGGTTAGAGAACACCCATCTTAATCCACGCCTTTCTACATTAAATATTATAATTGGTTTCAACAATTCGAAGCAGGTTGATGATCTAATTTAAAAATGCCATCTTCGAGTTTTTGGTTAAAAACCCCTTTTAATGTTTTTTATTTGTCTATATTTTAACACACTTATTTTTAGAGCCCTTTAATATGCCATTTCATAATAGGCAAATTTGGGAAACAATTCAGATTCAGACAGATATAATTACCTTAATGGGTTGGATGTCTGTGATTGCGGTGGCGATACTCTCCCCGCTGATACTGTTTCTAGTTGAGTAACGCGTAGCAGAAGTGAAACCCAGGCCCTGTCCTCCTAGTTCATGCTAAGCTGTCCTGTGGCCTTTGACGGGAACAGGGCCCCAGAAATAATTCTTCTAAATGTAGACTACACTTGGCCAGTATTGGCAAACTTGACATGACCTAATGTTCTGCCACCGTGGTTCCCACTGCCAGCCCAAATGCTTAGTCAGGGAGTAGAGAAGCTGCGGCTGACAACACCAGAGCCTACCGGGAGTGCAGTTTTCAGTCGAAACGGAGCTGCTTGGCCTACGGCATCTTTCAGTCTTAGTTGAAGCTATACTCCAGCACACGCTTCATCCACTCTGCCTTGGCCCTACCCTGAAATCTCCTTTGTTAGTTCACCTTCTCGTCTGCCCAGGGCCCTGTCATCATTCTCTTTGACATCTGACAGCTTCAGTGCCCCTGATCTGAGATGATTGATGGATGGTTTGCATTTCTTAAGCATTGC
The DNA here is from genome assembly GCA_902806775.1 of Microtus agrestis. Lineage (NCBI taxonomy): Eukaryota > Metazoa > Chordata > Mammalia > Rodentia > Cricetidae > Microtus > Microtus agrestis. Next base: position 895,911 of record CADCXT010001893.1, on the reverse strand, counting down.
ACCCAGCCTGAGTCAATCACAGCTAGAGATTCTTTCTAGCTCTCTGAAGTAAAGACTAGTCATAAGATTTTCCCAGCAAGGGGGCTGGAGAGATGGCTCAGAGGTTAAGAGCATTGCCTGCTCTTCCAAAGGTCCTGAGTTCAATTCCCAGCAACCACATGGTGGCTCACAACCATCTGGAATGGGGTCTGGTGCCCTCTTCTGGCCTGCAGGCATACACACAGACAGAATATTGTATACATAATAGATAAGTAAAATAATAAAAAAAGATTTTCCCAGCAAGATGCACGAAAAGATAACATGATAGGAAGGTTCAGTCTCTCCATACCCAAGGGAGAGCAGAGTTCACAATATAGTTTCTATTTAGATGTAGATTTTTGGGGTCCTCTAGCGGCTTTTACTGGGAGAAAGAGGAAATCATGAGGAGTGGATTTGAACTCTTAGCTCAGGCACGCATGAAAGTCTGACCGTGCGACCTGGAGCCACCATCTCAGAGTTGCTTCCTTCTTTCACTTTGAAGCGGGGCGATGCGTGTGTTACCGAATTTTCGTGAGAATAAGCAAGCGTGTAATTCCTAGTGCAGTGGTTCCCGTGTCTGATCCCTTCCTCTACTGACCAGCAGGAGCCTCTTTATGGAAGGGATTCCTTTAAAGCCCTAGAACTCATGAGGTAGCTTCTTCCTTAATGAATAGCCTGCAGGGGTTTAGCCACACGAGTCTGAGGAATTGTTTTTGGCTTTGGAGTTTCCTTGGCATGGCCTTTTTTAGTTTATATGGAATTGAATAACCCTGAGCAACCACACGTTCTTCTGCGGTGAGCGCTCTCAAGACAAATCTGCGCAAAGGCATTTAGTCTTCAAGAATCAAGTAGTTATATTTGAATGTTATACGTGAAGACAGAGTGTTCCGTTTTGTGTGTCGTTATTAGCACGGCGGCCTCATTTCTGTCTATATTCTATGATGAACGGAGATGCTGCGGTTGGAGGATAGGGGCTATTCCTACTCAAGGTGCCTGGTAGTTTTCAACTACCTCTCCACCTTCCATCCCCTGGGTATTTTTTCACAATGACTGTAAGTGGAGCTTCCAGAAGTTACAAACTGAGCAGGCACTGGCTGGGATTTAGATACCATTAATGCAGAATGAGATTCAATAACTCCATTTCTTCATCATTCGTATACAGTTGCTAAAATAGACCCTTAATGTCTTTGGAGGAGATAGGTCAGCTTAGGCTCATTGCTGGTTTACCCCAAAGAAAAGCATTTCTATAACCTTATATTTGATATAATTTTTAGTCAGTTCAGATTATGTCCCACCCAACCTCCACATTTTTACAGATCAAATTTGACATATATAATTACTGGCTTATCTTTTCCTTTAAGGATACTGAGTAGAAGTGATATTATGCAGAGGTTATAAAGTGTACAGTGAGTTAGAGGCTGGTTATTAAGTTAATAAAGGAGATTTCTTCCTCTAGTGAAGCTTTTCTGATCTGATGGCGCTGATACGTCATGGAAGACACAGCCTGGAGCTTGAGAGAAGCTCTAACCTAGATTTCGAGGTCTCGTCACCCCGGTTACATCTGATAATTCCGTAGTCGTTGGTTTCTTAATATCGGGTGGTTAAGCCAAAGAATCCCCACGGTTTCTCCTGTAAATTCAGTTTATAGGAACTCATCCCTGTAAACCGTGGCCTGAATTTTTGTCTCGGAAATTCTGAATCCCTTGTGGAATTTTTAACGGAGTCAGGGATTTTCCAAAGCGAGTTTCCATCATCTGCTCCCTTCTGTTGCGTGATGCTGAGGGTAGACTTCCGTATTTTCGCTATAGCGACAGCGATTTAAACTCCAGAACATACGATGGGATAGAAAGAGTCAAGCTCACAGCCTTCCTTCCGCATCTTCTAGGATAACGAACTTACCCCACAAGCTTGCAAAAGGCTCGACTAATTCCTATGCATCTCCTAGGATAACTAACTCACCCCACAAACTTGAAAAGACTCGACTAATTCGCTGCTGTTCTTCACAACACATCTCTTGAAGGCTTGAGCAAAGGATTCCCCGTTTGACTTACACAGCTTGACATTAGTGAGTCCACTCCAGTTTACCCCATCACAGCCCGTGACTTGAGTACTGACTAAAATCACATTGTGTTTCTCACAATCCCTCTGCTACCTCTGACACACTGATTAAGGTTGCTGCTAGCTGACTGCTTTTTTGAACGTTTAGGACAACTCTTACTATTAAAGAAAGAAGTAGAATGAAAACGCGATATGTATTGGCTGTAAAAGGACTAACATACTTGCAGTCAGCTTGTTGTTTTAAAGTGCCTTTAGGTGGAAAAATGAGAAAGCTGAAGGCTTTAGTAATGGTAGGAGGTGGGCGTGTGAACACCAGCAGTTGATTGCGGCAGCAGATAGTGCGAAGCTGCCTCTGGTCGAGAGAACCACATCCCTGGTTTAATTTTGACACCTTCTCAGCGCACGGTTTCATGATGTGTGAATGCTGAAATCATCGGAACTGTCTTCCTTCGAGAGGGTGGAAAGATTTCAACGCACGGCCTGCAACTCAAACAGAACCACGGATATCGTTTTAGTTTGAATTGCACAGTGAAGGAGATTAAACATTTTTTTTATAGGCATTTATAGTGGCCCTGACCAGAAAGTCCCTTGTTCTTCCCAGGCAGGAAGTTGCCAGGCTCTCTGTGCTAAGTGTCTTCAGCTGCATCCTGTTCTCAGCATTCTCACCACCGAGGAGACACGTGTTATTCCTTCTCCTCTGGGTGCTGCACCATCTTTCCAGCTGGCCTGTGCTGATTCTCCATTCTACCAACAAACCGGCCATCTAAAACACAGAAATCCGATTATGATTCTTTGCTGCTAAAACATCCCCCACGGATTCTTGCTGACTTCAGTGTGATGCGAAGGCTTCTTTACCATCCGGTACCCAACCTGCTCCTTTATCTCCCATCGTATTTTCCATCTCTCTACCTTAAATCTTGGCTACTCTGCTCACTTAGCACACACTTTCTTCCCTCTGCACCTCGATAATACAGCACCCCCCCCCCGCTTTCAATGGCTCCCCACTTCTTCACGTGAGAAACCGGTCACCCAGCTGTCGCATGCTGTCTTTTGTGCTATTCCTCCGGCACGCTGTTGCTCTTCCAATGCGTGTCACTTGCGTACATCTTTGTCCCTAGCAGACACATGGTCCAGCTCTGTAGTTTGTCTTTCTCTAGAGAGAGAGCGATGCCCTTCTCATCCTTTACCTCTCTCTCAGCACATTTGGCACAGAGCAGGCATTCACTAAATGTGCATCAAATGAGTCCAGGAAAAAACTGTCGAGCATGGAATAACATTAAAAATGGGGGTTAGTTTTGGCAATTGTTGCTTCAAATTGTTTCTAATGCTATTCAGAGTGCTTCCCTATACAGTGAAAGAGTCAAAACCGACGTGAAACAACCAAAGCTTATGTCACATGACCAAAATGGCCACAATTAAAACGACACCCATTCCCAACACATCTTAACTTTACCCGATAGAAGGAGGAGAATTGTTTGAACTCATGGTCTCTCCTTTCAGGTCGCAGGTGTCTCTAGTATAGCGAAACCTTGGACATCTTCTCAGTCACGTTCAAAACAATGCTAAATACTATTCCCGTCTCTCCAGTTTCTGTGAGGTTTTAGAATTTCTACTTTTCTTTTCATAATTTACTTTCTGGGAAAATGAGACTCCCCAGTACGGCGGCTTTCCTAGGACAAACAGCCACCAACTCAGGATAAAACTCCAAAACCAAGGCGTAAAGAAGTCTCAAGAGATAACCTTCTGTGAGCTTGTGCCTACATCAACCCACTAGTAAGGAGAAAACAAAACAACATAGAAATTTAACGTGGGTCAGTTAACGCTTCTTCTCCTTCCAGGGGGAGTTTGTCTAGTCCCTGAGTGTTAGGGGGAGAGAAGGGCGTTTGCTCCCATCCTCTCCCTGACTACCTCTAAAGGCAGTGGTTCTCCGTCTTCCTAAAGCTGCCACATTTAGTTCCTCGTGTTATGCTCACTCCCAACCATAAAACCTTTCCATTGCTGCTTCATACCTGTAATTTTCCTACTGTCATGAATCATAATGTAAATATCTGATGTGCAGAATGTCTGATACGCGACCTCTGTGGAAGAGTTGTCCTATGCCCAGAGATGTTAACCCACAAGCTGAGAACCACCGTCTCAGGGTTTGGCTGGTTTGGCTGGTGTTTCTTTCCTACGTGGATATGAACAAATGCTATGCTATAGCTACAACTCATCCGAGTGGCGGTCAGCTGACCGTGGCTGCCGTCAGCTGGCACTCTGAAACCAAAGGGGCAGGGCAGCCCTCTCTTCCAGAGCCAAGGGACAGGTCTCATTCTTTCAGGTTTGAAGCTGTGCCCTAAGTTAGACATGTCACACAAAGTGTATAGTGGATCTAGATCAATAAAAATACCATGTAGGTCTCAGTGCACATAACGTTATATTAATAAGCGAAGTTGGAAGGATTTTTAGGGAACCGTGATTGTCAAGCAAATCTTGTATTATATTTTACTTAAGTTTATTTTTTAAAACAATCTTTTTTTTTTAATTTTACAGACCAATCCCAGTTCTCACTTTCTCGCCTCCTTCTGCTCCCCCCCCACCTTCCCCTGACCCCATCCCCTATCCACTCCTCAGAGAGGGTGAGGCCTCCCATGGGGAGTCAACAAAGTCTGACACATCACTTGAGGCAGGACCAAGGCCCTCCCCACTGTAACTAGGCTGAGCAAGGTATCCGTCCATAGGGAGTGTGCTCCAAAGAGCCAGATCATGCACTAGGGATAAAAACTGGTTCCACTGTCACTGTCCCCACAAACTCCCCAAGTCACACACTGTCACCCACATTCAGAGGGCCTCGTTCGGTCCTAAGAAGGTTCCCCAGTTGTCAGTTTGGAGTCAGTGAGCTCTCACTAGCTCGGGTCAGCAGTCTCTGTGGGTAACCCTATCATGGTCTTGTCGAGCAAATCTAGTGATTGTAAACACCGAGCAAAATAACAATGGCTTTGATCTGCACAAAGAAAAGGGAAGAAAGAATAAAAAACCAGAATAAAAAATGCCTCCATACCCACACATGCACATATTAGAATGAAATTATGAAAAAAAGAAAAAAAAACACCTTTTGAGGTATCAGCAATGATTATTTCAGGGCACCAAGATCATTGGTGGACTTCATAATTTTGTTTCATTTTATTAATTTCCTAAATCTTCTATATTGAACATGTATTATTTTTAGAACAAAATCAGCTACCTCTGTAACTTCCTGCTTTTGAGGATGGTGTTACTGAGCCAGCGGGGGCTGGGTGTGCAGTCCTGTTAAGCATAAAGGCCATGGCAGTGTAGCTAACTGCTGAGCTAGAGAGAAACTCCTGTAGTGATGGTGTGGACAGGCAGTCTGCAGTGTAGGGGGGGTCATGGGGAAGGGTCTACTGTGTCCTATGGGGATGGTGTGGACAGGCAGTTTGCAGTGTGTGGGGGGTTATGGTGAAGGGTTTACTGTGTCCTGTGGGGATGGTGTAGACAGACAGTCTGCAGTGTAGGGGGGTCACGGGGAAGGGTCTTCTGTGTCCTGTAGTGATGGGTGTGGACAGGCAGTCTGCAGTGTAGGCGGGTCACGGGGAAGGGTCTACTGTGTCCTGTGGGGATGGTGTGGACAGTCTGCAGTGTAGGGGGTCACGGGGAAGGGTCTACTGTGTCCTGTAGTGATGGTGTAGACAGGCAGTCTGCAGTGTAGGTGAGTCACGGGGAAGGGTCTTCTGTGTCCTGTGGGGATGGTGTGGACAGTCTGCAGTGTAGGGGGGTCATGGGGAAGTGTCTTCTGTGTCTTCAGGGACAGCTGTTACTCATCACCAACTCACCGTTGCAATCTCAAATTTTCATCAGAACCGAGATCTCTCATGGTTATTTGGAAACTGTAACGCTATAAATGGATTATTACTTTTTAAAACATCAACACTGTTTCTGCCAAGTCAAAATATCTACAGAAATATCCACAGGACGTGAGTTTAAACTTTTATGTGTTTGGGTTTATAATTTGGTAACCTGGCTTATAGTGCTTCTGTATGGATACTGGCAAATAAATAAAAATACAGTAACATTTGTGAACTACAGACAGAGAGAAACTTCTCACTGCCTGGCGGTAGGCAAACTCTGGCCTTCTAATGTCCAGGTCTTATCCCTTGTCCCCAAAGAGCTAAAATGCTCAAGGGCTAAGAACTGTATCAGATATCCCTGTAAGGCCGCATTCTTCTCTGTATAGAAAGCAGGGAGCAGGCTGAGGGTGTGGCTTGCTGGCAGAATGGGGAACAGCGGTGTGTGGAGTCCCCGGAGGAAGCAGGGCGGGAGCTGGCTGGGCTGGAGGACCTGATGGGCTGATGCTGATGTAAGTTCTGAAGATCACCAGCTTAAGGTCTTCGTTTCCTTTGACTTGGCACAGGCCCTGGTTTAGAAAAATGCCCAGTAGTGTTTGTTGGCTGATTCAAATGCAATCCAGAGCTCTGACTCAGAACGGAGGGAGCCGGCCTAGAGTCTCTGCCACTTTTTGAGAACGAAGGAGGGTTTTCCTTTCCTGTGCACTGTGCGCCTTCCCCTCTGACCTTCTTCCCCTCCAGGCTCCGGAGAATTTCCCAACTCCGGAGGGTCATGCTGTTTTCCTATAACTTTCAACACTTCTGTCTGCCTCTTTCTCGCCCTTCCTCCCTTCTCCCCGCCCTGGCCCGACCCGGGGCGCCCCCCCCCCTTGCCCTTCCTCCCTTCTCCCCACCCTTCCCCGACCCAGAGCGCCCCCTCCCCTTCTTCTTTTTTTTTTTTTTTTTTTTATTTTTTATTTTTCTCGTTTGGGAACCGCTCATTAGTTAACCGAGAGCGAGCGCACCAAGATAGAGTCCTGGACTTCCGCATTCCTCTTGAATCTTATCTGCCTTAGCCGCCTGCGGCGTGTGCCTTCTGTGTTCTCAGCTCCTGTTGCTCAACGCCCTCCCCTGCGCCAGGGTTGGGAAACCCTTCAAGCTGGGCAGTTAGGAAACGCCGGCAGTCAGCAGTCATTGCCCTAGGGTGGAAGAAGCTCCCAACAATTAGGCGATTCATACTATTAGTGTGGACCGTGAGAAGCCAGTGATTCTAACAACCGGGTAACAAGTCGTTTAGCAACAAAATTAGAAGAGGAACATGGAGTGGTCAGTTGGTGACTCATTAAAATGCAATTTCTGGTGGTGCATTACTATTTTAGACATATAATTCTAGAGGTGTTCAAATGATTGCAGACCGTCGCTACAGTAAAAGTTCCGTTCAACCTACTTATTTAGGTGGATAAGCTCTTTTCAGGACTCACTTTTAGAAAGGAAAAAAAAAGGAGCAAAATGGGACCGGGTAGTGTTGGCACACGCCTTTAATCCCAGCACTTTGAAGACAGAGGCAGGAGGATCTCTGTGAGTTTGAGGCCAACCTGGTCTACCAGAGCTGATTCCAGGACAGGCTCCAAAGCTACAGAGAAACCTTGTCTCAAAAAGCCAAAAAGCCAAAAAAAAAAAAAAAAAGGAGCAAATTGATACATAAATTAATTTAAAATAGGCTCTACAATCTGATTACATAATGCATTTACAATAATTTTTAAAATATGCCCCTTATGTTCATTTACTAATATTATTTAAATATTCTATTGGTTGGCTTTTGTTTTTTTGAGACCAGTTTCTCTGTGTAGCCCTGGCTGTCCTGGAACTCACCCTGTAGACCAGGCTGCCCTCGAACTCAGATGTCCACCTGTTTCTACCTCTTGAGTGCTCAGATTAAAGGCGTGCACCACCATCGCTTTATAGCTAAATATGCTATTATGCCGATTGATCAAATTTATTTATTTATATACTAACTATATACATTAGTTATTACTAATAATAGTAACTACATACACAGAAAAATTAGAGCAATTATAGAACCAGAGACTATTTCAATTTGTATGCATATTGTAAAAAGTTGTGATAGAATTTTCATTAATGTATTTCAAGCATCAAAATATGATACAATAAGTTATAATCCGTTGAGAAATTGGAATATAAATATGAATCTAAGGAGAAAAGAAGATGATGTGGAATTTGTGGTAGTAAAAGAGTTGGGGGCTGTAGCACTTGGGAGGCAGAGGCAGGTGGATCTCTGTGAGTTCCACGCCAGCCTGGTCTACAAGAGCTAGTTCCAGGGCAGGCTCCAAAGCTACAGAGAAACCCTGTCTCAAAAAACAACAAAACAAAAAAAGGAGCTGGGGGTTGTAATAGTTTAGTGGGTAGGAACTGCTCGTCGTGCTGACCGGATCTGCGTCGGAGGGAGTCCCCGTCACCCACAAAGAGAGCCTATGTGTGCTGTAATCCCAGAATTCCCAAGAGCTTTCAGCTGAGGGAGGTACTGCATCTCAAGGGCCGAGGTGGGGAGTGGGAGAGGACACAGCTGACACCCTCCTCTGCTCGGCTGCCTGCACACGCATGCGCATTTATCAAAGACACACACACACACACACACACACAGCCCGAGCTATGCCCTGTGTCAAAGGACGGGTCGTGGGGATCTCTTCTCTGCTTCCGCGATGTGGATCCTTGGAGTCAAACTCGGGTCGTCAGACTTGGTAGCCAGTGCCTTTGTCTGCAGAGCCATCTCACCGGCTGGATTTTAGATATTTTTCAGAGCATACCATGGTCAGTGAAGATCTGCATGGTATTTGCAATCTTTTGGTCACGTGAGTGATCTAGCAGTTTAACTTTAAACAATGTCAATAGGTATCGTACAGACTTGGTAGCCAGTGCCTTTGTCTGTAGGTTTTGGAAAGCCTCAAGGTCCTAAGAGGGACTAGTTCTCTTCAGAAAGATGACCAGGCTGGTCTCGAACTCACAGAGATCCGCCTGCCCCTGCCTCCCGAGTGCTGGGATTAAAGGCGTGCGCCACCACCGCCCACACACACACTTAAACAATTAAAAAACAAACATGAGAAAAGATGAAAATCGGAAAATATGAGAGAGAATATAAAATTTTCCAAGCTGATTTTAGGAGCTATGCAAGTAAAACCCGAAGACACCTTGCTCAGTAGCCAGGCCTCAGACCTCAGGACCGAGTGGCACCCTGTTTATATAGTCAGTGGAACCCTGTTTATATCGTCTGCCGGAAGATGATCTCCACCTTTAGGCTTGTCCCAATCTGTTCTATCGTTTTCCTCTTCAGTGTGCAGAGAACAAGGAACAACACCGGGGAATCTCCATCATCGGCCACTACTCAGTAACAAAGAAGCAATCTTCTGAAACGTTTAGCTTTAAATAACTCCAAAGTGTAGAGACTCAGAAGCCTAGGGCTCTAGGCCAGGCCTTCTCTGAGAGCAGAGTTCTGTTCCGACCACACCTGACAGGTCCACCTGGGATTTGCCGTAGACTCTGCCCACATCAGGCCCGAATTCCAGTTCTGAAACAGTTACTGTCCCCAGTCCCCGACTAGGCTTTCTTTTGTATGTGTTTTAACAAATAAAGCTTCCCTGAAGATCAGAGTGCAGAGCCACTAGAGGCCAGGTGGTGGTGGCTCACACCTCTAATTCCAGTATTTAGGAGTCCCACACCTTTAATCCCAACACTAGGGAGGTTCTCAACTGCCTGGTTCTCAGAGTCAGGCATCTGTGACCCTGCTCCTGGCTAGATGGCCCTGGGTTACCTCAGGAGGGGGCGTGAGATGGAAAAGGGAGAGGGAGCCTGACTTTGACAGTGGAGTCTAGCAGGGAATTCTCCCTCAGTGTTCCCTTTAGCTTCCCAGGGAGCTCTTCGCCCTGGTCCTGTTCTTGCTTCCGGTTTCAGGCAGCCTTGAGCCCGCACTGGCGCGGTGACGGGGGAGAAACCGGAGACTTCCTCCTTCCTCAGCGTGATTTCAATTCTGCTGCTCCTTTTCAGTACATTTATTGCCGTCTCATTTGTAGTTTATTTAGTTACTTTGTATGTTTTATTTATTTTAGTGTATAGTGCTTTGCCTGCAAGGGTGTCTGGGCACCATTTGAGTGACTGGTCCAGCGGAGGTCAGAAGAGGAGACAGGTCCTTCGGGACAGCATTTGCAGGTTGTGAACCACCATGCAGGTGCTGGGAATCGAACCTGTGTTCTCCGCAAGAGCAATCAAGGGCTCTTCAGTGCGAAGCCACATTTCTGGTCAATTATTTTTATTTTTAAAAATACTATTATTTTGATTCTGGGGACGCTGCGTGTGTGTTTAAGACAATGTCTTGCTATGGAGAACTGGCTGGCTTGGTGTCTGCTTTGTAGCCCAGGCTACCCCTAAACTTGCAGTAGTCCCGCCTCAACCCTCCGAGAGTTGGGATTACAGGCGTGCACTACCATGGCTGGAATTAGGATTAATCTCTCTATGGGCTGGAGACCTCTTTAGGAAGATGGTAGTGATTTATATTTTTAAAATATATGAAAACACCTGTCTCCTCACAGCCTCGCCAGTCATTCTCACTGCTAATATTAATTCATTTGCTAGATGAGAGATAACACTTGCTTGTTTCAACGTGCATCTCTTTAATTGCTAGTAAGGGGGATGTTTTCCCTGTCTCTGGGGGCTGTGTTTCCTCTTCTGTGATTCCTCTCCTCTCATTCATGGCCCATCTATTTCCTTCGTGTGTGTGTGTGTGTGTGTGTACGTGCACGCGCGTGTGCGTGTGCGCCTTTTAAAACATCTGACGTTTCATGTCAATTAGGAAAACCAGCCAAGGAAATTAACGAAGTATAATAAAGCCTTATATTCCAGTTCCGAGATGATGTCATTGCTCTAGTTGAGGTTTTCTTAGGGACTTTTTGACAAAATCATGCAAAAAGTTGAAATGGAAAGAGACACCAAAGCCTAAACTAAGGTAACGGCCCAAGATTCCTTCTTCCAACTTAATTTGTTTTTAAAATGTGTATTTGTTTTACGTGTGTGAGTGTATATATGCCAGAGTATGTGTATCATGTGTGTGCAGAACCCTGAGGAGGTCCGTATGCAGCCGGGAACCGGAGTTACAGACGGTTGTGATCCTGTGGTGCAGGAATGGACCCCAGGGCCTCGGCTACAGCGGGTCGCCCCTTTGCTGCAGAGTCCCCCAGCCTCTCCAACTCTTAGCCAAGTATTGAAAGCGCTCTTCTTCCTGCCCGCCTGCCCCTGGCGGAGCTGCCAAAAAAGCAGACTGGCGGCTTAAACAAGTGAAGGGGAGCATAGACCACAAAAGTCAGCAGGAATGGCGACCGCGGGGATTCAATAAAGCCCAGGCTGACTCAAAACACACTTGTTGCTTGTTTTTTCTTCCCCCGGCTTTAAGTGGGAGCAACGGTGTTTCTCCTAAGACTTCCAAGCTGGAAGTTTTTCATGGCTGTTTTTCCTCCCGGGGTCTTGCTAACCTGGGAAATTCCCAGTTTCCCCTGGGTTCCACCTGTGGACCAGAAAAGCAGTTGACTAGGAGGCAAGGACTCCGTCTCCGTCTCTGGTGGGAGTGGGCTCAGCCTCACTGTCTGTAAGACCCTCAGGGCCTGAATGGCTCCGTAGTGAGGCTCCAAGATGTAAAGCCAGTGGACGTTTAGAGACCAGTGAAGCCCTGCAGGGCGCGGACTGCTGACAGCTCTGCTCCCAGTCAACACTTAACTTCCCTAAGCTGTCCGCGTGTTTAATCTTTAGCAAATCGTGGGAGCCTTTGGTCTCCGATGGGTAAGAAAAGCAAATTATACGTCCTGATGTGACTCAGACCTGCGCGCAGCTCTGTAGATTCACTTTTATTTTTGTTCTAATTACAACACAGACAGAGGGAAGGTTTACAATTACACCTTTCGGAACCAGTCATTATTTAGTGACTATGCATTTCAACAATAATGCTCATGTCTATAAAAAAAATTGCCAGGTTCTATTATTATTGCCTTGGCCTAAATATAAATTTCAACACAGTGGTGATGACTGGCTTTTGGGGTTTTATTTTTAGTCATTTTCCTGAAGCCGTGATAATTTAAAAGATGTATTGTGTGTGCCCAGAGGCACCTGTAACCATACGTGGAATTATGTAACTAGAGGTACGAGCTCCTCACTCTTTTTCCCTTCTCTCCTCCCTCCCGCCTCACTTCATGGGGATATCCTAGAAGAAAAGCAAGCATGGGGTTCTCTGATAAGATAAAAGCGGTCAAAGGTCCTCCTTCTTTCTGAAATTGTTGCGATAGCATCATCTGACTTTGCTTTGTAGTGTATTCTTTTTCTTTTTGTTTGAGACCGGGTCTCACAATGTAGCCCTGGCTGGAGCTCACTGAGTAGACCAGGCTGGCCTCAAACTCACTTAACAAACCCGCATGCCTCTGCCTCCTGTATGCTGGGATTAAAGGCTCCTGCCGTCCTACTCCTCCTTAGAATGCTCTTAACAACAGCACTTGCGACATTAAAATCCAAGCTGGAAAACGCCACTTCTGTGCTCACAGTCCTCACAGGACCTTTCCTTCTCAGCCCTGTCTCTCTTCCTACCCCCTTGGTCACTCAATCCCCCACAGTCGCAGGGCTAGCCATGGGGTGGTGGTCTCTTCTTCATCAGTGTTCCTGAGTGGCTTCCTCTTTTCCTTGGATCTGGTCACCTCGGTGGAGTCTCTCGGCTGCTTCTTTTAGAGCACATGCATCCTCTCATCTTCTCCTTCAGTGATCTCTGCCACCATCTCACACACAGCATGCTTCTTCACCTTTCGCTGCCTCCCCTTTAGAATGTGGACCAGACCGCAGTTCCCATGGGGCAAGGCAAGAGCTTTGCCTGCTCCATCCCCAACACCCAAGAGAGGACTTGTCTCACAGTAAGTGCTAAGGAAATGTTTGCCCAATGAGTGAATCAAACAAAGATACACTGTGGCCTTGTTTGATTTGCAACATTGTACAAATAGCAAATTTTTCATTAAAACTTTACCAAAAAAGGTCAGAAACTTTTGAATTGTCTAATGATGACGACTGTCCTTTTATTTAATGTAAGATTAATGTCTTCTCTTATTCTCCTTCCTCAAATGTTTGGTCTGCCAACTTTCTGCTTTTCTTTCTGTCTTTTCTCCACACAGGTATCACCAAGACAGCCTGCTTCCGTTGCTTGTCTTAGTTCACACACACACACACACACACACACACACACACACACACACACACATATATATATATATTCTCTATGAGCCCCTACATCTGCTTCTGTGGCTCCCATCATCCCTCGGCCTTAGATTTCCCTCCAACTTACACGTCCGGTGCTGACGCCGAGCCCCCATTCAAGTTTTAAAACCTCCCATGTAAAACCAGATTTATCTTTTCCCCTTAAAACTGGATCCTGTTCCAGCAATCTGTTCTGCTAATGGTGTTACCCTCTTCCAAATGTGGAAACATCTCGAGGCTCATAGCCATACAATGTTACATCATCTGGCTTCACACTGTCAAGTCTGTTGTCTCTCTGGAGAAGGCCTCCTTCCCTTTTGTTATGTGAGACCCTGTATTTCAGCACGCCCTGAATCAGCTGCCAGCACCAGCCCACTGACCACACTCTGGGCTAACAGGGGTCAGCTGAGGCTAGCCTTTCCTCCCTAGTTCGTGGCTGAAGACTTAATTCTCTTGCAGAAATAGAGACCTGATATTGTCCAGTTTTGCTTTTAAAAAGAAAAGGCTCTTTCTAGTTTATAGAAAATTTGGCTAGTCACACACAGAAATGAAAACGTTCAAATCAGCGCTGCTGAGATGGGTCTGTGGGTAAGCGTGCTTACCATGCAAACCCGATGACATGAGATCAATTCCCAGAACCCCCCTGTGGCAGAGGTGAGCCCACAGGCACAAGCATGCATCATACATACATGTGCACACATGTACAATAATAATAAATAAAAATTCAGGTCAACCATAGTGATTAATTTAGAATTGACCCTTAACATTTTGAAGTATATCTGTGTAGTTTTCTTTCTCTGAGTATAAATGTCTGTTCAATTTTTAATAATATTTTTAAACCATCAAGGGATCATTTCTATCTTTTTTCGTTGTTGTTGCCCAGTGTGTAAATCTGCTCCCTGAGTCCGCTGGACTTCCGTGATGCTGTTTTTATATGACCGCTCTTACAGGGGGGCCTACGGACCTGGTGCAGCCGAGCAGATGCATCCTCTCTGGACTTCGATTCCGGAGCTGTTGACTCAGAGTCCCAGGGATGACGCAGAGGCCACTGTGGCCAGGCACAGCAGCTATGGCAGCTGCATCCGGTTTCCAGTCGAGGAGGAGACAGCTGTTCTGGGGCAGTATGCAATGTCCTGCGTCCAAAGACTTGGCAGTGTGAGCCATGGGGTCAGTCCTTGGCAGCTGGGGTGATGACCTCATGGGAGTAGCCCTGTGGAATGCTTGGGTGTGGCTTTTTTTTTTTTTTGGGCCTGAATGATTCTCCTTCCCACCTTTGCTTCTCAAATTAGCTTAAAAGTTGACTTAATTCATTAGCCACAAAAACTAGGGTGTCAACAAGAGCTAGCTCTTAGATAGCGCCTTCTGTGTGGCAGGTGCTTGTCTGAATACCTCTTATATCTTAACTTGACATTTTTACAGCAACCCTAGGAAAGAGAGATGGGCATTAGCCCCATTTTATGGATGATGAAACTGAGCTAAAGGGAGACTAGGTTACCCAACCACGGCTACCCAGCTGACGCTCAAACCCCCATCACTCTGGCCTAGTTCTTGGGAGCCTCGACTGAGTCACACCCTGTTTTATAACTTGATTTCTTTTCATGTAACACATTTAATAAGCGTTTCATTTTGTTAGATATTCAGCTAAGATGTATATTGTTCAAAGGGTGACTCACTATTTAGGCAACTCCCTATTGTTAAACATTAAGGACATCCCAACGGATACACCTTTTATTTTAATTTTTAGGCGACCATACAAAGTCACAGATGGCTTTGTCAAGTCATTTTAACACACGATTGTCACTTGCTTTGTTATCATTTGATCTCTGTTATAGCATGGCTTAACATGCATGAGTTATTTCCTTGCAATGAAGTCCCAGAGGTGCGATGCTGGGCCAAAGCGAAATTTAATTACCTTCTAGAACGATAACCTGGTTTTTTTTTTTAATACACAGCATTATCTATGAGTATCCTATCTGTGAGTTATTGACATTGAACATCTAAGTGGGTTTTGTGTGTGCATCTCATGAAAAATGACAGATCTTTCCCTTTTAAATTTGGAATTCTTTAAACATTTAAAAACACAATTTTAGGGACTGGAGAGATAGTTTAACAAGTTAAGTAAGTGACAGAGATGGGAGTCTGATCCCCGGAACCAACGTCAGAAGCCTGTGTTGCTGGCCTGTGCTTATAATCCCAGCACAGGGGAGAGAGAAGACGGGCCTCCCTGGAGCTTGCTGGTCGGCTCATCTCAGTGACAGACTCTGCTTCAGAATCCTGAGTGGATGGCTTCTGAAGAATGCTACAGACCTGCACACGTGCAAGCATGCACACTTGGTCATACATGTGCATTCTCTGCGTAAACACATGCACACACAAAAATTTTGGTCATTTATTCGGTCACTTTGCAAATGGTTTTCATCATCATCTATAACGCTGAGACTACTTCAAGACTCTTTTTCCCTCTTTTGTTTCTCAAGACAGGGTTTCTCTGTATAGCCCTGGTACTTGCTTTGTAGACGGGGCTGCCCTCAGATTTACAGAGGTCCACCTGCCTCTCCATCCTGAGTGGTGGGGATTACAGGTGTGTGCCGCCACGCCTGATCTAGATAACTCCTTAGTTGAGAGTGCCACTTGAGTTCAGGTTGTGTCAAGCTAGAACTCACTAGCACACGCACTTTTGGAAAAGTGTCAGGTGGGAATAGAGGAAACAAGAAAATAGTTTCAGCTTAGAATTGTCTGTCTAATCCCTTGTAAATTATATGAGTAACGTCTCAGATCTGGCTCATCTTTTTCATCGACATGTGCAGTCCTCACCATTCCTAGGATGAGTTCAGATAGATACTGATACATGGAGCATTATGAACAATCCTTGAGAATATGGAAGTGTGGGGCTGAAAGAAAGCCCAGCTAATTAAAGGCACACACTGCTCTTGCCAAGGACTGTCATTTAGTTCCTAGGACACATGGCAAGTAGCATAGAACAGCTTGAAACTCCAGCTCCAGGGGTGGTGTAAGAGGTTCTTCTGTTTGTGTGTTGCTTTCATTGGTTGAATAAAGAGACTGCCTTGGCCTTTTGATAGGGCAGCCCCTTAAGTGGGCGGAGTAGACAGAACAGAATGCTGGGAAGAAGGGAAGTGTGGCAGACGCCATGATTCTCCTGCCCGAGATGGACGCTGGTTAGATTCATGCTGGTAAGCCACAGTCACAGTCAGGTGGCAATGCACGTTAATGGAAATGGGTTAATCAAGATGTGAGAGTTAGCCAATGAGAGGCTAGAGGTAATGGGCCAGGCAGTAATTTAATTAATACAATTTCTGTGTGGTTATTTCAGGTATAAGCTAGCTGGGTGGGACAGAACAAAGGGCCCCGCGCTCCTCCTCACAACGCAGGGGATCTGATGCATCTGGTCTCTGAGGGTACCTGAATTAATGTATGTATGTGTGTGTATATACACACATACACACATATATACATATATATATATAACCACATATAGACACCCATCCATATACGTAATTGAAAATAAATCTTTAAAACTGTTGGCAAGTAGAAGAAATTTGTCACTAAGAATCATATATACGATTCCATTGTGTGAAATGCCCTGATTCTATAGACAGAAAATAAAGGAACGGGTGCCTACAATAGCCGTTGTGGGATATTTGATCACACCGCAAACACTGAGATTGTGTTGTTTCCTGGAAAAACCTGCTCCGAGCTATGTTGTGGCTCAGCCTTGGCACACACCTTTAATACAGGAACTTTCTGCTTGAATGTTGTAAACAGGGTTAAATAAAACCAGCCATGGGTCCAGAGGCTGAACAAGCCGCCAGTTGCCAGGAAAGAACCATAGATAGTAAGGGGAGGACAGGGAGAGAGACACACAGGAAGCAGAAGAGAGGGAGACCGGTTGGAGGAGCTTGGGTTTGAGGAGGTGTAGGAGAAAGGCTCTTTCTGGGGCAACAGCAGGGGACGAAACAGTGGGGTGCTCTCTCTGCCTGTCTAAGCCAGCAGGGTTTCACCCCACCATCTGGCTTCCCAGTCTTGACTGACAAAATAGAACATTAGAGACGAAGTTAAAAACAGCACGTGGCTAACAGGAAAACAGTTTCTTTGGGAGGCAGTTAAAATATAATCAATTTAAATCTAATGTTATTGTTTGTTTTTGTCTTTTGACACAGGGTTTCTTTGTGTAGTCCTGGCTGACCTGAACTCACTCTGTAGACAAGGCTGGCCTCCAACTCACAGAGATCTACCTGTCTCTGCTTCCCGAGTGCTGGGATTAAAGGCTAAAGGCACGCACCACTACCACCTGCCTTAAATCTAATGACTCTTAATGGTAAAGGCGCCATCTAGCCAAAGCCCCGGGTAGACCGCTGACAACAACAGTGAGAAATGGCACCGGGAGAGTAGGTTTGCTTATTCCAGCTGTCCTGGTGGGGGGACTCCTGGCTCAACACGCGACGACGCAAACCAGCAAAAGCTCAGCTTCTATAAACTGGAGAAATCTGTAACAAGGCACTTGGGAGCTTGCGATTTCTGCCCTTCTCAGAGTGTTGGCTTCGTCCCCACAACCTGAAGACAGTCTCCACCACGTTACATACCTGCGGGGAAGAGGTAGCAGAGGACCTACAAAGGCTGTCGTGATTATCCGGAAGAGGAAGAAGACGCCTAACCAGGTCAGGGCCCACCATGGTTGAGAGCATCAGATTCAAACAGTCCGTGAGCATTGCAAGACCGTTCTAGGAAAAATATGGTCTGTTTCTTAAGACAACCAGTGAAAACAGAGGCTGTGGTTTGTCCCCATGGATGTGGTAGGAGTTGGAGAAGTTTGGCTGCTCACCAGGTTTGAGGAGGGGTCAGATATAGATAGTTCTTTTGATATTTTTTTTTTCCAGACAGGGTTTCTCCGTGTAGCTCTGGTTGAGCTGGAACTTGATCTGTGGAGCAGGCTGGCCTTGGCCACGTGGCTCACTGACAGGGAGCTGGCGTCTGCCTCCTCTCTGCCGCCTACCCTGTCTTCTTTATATACTCCCCCCGGGAGCAGAAGGGAGCAAGCTTTTCCTTCACTTGCCGTACGGTGACACCCTACTCCCATAAACCCCGAATCCTTATATCAACATCTCATAAAATAAGCAAACAGATAATGACAGTAAGCCCTGCGAATTTGATTGCAGAAGGGAAAGAAGAAAGCATTTGAGAAATAATTGGAATTTCTGCACCGCTCTATTTTGAATGCCAGAAGCCAAGTATTAGGTTCATCTTCGGATCCTCTTTAGGATTTGCTGATTTCCACCCTTTCTGCGAAATGGATGTCCTGACCTGACCGTGCCAGAGATCCTGTTTCCAGGGCAGTAAGAGAAGAACCATGTCAGAGAATTGTATTACCCAGTGACCAGCGATCCTTTGGGACACGCCAGGAAACGGTTCCTGCTGTCCAGGACACCCAGATCTGCAGATGCTCAAGTCCTTTCAGTAAAAAGGAATAGCGTTTGCTCATAATGCGCGACTTCGCATTCTGTAGGTCCTCTCTACATTACTTATGCCACCTAATACAACCACATGCTGTGCGTGTGTTCGTTGCTTCATTTCACTGTTTAGGGGACGGTGGGAGGAGAAGTCTACATATGTTTGGTCTCCGCTGAGCTACCTCAGCACATCCAATAGCCCAGCACACAGTGGTCGCTTAGCAGGCAGAAATGCATTTGTATGGATGTGACTGAGGCAGGGTAGGGTGGGGAGAGTTTGCCTGGGGGGGCAGGGAACAGCTTCGAGATTTCCTTGTCTGCCTGTGTTCCTTGTTTAGTCAGAGGTCGGTGGAGAGGTAGTTTTTCCATAACCCAGTGCTCTTTGCTTGAGGTCAGTTCAGACCACTGTCATGTGCCTTCCCAGATGCAGAGAGTCCCGCTAAGTGGACAAGAGTCCTGGCCAGAAACGACCGTCCTGTATGCCCTGACAGGTGTTCCTTCTGTCTTTGTTGGCTCACTTTTTGACCAGACACTTCTTTTTTTAACTGGTCTCACCATTTCTTCGCGCTGCTGTGAAATCTGCCTTCTGGAACTTTCCCCGTTTGTTTGGGTCCCACTCTCTGAAGCTACAAAGAATGTGTCCGTTGGTTCAGCACAACAGTTCAAACACTTGGAGACAGCCATCACATCGCCTACCTGAATTTTTATCTTTCGTAGGCAGAGTAACTTTAGGTCCTTCTACTGAAGTTCTTATAAACAGTGTATTTACCCAGAAAATGTTGAGAAACATCTCTAGGACCTCAGACACAGCTTAGTTGTTTAGTTGGTTCACTTTTTCTTGTATTTATTCCAATGAAGAAATAATTATTTCTCACAGTAATGACAAATGCTACAACACAGAGGCACGTAGTTCAGCAGAGTTGTGCACTTGGGAACTCAAGGCTGGAGCTCAAGGCTGTCTTTGGTGTGTGTGACCCGCGACGTGAGAGTAGGAAGTAGTAGGTGGCAGGATGTGGCGGAGAGAGAATGTACCGAGTGGCCATGGGACACGTAATGGAGGGGTCACTTCCTCACCCGTGTATTTACTGTCTGCTTATGAGAAGGATTAAATCCACCTCTTGTCAAAGAGATTGCACGAGACAAGAATGTGTCGAGTTCTAGGACAGCATTCACACGAATCCCAGAAGGCGTGCCCTCAGTCTCTGGGATCTCTGTTGCACACCCAGTGTTCACACAAATCCCAGCAGGCGTGTTCTCAGTCTCTGGGCTCTCTATTGCACACTCAGTGTTCACACGAATCCCAACAGCCGTGTCCCTCAGTCTCTGGGCTCTCTATTGCACACCCAGCCATTCCAGAAAGTCTGTGTGTGAGAGCCCAGGACACCTTCACTGTCAACAAGTGGGCCCAGCTCCCTTACCACTTCCTAACCTGGCCCCAGTGAAGATGGGCAAAATTACAGTCATTCATGCCTGCTTTTAGGTGGCAAGGGAAATCGCTTCTCAGGATGTCAGGTTCAAGGTCCTTGTAAATATGAGTTCACAGAACCTTCCTTGTCACTTGACAATTTTAACTAATATAAGCAAAATTAATTTAGAAGTAAAGATATTTGCATTCAGAGCCAGGCATGATGGTGCACGCCTTTAATCTGGGAGGCAGAGGCTGGCGGATCTCCGTGAGTTCAGGTCAGCCTGCTCTACAGAGCAAGTTTCAGAACCACCAGAGCTACACAGCGAGACCCTGTCTTTTTTTTATCTTTTTCAGTTTTTTTAGTATATTTACATTCAAATAAGGTCAACTAGCTGAAATTCTAGCCCTTTGAAAGATTGCGCCCCCTGGACTGCAGCTGAGTGTGTAGATCCTGAATATTTAATTTCCACTTGAAAAAGAAAAGGGGTGTGTGGAACGGATGTGGGCCTTTACACTAGGATTCGGTATGTAGACAGACCACGGGCAACTGTAGTTTGATGAAGACAAGTCGCTTTCTTTCTTTTTTTTTTTTGTAGAGTTAAAAGAACCTACAAAATAGAATAGAGACCGGTACTCTGCTTGTAAACACAGCCTCTGACGGTACTGCCTCGCAAGGATGCACCTCACACTCCTGCCCTGCTGGGCCGGGGGCCGTGGAAGACAGTAATACTTGTCTGCTCCTGTAATTGATACAGCTCCTTTAAATCATCATTTAATAGTCTAGGTCTATCCAATGAAATCAGGCCATTGTGTGATAACCTAAGGGATACAGCATAGGTCACGGGTTAGAGCTCAAAGAAACTCTGTTGAGAAACAGATGAGGAAAATACTCTATTACAAGGGCTGAAATCAGGCCATTGGTAAGAGATTGCCTGCTCTTCCAAAGGTCCTGAGTTCAATTCCCACAACCACATGGTGACTCACAACCATCTGTAATGAGGTCTGGGCCCTCTTCTAGCCTGCAGACATACACACGACAGAATATTGTATTGAGAAACAGAAATAAATATTTAAAAAAATACTCTATTACAAATTGTTTTATATCCTCTTTACCCTTGGTCCTGGGGCATTGGTTCTTTAAGGAGACACAACACTTCTTTGTCTGCTGGCCAGAGTGTTATCAGTCAAATTTCTCCTGCTGGTGTCCTGTTGTTTTTGAAATGAGGCCTCAGTCATATTTACATAGCTAACTGTTTTCACAAATAGTGAAATTAGAGCCAACGTGCCTTTCTGAGCGTGGTATCTGTGCTGATGAGATCCCTCAATTGGTGTGGTGGCACCCACCTTGCGGGTGAGTCCCTGTGAGTCTGAGGAAAATCTGTTCTTCATAGCGAACTCTAGGTCAGCCAGGGCAACATACTGAAACTTTGTCTAATAATAATAATGAGGATGATGATGATGACGATTATAATAACACAACAGACAGACAGACACACACACAGAGGAGAGAGAGGGAGAGAGGGAGGGAGGAAGGGAGGGAGAGAAAGAGAGAGAGAGACTCAGGAGTTGGTTCTCTTCTGCCACCTTGTGGGGGTCAGTGGTTGAGCTCAGGTGGTGCCCACAGACAAATGCCTCTACCTAGCAAGTCATCTTGCTATGCACTTATACATACTGTGCGTATGTGCACATGTGTAGGTCATACATGCTACCATGTACGTGGAGGTCAGAAGACGGCTTCTGGGTGTTGGTTCTCTCCTTCCAAAATATGGGTCCTAAGGTCAAAGTCAGGTCATCAGGCTTGGTGCCAAGTATCTTTGCCTACTGAGCTATCTCTATAGCTCATTTTGCTTTTTGAGACAGGGTCTGTTTATGTAACCCAGGCTAGCCTCAGATTAAGGCTCCTCCTATCTCAGCCTCTCTAGTCCTGGGAAGACAGGATAGTCCCACCATGCCTGACCATAAACTAATTTTTTAGATTTTTCGAGATAGGGTTTTTCAACGTATCACTGACTGTCCTGGAACTCCCTTTGTATAGACCAGGCTGGACTTAAACTCAGACTTGCCTCAAACCTCTGGTTCCCAGGTGCTGGAATTAAAGGCATGCACTACCATGCCTGACTGCCTTCAATTTATTTATAAACTAATACACAAGACCATAAAAACTGTCATATTGGGGCTGAAGAGATGGCTCAGAGGTTAAGAGCATTGCCTGCTCTTCCAAAGGTCCTGAGTTCAATTCCCAGCAACCACATGGTGGCTCACAACCATCTGGAATGGGGTCTGGTGCCCTCTTCTGGCCTGCAGACATACACACAGACAGAATATTGAATACATAATAAATAAATATTTTTAAAAAACCTGTAATATTAGCGGGCTACATACAATCTTTCAATACAGGTGTAGCTTATGTGAAGTCTAAACCTTATCTAACTCCTTAATCATTCACCATTCTTCCATGGTAGAAAGTCTTTTTTACAGCAGCAGAAATAGACACTGGACTCAGCTTAGCATCTGAAACCCCAAAGCCCACCCCCCCAGTGACACACTTCCTCCAACAAGGCCACACCTCCTAATCCCTGTCAAATCACACCACTCCCCAATGACCAGGCGTTCAAACCTATGAGCCCGTGGAGGCCATCCTTACACAGACCACCACAGTGGTTTCTGTGGACATTTGATTACTGGTGATGTTCTTGTAGCCAGTAGATGCCTTTCTTCGTGAAAGGTTCAAAAATTTTGTTGACATTTTATCCGGTGGTATATATTATCGACGAGTCTTTATATATCCTGGGAATTCTTTATATATCCTGGACACCAGTCTCTGATGAGATGCGAGCTTATCAATGAGTTTCTTCTTTGACTGCATCCATCTTGAACCTCATTCTATAGCATATGTGAACAGTGACAAGCTATGTCAGCACGGTTCACCCAAAGATCCTTAGAAGTCTGTGAAATCAATGCCTGCTAGTCAATTGGGAGAGTGCGTGCCTAGCACGCATGGTGGAGGCAGGAGGACCCGAAATTTTATCCTCAGATACACAGTGAGTTCCAAGCCAGCCTGGGCTGTGTGAAACCCCTACTAGGGGATGTCTTTCCTTGAAGCTATAGAAAGGCAGAAACTTGCTAAGTGTCGGGAGCTGTGCACCTCAATTTTCTGTGTCAAGGATTATTCAGGGTGGAAGGTATTAGTGTCCCTAGTTTATTGCAAAACATCAGTCTCATCACGGACTCTGCCCTATGAGGTGAAACATGAAGCAGATTTAAAAGCAGTAAAAGAAAAAAACATTTTACTCTTCCATAGTTATCTGGAGAAGCAGCATTGTTTACGATGACTCTTAGAACCGTCCTCTCTTCTCTATGAGCTTCCCTATATGGTCTCCATTTGCACCCGAACTGGATGACCACAATATCACCCAGCTGGCCACCCAGCCTAATCTTTCCCCTCAGGTCCATGCTGCCCTCTTTGGTGTCATTAATTTTCTTAATAAAGGCCTTTCACCAGGCACGCCTTGCGCGTGGAACTTCAGTGGTTTCATTGTAGGTATTTTGGTCCTGAGAACCTAAGGTTTTCTACGCCACCCACCCTGCCCCCGCCTGCCTGTTCTGCTCTTTTCCAAACTGCACGTGAATTCCTGTGCAGTCCCTGGATAGTGGATGGTGGTTCCCTCTTCCCTTCCCTCTTCCTTCCCTTTAGCCCTGAAGGCCCACTGCTCAAAACCTAGCTCAAGTTCTCTGTGAAATGTTTTTGTAACTTTCTTCATGGGAGGTGAACCTTACTTTTGAGTAAATGTCTCAATGTTACATCGGCAATGGAAACATTTGTTGGCCCCCATGGGCTGAAAACCCAAACCCGGCTTTTACCATCACAGAAGCTCGGTTCTCGTTTACTGACAATAGCGTGTATGGTCGTCTAGCGGGGTGCCTTTTGGGGATCACACGTAGGCCTTAGCCACCTGGGTCAGAGTGGCACCTCACACCAGTGCAGGGCTCCACCCTGTGCGGGGAAACACACTCCTGGTTGAGTGTCTGTTTGTCTGTCTGTCTCTAGCTACTTTCCCAAGAGAAACCCAATGCTGGGGATTGTAGTTGGTTTTTGCTTTTTTTACTTTTTGCTCTAAGGGGGCTGCCACCCAGCACCCAAGTAAATACATGGAGACCTATTCTTACTTATGAAATCCCAGCCTTAGCTTGGCTTGTTTCTAGCCAGCCTTTCTTAAATTGTTTTGCCTCTGGGTTTTTACCTTTCTCTATTCGATATACCTTTCTTTTCTTACTCTGTGGATGGTTGTTTGGTTGGGTGGCTGGTCCCTGGTATCCTCCTCTCCTTCTTTCTTCTTCTCCCTCTATCCTTTCTTCTCTCAAGCCTAGATTTATCCTATTAATTCTCTCTGCCTCTCAGCTCTGTCTAACTCTCTCTTCTGCCTAGCTTTTGACCGTTCAGCTCTTTATTAGACCAATCAGATGGGTTAGACAGGCAAAGACTGTAACATAAAAGAACGCAGCACATCTTTGCATCATTAAACAAATATTCCACAGAATAAACAAATGTAACACATCTTAAACTAATATTCCACTACAGGGGACAGGGGCTCAGTTGGTAAGGTGTTGGGGGCTGTGGACCCCCAGATTCTGAATTTCTTGTCAACAACTTGTTTTCCTTTGCTCTGAGCAGCCTGCAGCTGCTCTGAGCACGAGACCCTGATGGCAGGGGAGTGGGTTCTGGTGAGGTCTACAGCTGAAAGATCTCAAGAGCTGGGGCGTGGCCAGAGCTCTATATAAGCTGCCCCTGAGCACAATAAAGTGGGCATTCTTGGCACCCTTGTTTAAAGGATGACCTGTGTCTGTCTGTCTGTCTGTCATGTGTTTTGAAGTCTCCAGCCTAGTCCTGCATTCCATCCCATAGTGCGGACAGTACAAGTGGAGTCCCTCAGCGAGATTGGCAAACAGGGAACACTGAGAGATTTCCCTCGGGATCATTTACTTAACATCTAATATCCACTTATAAGTGACTGTGTATCAAATTTGTCTTTCTGGGTCTGGGTCATCTCATTCAGGAGGATTTTCTTTCTAGTTGCATCCATTTGCCTGCAGATGTCATGAAGCCATTGTTTTTAAAACAGCCGGAGTAGTACTCCATTGTGTAAATGTACCACAAGATCTTTATCTGTTCTTCAGCGGAGGGAAATCTAGGTTGTTTTCAGTTCCTGGCTATTATAAATACAGCCTCAATGAACATAGTTTAGAAAGTGTCCTTGTGGTAGAATGGATTATCCTTTGTGTATATGACCAAGGGTGGTATAGTGGTCTTGAAGTAGATTGACCCCCAATTATCTGAGGAACTGCCGTATTGATCTGCATAGTGGCTGTACAAGTTTGCACTCCCACCAGCAGTGGAGGAGTGTTCTCCTGGATCTACATCCTCTCCAGCCTACCTGTCACTTGTGTTACTGATCTGAGCCATTCTGACAGGTGTAAGATAGAAACTCAGTCATTTTGATTTACATTTCCCTGATGGCTAAGGATGGCGAACATTTCTTTAAGTGTCTCTTGGCCATTTGAGGTCGCTCTATTAAGAATTCTGTTTAGATCTGCACCCTATTTTTTAAATTGGATTTTAAAATATACTAGTTCTTTGAGTGCTTTATAAATTTTGGATATTACACCTCTGTCAGATTTGGAGTTGGTTTTTAAAAAGCCATTTTGTAGGCTGCCATTTTGTCTGATTGATGATATCCTTTACCTTACAAAAGATTTTAATTTTTAATCTTCTTTTTCCAATATAGTATTTTTATTAATTATTTGGGAATTTGATAATTTCACCCTTATCATACTCATCCCCCCCACACACCCAGGTCTACCCTCCTACTCTTGTGTCTTCCCCTGAAAAAGAAGAAAAAAATCACACCAACTCCGATTTGTGGTGCCATTGTTCACACTGGAGCACGGTCAAACTCCCAGTGGCCAGCCCTTTAGAGATGATTGAGTCCTTCCCACCCCCACCCCGAAGCCATCAGCTGTGAAGAGCTACTTCAGCATCTGTAGCACAGTTTTCAAAGACTCTCTGCAATGGTTTCCTGTCTGGACTGTTTCTTTCTTTTGGTGGTGGTGGTGGTGGCGTGTGGGTGGTGTCACAGAAACCTTCAGTGTTTCTAATTCTCAATTATGAGTCTGCAGCCATCAATTACACTTCCTTTCCCATAACAGACCATGGCAGCACAGATCACGAACTTGCACCACGGACATCGGTATTGCCTCTGGCGGCTGCAGCACGGACCAGGGACAATAACACAGACCCTGGTTGTAGCCAAGATCGCTGACACCATCATGGCCTCTGGCAGTGCCGTGAACCACGGAGGTCTTTTGAGGAGCCCTAACCATTTTCCGTCTCGGATGGTCCTGCTTGTGTTCAGAGCCAGGGCAATGGTGTGCCCGCCAGGATCACAGGTTCCGAGGCAGAGCCTGTGAGAGCTCTGCAAACACCCGCTTGCTGTACTCTATTACAACATGCTCCTGTCCCGTCACCTCCTTTGCCAACAGCAGCGGCTCTTGTTCTGCCTCTCTCCACCAGGAGTTCTGCCATCCTTCCCACCTCTCCATGGCGCTTTTGTTCATCAAGGTGGCCTTGCAAACTTCCCTGTGTCACAGAGTATTTTACTTTTTATTTTTTTGCCCAGTTTTACATGCAAATAATTATTGCAACAAGTCACTGGTCTTGTTCAAAGTTTCTGGTTTCTGAAACACCATACATTCTAGACTATCACTGAGTCTCCTCTTGGATAGAAAGTAAGTACAATAACCATATATAATACATTCAGGCAGTAAGTACATCAACATTATCTAGTCCATTTATATTAGACAAATTCAGAGAAAATACTCCATCTTAGTAAGTCCAAAATCTTGTACCTAATTTACTTTCTATCCTAACTTGCATTACCAACCCCAAACTATCTTTTTATGTCTTTCAACTGTATACAATTTACTTTTCTGAACTTTTAACAAGAAGACCTATAACTATCTAGTCTTCAGTTCTACCAGAGCCCGAGAAGGAAATAATATTAACCGAGTAAGCAGGAAGTACAAGCAAGCGACTTCCAAAAAGTGGAACATTGGGGCATCTATCTTCAGCCTATAGGCCTAGAATATTCGACAGACTTTGCTATGAAGCAGGATTTCTGAAGGACTGTCCTGCCTTGTCTTGACAAGGTTTGTAGTCACTCTCTCTCTTGTGTCCTGCTTGTCCAATTTGCACAGCATACTGTTAGCAAGAGCACTTTCTTTCTTAGTGGCTTACTTCTGCCACCAAGAAAGTGAACTCCATGTGGAGTTTCTCCGATGCCCATCATCTTCTCTGAAGTAGATTGGTGCTGCCAGGAGCAGACCTGTCTCACTGTTATACAGAAAAATACTATGCTATTAAAACATCTTAAATGCCATATTCTGTAGATCTCTGAAATATGTGAAGATGACTTATCTACTTAAAATATATCTGTTTGACCTTGTAAACATACTTAATATGACTACAAGTTCAATTATAACAGGTGACTAATTACTAGCTTGCATTTCCTTATTATCCTAAATAGTTGGTAATAATAACATTCAAGAACTAGAAATTTGCATTACCTTGTTAGATGAGCTGTCTAAGTTACAATATCTTGAACAAGTATAGCAATGTATATAGAGTATGTTCTAACAAAATTAATCTCAAATTTGTATCAATATACAAAATTTGTATATAATATACAAAATCCAATATAATGTAAAATATTTCAAACTAGTAGTTGCTGTTTTAAAAGTAGATTCAATAAGCTACCTTTTTATCTTACTATATCTATATCCTCCCTTTTTTCTTTTCAGAGTAGATTCAATAAACTACCCTTTTATCCTATCATATCTGTAGCCTCCTTTTTCTATTCAAAACAAGAACCTGGAATCTAACCTCCATTACCAATAACAACTTGTAACCAATCCCCCTAAATAATGACAGATGTCCATAACCCATTGAATGACTGAAAACCACCCACCTCTAGGGAATGTGGGCATCAGTATGTCTGTTTTATGCTGAGGTCTTTGGTCCACTTAGACTTGAGTTTTGTGCAAGGTGAAAAATAGAGATGCGTTTGCCTTTTTCTACATGCCGACATCCAGGTTGACCATTGTTGACGATGCTTTCTTTTCCCCAGTGTGTATTTCTGTCTTCTTCATAAAAACTCAGGTGTCCAGAGGAGTGTGGATTTATGCATGGGTCATAGATTATATTCTATTGATCAACCCCTCTGTTTCATGCCAATACCCTGCTGTTTTCGTTACTATAGCTCTGCAGTAGAGCTTGAAGTCAGGGATGCTGTAGAGATGCAGTAGAGATGCAGGGATGCTGATACCTCCGGCAGTTCTTTTGTTGTTCAGGATTATTTTAGCTATCCTGCGGGTTTTCCTTTTCCATATGAAGTTGAAACTTGTCCTTTCAAGGTCTGTAAAGAGTTGTGTTGGGATTTTGATGGGGATTGCATTTAACCTGTTGATTGCTTTTGGTAGGATGGCCATTTTTACTATGCTATTCCTGCAGATCCATGAGCATGGGAGATCTTTCCATATCTTCTGATACCTTCTCTAATCTCTTTCTTCAAAGACTCAAAGTTTTTTATCATATGAGCCTTTCAGTTGCTTGGTTAGAATTATCTCAAGATGTTTTATATTATTTGAGGGTCTTGTGAAGGGTGTTGTTTCTCCGATTTATTTCTTTACTTGGTTCATTTGACCTCGGGAGTTTAAGGAAAAAGTTTCTAGTGAGCACAGTGAAGATGAAGACATATTGACATAAAAAACTAAGGGAGAGCCAAGGTATTTTTGGGTAAGAGAAGCTCTGGCCTTGACCCCATGGATAGTCATTTCTCAGGACCTTCAGACATCAGCTCTGATGACGTTCCTCTCATGAAGTCTGTACACATTTGCCCATGATCGACTTATGATGCTCAATATGACACAAATGCCATGGACCTAGTGTTTTAGGGAATTCTAACAGTGTCAGTACATGTTGTTTGGTGTCTTTTGACTTTTTTTTTTTTAAATGATAGAGTCTCACTCTATCATTAAAGTCCTGGCTGACCTTGAGCTCCAGTGGAGGTCCACCTGTTTCTGCCTCCCAAGTGCTGGAACTATAGGCAAGGATCATCACACTGGTTTTGTTTCGTTTTGGGGAGGTTTATTTATTTGTTTTTGAGTCACTGTCTTACTATGTGTCCCTGGCTTCCCTCAAACTCTCTATGTAGATGTCCTTATGTGTTTGGCACAGATGCAATTTAAAAATATTTTACATATAAAGCTGGTTGAATTTGCAGATTCTAGAACCTACTGATATGATGAAGCAAGAACTCATGACCTTATGAAAAATGGAGACTGTTGATGGACAGGCCATTAATGTGGATGGTGTCAAATGGTTTTGAACAAAACAACAAGAACAACCATAACCAAAGACCTTAAAAGAACTTAAGGCATTATCAGAGGAGCTCATCACCATGTAACTTACATTGCAAGCTGAATTTGAACAGAAGAGTTATTCTCCATTTATAAAGGAGAATATACCCATTTGTTATTTTTTTAATATTTATTTATTTATTATGTGTACAATATTCTGTCTGTGTGTATGTCTGAAGGCCGGAAGAGGGCACCAGACCTCATTCCAGATGGTTGTGAGCCACCATGTGGTTGCTGGGAATTGAACTCAGGACCTTTGGAAGAGCAGGCAATGCTCTTAACCACTGAGCCATCTCTCCAGCCCCCACTTGTTATTTTTAAAAACATATTTAATATGGCATATATATTTATGTGAATGGCAGCTTTGCCTACAGTTATGCCTGTACCCTATGTGCATATCTGGTGTCTGTGGAGGCCAGAAGAATGCATAGGGTGCCCTGAACCTGGAGTTACAGACGGCCGTGAGCTACTATGTAGGTGCTAGGAATCAAGACCAAGTCATCTGCAGGAGCAGTTAGTGTTCTTGGCGGCTGAGCCCTTAGCTACCTGCTGTGACTTTCCATGGTCTTTAGTTGTCGTGCAGTTGTTACCATCGTCAGGAGGAAGAGCACACTCGTGAGAACTTTAAACCCTCCTTTGATCTTTGGGTTTTGAATTCACACCCTGTAGAACAGAAGTTCCATCCCCCATCATCTCTGCCTTTTTTGAGAGTTTCATTCATTTCTGTCTCATCTTTGAACTGAATTCCACATTTCAAAATGTACTGTACTTGACAAAGAACAATACACCCAGAAAAGGGACATCCTGAACCCTCATAGCTAGAGACTTCTAGCTAACTGTTATTTCTTGCAGCCTCCAGCCCTCTGACATGGGAGGTGTGTGGGGAGAGCAGCCTGTTGGGAGCCACTGTAGGTGAAAGGCAAGAGGAAGAGATGGACTATTATGGGCCTTCATGGGAGACATGCTGGGCTTTACAGAAGCCGAAGGGCCAAAGATGGCCAAGCCTGATTACAATTCTGCTTTAGTGTCCATGGCTTGAAGGTGAGGGTATTAAACTTATTTTCAAATGTGTGTTTGTATGTGTGTGTGGTATGCATGTGTGCACTCATGTGTGCTTGTGTGTACATGTGTGTGTAATTGCATTGTGTGTATGTGCATGTATGTGTGTGCTCCTGAGTGCAGGTGTGTACATGTGTGTGATTGCTTTGGGTGTGTATGTGTGCGCTCCTGAGTGCAGGTGTGTACGTGTGTGATTGCTTTGGGTGTGTATGTGTGCATGTGTGTGTATGTACGTGCATGTGTGGGACCGAGGCCAAAGTCAAGCATCTCTGTCTCTCTACAGCTTTATCCACCCAGGCAAACTCTCATACTGAGCTCTGAGAACTTACTGTTTCAGCTAGTCCCGCTAGCTGGCTTGCTCCTGGGATCCTCTGAGCGCCTCTCGCACCCCGAGATTATAGTTGGCCGCCACGCCCACCCCACATTTCCCTGGGTGCCGAGGACCTGACCTCTGTCCCTGCACTTGTTAGCAAACACTCCGCCCACTGTCATTTACCCAGCCTTGAGGTTGTTAAAATTAAGGATTCATAAAGGGCCTAGTTTTTTTGTGGTATGAATCTCTTCTAGAAAACAAGGCACAGTAGCAAAGAAGGTTAATAGCACAGGCTTTAGGCTGTGTTTCTCTCCTTCCTGGGGTCTGGGGCTTTGTCCTGTAGCATCAGTAATACGGCTCTGGCTAGCCACAGTACATCTTCTAAGCCTGTTATAATCTGGAAACACCCGCAGTTGCACAGACCTCCCACACGGGGCGCGCTTTCCGAGGTCCGCAATCACGCAAGTCTATTGGTTTCTGATCACCCATTCTGTCTGCGGCTTTATCAGACTGGATGGCACAGGCTGAGCCCCGATCGTGTTATCCTTAGAAATCAAATTTGGTCTCACAGGCGTAGACCGCTGCTGCCCAGATTTATCAGCCTTATCATTCCGTCGCTTCAGATGACCCCGTGGGATTTTATTTCTCACTTTAGCAAAAAAAGAGAGAACAATGCCTTCCGAGTTCCCACTGCACAAATGAAAGAAAACAGGCGGGTATGAGCGGGGCATTGCTCTGGAGCCGGTTCAGGCGGGTATGGGGGGGAGGGGATTGCACTGGAGCCGGTTCAGGTGGGGGGGAGGGGATTGCACTGGAGCCGGTTCAGGTGGGTATGAGGGGGTGGGGGTTGCACTGGAGCCGTTCGGGCCTTTTTGTTGGATTTCCTTGTGTTTGCCTGTCCATGTGTGAAGGGAACATAATTAGACCTGCTCCTTATTGGCCTCAGAGGAACGTTGCAGAAATCCATTTCGAGAGCCTGTAAAGTCCTCAGAGCACGGAGAAGTCTAATTACAAGGAAACATCACTGTTAGAACAGTCCTGCAGATCTTGGCAAATTCTTTACTGTATTAGTGAAGACGTATTAGTCCATTATTGCTCTCTTCAATTTCATTAAGTCTCTGTGCTCTGTGATTTGGAACCCAGTGCCTATGTCCAAGAGCAGAGTTTGGGAAATGGATACCCAGTCAGAAATGTAGTTCTAAAACGGGGCCATGTCCTTTAGACTCATCTGTGTTGAGGCTTCAGGTGGAAAGGGGTGAACCAAGGAAGGAATGCACAGTGAGCCGCAGCCCTAAGGTCAACATGCACGCGCTAGTATTTCTCTGATTCGTGGCCATAAGTGATCACTGAAGCCAGGATGGATTTCTTCAGTTCACAAATGTTTGTCTCATTCTCTGGCTCACGCACAGGCTCACGCTTAGCTGTCTTTCTTAAACAACCCAGGACCATCTGTCTTGGCACCCACAGTAAGCTGGGCCTCTATCAATTAACCATCAAGATAACCCCCTGAAGACATGCCTACTACACGCGAGTCTGGTCTGCGCAGCTCCTCCACGGAGGCTTTCCTGTCAGGTGAACTGCAGGCTTTGTAACTGGATGCTTAACGCAAATCAGGTAGCGACCCTGAGGAAAATAATTGGGTCTGAAAACAGAGGAAGGTGCTGATTGGGAGAGAAGGGACCCGTGGTTCTGAGGGAACACACGAGGGTGACAGGGAGGAGGGAAAGTGTGAAAAATGTCACTGTGCTGTTTAGTTTTGTCAAGTTGACACAAGCTGCCATCATCTGGGAAGAGGGGACCAAAGTGAGAAACTGCCTCCATCAGCTTACCCAGGTAGCACTTTCTGTGGGGACGTTTTCTGGATGAATGATTGATGTGGGAGGGCCCAGCCCTCTGTGGGAGGTCCCACCCTGGGCAGCCTGTCTTGGATTGCCTAAGGAAACAAGTTAAGCACTCCAAGGAGAGTGAACCGGTGAACATTCTTCCTCCATGATCCCTGCCTCTGTGCCTGTTAGAGCTCCTGTCCTGACTTCTTCTGGTGACAACTGTGATCCAGGCGCTTAAGCGAAATTAACCCTTTGATCCCCAAGTTGCCTCTGGCCATGGTGTTTATCAGCACAGAAAAGTAACAAATACACTCACAATTAAATCAATCCTTGGGTATGATTAATATATGCTAATAAAGCATTTCTTAAAAGAGTCAGGAGAAAATGAAGTCCAATTATCTAATCCTGACAGTGTGATTGTCAGTTATGTAAACAGCAAGGCTGTTAGAGACATACAGCTTCCTCCAAAGTATCTTTTTAACTGTTATTAAGCTTTCATTATTTTTCCAGAAGGAAAGCAGCATCTACTTCTCGGAAACAGCATCAGCAGCGTGGGGAAGGGTAAGAAAAAGCACAGGGAATGTGTGTGAGCTGGAAATCCAGAGTGAGATGATACTCAGTGCTCAGCAGAGCCACACATGTGTGAGGTGTCTTCCCTAGACCAACATCAGCACCACTTGGGGACTCAGGAGAAAGGCAGGTCTGAAGCTCTGGGGCTTGAGCCCAGCACCCAGTCCTTTAACAGTTTCTCCATGCCTACAGAAGGGGCCTCTTGGAATTAGAACCCTTAGGTGAGGAACTGGACAGTCTAGAAGTTTGAAGGACAGCGAGCGGGGCCCAGATCTTATCCCCAGACTCATGAGAGGGTGCTCATCTTTCTGGCCCAGCTCAGGACCTCGTATTTAGGGACAATTATGATTCTTCCCTCCGACTCACAGTTCATTCCGCATCAAATGCTCCAATGGGAGGCATTCCAACTTGTGATTACTGTGAGCTATGGAAACAAAGCTTCTCTCTGTGGCTTCCACCCAGTGACACAGCCTGGGAACGGGCCCAAGAGGAGGGAGCAGGGCCCAGAGGGCCTGGGAAGGACTTGATCTCTCACTTTTGGGACCCTCTTCTCTCCTACTGCTCCTAAGACACTTTCCCTCTTTGCCTTCAGAGCTCCCACTGTGAGATGGAGAGCCGGAAGGAAGCGCAGGCGATGTACTAGACGCCGGCGCAACTCCGATTCCAGGACTGAGCTGCACGGAGAGCCGGAAGCACAAGCGATGTACTAGACTCCAGCGCAACTCCGACCCCAGGACTGAGCTGTGCCTTGTCTACTCATGGCTTTTGGTATCCCACGCTCAGCTCCTCCTTCCTCAGACACATACCAATTTCCGAAAACAGAACCTGTCTTTCACTTGATATGACTTCAGGATATGCCCGTGATGTGTGTTCCAGAGGAGGCCCATCCCTTCGGTCTGTGGTGCCTAGTGCCCAGCGATGCAGCCAGCTCCCCCAGGTTTACAGCTGTGTGACCACAGAGCATGGTGGTCACACAGGCTGAGCAGTCACATTGGGGGCTTGTAGGGATAAGCCCCACCCCTTAGGGGGCGTGTTCGCCTCAGGCTAATGTTTGCCTATATGCTGTTACAGGGGCTGAATCATACTTAGGATCAGTATTTCCCAGGGGAAACAAACCTTCACTTGGGAAGCTTTGTGGCGTCTCTTTTCAGTATCAAAGAGGACAACAACATAGGGTAGTCTTTAGTTCTCATCCAGGCCTTGAGATGAATATAGAAACCAAGGGAGGAGAACCAGGGAAGAGTGGAGGCAACCACCTGAGGCGTCTGGGCTTTATTCCAATATCGGTTTGTTTATGAGATGAGATGAATACTGGAGAGAGATCCGTGAGTGGAAGAGATTAAGAGGCTTTTGCTTACCTGGGATGCTTACCTAGAATACTGACCTGGGATGTTGACCTGAGATGCTTACCTGGGACACTTAACTGGGTGGCTTATCTCCTAATCTTACCTGGGATGCTTATCTAGAATACTGACCAGGGATGTTGACCTGGATGTTGACCTGGGACGCTTACCTGGGATGTTGACCTGGGATGTTGACCTGGGATGCTTACCTGGGATGTTTACCTGGGATACTGACCTGGGATGTTGACTTGGGACACTGATCTGGGACGCTGACCTTGGATGCTGACCTGAGACGCTGACCTGGGACGCTGACCTGGGATGCTGACCTGGGATGCTGTCCTGGGGTGCTTTGACCCAGTACATAATGACTCACAGAAAGAATGTTTACTGCAGTCTTATTATTAATTAATTTTTATAATTAATTTGTATCCTAGGATGGCTTCGAACTCACTGTGTAGTTGAGGATGTCCTTGAACATTGCTCTTCCTGCTTCTACCGTAATCTGAAATGCTGGGATTACAGGTGTGCAGCATCATGTTTACCTCTTATTTTACAAACACAAAACCAAGTCTAGAAAAGTTAGGCGACATTTCCAGTACCACAGAACTGGTTCCTGACAAGATTCAGGCCATAGTTCTCAGGATATTTCTGGCTCCCCTCCCTGCCAGCATTCAGTGCCTGACATTCATTACCTTCCCGAGATGCAGCTGAGTATCTTGGTCAGCCTGGTGTCAGCATCAGGCTTTCTCTTAAGTGACACGGCTTTGATACTATCAGACAACACTGGTCACAGAATGTTTCAGTTGCTTCTAAGAGTGGATGCAGAGTAGAAGGACCTTTGAGAAGCCAGAGATGGGGCAGGAGGAGTGACATGGAGGCTTTGGTTGTGACTGTCCTGAGACTGGTGATGGTGGCCGTCATGGTCCTGAGTCTGGTGATGGTGGCCGTGGTCCTGAGTCTGATGATGATGGCCATGGTCCTGAGTCTGATGATGGTGGCCGTGGTCCTGAGTCTGGTGATGACGGCCATCATCCTGAGCTGTCATCCTGAGTCTGGTGATGATGCTCTAATTCCTTGCAGAAGACTGACTTTTTTCTTGTCACTACTAATTTATCACCCTGGTCTCTCTTACAGCAGACAGAAATGATTGAGACAGATTACCTTGTGTGTGTGTGTGGTGTGTGTGTGTGTGTGTGTGTGTTCATGCACACGTATAGGTGTGCTTGTGTGTGAGTCTATACTTGTGCATGTGGGTTTAGATGTCAAAGTCAGGTGTCTTTCTCAGTCCCTCTCCAATTTGTTTTTTTGAGATAGCATCTCCCACAAAGCCTGGAGCTCCCCAGTTGGCTAGACTGACTGACCAGTGCTCTCCAGAGGCCTCCTGGTTCCTGTACTTCCTCCACCACTGGAGTTACAGACTTGAGGTCTGAAAGAAGAAGAATAATAAAAAGGGAAGGGCATGACTGCTCCTAGGAATGGTGGAGGAGACGTCTACCTTAGATACAAGGAAGAGCACAGTCAGAGGCAGGATCATCTGGGCGAGGCCAGAGTGGATACAGCCAGACTCGACTGGGCCATGTGAGGAGACAGGAGGGAAGAACCAAGATGGGAGGCCAGAGTGGATACAGCCAGACTTGACTGGGCCATGTGAGGAGACAGGGAGGGGGGAAGGAGAGGGGTGAGCCAAACCAAGAGGCCAGGAGGGCAAAGGGTAAATCAAAAGGGACAAAAAAGAACCAACATAGCAAAATTGTTGGATTATATAGGGAAGGGTAGCCCAGTTCCAGGCTGGAGAAATTTGGGGCAGGAGATGGGTATGCCAGCCAGGAGGCCCCTGTAACTGGTAGAGACAGGGATGCAGGGAGAACCAAGTGGCCAGCGTCTGCTTTGATGTTAAATAGGTACCTATGCCATTTGTCCCCAGCTTGAGATCTAACATGGTCACGTATGTGTTTTTTTTTTTAATGGTTGCTGGGTCCTATGCACTGAGGTTTTTATGCTTGCACAGAAAGAATTTTACCAACTGAGCAATCTCCCCAACCCCACAAAATAGGGTTTTAAAGAAATATTGTATGACAGAGGAGGTGAGGAGGCTCAAAGTTTGCAATGGTATAGAATTTTGGGCATGAAGAGGCTTTAAATACTAATATATATATATATATATATGTATATTCTCTATATATATTCTATATGTATATACTCTCTCTATATACTCTTTATATGTATATACATATGTATACATATATACACATATATAGTATCAAACATAACAGGGAACATTAGTGATACTGTAATAGACACCTTTAATGATCACTTGCAAATCTCTTCACATATGATTGTCAGAAGATGATAGAGGTTTTGAGATGAGCCGAGGGGGGCATTTTGGTGCCTAACTGCTGCACCTTCTTGTATTAGGAAGCTCACAGAGAAGGCTCCAAAGGTTTGGTTTCTTGGCACATCAAAATCCCCTTCAAAAGAATTTTCTATGACAAGGTTACCCAGGCCAGATCACATTCTTGTACACAGTGACTCACGAGAAAAAATAAGGCGCAGCTGGAGCTTTAAGGGAAGCCGTTTGAGGAAGGGCGATCTTTAGCCAGTGAGTCACTGTGTACCCACAGAACTTCGACCAAGGCTTGCAGGGACTATTCTGTGCTGAGAACAAAGACACCAAAGAGAGAGGCACTGGGCGGAAACTGGGGTGGGAGAGGCCGATGTGGGGAAGTGGAGTCAGGAAACAGGTCCCGGCCCTAACTAGCAAAGTCAGGCGGAAGGACGCGCAGCCGCTGGGAACAAACTCCGAACCACGCTCAGGTGAAACCACTCAGAAGGTGTGATGTTCTTCGCAAAGAGATATGTCTTTCCTTTATGATCGTCACCACAGATTTCTACTGTCGAGTCTTTCCTAGAGTAGAGACGGTGTGATTCAGGCAGTCATTACCGT
This sequence comes from Microtus agrestis, assembly GCA_902806775.1. NCBI lineage: Eukaryota > Metazoa > Chordata > Mammalia > Rodentia > Cricetidae > Microtus > Microtus agrestis. The sequence continues at coordinate 858,325 of CADCXT010001893.1, read as the reverse complement.
CCTCCCCCGGGTGACAGTCTGCAGCAAGGACACCAGATTCCCCTGAGCTGGGCCATCGCGTCGGACAATTTAATTCCAATCGAATGTCTTTTCCTAAAGCATTCAAAAGGGCACACGTTTCTCTGGAGATGGGCATTTTACTTACTCAGTTTTCTGTTCCAGACCCTGGGTAGCTAGCTGGGTTCCTGCAGAGAGAGGCAGCGTCCACAATAGCCCCTCTGTGGAGGCACCCACTGGGAGACCTCGGCTCCAGCAAAGGCAGCTTGCAGGGGAAACCGGGGCTGGGACTTGGCTGCCAAGAATTTAATGAATTACTTTAGATATTTCTCTTGCGTGTTCAGAAATTTGAAAAAAAAATCTGTGTACGGAACACATGGCAGTGGGACATTGACAATCTGCCTCACACACTCAGATGTCTGTTACACACTTCTTTTATGCGTCTAAGTGCTGTTTAAGGCACACACAAGGATTCTTATGAAGTCAACATATACCTCTGAATGAAAATCTCTCTGTAATTGGTATACATCTCTGTCATCAGCTTCCTTGGAAAATAAAGTCATATGATTGATAGTTTTGGAAAAGATAAGTTTAGTGTTAAGATTCCCCCCCTGAGGCTAATTTAATGGAAGTTCCCTGTTCAGGAGAAAAGGTAGTTAAAAAAAAAAGAGGTAAAAATTTCCATTATGCTTCTTCTTTCTGTTTATTTTTTTTAAAGATTTATTTATTTATTATGTATACAGTATTCTCAGTACTCTGTCTACAGGCCAGAAGAGAGCACCAGATCTCATTACAGATGGTTGTAAGCCACCATGTGGTTGCTGGGAATTGAACTCAGGACCTTTGGAAGAGCAGGCGGCGCTCTTAACCCCTGAGCCATCTCTCCAGCCCCTTCTTTCTGTTTTTTGACTACGTGAATGACCTTCACCCAGCAAGGTTGATGGGGACGCAGCTTTCTTTAGCAGTTTGCAGTGGGGGAAATGCAAGACAGTTTCAAACCCTTGTGTCTACCCAGCGTTTTGATTCAAACCACCCACATCACTGCTGAAAGTCTGCAGGAGAACACAGACCATCAACTGAAGGGGATAACCTCTCAGGAGGAAAAACTCCGCTTTCAAGCCTTCTGAAACAACAATTACACCGATAAAATTTTTGCTTTAAAAATGTCTTCATCCTGAAATAATCACAAAGTTACAGAAAAAAATTTCACTCTGAATGATGAGATTAATTGGTGACTGGTGTCCACTTCCCCCCCAAATACCTTAGCATGTATGCATTTATTTACAGACAAGAACATTTTCTTAGCTGTTGCGTCCACATCAAAATCAGGAAATTGACTTTGATATATCTGTAGGGTCTAAAGTCTCGGATTTATTTAGTTGAGCTAGTGATGGATTTGACAGGACAAGGACCCAAGGAGAGGCTGCGTGAAATGTTTCTTGTCGTGGCTTTTTAGCGTCCCCTTGTTTGGGACAGCCTGTTAGTCTTTTCTCAATGTCCACAACCTTCCTACTTCTGGAGATGTGGTGGTATGTCTTCATTTGGGTTTGCGTGATGTGTCCTCATGATGACATTAAGGCTATTGTTTCTTGAGCTGATACTATCCTGTACCGATCCTCTGTTCTGTACTGATAGCGTTCACTTGATGCAATGGTATATTCTACTTAAGAAATGTCTTGGAGGGACTAGAGAGATGGCTCAGAGGGTAAGAGCACTGGCTGTTCTTCCAGAGGTCCCGAGTTCAATTCCCAGCAACCACATGGTGGCTCACAACCATCTATAATGAGACCTGGTGTCTTCCTTGCCAGCAGTACATTGTATGCTTAATAAATAAATAAATATTAAAAAAAAGAAATGTCTTGGAAAGCCGAGCGGTGCTGGTGCACGCCTTTAATCCCAGCACTAGGGAGGCAGAGGCAGGCAGATCTCTGTGAGTTCGAGGCCAGCCTGGACTACAAGAGCTAGTTCCAGGACAGGAACCAAAAAGCTATGGAGAAACCCTGTCTCGAAAATTCAAAAAAAAAAAAAAAGAAAAAAAAAAGCAATGTCTTGGAAGCTAGGTATCTTTTTCCTCATCAAACTGTCCGTTGTTCTGGTTGGTTTGACTGTTGATTTTCTGTTTTATCATGCTTTGGTCTCTCTCTCTCTTTTTAAAAGATTTATTTAGTCATTATGGGTACAGTATTCTAAGTATTCTATCTGTGTGTATGCCTACAGGCCAGAAGAGGGCACCAGACCTCATGACAGATGGTTGTGAGCCACCATGTGGTTGCTGGGAATTAAACTCAGGACCTTTGGAAGAGCAGGTAATGCTCTTAACCGCTGAGCCATCTCTCCAGCCCCCCCTTTTATTATTGATTGATTGATTGATTTTTTTTGTGCTCTGGTCTCTTCCTGTCATTCCTAGTGTACGTACTCAACAGACCCACTCCCAGGAAGAGAGCCAGTCTTCCAGGTTAGCTGCTACCTCTTCTCTAAGATGTTCTCCCTAAGTGACTTGAAATCTGATTTCCCAGCCTGGACTCCTCTCTCTCACCCTCCTTATCCTCTTCAGAAAGCCTCTGACATGACATCTCATGCAGGGGACATACCCTGCAGCGAATGGCGCCCGTCAGCGCTCTACGTGCCAACAACAGTTTGTGAACCGGGAAAGGGGCAGGAGATTGAGACACACAAAGACTCAGAGAGAGACACAGGTCATCCTTGAATTTTCCAAGAATGCCCCCTTTATTGTGTTCAGGAGCAGCTTATATAGAGATAGTCACGCCCCAGACAAACCCACCAGAAACCACTCTCCTGCCATCAGGAACTCCTGAGGGTCTCGTGCTCAGAGCAGCTGTAGGCACTCAGATCAGGTGAAAACAAGTTGTTTACAAGAAATTCAGGATCTGGGGCTTCACTGCTCCCAACAATACCCTGGCCTAGATTCTCTCTTCATCCTGTTTGAACTCTGGCATCCGAATATTGGCCCACACCTGCTCTCAATCCACCTGCACAGACCTGGTAGGTTTAGGAGAGACTCAATCAGACCCAGAAGGGGGAGGGAATAAAGGATAGAAAGGGAAGGAGGAGGATGAAATCTTGTGTATGATACAGTAAGAAGATTGGAAAATGATTTATTTTCGATAATAATCAGAGCAGCCGCTTAAAAGGGAATGACGAAATGTGAATACCTCTTTTGTTTTTTAGATTTTTTTCACACGGTATATTCCGATAATGGTTTCCTCTTCCCAAACTCCTCCCAGATCCTACCCACCTCCCTATTCCCTCAAATCCACACTCTCTCTTGCTCTCTCTCTCATTAGAAGCAGGCACCTGAAATTAATTAATTAATTAAGATAAAAACAAACAATCCAGAATAGGACAAAACAAACAAATTGGTGGTGGTGGGGAGCTAAAGAAAAAGCACAGAGACATATACATCCACACACAGAGAAATTCCATACACATACATCCACACACAGAGAAATTCCATACACATATATCCACACACAGAGAAATTCCATACACATACATCCACATACATCCACACACAGAGAAATTCCATACACATACATACACATACATCCACACACAGAGAAATTCCATACACATACATCCACACGCAGAGAAATTCCATACACATACATCCACATGCAGAGAAATTTCATACATATACCCCCACACGCAGAGAAATTCCATACACATACATACATACAAACACAGAGAAATTCCATATACATACATACACATACATACACACACAGAGAAATTCCATACACATACATCCACACACAGAGAAATTCCATACACATGCATCTACATACATCCACACAGAGAAATTCCATACACATACACCCACACGCAGAGAAATTCCATACACATACATACATACAAACACAGAGAAATTCCATATACATACATACACATACATCCACACACGGAGAAATTCCATACACATACATACACATACACCCACACACAGAGAAATTCCATACACATACATACACATACACCCACTCACAGAGAACTCCATAAAAACACAAAACTGGAAACCACGTTATATAAGTGAAAATGGTTTACAAATTTGCAGAACTTTTGGGAGGTTTCCTTTTAACCTCCATCTGCCTTTTGATTTCCAGAATGTAAGCATGGTGGTTGAACCATCACGATCACCTTGACCTCTGAGGATAAGTGTGTGGTCAAAGTCCGATGGAACAAGAACTAAAAGGAGCTCGGGCCCTGGGGACTGCAGGAACCTGCCCTCTGAGCTTTGGACTACCCTCCCCCAGATGGGTGAGAAATAAAACCTGTGTTTGATTTATGGTTAATTTTGGTTTTTATTAACTTCTTGGTAACTCAGCTCCGAGTGCCGTTCTCTATCTCAATCACTGGTGGGAGGAACTGTTACCTACTGACTGGTGGAAATGGGTTCTGGAAAGTCGCAGTGACTACCACAGTAAATACTCATCTCTCAAACAGATCTTCTATTTATAGAAAAAGTAAATTGCAGTTGGGCATAGAGGAACATGACTTTAATCCCAGCACTCGGGAGGCAGAGACAGGTGGATCTTTGTGAGTTCGAGGCCAGTCTGGTCAACAGTGAGTTCCAGGACACATAAGGACACACAGAGAAAATATCTCAAAAAAAAAAAAAGTAAATTTCATTGAGAATGCAGCATTCTTAATGCCCCACAACGTCACCTCACTGTGAAGGCTGTTGTGCCTTTGATACAGACCTTCCGTATTTCCTAGTCAGTGCAGGGGAACTTTGTTATGCACTATTTAGAATCTATGTTTTCAAAGGACTCCTATGACTTTCAAGAAGAAAATTCTTGACCATCCCTCCAAAGACATAATTCCCCAAATGCGAAGTTTGTTTTTTAGCTTATTCAAGCTTATTTAACTCAACACATATGAGTTTATATAAGAAATGTTCTTTTAGACCTACCAGGGCCTACACCCATAGAGAAAACTGGCTGTGTCTTCTCTAGAAGCCATCAACTGCCCAGAGTCCATGCCCCCCAGCTTCACTTCTGAGAATGCTCCATGCTGATCTTTTAGAGTTCTGTGCAGCCAGCCAGAGCTGCCGTGAGCATAGCAGTCATGCATATCCAGAGGGCACTGTTTTGGTTCAGTCCTCTTGACCTCTGGTGCCTACAATCTTTCCACCTCCTCTTCTTCAACGGTCCTCAAGCCTTGGGGAGAAAGGACATGATATAGATGTCTCATTTATAGCTGCACACCCCACAGACACTTATTCTCCGCACTTTGATGGGTTGCGAGTTTCTGTATTAGTCACCATCGAAGACTTTGATGAGGTCAGAGAGTATGGGCAGAGGCACGAATTTAGAAATCAGGTTGCTACTATGTTCACTTAGCAAAATAATAGTAATAGGCCCTTTTCCAGGGAGCCATGAACGACTCATCGGTGGATTTTTGGTTAGATTTATTGCACCAGACAAGCGTTTCCTGTGGTAGAACCAGAAAGCCATTGGATCCCTTCCTAACAATTGGGCCACAGTCACACCGATGACCAACCTGAAGTATAAAACATTTGTGTTTCCTATCCTGTCTCATCCTCGGATTCTAAGGACCACAGGGATGCTTCTGAAGCATCTTAAGGAGCATCCAGGCATGGTGGTCACGTGGTTTTATGGTGCTTGGCTACATCTTTCTGTTTCTTGATTATTTCTCAGCCTCTTTACTTTTCTTAAACTTAGTTATTTTCTCGAGTTTTTATACAAGCAAGAAAATCTTAATTTAAATTTTTTTCTTGGTCAGGATAGTGGAGGGGAGCATTTAAGTCGAACATTTCTGTGAAATAAGCTATCTTCCACATACAAGCAGCCCTTCTGACCTGACAAACACAGACACTGCAAACATGAAGACAGTAAATTTTGGACAAGTGAGGTCATGTGTGTATAACAAAGCTATCAGACTCCACTTGTTATAAAACCATAAAGCCGCTCCTCATGTCTCCAGTGGCTTCCCCTTGATTCACTGCCAATGTTAGCATTCAATTTCTCTTAAATCTTCATGCAAATTACAGATATATGTAAGTAGTTGTGAGTACAAATGTCTCCATCCCCTACCTCCCACCGAGGAGACATTCTCTAGAGGAAAATCGAGGCTTCTACCCTTGTCAAGTAGTTTTCAAACCACAGCATGACTTGGGTTCCAAGGCTTGTGGAAAACACTTTTGAATGAGCCTTGTCCTGCTTCAACCCAGAAAATGCCCTGCAATCTAAGACAGGGTATCTCTGGTACCCATAGTTGTGAAATTCCAACCTTGAGACACAAGTGAAAAAAAGCATAACTTAGCGTTATTAACACAACCATTCATTTTTCCAGGCACCCTGTTCAGTCATTGGTGGGGCGGAAGAGCTATCTCAAGGCTCAAAATTGAGTTTTAACCTCAGAAGTCTACCTCAGGAGCAATAGAATGTGCCACTCTAGGGTCAGGAAGGTCACTGTGGGCTGCAGTGTGAGGAAGAGACTCTGTTGAGCAAGGTTGGGAGGACCTGGAAATTGTTCTAGGTGGAAGGTTTCTGGGCACCAAATCAGTCAGGAATTCAAGGTCGAGGTAGAAAGGACTCGGGGGTTGGGTAAAGACTCGGCATAGGCAATTCTTCCTAGGACAGTAAGTAGTTGGTCTTCTGTCTTGAGATACAAAGCTAGTTAGATGTTTGTTTTTGACACCAAGTCTCACTCTCTGGCTCCAAGCTATTCTCCCGCCTCAGCCTCTCAAGCATGACCATGAGACACTGTAGGCTAGTTCAGCTTTAGCAACGGTCATTAATAACCAGGCGTTGATGTACAAGGGTGGATGACAATGCCACAGAGCCAAGTTTGCTAACGGTTCATTCCTTAGCAGAGCGACCCGGATGCTAGATTATGACTCGTAGAGGAGTAAATTGGGAGTAACGAAAGTGCTCACAAATCTCTTCAGAGGCCATTCCTAGGCAACCCAGCTTCCTCAAGCCAGGACGCAGAGTCAAAGAGAAGCCAGAAGGCAAGCTAACCCTCATCCACAGAACCACGTAGTTTACATGCTCGCTGCTGTTGTTTATTGCCTAAGCCCTACAGCTAAAACACCACAGCCAGCTCAGGAAAACAGGCCAAAGATGCCAACCGCTTTCGTGGTAACCTGAGTCTCCTCCAGTGACCCAGGAAGCCGCGGGCTAAGCCTCCCCGTCAGGGCCCGGCGACAGCTCCCCCTCCAGAGCCAGGGAAGGGAGAGGCCTGGTGCCCGCGTCCAGTCTCACTCCCCGGTGGCGGCGGCGGTGCAGGCTGCGGCCTGGAAGGGGCGGTGCTGGGATCCTCCGGGCTGGACCGCCCAGAACCGAAAGCAGCTGCTGCGGGGAAGGGGGAGGAAGGAGAGAGGCGGCTGCAGGGCCGGGAGGTGAGAGCCGGGCCCGGAATGTGCGCCCGGCCGGCCGGCGCTGCTGAGCCATGGCTCTGAGGCTGATCACTCACTTCGACGTGCGGACGGACGTGCTCCCGAGTCTGCGGGCCCAGGCGGCGGCAGCGGCCGAAGGAGGCGGCGCAGGTGCGGGGCGCGCGTCTCGGAGGGGGCGGGCGGGCAGGTGCCAGGCATCCAGCAGGGGCTCTGGGGATGGGGAGCGGACGCCGTTCCCACGGGGAACCCTGGGGATGCCCCGCCGAGACGAGTGGTACCCGGGGTCGTCACCGGGAAGGCGGGAGGCGGAGGGATGGCGCGCCCTCGCCTGTCCCCAGGGCTCACCTAGGACCAGGAGCGCCTCGAAATGTAGGCTGACCCGGTGTGGTGGTCAAGAAAACGACCTTTTAAGTGTCTTAACAGTCACCTCGCTTGTCCCCAGCGAGGATGCTGAGCATTCCCAGAGCGAAACTGCTTGTAAGAAGTGGAATTCAGTGGCTTTACCCCTTCTTTTAAAAAAGACATTTGCTGCATATCTGTGGAACAGAGTCTGTATTCCTGGAACAGCTCTGGTGGCTTAGGAGACCTGTCCCTACAGGTGTGAGAGGGCAGTGGGCCCTTTCAGGATGCCCGCAGCGAACTGAGTCTCTTCAGGGTTCTAAAGGCACAGCAGCTTGCGCAAGAGCCACCAAGCACACACCAGGCACCCGTTCCACCCCACCCCTCACCGCTGTGAGACAGGGATGCTCGGCTTCCTACTCTAGCCTCCCGGTCGGGTGGAATTAGTCCCTGATGCTTAGTCTCCTCTGGCGGGGAGGGAGAGGGCGGAAAGTGACTTTTGTGCATTCCTAGAATGGATCTGCCTGAAAGAGGAGGGTCTGTAACTTCCTAAATTTTCCCTTTCGTTTTTAAAGGCCATCAATAAGGAAACATCCTCGGGGCTTAACGGCACCTCTGGGTCTCACCTTGTGTATAACAGCTGTACTTGCTCGCCTCTTTCTGTCTTTGGTTTTCCTTAGACACTAGGCTCTCGTGGACTGGGGCGGGGGCGCACCAAATTACCCGTATCCCCAGTTTCTTCCCTCTGAACTCCTGTGGAAGTCATGTCTACGCGACTCCCGTGCACAGAGGAACATCGGTGATCCCCTCGTCTTTGCATATTGATTGCTGGTCATAAATCAACAGCTTTATAGCTTTACGAAGGCTGCGTGGCTTCCACTTGTCTGTCTTCGCTGAAGTCTTTGAAGGTCTAACTTTTAGAAGTAGTTCAAGGAACTCCAAGTCTGTTTCCCACCCCAAAAATCGATCCTACTTGGTTTTGCTAAGCGGCAGGAGATTGCATATTAGAAGCTGGGTGAAAAATGTCACAGTCTTATGTTTCAGTCGTGTGTGTGTGTGTGGTGTGTGTGCTAACTTTTGGCTTCCTTGCATCTCTCACTCACTGTGAAGAATTATAAACCTGTGTGTTGATGTTGCAGTAAAAATCTAGGCATTGTATTTTGCCGTTTTTGTTTGTTTTTTTTTTTTTGAGCATGTCCTTTGATTCCCACCATCTTATTACTTTTGATAATCACCATTGAGTGATAGCTTGAAACAAAAAAACAAACCTAGGGGCCGGGAGGCGGCTCAGCTGTTGAGGTGCTCGCAGCACGAGCATGGGGACCCAACCTTGAACCCCAGCATCCGCAGAAAGTTGGGGAGCACATGGATGCTTGCAGGGCTGCTAAGATAGAGATAGCAGAATCCTGAGGCTTGCAGGCCAGCCACTCTGGCTGAACTCCTGAGAGCTACCTTCAACAACTGAGGAGGATACCGGCCCTCAGCTTCTGTCCTCCACAGGCACATAAGCTTGTGTGAAATCACACGCACACGTATGCGCACACACACACGCATACACGCGTATGCACACACGCATACACATGCACGTGTGTGCACACACACATGCATGTGCACACACATGTACACACGCGTATGCGCACACATGTATGCACACACCTGCACGCACACACTCTCACACACACATGTACACATGCACGCACACCTCAGCCCTTGCAGGAAAATCTGAAATTAGACTTTATTTACAGTGTATCCTTTACCAAACATGTACATGTAAATTATTTTTTGAAGCGCCAACTTTGAAAACTTCACTAGGAGTCACACGGCCATTGACCATGTGTCTGCTTTCTGCATACTTGAACTTTTAAAATCTGAAGTCTTAATATCCTTCCAGGTAATCCATCTTCGTTGTTTATTGTGTGTGTGCACATGTGTGCTCTGGTATGTGTGTGTGCATGTCACAGTGTACATGTGGACATTGGAGGATGACTTTCAGAAGGGGGTTCTCTTCCACCTTGTGATGCCTGCGCTTGGAACTGAGCATCTCAATGGCTCTGTGAATATTTTTACATCAACAAACTGAAAACTTTTTAGTTACACTAAGTGATCCTCATGAAACATGACATATTCTTGCCAAAACACTCAGCGGGCTTGGCTATGCCAGTCAGGTAACTTTGGTGGCTGTAGGAGAGAAATGCAGTCAACGAGGACTTGAAGGGGAGGAAGCCAGGTTTGATTATTGTGTCTACTCTTGGTTCGGTGTTGAACTTTGGGAGTATGGTCTCTCCTGAAACAAAATGAGAAAATATTCACAGAAACCAAATTAGTTACATAAAATAGTTTAACATACGTTACCTCTAAATAGTGATTTAAAAACAAAGGCCCATGTGCCTACGATCCAACTACAGAGTGAATAAATGCAGGGCCATTGGCGGTTGGGGTACTTGCGCCCCCATGAGAGTCTTCATCCCAGTTCCCAGAGGTGACCATCCAAATATTTATATTTTAACAATTTCATTTATTGATAGCTTTAAGCCAGTTTGTATCTGAATATCAAGTAAATGAGAAGCACACTAGGCTTTCTTTTTACTTTAATCTCTTTCGGTATTGTAGGATTTATTCAGGCTGACTGGCTACAGAGAAATCTTTATTTTTTTCACCAGGTACAGTATTTCATGGTGTGGACTGGCCTTTTGAAGAAGAGCCTTCCCTTGGTACTATGAGCATGGTCAGTTCCTTCAGGGATTGTCCCTAGCTAGCTTCTCCAGGTGCCTGCATCCTGCGAGGCATTGCGGTAGGGTATAAAAGCTGGACTGTGTTTGACTCAGCAGGAGACGACTCTGGAAATGGGGGGCTTCTGGAGCTCCACGCCTTCCCGGCCCAGGCTTCAGGCTCGTCGGAAGCGACCTGGTCTGCCTGGAAGCTGGGCTTTTCCTCGTGGGACTGTCTTCCTTCTGTCTCCTACGGGGCAACCCCACAGGGCTGAGCATTTCTTGGGAGACAGTGTTTCACAGGAACACAGCTTGGTTTAGCCTTTCTCTGGGGAGGTCCCTGAATTTGCCGGTCCAGTTGGTGCCTTGACTAAATATTCCGGACTGCGTCGGCACTGCTGTGGAGAAGCGCGTGTTGAAATGTTGTCCGGGACCCTCTGTGTAATTCTTGACAGAACCTGGGTAACCTTTCCTGGGCTTCTCCCTGCTTTGATGAGGCTTGAATTGTTGACACTCCAGATTGATTTTAACTCTATACTCTTTGCCTGGGTCGTGTCAGGCAACAGACTTGAAAGCCAGTTTTTCTTTATTCCCTCTTGTTTGTGATCCCGCGGAGTGACCTGGGGATGGGAGGGTGGCCTTAGTCACGTTGTTTGCTGTTTAGTCTTCTCTTGCCCCTGTCCTTCCTGGTCACAGTTCCTTCCTGTGTCCCTGGTCTCCTTTTCTGACTCTCGGTTCTCTTTTTATTGATTTCTGACAATCACCCAAGGCGTGCTCCTTCTCTTTCTGTTCGGAGTGTGACATACGGCACACCACAGTGTTCCTGATTTGGGATTATAAAACCCGGTCATGCTGAGCCTAGGGCCTGGGTGGGTTGTGTGCAGACTAAGAACAGTCCTGTTTCACCACCTTGTGACCTGCATGTTGGGAGCAGGCTCACTTTTTCAGGTGGGGGGATAAGACTGTATGACTCCCCTCTCTAAGAACTGTCACTGGGAAGATAGAATTATTTCAATTTTTGTTTCATGGCGCTAAAATTCATACACTTGGCCAACATCTTCTGGTAATGTGAATCACTCTGCCTTGGAAAGAGTGGATTGAAACGAACGAGATTGTTTGGGAAGCCGGCATCTGTTTCTCCTCACCTCAGACATCACAATGCTTGGTGTGTTCAAGACCTTCTGTAGCAGGTTCACTCACACCAGTAACTTCCTTATCGAAATGCGTTACTGTGATCCCAGAGTATACTGAACTGTAAAATTAAATCACATTTCCTCATTTGAAATTGCTAAGCTTCCTCCTCTGGACTTTCCAGAGAACCTCTACTGGGGGAAGAGTCAGAATGAATATGTAGGCAAAGACGCTACTGAATACTCAGAGGAGGGTGTGAACGCAGGGGCAACCAACCTCGAGAGGAAAGGCAAACCGGTTGAGTGTGTGACGAGACGTCATTCCAAATCTCCAGCGTGGCCAAATGCACCCATTTCATACCCCCTTGAAATGAGAGCCACGAGGCCAGCTAGAGTTAGCACTAGCTAACATACCCATGAAGACATCTTGATTTCTTTCAGTCCTGTGTGCTGTGGTTGCACCATATTCTGGACCAAGTTCTGACTCTGGTAACTCATAAACGTTGTGCAATGAAAAATACCTAGGGGAACTTGACAGGCGCAAGCAAGGGTTCCCACACTGGTCTCTCACAAATCAGGTACCCTTACCAGCTGAGATGGCCGGGGAGGTAAAGGCGCTTGCTCCCAGCCTGACGCCCTGAGTCCCTCAGGGTGCAAGGAGAGAGCCCAGCTCCTACACACTGACCTCTGCCACGTGTGTCCTGTGACCTCTGCCACGTGTGTCCCGTGCCTTCTGCCATGTGTGTCCCGTGCCCTCTGCCATGTGTGTCCCGTGCCCTCTGCCACGTGTGTCCTGTGCCCTTGCTCTCCCTCCCTCCCTCTCTTTTCTTCCCTCCCCCTTTCTCAAATACCAAATAAACAAATAAAATGTAATCTGTGTTTTTGTAAGACGAGAATGTCTTGGTTCTTGTGTGGAACATCAGTATTTCTTAAAAGGCTCCCCTCATGTTTCTAACACAGGCAGAGCTGAGCGCCATGGTATGTGTTATGGATCCATGTGTGTAAATGTATATACACACACACACATCGTGTTTCTAACACAGGCAGAGCTGAGGGCCATGGCATGTGTTATGGATTCATGTGTGTAAATGTATACACACACACACACACACATTATGTTTCTAACACAGGCAGAGCTGAGGGCCATGGCATGTGTTATGGATTCATGTGTGTATATGTGTATGCATGCGCACACATGCACACACACATGATAATATGATAATTATAATCTGTACTTAGTGGAGAATTTTTTAGTGACTTAAAAATACATGTTTTGCCAGGAATTTTTTTCAAGACTTCTTGTAAAGGAATTTCTTATCTCAACTGAAACCTTTTATGTTCACTTTTGTGAAGGGCTGGCCCAGTGTCCTTACACTCTTGAATGAAAAAAAAATCTCAAAATATTGACACAGTGCACTCTAGAAAGCTTTGCGTCATTGCAGCATGGGAACTTCTCCAGCTGTTAGGGTCCCCGAGAGGGTGATCATTCATCATCCAGTCTTGCCTGACACAGGCACCAGCTCCCTGTTCTCTTTGGTGGTGTGAGGTGACCCCGTGCTGTTTCTCCACTGTGTGGTGTTGGCTTGGGGGCCTTACCTTGCTGAACTCAGTTGTCCTTTAGGTACAATGGGCCTGTGACCCCGGGGCCAAAGTGTGCGTGAGGTGGGAATGAGAGCACGGGAGGTGGACTTAGCAGTCAGCTGACTGGATCTCGTTGTGATGTAAGAGCAAACGACATCTGTATATTTCAAAGTCAATGTGGAGTGGTTCTGGCAGCTCAACAGAAATATATATATACCTGGCTATAAAAGCATGTGTGTATCTTCATGTAGAACTCTCACACACTGTGTCTCATGACAGACCAGTGTGTCACAGAACTCTCGCACACCATGTCTGGTGACAGACCACGTGCGTCCTCCTCACACAGAACTCTCACACACTGTGTCTCGTGACAGACCACGTGCGTCCTCCTCACACAGAACTCTCACACACTGTGTCTCGTGACAGACCACATGTGTCCTCACACAGAACTCTCACGCACCGTGTCTCATGACAGACCACGTGTGTCCTCACACAGAACTCTCACACACTGTGTCTGTGACAGACCACGTGTGTCCTCACACAGAACTCTCACGCACCGTGTTTCGTGACAGGAGGAAGAGAGGCTTCAGGGTGAGGGTCAAGCAGGTTCCCCACCAGCTCCAGCTCTGGTGTCCTCTCTTCCACTACCCTAGCCTTTATTCTGCTTTTCTTTTGTTAGAAATTAGAAATACAAACAGAATGCGCTGTAGGATGTTTTGCATGCTTCATCTAAACATTTGAATTTCCTATAATCAATGCAATATTATTTTAATATCTGGATATTCTATTTTTATATGAGCAACTAAGTTTAAGTCATTTGAATATGATCAACTTTTGAGGAAGCTAAAACTATCAGTTTCTCCTTGGTTCATGATACTCAAGAATGCTGTACAGACCACTGCTTATTTAAGCCCTTTACCTGGAGAATCAAGGCTGCCCTAAAAATTGTAGATGAAGATGGACAGTTAAATTTTAAATTAAATGTTTTGTATAAAGGTCCTTTATGTCCTGCTCTAGAAGATTTTTTTTTATTGGAAAGTACCCAAGTCATAAGGACACAGAGTTCAGTCAGGTTCCCTAGACAGACACCCTCAGAGCGGAAAAGAAAATGCCAGCTTCACATAGGTCCTCTGTGCTCCGGGGCAGTCGCTAGTTTCAGAGACTGGTTTCATCAGTTTCAGAAACACATCAGCCAAGTAACGCAGGTGGTTTTCAGCGGTTATGGGGGATTTTGTGGTTTGCTCATTTTTTTTATGAATCAGGGTCTCTCTGTGTAGACCTGACCGGCCTGAAACTCATAGAGATCTGCCTGCCTCTGCCTCCTGAGTGCTGGGATGAAGGGTGCATCACAGAGGGCAAAGAGTATTCTAGGTGTGACCTGACACAACCACATTAAATGACAGTGGACCGATGGGATGAAAAGACTGAGTGCCGGCTGGGGAGGATGCCGAGGGAGGACCGCCTGTCTCACACCGTGAGCATGAGTCGCCGGATAATTAACAGGAAAAGAGAGAGAAAGTTGTACCACACGAGCCGTAGCCAGAACGTCCATGTCACTGTATAAACACCAAAGAAGGATTTAAGGGGAAAGAGAAGACATTTTTCAATGAGTAAAGTCTAACTCCTGCTAAAAGCCTTAGGTGTGCTTTTCCACACCGGCACGTGGACAGTCACAAAGATGTACACGGAAGGGCTCACAGGAGATTGTCCTCTCCTAGCTGTAGCTGTGATCCACTGGGGGAATGGCCATCGGGCGCAGGTGTCCTAGGTAGGCTACCGGCAGAGACCTCTCTCCAAAGCCTCTACGGCAAGGGGATGAGATGTTCTTGGCTCAGAACAGAACTTTCCCACTCCGAGCTCTGCCTCCCTCCTCCCTGTTGCCTCCTGGATAATAAACACAGGAACCTTTCTGGGTCTGGGGGTGGGGGTGGGGGTCAGGTGGTTCTTGATAGCAAGAGGAAAACCTTTTTCTGGCGCTAACCAAAGGCAGCATCCTGCGAGGAAGACGAGCAGGGATGTCTGTACTTCTGGGTTAGCTTGTTGCTTATGACATCATAGTAAGCAAGGGAAGGTTTGCCTGTTTGCTTGTGTGTACATGAGTGGAGAGTGTGTGTGTGTGTGTTTGTGTGTGCGCGCCTGTGAGTGGGTAGAGGCTAGCCGATGGCGTTGGGTGGTCCTCCTCTATTACACTCCATCTTTCACGAGACACACTCTCACGGAACCTGGCACTTCCTGGTGGGCCAGCAGGTAGAGCAAGCTGAATCTACTCCTCCAGCAGGAGAGCTGCACATGTATGTTGCCAAGCCTGGCTTTTTACATGGGCGCTGGGGATCTGAACACAGGTCTGTACACTGGTTTGGCTGGCACTTTGCCAACTGCCAGCCGGAGAGTAATTCTAAGTTGGTGTGCCACTAATGGCATAGCCTCAGAATGTGCAAGGAAAGCTAGCATACAATTGAAATCATTGAGATACAGTGTACAGAAGAGTATTTAGTGGACAGGTGAAGAGGACACAGCCCAGTGAATGTCTCCACGAGCTTGCCTGTGCACTCAGAGTGTACCCTCCCCCACGAGTCTTTCCCTGCCCCTTAAAGGTCATGAGTGTTTCGACTTCTAACGAGATAGATTGAGTGTACAGTCTCTATAGCGGGGTCACCAGCTTTTAGTTTAGAACTTGATTTCTCTCATGAATACTCTATTTGCTGGATATGTTAAAGCCATTTCCTGACCATTAGCTTGTCATTTTCTATTCCAGATGTTCTAGAAACAGCTTACGAGAGCTTGCGTGTGCTAAACATTGAAAGAGACGGAAACATTATTTATACCTATAAGGTGAGTCCGCGCTGTCTTCTTATTGCAATGAATAAATACAACACACGGTTTATTGTTTTCATCATTTAGATTATCCTTTCACAGATTTTTTTTTCTTTTTTGAGACAAAATCTCACTATATAGCAACGGATAGCCTAGAATTCACCATGTAGACCACGCTGGTCTCAAACTCACAGATATCTGCCTGTCTCTGCTTCCCCAGTGCTAAGACTAATTTTTCACAGAAACTGTACTCCACTTTATTGAAGGGCAGCAAAGACTTGCTGGTCCTTAACCTTTAACATCCTTGGCTTCTGTGTAGGTGATATTGAAGAGATGCTGGTGAGATCTTATAAGATATTTTCTTTTTTTTTTTTAAAAAAATCAGGTGAAACTACATATTTGAAATTCAAAAAAAAATGAATGGATGGATAATTTCATTTTCTTGAGGGAAGAAAGGGCCAAGACATTTAAACCTAACTAGTATGTTAAAGTTTTGTCTTTGAGAAAATGTTAACTATGGTTACTCTGTCATCAGATGGGAATATAACCATAGTTGACATGGTAGGTATTTAACAATGTTGTCAGATGTTGGATGCTCTAAGGAAGATTTAATTTTACCGACAACTCTGCTAATAGGGACACACGAAGGAGTAATTCCAACAGAGAGTTCTAGACATGTGTTCCGCCGTAATTTGTTTCCTGTTGATAAAAGAAAATTCGTATATTGTGGACTGGAGAGAGGGCTCAGCCATTAAAGGCTAGGCTCACAACCAAAAATATAAGAAAATTCGTAAGTTGTATTTATGGATGATGCATTTAAAGATTCAATTTTACTTACTGATAATATTCTTATATTATGGATTTTGTTCAATACCGTTATCTATTTTGTAATATTTACTCTCTTAAGAACACGGCTGGAGGTTCATGCTAAGACAGTCCCCAGAGTCTCTTCTAAACTGTTAGTGGTGACCCGTTCCTGCTCCAAGTTCCAGGGCCTAGCTGAGTTAGGCCTGGTCTTCTAGATGTATACAGCAGGCTTCCTTTAGCGTGACAACCTCATTTCCCAAATAATGGCACTAACAAACATCTGATTGATTTTTAGGATATTAAGGGGAATGCTGTCTTTGGATTATATGACTGCCAAACCAGACAGAACGAGGTAATTATAGATTTCTTAGCTGACTGCTTTCGTTTGCCCCCTCTGTTTTCTAGATATAAAGCTCAGTTTTGTTTTCCAGAAGCTTAAATATTTTCATTTCCCCTGTCTCCTATTTCTTTAGTTTTTTTAAAAAATCCTTGTTGTCAAAAAAAAAGTCTAATGACCCCTGAACCAAACGACACACATAGTCTTAGTTCTTTAAAGTTCAGCTAAAGTTGGCTCAGACTAATTTTACAATAGTATGGAGAAAAACCAAAAGCTGGAAGTCCACTGCCTTCCGCAAGACCCGTGTGTACTCCGAGGTCATTTTCATAGCGGCCCTTGGCTCTGAGTTCTGATTCTGGCTGACTTTCGTGATGTTGTTTTTGTTCCTTTTTAGTAACAGCCCAGGTTTGGAGCTGGTTCCTTAGTTTTATTCAAACCTACTCCTGCTAGTTCCTGGTCAGTGTGGACAAGGTTAACCTAATTGGGACCTTAGGGTGGCAGGGCAGTTTGTGCTTAGGTAGGAACATTTGAGAATCGTGTCTTATTGGCCTTGAACTTAAAGATCCGTTTTGCGTTCTAAGTTTCTTACAGGTACCTCTCTCTTTTGGCTTCAGTGCGGAAAGTGGTCATTCTCTCTCCCATCACCCCCCTCCCTCCATTCCACGCATGGCTGCTTGGTTCTGTTTATTCTCCGATTCAATAACTACGCAGTCAGTGTTCCCCTTGTGAGCATCAGAGTCCCGGGCAAATCCTGTTGAGATACAGTCTGGGGGAGAAGCAAACAAAACTCTGGGTCCTGGGACAGTCCTTCCCTGGGCTTCTAGATGGCCCAGATTGTGAGAAGATGTGTCCTGAAGCAGCATTATGTGAAATTTTAGTCTGACTTGGGTAGGGGTGCAACTACCTTCTATGGATATGTTCACCTCCCTTGGGCCTTTAAGCTTACTGCTTCTTTGGCTTTTCAGATATGCAGATTATTCAGGAAATAAATTGGCTAAGGCATAAATTAGCAGGAATCTTGACCACCTTTATGGTGATAAATAGGCACATCTTTCTTTACTCAAAGTTGCTGCTGCCACAGCCTGATATAATGGAGAATCTGAGATTTTTTTTCTCTCTCTCTCTCTCTCTCTCTCTCTCTCTCTCTCTCTCCTCTCTCTCTCTCTTTCTCTTGTTTTTAAAGACAGTGTCTCTGTGTAGCCCTGGCTGTCCTGGAACTCACAGAGACCCTCCTGCCTCTGCCTCCCGAGTGCTGGGATTAAAGGCATGTGCCACCACCACTGCCCAGGAAAGTTTGGTGATTTGTGAAGAACAGATGTTTAGTTCTTACAGGTTCCAGATGTTGGGAAGTCCAAGGTCTAGGGTGCTACATCTGGTAAGGGCTTTCTTCCTCTGCCATGGTACATGGTAGAAGTGTGAGGACGGGAGAGCAAGAGGGGTCTTGATTCACCTTTATGCTAATACTCTCTTAGTAACTAACCAGGGCTGATAAAGCCATAGTCCATTAGGAGGGGAGAGCCTGTGACCTAACCACCCTTCCCTGGGCCTCCGCCTCCAGACATTGCTGTACTAGGGTTTCTCTTTCCAGACTATGGACTTGGGAGACACAGTCAAACCACAGAGGTCACTAATCCCACTCTCTCTTCTATGTTGAGGAAATGTGTTTGCATATCAAGTCATCTGGACTTGAAATTTTTCTTTCAAGTTTTGTTTTGGGACTGTGCCACCACGAGAAAGACAATGCTT
Source organism: Microtus agrestis (assembly GCA_902806775.1). Lineage (NCBI taxonomy): Eukaryota > Metazoa > Chordata > Mammalia > Rodentia > Cricetidae > Microtus > Microtus agrestis. Next base: position 839,485 of record CADCXT010001893.1, on the reverse strand, counting down.
TGTTTCCAGGCGGGGTTCAAGGCTGCACAAACCTAACGATCCCCCACCTTCCTAGGTGGTTTTGTTTTTAAACAGGCAAAACTGCCAAGTCCCAAGCACCCTTGGCCCGGTTTTCTCCGGTTCTTACATCTTGTGTAACTAGAGCGTGACAGGAGAACCAGGAAGGTGACTCTGGTAGGATGTGGGTGTCATGGTTCTGCGCCGTTTCATCACAGAGCGCGATTCTGTCGCCGCTACTGCAGTCAGCGAACACCGTGCACCGTACATCCAGAGAGCTGCTGGCGGCTGTTTGCCAGTTTCCAGGAAACTCAGGGCCCTTTACGTCCGAAGTCATTCACTTTCCTGAATTTACAGTTGCTGCCCACATGCTATCCCTCTTTACAAAGACTTATTTGTGTATTTATTTGCTTTGTGAGTGTCTGCGTGTGTGCGGCATGTGCGTGCAGAGCCTATGGAGGCGGGAAGAGGGCGTTGGATCCCCGGAACCGGAGTCTTCTGCAGGGGCTCTGAGCACGCTTACCTGCTGTGCCATCTCTCCAGCCGCCGCCTTCCATAGACAAGACTTCTACTTATGCACTTGTTCTGTGTTCCTTGGGGTTGAACCCAGAGCCACCGTTCATGTCAGGCAAGCGCCGCACCACCGAGCTGCAGCCTTAACTCGGTGGTGTTTTTCAAGATCTGAATTTGATGACACATATTTTGCCTTTGTTGTTAAATATAATTTAGACAAAATGAACTAAGGAAAATCCACTGCTTCCTACCCATATTTCCATTCTTTTCATTATTTCATCTTTTTTTCTTTAAAAAAGAAACATTTTCTTGATCTTTTAGGAATTTGCTTCAGTCACGGTAACTCAGAGTTGTGGGCAGATCACATCTTCTCAGTTTTTTTCACCTGGGTGTTTCCTCATTTATTCATTTTGAAGGATGGTTTTGTCAAGTCTAGAATTCAAGCTGACAGCTATCGTCTTTTGGTTCCTGAAAAAAATGTCCTCCTCCCTCTCTCCCTTCATGGCCTTTTGTGGGAAATCTATCTTTTAAAACATTTTCTTTCTGTATTTAAGGTGTCACTTTCCCCAATCACTTTTGAAAATGTTTTTTTTCTCCTTTGCCCTTTATTTTATGAAAATTTACTTGAGTGTGTTTCTATGGATTTGGTTGGGTTTTTGGGTTTTCTTTTCTTTTTATTTGTAGACTATTATTATAAAACTTCCTTTTTATTTATTCTTTGTGTCTTTCACATCAGGCCTCTTCATCCCATTCATTTCTTGTCCCTTCATATCTGCCCTTGCAACCTCCCCCACAAATAAAATAAAATTTAAGAGAAAAAAATTAAAAAAAGGGGGGAAATCTTGTCCTGGAAGCTGTAATGTGACGTGGTACACCCTTTAGTCCATTCGTTTTTCCTTGCAAGTGTTCACTGCCATTGGCATCGTCATTGGTCTGGCTGGAGGCCTCTGGCTTCTGCTACACTATCGATGCTGGACCCTCACGGGGACACCCTTGGATATCCTGCTGTTGCCCTGCGTCGTCATGGAGACCCTGCAGCTTTGCGTCTACAGGTTTGGCCCCTTCACATGCTCTCCAGATCACAGATGGGGCGGATGTTGGGGTGGGCCAGCTCCTAGCCCTGGTCTGAGCCTGGGCAGCTGCTGGGTTGGTCAGCCCGCCAGCTCTCCCTGCCCTCACCGCCAGGGTGAGCCCTCGAGCACTGCCCTTGCTAGTTTACCCCTGCAGCAATGAGCAAGGGTGGGGCAGGCTCTCCTTCCTTCACACCCTCATCGCTGGCTCTCCCACACCTGGACCACCAGCGCCATCGCTACTGTGGTGTTCGGGGCAGCCCTCCCGAGTGCTGGGCTGTGGCTGGTGAGGGGAAGGAGCAGCTCTCCTGCTCTCATGACCTCAGGGTCGGCTCTCCGTCCTCCACTGTTTGGGTTTTCATTTAGTTTCTTGAATCTTTTGCCCCAATTTGGGGCAATTAGCTCATCAGTCACTATGTCTTCAAACACTTAAAAAAGTTTTACTTACTTTTTTCCTTTTCTGGACTTTAATTGCATCAAATTAGTTAATCAGATCTTTGTGATAGTCAGGGGTCTATGAGGTACAACTCCTTTCCCTTGGTCCCAGGTAATTTACTTTGTGCTGCTCAGATTAAGTATTTTTTTTCCTTCAAGTTCCTGGAATTTTTTTTTTAGTATGTTGCTATCCTTTAAGATTTTAAAAGCTGATTACTGTAATTTTCAAGAGTAAAATTTCTATGCATTTTTCTTTATCTGTGCCCTTGTTAGGATTTCTGCTGTTTTTATTCAATCACATTTTAAACTTCTTAGCTGAGGCCTTTTGTCTTGTTTTTTGTGTTTTGAAATCTTTGCCACAGCGTCTAGTATTTGCCACCCTAGTGCCCAACGTCTGTTTTTCTCACTCGAGCTGAAGTTCTCCCAGTTCCTGGCATGACTCATGGTTTTCGTAGCTCCCAAGAGACGCTAGGTCTTATTTAGATTTCTCCTCTGATACAGAACTTGTGGAGGACTGTAGGGCACCATCCCACTCCCGCCGTGGTAGGAGCGAAGACTGGAACTCTTCCACTTGGCTTCCTTTGATGGTACCCTGCTGAGAGGGTCCGCTGTTGGCGCTAGGTGGAGATGGGCTTTTCAGCTTCTTGCTAGGCTTCACCTCCTCAGGGTCAGGAACCAGGGTGGGTTCTGGGAGACATGAGGTACGAGTCCTAACTTCGCGTCCAGCCCTTCTGCCGGTGCTCCACTGAGGAAGAGCTGGGCCTCCTCAGAGCTGGGTCCGGGTAGATGCCCACCATCCTACATGGCTTTCTGTGCGCTGCGAGGGGGAGGTAGATTTCTACCAGGTGCGAGGAACGTCGTGATTTCTACCTGATCTTTTCTGATCCCATCTGGCAGGAGTGGACAGTGCCTGTGGCATTTGGATGGAGTGGGATCCTAGTCTCCCCGCTCAGCCTTGTGGGTAATGGGACAAGTGGGGTCACCTCTCCTCAGACTGTTCGCTAGAGTAGTCTGGGCAGCATCTAACAGACTCTGTCTTGCAGGCTTTCTGTTTCTTTGCCTTGGGCGATGGAGGGGGTGTTTCTGTCTATTTCTGGCTTCCTTTCTGCTATAATCTCTTTTTTAGCTTCAAGTCTAGAATATGGTATGCAAAAAAAGTCACCGCTGCCTCGTTTCTTAGAACTTGGAGTCCCCAGAGTCTGTGTTTCCCCACCCCCAGGACGCTGTAGACCGAACCCAAATCTTTGTGCTTACGGGAGAAACAGGTTATCTAACCTGTTTTCTTTACTCAACTTCCCAGGCCTCTTAGCTTCATTTGTAGACAACGTTCAGGGTTTTCAGCTTTACTGAGTGGGGAGACTGGGGAGAAGGGAGTCTTTTTTGGTCTTCCTCTGCAGTTTTAGATGAGTGACCCTCCTTACATGGCCAAACAGGAAGCAGCACACTGCTTAGCCATAAGGGGACAAGTTCCCTTCCTCCCCGCCCCTCTCTGACCTCTCTTCCTCACTCCCAGCCCTGCTGGTCTACCCTCAGAGCAAGCAGGAAGAAATAAGACTTGCGCTCGTGGTATACAAGTACCTAGCAGACTTTTCTGGGGACCGAGACTGTTCTTGTCTGATTCTGCTCACATGGAATGTGAGATTGGAACCACCAGGCTTTTGGAGACCAGAACTTGGAGTTTTGTTATGTAGAGGCTGAAGATGTGTTAAAACCAGAGGGTTAAAAGAATGGCTATTTCTATTTCTGGATTAAACCATAGCTAAAGCCCAGACTGACTTCACATTATTCTGTTCCTTGAGAGCCACTGTGTAATTGCTTTTCTGCATAAACTAGTTTGGTGTATATTTTTTGATGTTTATAATGAAGAATCCCATACTTCTATTCCTTGTGTCCCAGAAATTCTTGCATAGGCTCACAAAACTAGATTTGAGGTTTAAGAATGTATCTCAGTAGTAAAATACTTTCCCAACTTGTACACGTTCCCAGGTTTGCGCCCCAGCACTAGAAAATAATACAAATGAATGTTAATTGCATCATTTTAGTATCTAAAAGTAGTAGCTAAATTAAATTAATGCCCATGAATAGGTTATTTGGGACTAAATACAGCTGCCAAGGCATGAAGCAGTCTATTAAGCTGGGCTGTAGTAAAAGGCGAACATGGCTTACAGGGTAAAGGGCTTGCAGGACAAACACAAGTTCACAACCCAGCACCCTCTGAAAAACAACACAGTGTGTGATCTGCAACCCCAGTACTGGGAGTGTGACTGGCAGGATCTAGGGACCTGACCGTCTATCCAAAATGGTGGAGTGTGATAGAGGAGACACTGGACCCTGATCCCTGCCATTCACAGTGCACGCATAGGTACGTGTGTGTCTGCATTACACATGCTTATCACACACACATACATACACACGCACACACACACAGTACACACACACACATATACACACGCACACACAGTACACATACACACACATATGCACAGACATACACATACATACATACACACATACAAACACACACACACACACAGGAGGTGTCAGATGTGGAGGGAGGTGTCAGATGTACATTCAGTTATGAGCTGCCTGACGTGGGTGCTGGGAACTGAACTTGGATTCTCTGCATGAGTAGCTCATACAACTGAGCCGTCTCTGGAGCCCCAAATTTAGTGCCCTCATATTAACTCAATGCTCCCCTTTAGTAACTGTTTCCCGTGGAGATGAAGCCAGAGTGTGTCCTCAGTCCTTAGCCTACACAGTACGTCTTTCATCTATGTGACTGTTTTCATTTTCCTGAGCATTGATAAAGTGGAATCTTTTGATTCCCCCCACTGTTGCTTCAGACAGGGTCCCACCATATAGCCCGGGATGCTTCCAACTTGTACCCCTCTGCCTCAGCCTCTGGAGGGTTGGGGTTACTGGTGTGCGTACCATGACCGGCTTCTCCTGATATTTTGAACATTACAAACATTCATAAAAAAGGAAGGACAAGTAAAGACAGAAGATTTGTTATCCACTCCTTTAATATGAAATACACTTGTGACACATTCCATGGTATCAGAGTTGAGTGTGTCATCGGATTGAAGCCTTTCTCGTCCCCTATGGTAACATCTGGTTGCCCCTTGGACAGCATAAGCTGCGCTGAGCACTCTCTGATTATTGTCCCCTTGATCCTCATACCCCCATGAGATGCTTTTCACTTACTTTGGCCATAATAATTACATGGGATACATATTATAGTCCTGTGTTAGTTATGATGGTTAGGTAAGTTGAATAATTTTCCCAAAGTCACGTAGCTAGAAAACAGCAGTCTAGCTTAGTCTAGAAAACCGTGGGTCTAGCTTAGTTTCAAAGTTTGTCTTCTGAACCACGCTGGTTGTCCCATAGCTAAGTTTCAGGGCCCGATGTGGCACAAAATATTAAACACATTTTCCTTGAGAAATAATCCAGACCGTATGAGCACAGACTAGTTCACTCTGTGCTGTAGGGAGCGTTTGCTAAATAATGTTTGGTACAAAGCTTAATAGGAGTTTGCCTTCATACATTTGTTATTCACTGTGACCATCCCTTTATGGATGTTTTAATAGCACCTGTACACCTTTGAGAGGGACATGCAAGCTGTCAGCTGCTCTGTCAACAGCGAGAGGACTTTGCTTGGTGAGTTGAGATCCCATTGCTTCCTGTGAAGAGCTGTGTCTTTTAAGTTGAAGCATTTAGATTTTGCAGTATTTGACTATAGCAGAAACATTGCAAAAAATACCTGTTCTATTAGACAACAATGAGGACCCTGAGAGAGACTTACCTAGACCTAATCTACATGGGAAGTAGAAAAAGACAAGATCTCCTGAGAAAATTGGGAGCATGGGGACCTTGGGCGAAGATTGAAAGGGGAAGGGGAGAGGCAGGGAGGGGAGCAGAGAAAAATGTAGAGCTCAATAAAAATCAATTAAAAAATTCAAAGGCAAAAAAAAAATACGTGTTCTAGGAAAGTCAAGTTTGAAATTGAGCCTGCAGGACACAGCTATAGGAACGGATCCTTTGCGGTCTTCCACAGTGTTAGGGAGATACATCTCATTGATTTCAGGTGTTCAGTGTTACACTTGAACAAGCTGCCATGCAGACCAGCTGCTAATTGATTTTTCTGTTTTCCATCAGCCGCAAGTTTCATCCAGTACACTAAAGAAGTAAGGAGTGAGCTTCAGCCGGGTAATGGAATTCTTCTTCTTTTGTGTGTGTCGACGGATAAAGATTTGTTGGGCTAAAGGCAAATTTCAAGCTCTTTAGAAGTGCCTCTATCTTAGAATAAGAAAGTCAGTGGCCATTTAAGCGCAAGCAAGACTTTAAATCTTGCTTTTCAAGTAGGCAAGAAGGTGCGAAAAATAATATAATAGAGATTGTAGAAAAATGAGGTGATAATTAGCCCCTGTAGAGTAAATGAATGCTGAGATTATACTTGACGTCTATGGCCAGAAGCTAATGTAAAAGTAGGAAAACTTACAATACGACTTTAAAAATATCTGCTGAAATATTCATTAATCTCTAATGCATTGTGGATAGCTCATAAATACAAAATAAAACACAAATCTGTTCAGTTATGAAAACCCACTTTTTATTTTCTTACCCGTGCGGAATCTTTCACTTTTTAAATTGCAAAAGATATTCTGAATCACCCACCTGCCCCATAACACGACAGTAATGACTGCGCACGCTCGGGCCCCCTGCGTGGTGCTGCGGGTACTTCTGTGGAGTGCTGAGGCGGCTATACTCCACCACGCATGTTCACAGAGGCCAGATACATAAATAGATTTGGTGGAAGGAGAGTGAGCGTCAGGCTCGTGGTGTAGCTCAATCAGTGAAGTTTTGTGCAGGCGTGAGAACCTGCGTTCGTTTTTAAGCTCCATATAAAAACAACGCTTGTTATCTTGGTGCTATGGAGGGGAGACAGGCCATCCCTGGCACTCACTGGTCAGCCAGCTTAGGCTACTTGGCCATTCCAGGCCAATGAGAGACTCAGTCTCACAAAGCAGGATGGATGGTGCCGGAGAAAGACTTACACATTTGGCCTCTAGACTCTACTGTACACATCAACGTGTGTCCTCGTAAAGATACATAGCCACATAAAAAAGGAAAATGAGATCCTTTTCTTGTTCCCATTGTTAAATACTGCATTCCTCTTGGATTATTTTGTATGCCTGCATGTGTATGGGCACGCGTGTGGAGGTCAGAGGACAACTTACGGTAGCTGGTTCTCTCCTTCCGCCATCTGGGTCCTGGGGTTGGGTTCAGGTGGTCAGGCTTGGCAGCAGGAGCCTTCCCCTGCCAAGTGTCTCACTAGCCTTATTTACAGTTTTAGCACAGACACAGAGCAATGTTTCAGTTGTTTAAGGAAAGGTGTTCAGCTGCTGGAAACCTTTGACCCCTGAGAACTATCAAAGAAGGAACCACTACTTAGCTTTAGATTTTTGTTGCTGCGAAGGGCAGTTAAGTTCACTGGAACCAGCTTGGCAATTTGTTGAGAACTCTGGACTTTTATGTAAAAATCTAATTTATAAAAGTTGGCCCAACTGGTTTTTAGACTCTGCTCCAGGAACAATAGCCACCGGCAGGCTGGAGTCAGCCCGCGAGCTACCGTTTTAGTCCTGGCCTGGAGGATCTGATTTCAGCCCTTGCTGCTGTGTTCCCAGGTGGCTTCCCTCCGCTCTGTTTATTTGGCCCTTGACTCCTTATTTTGTTAGCCTAGTTCCTCCTGGACGTATTCTGTGGTCGCATGTGATGGAAAAACCCTTCACACGTACATTCCACCCGAGGCTCACAAGGCCGTGCTGGGTCGCTGAGGCTCACATCTCCCCATGACTGACAGAGGCAGGAGAACGGAAGCCAGGCCTGGGGAGGGCTTTTGTGAGGCATTGGTGGGCTAGGTGTCTTATCTGGACTCTCACTGCTTATTCACTCTTACTTCCACCCTGCAGTGACATAAAGACCTAGGTCACCCATCCCTCGCGCTGCTGGCCTCCTCATTCCTTTATACTCCTGACTGTTCTTAGCATTTGATGTAATGCTCACTTCAAGGGATGGATTTGGACCGGATTATGTAGGATGGACTCTAGAACATCAGCATGCTGACCCCTAAACAAGGGTTTGAACAAAACAGGACATGGGGCCCATGTGATGGACTCCTTTGTCCTGGGAAGACAAGGTTCCTGTTGTATGTCGCTGCTGAGCTGGTGGGGCAGGATCCACACACCTTGGATTTGTGTTGTGTGTAGTCCGCTTCTTCTTGTTCCTGGTTACATTTAGTCTGAGAAGAGCTCTATTATGCCAGCAAACTCAGAGAAACTGTAGTTTTGACTTGGTATTTATCATTTCTGCCTCACTGCCATGCTTAACAATAGTCAGCTCTTAGTGTTATCCAATGCACTCCCAGAGAAAATGTACAGTTTTACTTGATATACAATTAAATCCTATTCACATATGCTTGCTCGGCCTTGAGTTTGGGCACCTGTGGTGAGATTACTCGCTGTGTCTCTATAAACAGTAGCCTGAATATTGTTAGTTATCACAGCACACACAAAGTAGCTGGCATCCCAACTCACCCTTTATCCCAGCCCCTGAGGCGAGAACCAGCTCTGTCCAGGTATAATTCCAGAATGTTCCCCCTCAGCTTCTCTACCAACTTTCTGCTTTTATCTCCAGATCGTTGGAAGACTCCGTCATCTATGTTACAGTCTAGGAGTATGGATGGATGGATGCACATTAGGCCAGCCCATGATCAGTGGGTATCAGGGAGAGGAAGGAAACCGTCCCCCATTTCCAGTCTGAAAAAGAAATGATTTTGAGGTGCCCTCAAGCAGGTTAAGACTCAAGGTGGCCACTAATGTTCTAATGTTTCATGTCTACTGTGCTTGTGGCCTTAGGGTACCATCCCCACTCCTCAGGTAGACTTCTCACGGTTAGAGTGGACCTGTCCCCTGAGGTCACTTCTGGCCTTAGTTTGGGTTTCATTAGAAGCAGCATCTGAAGCAGAGAGTCTGGTGTTATGGGTTTATTCAGGACATGGAAACCCTCCTGGGCCACGGTTAAAGAGGCAGCGGAAAGAGGGGGACGTGAGTTGCATTTCTGACCGAGCAGGACTGGACTAGATGGTGTAGATTCGCTGTTTGCAGAGACTGATGAGGACAGTGAGCTCAGGTGGGGTGGAGGAAAGGAAAGTCAGAGGAAATGGAGGTGAGCAGCAGGTGTTTGTCTTCCTAGCAGAGACCACCGGAAAGACCTGGTCATCTACACTGTGAGCCAAAGGGAATCATGTGGGCTAAGGATGCATCTGGACATAAAAAACAGATCTGTCAAGATTACTTCTGGATTTGATTTGCACATGAGAAAGAGAACAAGTTGAGAATGACTCAACCTTTTATTTTTTATTTTTGTTAGAACAAGTGTGTGTGTGTGTGTGTGGTGTGGTGTGTGTGTATGAGTGTGGTGTGTGTGTGGTGTGTGGATGTATGAGTGGTGTGTGTGTGTGGTGTGGTGTGTGTGTGTATGAGTGTGGTGTGTATGTGTGTGTTGTGTGTGTATGGTGTGGTGTGTGTATGAGTGTGGTGTGTGTGTGGTGTGTGGGTGTATGAGTGTGGTGTGTGTGTGTATATGAGTGTGATGTGTGTGTGGTGTGTGGATGTATGAGTGGTGTGTGTGTGTGTGTGTGTGGTGTGGTGTGTGTGTGTATGAGTGTGGTGTGTGTGTGTGGTGTGTGGGTGTATGAGTGTGGTGTGTATGTGTGTGGTGTGTGCGTATATGAGTGTGATGTGTGTGTGGTGTGTGTGTGTATGAGTGTGGTGTGTGTGTGTGTGTGTGTGTGCTTGCAGGAATATGAGGAAGTGTTTGGTTTTGTGCATTCTTAGTTTGAGAAGTAGGGATCTGAATGAGTCAGAAGTTGAGGGGAGCTGCCTTTGAGAATCACCAGTTCAGAAATGGGCTTGGCTTAGTCGTACATCCCTTGTTGTCCCAGACCTTGGGGTAGATGTAGGAAGATCCAGAGTTCAGAGTCATCCTCAGCTGAAGAATGATTTCAAGGCTAGCCTGGGGGATACAGGAAACCCTGTCTCAGAATACCCTTCACCCTAAAAAAGAGATTTCAGAAATGATGTAACCAGAAAATACTATAGAATATGTCACGTTTTGTCCTTTGAACAGATATTTTGGAAAGATTTCTTTTGTCTGCTCGGAATGGTTACATCATTTTATTTAAGGAAAGTAAGTTTTTGAAAAGTTTTCTTTAACATTCTATTGTTTAAAATGAGTTTTTTTCCCCATTGCAAAAGAAACAAACTGTAACATATTTCAAGTAAAAGTTTCTCTGTTCCCATACTTTACAATCAACTTTTACCAGTAACATCCCTCCTTGGCCGTAGTATAGTTAATGTTTAGAAAATGACAATGACATTCCATAAGAAGAGGCCCAGGCTGAACTCTATGTCTTCCTTTGCTACTAGAGACAATAGATTCTCCTTGGGCAGCAACTGGGGTGGACCCCACTGTCATCAAGACTTCCCAGAGCCTCCACACCATTAGGGACAGATAAATAAGTGTTTCACAGAGTTGTAATTTGGCTCAAGAGCTCCACTGTGAAGTATGTGGCATGTCACTGAGAAACACTCCTCTTAGTGGTGGTTGACTCCCCCTGTGGTAGCTGTCCTAATTAAATTCCTGGCCCCGTGCTGAACCAGGCAGGGGCGGTTAGTGGAGAAAGATAAAGAAAACTTAAATGATAGTTGGTTATTTTTTTTATTTAAATATGTAAATTCATGCTGTGAAAGACAATCTAGGGTGATTCTCTATTTTTTCCTTAGAGTCTCCCCAGACTGTGGGTTTTTTTTTATGCAGTTAGAGCATGTGAATTTTTATATGAGATAATTGGCTGTCCTTTTGTGTTATCTGATACAGTAATTCAGTCGTATATTTAAAATAGACATTAGTAGGAAAATTTGCTCTCCCCTCTTGTTCTCGCTTTTTGCAGGCTATTTTTATTCTATTTTCTTCTCCACTGTCTTTGACACCGGTGTCCCTCTTACTCCTGAAGTCACACTTTAGGCACCGAGCAGATAGATTTCCAGGGTCCCTCACTATCAGTGTGACACTGCCTGTAGTCAGCCGAGAAAAGAGTTTCAGTTGAGGATTGTCCAAACCAGACGGGCCTGTGCATGTGTTGTGGGGGAATTCTTTTGACTGTTAGTTGATATGGGAAGACCCATCACCCTGTGGGCAACACCGTTTCCTGGGTGAGTTGTTCTGGGCTGCATAAGGAAGTGAGTTAGCTATGAGCCTGTGATTCAGCAAGCAGCATTCTTCAGCAGTTTCTCTTTCAAGCTCTTGCTTTATTTAGTTCCTGCTTCCTGCCCCAACTTCCCTCAGTGATGGACTGTGACCTAGGTGTATAAGCCAAACCAAAGCAAACCCAAAACAACAACAACCCAAAACAAACAAGCAAAAAAAAAAAAAACCAACCTTTCCTCCCTTAAGTCACTTTCGGTCACAGCAACATCTTTGCATCTCAGTCAACAGGAACACAGCCTTCTTAAACTGATGTCCTGTCCTGTCCCTGGGCTGCTGGTTCTGTGTTGGGTCATAAACCATGAGTATCATCACACATTTTGTGAAAATATACTCGTGATTCAACATGTTTTGCTTTCCAAGTGACTGGTGTGCTCAGAAGGATAGGTGTGCGTGCGTGCAGTGTGAACGTGTGTGTGTGGGGGGGACAGAATTTACTATCAGGTGCCTTCGACGGCTCTCTGTGTTACTCTGTTTGAGACAGGATCTCTCAGTGAACCCAGAGCTCACGGATGTGGCCAGTGAGCTAGCTGGATCTGCTTGTCTCTACTCTGGAGTTAGGTGGACACACGGCCACGTTTGGCTGTTTTATGTGATGTCTGGAGTCTGAACTCAAGTCGTCCTGCTTGTGTAGCAAGTGCTTTCTCCACTGAACCCTTTCCCCAATCCCTCAAGGCATTTTCTTAGTTCCTAATAATAACGTTTATCTATCTGCCATTGATAGAAATGAATACCCAACAGGTCTCTAACAAGCTGTCTGAGAAGCATTACTAGGTAATAAGAGCAAACCTGCTAAGCTCTGGGCAAGGTGGTAAATGAAATTGCCTCAAAGGAGGGGAAAAAAATCTAAAACAAAAAAATTAAAGACACTAGATAAAATGAACTTAAAAGAAAGAAAACCTTTCACAAAACAAAACAAAAAAAAAACAAAACCATTGTCACGAGACTCATTGGATAGCCCAACACCCTAGAAGCTGTGAGGCAGGAGACTCATTCCAAACTCCAGGGCAGAATCAAAAGCACGCCCTTCCAAGAAAACCAAAGTAAACACCCCTGGAATCCCAGCATTCCCGAGGTGCAGGCTGCGGGATTAAGGATCTGAGGCCATCCTCAGAGATGCTGAGTTGAAGATCATCAGCCTGGGCTGCTCAAGATCTCTCAGCAAAGAGAAGCAACGGGAAGCACAAGCATCCACCTCCAGATGAGGAAGTCAGAGGTGGCCCCTGGGGTCCACAGGATGCTCTCCCTGGAGACTGTCTGCCTCGCCATCTCCGGTCCAGCAGACAGTCTCAGCAAGGCTTCCAGAGCTTCGGGGAGTCTGGCGGTGCGGGAGGTCGCAGGTCTGGCGTAGGCTGCAGGTCTTGCAGTAAAAGCAATTGTGACCTCTGACCCACAAGGCTCTCCAGCCTCACCTGTTGCAATGGGGGTGGAGGGTGAGGATTGTGTGGGGCCCGCCAGCTGAGTCCTCGAGTTCCCTGAGCCCCGAGTGTCCGCCCTTGGACACAGGTGCAGTGAACTGCTCAGCTTGCTCTTCCTTGAGGCGGAGCCTACAGGCCAGAACCCTGCCAGCCTCCCTGCCTTTTAGCTCTAGGACAGCAGCTGGACTTGCGGTCCTCCTAGCCCAGGAATCTCCCATTATGACTGCCCCTCGGTTTGGGAGTTTCCCCCTCTGGTGATCATTAGAGACATTTGTATAGAAATACCCAGGACTGATTTGTTAGGTCATATCCCGGAAACTGGTTCGTGTGCCAGGTCACTCTTAAGAACTAAAAAGTGATTGTTTTCAGCCTGCTGTGTGATCTCCAAATCGTGCGTTAATATTCCCAGTATAGCAATCGAGAGAGAACCTGAGTATATTAGAGTTATAAGAACTCGACCACTCTCTTAGGAATGGGGACCTTTGACCGACGTTTGGACGGCTGTGGTAAACCCTTTCCAGCCCCTGGCCATGAGCTTACTTCTAATTGCTTTTATGACATTTTGCTCCGATGTGACCCCAGGACCTAAGGCAGCTGTTGACAGTGCTGTTCCATTGCTCCGGGGGAAACCGGAGTGTGCTGCTGATAGGCATGGTCATCCCTGACACATACGCTTGAGAATCTCTCTCTACTTTCACATCTGGGCTGCCACATGCTGGAGAACTGGACAGACCTTGGGTAGGGCTGTGCTGATGTAGACTAAGAAGGCAGAGGGTCTATGAAACCGTGCTAAAAATGGTCTCGCTACAGGTGCACTGACCTGGCTTCTGCTTCATTGTGGGATCTTTATCTGCTCGATATTTATTTTTCCTTCTTGGTAATGAAAACTAAGACCTCCCACATCCTTGTCATTTGCCCTACTGCTCAGTTACATGCCTGTGGCCCCAGTTCTGAGTTTGAGAAATATCAACCTGATGTAATGGGGAACACGCGTTCAAATCCCAGCTGCGCTAATTTGCAAATGATGCTGTCTGGGGAAAAGGGCAGCTGTTGGGGTCAGCATGGTGTGTCAGTCAGGGCTGCAGGGATTGCATCTGTGCAGGGGAAAGGGCAGCTGTTGGGGTCAGCATGGTGTGTCAGTCAGGGCTGCAGGGATTGCATCTGTGCAGGGGAAAGGGCAGCTGTTGGGGTCAGCATGGTGTGTCAGTCAGGGCTGCAGGGATTGCATCTGTGCAGGGAAAAGGGCGGCTGTTGGGGTCAGCATGGTGTGTCAGTCAGGGCTGCAGGATTGCATCTGTGCAGGGGAAAGGGCGGCTGTTGGGGTCAGCATGGTGTGTCAGGGCTGCAGGGATTGCATCTGTGCAGGGGAAAGGGCGGCTGTTGGGGTCAGTGTGGCTGCTTCTGTGTTAGTCAGGGCTGTAGGGATTGCATCTTGCTTCAGAAAACATTTGGATTGTAAACAGGGTGCTTCTCTTCCTCCGGGCCTACTGCCGCCGTAAAACACAGAAAGGCTTCCCTTTTAATGTGGTCATCCTGTGACCGACTCAAATGCAGCTTCTCTTGGGCGTATAAGGAGGTGGAAGGCAGGTTGATCCTTTTGTTTAGAGCCCCTAGACCACCACATATCCCCAAAGAAAGGAGCTGGGGACTCAAATTACAGTTTAGTGTCACCTCAAGAGCCATTAGATGCTGGTAGAGTTGTTCTCCTAATCCACGGCTGGTGTAAGCTGAGACGTCAGGCATTCTTTCTCGTGGTGGCTTGAGAAAAGAGAACGCGTGCCATCCCAGCTGTTATGACTGCAATCCTCCTTGTCTACGCAGGGTCAAAGTGCTTAACGTTGCTGGTTGAAATCCATCCTGTCAACCACGAGAAGGTTCTGAAAGCGGTGGATAGCTGTATCTGGGTACAGGTAAGTAAACCATCTATTACGAGTCTCGTTAACTGGAAGGTGTGGCCCCTGGGGAAGAGAGGTACCTGTTCACAACGCACACAATAGCTCATTTAATCCTCTAAGCAGCTCCAGATGTGAAGGCTTAAGCATCAATGTTTCCCTCATAAACACGGGCTGCGCCGGCTCTCCTATACCAGATAGTAAGGCAACATTCTCACACGATAGAGCATCAAATATTAAAGTAACTCCGTGGTAAGCTTTGGAGTTGTTTATCTTACACATCCACCTGGTTGACAGAGCAATTATCTGCTCAATGGCAGTAAATTCCTGACTTTCGCAACACTGTGGGTTGCTACCGAAGCACTCGTGGACAGTGTGGGTGAACAAGTCATTTTTCATTGGAAGATTCCACACTTGTGCCTCCTTGTGCTTGTGAAGGGTTATTTGCAATTCAAAATGAATATTTGTGGCCCTTGACCAGGCATTGGCTGAGCAGGTGAGTCACCTGCTGGCACATCCCTAGCTCAGACGATACCCTGCTTTTCTCCAGGCTTATACTCGTTGAAGGGATGGTTATTCCACCCATCTCTTTAGCACGGCTTCTGGAGATGGTCCTTTGTTCCTGAGGGGCACCCCCTTGACCAGGTCATGGACCTGTCCGCCTGGGTTAGCTCTTCTGGAGGAGACGGACACATTTCTTCTAGGCATGCCATTCTCTGAAGGGACAGCTCCCTGCTTTGAAGCTCTGAGCTCTGCTATCATGAGTGTGGTGCTGTTCACCTCAGACCTTCCCAGCCCCACTATGCAGGCCATCTCATCTCTGCACACTCTAGAAGTCATTCATAACTAGCCCTGTATTGTTTCTGAAGCCGAAGCCTATATTGCTATCTATGATGTGGGGTTATTGCTGAGAAGAACGTCATATAGTTAATGGTTTGCTTTCCGGTTCTAGGAGTTCAACGTGATTACTTAAGGAAGTTAGTCTGCTCTCCTTCTGACCTATTATGTAAAATAAAGGCAACAGTAATAGACAAGCCAGTATCTGTGAAGTTAAGTCATACACATACATAGTTATGACCTTTTATAATGTTTTCCATTTTTGGGTCCCAGGGAACAACATTTACTGGTAACTCCTAGTAAATTGCTTTTCATGCTATAAAATGAAGCTCCTTCATCATCACAGTTAATGGAGTCAACTGTGTGCTGGGGGGCGAGCCGCAGTGGAGAGCATGCTGTGGCAAAGCTTCTCTTCCCAGTGACAGGTAGCCCAACTCTGAGCCTTGTAAACCTTCAGCCATTGCCACATCATGACTCCCTGGTCTTTCTTGGAAAGTCCCTGGTTACATGCTTCTTTGTCTCTCAGATGTGGGAGCCTGTAAATTGCAGCCGGGACTGTTTTCGTGGTTCCCAATTATATACTAGGTTTAGTTTCACAATAAATATACTGGCTGCCCTTTGGCTCTGCGTGAGATACAACATATTGTATACATGTCATTTGCATTGCTTCTGATTGGCTGCACAATCAAATATTCCAAACAGGAAGCATCATCCCTGGAGGTATCCTCCTCTTTGCCTTATGCTCAAAAGATTGGTGATAATGTACCTAGTACCAATCTCCCCCCAGAAAACTGAGATCCTCAGAGCTTCCTTCCTCTACTTGCTTGACCTTTGACATATGTACTTGTGATTCCCCTAAAATATTCTGTGGTTCTCAGTTCCTTGCCTGGGATGTAGCCGTAACCATGGCCAAGCAACTACTGAAGTATCAGTATAAGCTAAATAGTGGCTTATGATTTTTATAATTCCCTTCCCACAGTTCCTCTACCCACACGTTGAAGGCCGTCTTCTGCAGAACCACCTCTTACTGATATCAGAAGAGAAATGTAAGTGTGTCTTTGGATAATGGATAGGCGGTGTGCGCACAGTCAGTCTCCTAGTGAAACCTGAAGACTGGTTAAACAGCTAGCTATCTTTACCATTGCCCAGCGTCTGCTAACCTCTGTTGTCCACCGGAGACCTAGAATTCCTTTTCCTTCCCCAGCCCTTTCTTTAACCCCCACTCAGTTTCCTTGTCTTGGGAAAGGAATACCTTGTGCATGCACAAACAGGTAGAACAGTTACACTGTTTCCTTTAAGATGCCTGTCTGTTGGAGCAGATGGCTGTGGTCCAAGTGTAAGGGGCTTGGATGGAGAGAAGGAATGGAAGGCTTGGTCACTAGAAAAATTCCAGGGCAGATCTAAAGTACACAGTAGCATGACCCAACTCAAGTAGAAATGACACAAGAGGTCATGGCCTTTCGAGATGTTTTCAGTTTCGGGAAGGAGTACAGATAAAATCCATTAATACTTACCAACAAGCAGTCTTTCACGTTGTGAGGTGAAACTGGGTTCTCTTACGTTTGGAAGAGCAGGTTGCATTATATTTGTATTTAGTTCCTGCATTTTGGGTCAGTTTTTGGTACCGTGTTTTGTCTTGCAGTTAGAGCCAACAGAATATAGATTGTTACTGTTACTACAATTTGAATAAGAGTAGTACAGCTTTTGTTCATGTGATGTAGCCCCTAAAAATGTCTCTTGTGTGTGCATATATATGTAATATATATACTTTTATTAATACATATATGTATTGGGAAATTAGAGGTAAATCCACTAATGAGGCTTTCATTAGTCTTATCTAAGATGGATGATACAAGAGTAGCAAGCACTTGTAGAGAGAAGCAAAGCAACAGAGGGCCAGGTGATTTGTGGATTAGAACACTAAAGTAAGAGTGAACGTGGGTCAGGAAGCTCACTGTCAGGGGGACTGTGGGTCAGGAAGCTCACTGTCAGGGGGACGGTGGGTCAGGCAGTGTGGGATCCCTGTGTATGACAGTGTACTTTTCTACTGGTTTATAACTATTAGAAAAACAGTAATTTTTTTCCCGAATGGTAAATGATTTTTTGGTTTATATTTTTCAGATATTGAACGGTTTCACATCCAGATTGCCAGAGAGGATGGAAACAGAGTGGTAAGGATTGACATCCTTCTCCTTCAGAACTCTGTTTTAGACTTTTGAGGACAGATGAACCCCACTGACATTTTTTGGTGTCTTTTGAATAATAGTCTTACTCTCATGACCTATGAAGCAAAAAAAAAAAAAAAGTGGAGGAGTTAGTGACCCCCCTGATCTCACACCCACTGGGCCCCGAGTCTCTCCATGGTCTTGCTTGCTGGTGCAAACCTGTCCAAGGTTAGATACACACATAGGGGAAACTTTTTTAATCAAATAGAATCATAACATAATACATTTAATCTCTGCCTTTGTGTTTGCTGTTTGACTTATTGTATCAGGGTATAGGTTAGTAAGTAAAAAAGTAACTAATTGTATGTCTCTAATTTTTAACATATAAACATTGCAAATATGACCGTGACTTCCATGTCCCTCCACTCCCCTTTTGTCTGGTATGTGTCCTTCTACTTCTTCTCCATGTTTATCAGCTCATGTCAGTTCCACGTTTCTCTCCACAAACCCTGCTTGGTTTATTATTAACTCGCTGTGTAATCATGTAGAAGCTAGCTAGAATAGCTTCGATGTGTTTTCTGAGGAAGTGTGTGGCAGCTCTCGGCATGGCGTCTGTGATGTTTCAGCCATTCTGTGTTTGGACCTTAGCATGTTGTGCCTTGCTTACACCTTCACATGTTGCTATGGTCACTTCTTTGGCCTCGATCCTCAGATTTGGATGACTGGGTTGATGGGAAGTGCACTTAGTAACTTTCGGGAGGGTTTGCTAGTTGTGTCTCACAAAACTAGTTTTACAAGCAAAGTGTGAGAGTTATCAGGTAAATTCACCTTTAACACTTCCCAATTTCATGGGTGTGAACTGATATCTTACTGCCGTATTAATCTATATTTTTTACTGTTTTTTCAATTTGGGCATCTTCTCTGTGTACTGGCTATTTAGATTTGCTATTAAGAAAATTTATTGATTATATCCTTGTCTGTTTTTCTACTTGGTGATCTATAACTTTAGATGTAGTATAGATATTGAAATGGTTTTACTCATTGCTTAGTCTGTATAAGAGAACCTTTAATTTTTACACTTATTTGTTGTGATTTGTGGTATGTGTGTTTGTGTGCATTGTGTACACATGAGAGTGCATATGTGTGCACAAGAGTCTTTGTGTATTCGTGTACATGAATGCGAGTGTATATGTGTGTGTGCACGTGAGTGCGTGTTCATGCATGAGTGTGAGTATATATGTGTGTGGGCAAGTATGTATGTGCGTGTGAGTGTATGTGTGTATGTGTTTGAATGTGACCAGTGTGTGCGTGTCTGAATGCATGTGTGTGCATGCATGTGTGTATGAATGCATGTGTGCATGTGTGTGCTTGTGTGTGTGCATGCGTGTGTGTATGAATGCATGTGTGTGCTTGTGTGTGCATGCGTGTGTGTATGAATGCATGTGTGCATGTGTGTGCTTGTGTGTGTGTGTGAAACAGAGACATGTCATGGGATGAGTCTGGAGATCAGAGAACTTTTACCCTGTGGATTCCAGGGATCAAATTCAGGTTGTAAGGCTTGGTGACAGGTACCTTTACCTGACAGCCCTCAAAATAATCTTCCTCTGAGAATGTGGATGTTTCTCTGAAGACGTTAAAGTTATATGAACGAAACAGAAGTGGGAAGTGACATTTACTAACCATGTAGCTGCCATTGAAAGCCTCAAACCAAGCAGGGCCGTGTGGGTGTGGCCCTGGTTGGTGGTGACCCACAGAGGAGGGGCAGTGTTTGGATCCCGACAACAGCTATGAGAACTTGGAGGAGGAAGTTCAGTACACATATTAGATAGGAATGAGCAGGGACTGAAGAATGGGCCGATCATTGGGAGTGAGGGGAGGGGCTCCTTCCGGCTGCCCAGACAGCATCACGCTTACCAAGATGGTCCGGCTTTAGTGTTTCTCCATCCTCTGGTGCCCCTCTTGGGCACCACTTCTGCCCACACAGAAGGCTTTAGCAATGGCTTCTTGTAAGGGTGTTCGATTCCCCCTGTTTGCCACAACATCCTTAGGTGAGGGAGGTGGCGCTGTGGCTCCATCTTCTAACGGACAAACGGAGTGATGTCACCCCAGAGGGACACAGTGGATATTTTAACGTGCTCAGCCAGAATCTGACGCTCATCTTGTCATCATATGGCTTTGGCTGGAAAGATTCCCAAACCTGTTCGCCCAAACCAGAATTCATACGCGTAGAGATGGTGTGGATATGGAGGATACGGAAGGCGCTCTAAGATCTTTGGCATCGCTTCCCATGGCCTAGTGGTTGTGGACCCAGCAGAGGAAGAAACAGAGCTGGGTGGGCCCTGTGCTTTGTGCTCTCACCTCAAGTTCCTGCTGGCATCAGAGAACTTCCTTTTTGGGTAGAGAGGGTTCAGGCGTGAATCTGTACTGTCACAAGGGCTCCTCATCCAGAGGGCTCCTCTCCTGGTCCAGCTCAGGGTCAAGAGGTTTTGTTTTACAGTTCGATGCTTGCTTGGTAGGTACCTCGAGGAGAATGACTCAGCCCTGGAATTTCACATGCGAGGCCACCGAGTCAGATCCCTTGCCCTGAGAAAGTAAATCCTGTTTTTTTTTTTTTTTCTTAGTTAGGGTCTTCTTTTGTCTTTCAGTCTGGCAGGGAACCTGTGCTCCTCCTACTTCAGTGTTCTGAGAACTGGTGTTTCAGGCATGGCCCACCAAACCCAGTGCTGGTATCAAGTAAATTCCTTGTGAGCACACATGTATATGTGTGTGCATTGTGTGTGTGTGTGTGTGCATACCGATGCATGTTTGTATGTTCATGCTGGTGTATGTGTTCATGTATGTTTGTGTATATGTGCTAGTGTGTGTGCATGCATGTGTATACTTATGTGTGTTTGTATGTTCATGCCGGTGTGTGTGTTCATGTATGTATGTGTGTATATATGCTAGTGTGTGTGCATGCATGTGTATACTGATGTGTGTTTGTATGTTCATGCTGGTATGTGTGTGTTCATGTATGTAAGTGTGTATATATGCTAGTGTGTGTATACTGATGTGTGTTTGTATGTTCATGCTGGTGTGTGTGTTCATGTATGTATATGTGTATATATGCTAGTGTGTGTGTGTGTGTGTGTGTGTGTGTGTGTAGGCCAGAGGTCAAACTTGGGTATGATTCCTCAGATACCATCCACCTTCTATCTTGAGACAGGGTCTCTCACTGGCCTGGGGCTTCTTATTACGTTACACTGGGCAGGCAGCTGGTCTCAGAGAACCTCCTGTATGTGTCTCCCCAGTCCTGGAATTACAAGCACAAGCACTGTGCCTGTCTTTCTCTGTGGGTCTGGGGGTCAACCTTAGGGTCTCTCATGCTTACAACACAGCACTTTACCAACCGAGCCATTGCCCATGTCCTGGAAAGCGAATTCTTAGCCCCTTCTGTAAAATCTGCTGATCTGTAAAAGAAAGTTCTAGCAAAATGCCAAATGTTGGGACTCGGTTCTGGTGAACTAACATCACAACCTAATCTAACATCTCTGGGCCTCAGTTCCCCCTTGAGTTCACTATGTGGCCAGTAATGATTTTAAGCTTCTGACCCTCCCAAGTACTGGGAGCACACTCACGTGCTGGGAACACACTCATGTGCCGGGAACACACTCACTCATGTGCAGGGAACACACTCATGTTCCGGGAGCTCACCCATGTGCTGGAAACACACGCATGTGCTGGGAACACACTCACATGCTGGGAACACACTCACGTGCTGGGAACACACTCGTGTGCTGCAGAGCCTGACTTACGGGGAGCTGGAGACTGGTGCTTCCTGCCCAGTAGGCAAGGGCTCCACAAGCTGAGCTGTGTCCCCTGCCCCCTTCCTTTGATTTTAAATCATTGTTGTCCTTTGAGTTTAAACAGACACTTTGCATTAATATATTGCTAATGTACTCTGATTTCATCTTCCTTCATCTATTGAAGCAGTCCTTGGGCAATATTAAATTTTAGAAGCACTCAAGGCACGAGTCAGCAGAGGTCCCTGCAGGTGTGCACGCTCACTGGGACAGTTATAGTGCTAAGGTGTAATTATAGAAGCACACAAAACCCCACAGGAACACACAGCCAAGGAACTTTGCTTTTGTATGGGGATTCTGAGGTTTTGGTCAAAACTCAAAATCCTAGTTAGCTCTTGAAGGCTAAGAGTCAAGTATTGCTGATGGGTAGGCAATGCCACTCATCATGCCCACGGGGCACGTAAAGGAAAGACTATGACCAACGCCACCAGCTGGTGAATGGCTCAGCTGGGCCATTACAATGCTCTCTGTTAGGCCTGCTGCTTCTTTGACATCATGAACCTTTGTCTTAGGAGCTTTTGTCTCTGGAGACCTGACCGAAGGAGTATGATTACAACAGGATGCTATACACATTCTGTTAGTACAGACGTTTGTGGAAGGCGTGGCCTTTGCCAACCTGCCTGTTATGCTAAGAAGAACAGAGCACAGGGTACTGGGATGAGGCAATGATGCCTTAAATATTCGATAGGAAAACTATGTATGTTGTGGGGGTGGGGAGGTGTTAACACTAATGTACGGGTATTTACATGTATCATAGGGAAAGTGTGTGCATAAACAATGACTTAGGTTGTTATTTTTAAAAATACTTATAAAATCATTTTTACTCTAGGTAATTAGAAATTCTATCCACCTCCCAAGAGACAGAATAGCTGAAGATTTTGTTTGGGCTCAATGGGATATGTCAGAGCAGAGATTATACTACATTGAACTGGAGGTAAGGGTCAGCCCATCGGTACCTGTTTCTATAGAAACTATAATTTTGACATCATTGCTTTAACAATGTGTGCCTTAAGAATGTTTGAGATTTATTTATTTTTTATTTCATGCATATGGGTATGTCACCTGCATGTACATCTATGCGCCATGTATGTGCAGTGCTTGCAGAGGCTAGAAGAGAATGTTGGATCCCCTGGGGCTGAGTTACTGGTGGTTGTGAGCTACCATGTGTGTGCCAGGAACCTAACCCAGGTCCTCTAGGAGAGCAGCCAGTGCTCTTACCCCCTGAGGCATTTCTCTAGCCTGTGCTATAGGTTTTTAAACACTACATTGTCATTAATTGGAACTGCCAATGGAGATTTATTAAAGACAACACACAGGTTTTGTTTTTATGGCTTCTTGATTGTTTTTTCTCTTCAGCTTTTTTAATTTTTGGAGATAAGGTGTCAAGCATTTTCTTTTCTAGAAATCAAAGAGTGTCTTGAAATGCATCCAGTTTTGGGAGGACGAAAGCTTTAATTTAATGGTAAGTAGATAGAATGATGTGTCCCAGGAAATTTTACTAGAGTTGAAACCATAAGCAAAACTTTTGACATTTTGATATTGTGCCAGTCACTTGCATGATCCAATAACTTGGCTTCTGCTGTCTTGAGGCTGCATCTCTCTGACAGATGCACAGTTGATGCAGGAGCAGAGGACAACATGCATGGGGTGGGGAGCTTTTAAAGCACCCGCACTAAGAGGGGCTTAGAGGAAGGTGATAGATGTGGTCCAGAGTAGATTGCACTAAGTGGTTGCAAGTTGTTTGACTCAAAAGGAAACATGAATAGAATGGGTTTGAGGATGAGGAAGGGGGTCAGTCAGAGTGTACAGTTTAGTAAGCGTCTAGCGTCTGTCTGTCTATGGTAAGGGCACTCTACACTGCTTTATCTGGGATGAAGAGTATTTCCTTTCTGAGAACCAATACTGCTATCAAGCACATATTGGTTTCACACTAAAAAAGACTTTCTTATCTTTTCTGCCCCCTTTTTAGTTCACCCACTTCAAAAGATACCTCAGGCTTCCTTCCGTCCATGACTGTCTGTCCTGTGAACGGTTGTGGCTGTTAATTGTCCTACTGCACAATTTGTCCATGATATTCATTTAAGGCACAGTTGGCTGTGTAGGCAGGAAGCACACACTAAATGTGTCTGTAAACTCCAGAGCATCCTTAGTAGACTCCCTGCCCTGTGGGTTTTGGGCTCACCCTTGGAGAAGATGCCTGAGTAGTCCCTTTATCACCAGACCAGCCGAGCACTGGCAGCTGGCTTTGCATTTCACAACTGTTATCATGTAATGCCATTTTTTTAACTCTTTTTTTTTGAGGTTATAATATAGTTACAAAATTTCTCCCTTCCCTTTCCTCCCTCCAAACCCTACCAATACCTCTCCCCATTCTCCTCCAAATTCATGGCTTCTTCTTTCATTAATTCTTCTTTATGCACATATGAATATGCATATACGTGTCTGTGTAATGTTACTTATTGTATGCACATATAGCTATGTGTACACATGTCTGTGTAATGTTACTTATTATTTGCCTGTGTGGCTATGAGTAGACATTTGTATACATATGTATGGCTAAGAGTACACATTTGTATATGCTTGTATGACTATGTGTGCACATTTGTATATGCTTGTATGACTATGTGTACACATTTGTATATGCATGTATGGCTATGTGTACACATTTGTATATGCATGCATGACTATGTATACACATTTGTATATTCATGCATGACTATGTGTACACATTTGTTTATGTATGTATGGCTATGTATACACATTTGTATATGCATGTATGGCTTTGTATACACATTTGTATGTGCATGTATGACTATGTGTACACATTAGTATACGTATGTATGGCTATGTGTACACATTTGTTTATGTATGTATGGCTATGTGAATTCTATTTGCATGATTTCAGGACTGGCCATTTGTCACTGGACAGTCAATGGATACACTCTTCTCTGGGGAAGTCCTGTAATGTCATTTTTAATGCTGATATCCTCATTTTTTTTTGGCAGTTTGAAATGCCCTTGGACATATCATTGAGCGGCTTAAGATTTAAGTAAGTTACCACAGGATATTAAATTTCATAGACATTTATAGGTAACAAAATGATGATATCTTTTCCTAGTTGTGATAGTAGATACTGGATTGTCTGATATTTTGTGCATCTATTTTAGGATTTGTTTTCTTTTTATTTTACATGTGTGGATGTTTGGCATGCATATATATCTGTGCACCACGTGTGTACAGTGTTTGCAGAGGTCAGAAGAGGGCATCAGATCCCCTGTACCTGGAGTTACAGAAGGTTGTGAGCTGCCATGTGGGTGCTGGGCATCAAACCTAGGTCTTGTTGAAGAGCAGCCAGGGCTCTTAATATCTGACTACTAATCTGCCCAGCCCCCTGTTCATCTGTTATTAGTGTTCCCATTCTTTACGGAATATAGGTTGACTTATCAGTGAATCCAGGATTACATGTATAAAGCCAACTGTGATGATTTCCTTAGCCATGGATTTCTGTAGGGCACCTGCTTTTACTTATATGTATGGAAGTGCTTATCTCCCTGTGAGTAAGCAGAAGGTTCTCTGAGTCAGCCCGAATGCATTTAAATCACACATCAAATGCTTTTTTACTGCCGGCAAGATCCCAGGTAAACCCACTTGTAACTCAGCCCGGTTTCTGGCTTTGTTTCTTTCTGTTTTCCTCTTTACACAAAAGGCAAGATATTTCTTTTTGGAGAGTGTTTTATGTGTAGTAAAAAAGCAAAAACATTTGAAAAAATAAAACAAAATAGAGTACATCAAAGGTCAGAAGAAAAAAAAAGTCTCCCAAAGTTAGAGTAACAGCAGTCCTAAACTGTTCAGTTTCTCATCGGCTTTGGTTAAACATACGTGGATGTTTAATTGTCCCTATTTATGACAACAAGTGCTGAAATATATCAAAAGTATTTTTTTTTCTGCGTCTGTGAGCGTGCCATAGTGGTTATAGCATGTATGAGGAGAACACCTCTTTACATGCATTCAATAATTTCTGTTCCTTTATAACCTTAGGTTTGTCAACTTTGGATATGATTATCATCAAGACCAAGAGAAATCATGGAACCAACCTTCTCTTTGCATTTTTACCAGCCACACAGGTAGAATCAGGATTATCCTTACCGTTTTTAATTAACTTGAATTCTATACAAATTGCAGTTATTTATTGTTCTACTATGTGAAGCCCCAAAATTAAATATATCAGCCACATTATTAAACAATGAAATGGATATTATATGTATATTCATAATTACCTTCTCCTCCATAATTTTACCCCTTTGTCACTGAGGCTTAGGGCTCACAGCTAATGGCAGAAGGTGGGTGACTCCTCTGTCCTTCCACCACTAACAGGGTGATTGATCCAGTAGGTTTTACCGATGTGATTTTAGTAGAGAAGGTGGATTCATATTTATCCAATGCAAGCTTTCCCACAGGAGGTGCTCTCTGTGTCAGCCTTACTGATATGTCGGGGTCTAATCATTTATTTACTTTTACATTGTTTTCCATGCTTTGTATGTCTGTGGGCACATGGGCACATGTGTGCCATTGCATGTATGCATGTAGAAGCCAGAGGACAGATTGTGGAAGGGATTCTTTCATCATGTGACCTCTAAGATTTGGTTCATGTCTCAGGCTTGATGGTCAGTACTTTATCCACAGAGATATCCCGTGGTCTGTGTTTAGGGGCTAAGCCCGCATACCTGGACAAGAATGCGTGTGGGACCTAAGCCTGTGTACCTGGACATGAATGTGTGTGGGACCTAAGCCCGTGTATCTGGACATGAATGCATGTGGCATCTAAGCCCGTGTACTTGGACATGAAAGCTTGTGGCATTTAAGCCCGTGTACTTGGACATGAAAGCTTGTGGCACCTAAGCCCATGTACCTGGGCATGAAAGCTTGTGGGACCTAAGCCCGTGTACCTGGGCATGAAAGCTTGTGGGACCTAAGCCCGTGTACCTGGACATGAAAGCTTGTGGGAACTAAGGCCGTGTACCTGGGCATAAGAGGACTAAGCCCTGACCTGGGCATGAATGCGTGTCTAAGCCCGTGTACCTGGACATGAAAGCTTGTGGGAACTAAGGCCGTGTACCTGGGCATGAATGCATGTGGCATCTAAGCCCGTGTACCTGGACATGAATTGTGTGGGATCTAAGCCCGTGTACCTGGACATGAATGCATGTGGGATCTAAGCCCGTGTACCTGGACATGAATGTGTGTGGGACCTAAGCCCATGTACCTGGACATGAATGCATGTGGCATCTAAGCCCGTGTACCTGGGCATGAATGCGTGTGAGATCTAAGCCCGTGTACCTGGACATGAATGCGTGTGGGATCTAAGCCCGTGTACCTGGACATGAATGTGTGTGGGATCTAAGCCCGTGTACCTGGACGGACATAAACGCTACATGATGGGCTGCTATCCCATGTACCTGCACATAAATGTATGTGACAGTCTGCTGTTCTGAAAGTCAGAGCTTGACCATACGTGTTTATGTAGAGAACATGGGAGACAGTAGAGTTTTCAATATGTTCTGGCTTAATAAGTCCATCTCTGTTTCTCCCTCTCTCCTGGTCGTTCGTTCCCCTTCTCCTTTAGTCCTGAAAAGTGCTCCTTTCCTTCCCTAATTCCCGCACTATAATCCCATTGTTTATCCTGTCGATCCTGGTCTTCCTGAGCCACGCGTGTCCTCCACCAACCAGTCCCGGTGAAGTCAAAGCCTGTGCTAGTTCAGCTGGAAACTGTGAACGTTTCCCACTGTAAATGATGAGCAGCAAGCAGGGGTGGGGAGGAGAGGGGCCGCCGGAGACAGGTGACAATGTCAGCAGGGATAGATGAAGAGGGTAGGGCCTTGCAGACCATAAAAACTTTAAGATTTTATTCTAAAATTTATAAAATGTCATGGAAGTCTTTGTCTTATTACAATTATTTTCATACTTATCAAGCATATAAAATAATAAAAATATAATGAAGACCTATATGCCTTGTTTAATCATATAATTTTCAGTGTGTGGAGGCAGATAAAGTCATAGACACTCAAGAGAGAGGCAGCAGCAGGAAGTAGACACAGGACTTAGGGTTTTTATATAGACTGATGTTTTGCCATGTGCCTAGAGTTCCCTGGAACTGGAGTTACAGACAGTTGTGAGCTGCCATGTGGGTGCTGAGAATTGAACCCTGGTCCTCTGGAAGAGCAGTCAGTGCTCTTAATGGCTGAGCCATCTCTCCAGCCCCAGGACTGTTTTTTTTTAAAAGTCCAGTTGTTTAAGTGGGATGGAGTGGGTAGGTCCTTCCCTGCCTGTCACCACCTCAGCTTTACTTCTCCGTGGGATTTCCCTTTCTGTTTTATTCAGAGGAACTCGATATGAACAGCAGCAACCATAACTTACAAAAGGGCTACTACGGCTTGTTTAATAACATACTGAGTTCATCTGGCACAAGACCTAGAATGTCTCCCTTTCTTGGTGATGCCCAAGGGGGTGGAAAATGGGCCTTGTTCTTCACAGTCCAATTTGCAGTAGAAAACGTACGTGTTTTAAGAGCGATAAAACAAGCTGCAGATGCATTTTTTGTTGTCTTTTTTTTTTTTTTTTTTGGCGTTCCAGGTTGCCTGTTTCCATTTTTTTTTCCCAATTAGGTTTTAAAAAGATGTCTTGCCTCTGTGGTTAAAATAAACAAGAGTGTGGGGTGGCTAGGCAAGTTGGCGAGAGAATCCAGCCTATACGCCAGAGTGAATATCAGATGGTTCATTTAATACACTGCAGAAAGGGCAGTGAGCATGGACGTAGCAGAGGAACTGTGTGTGTGGTGAGCTGCAGGCTCTCCGTTTTGGAGCGAGCCGCTTCGCATGCAATTTCTTGCCATGGAATTAGCAGCTTGCAAATGGGAGGAGTTCTGTGATCTGGGCTTGCGGGTAATTTTGAATGGCCGGGCCATTCAGCTGTTTGCTGTTTAGGTGGAATGGAACCGTGGTTTTCCGATTTGGGGAGCTTTCTGGTCCAAACTTCCCCTTCTAGGCTCCCCATCATGGGCTTTCCTCCACTGAGGTCTATTCCAGTAAAGTAATATTAGGGAAAGGTGGAAAATTGCCTAATCCGAGTGTAGCTCCTCTGGGATAGTGTGGGTCTGGCTGGGCCTTGAAACCTGGAAACATGGGTTGAGAAAGGGACACGGGATGGATTCAGGGCCCTGCGCATGCCCCGTTTACTTCTCCTTTCCGAGACGATGGTGACTTGATGATCTTGACGGCCGTCCATCACTCCTAGGGCCTCGAAGCTTCTGTGTCTCCTCAGCATTGGATTTACACTCTTGAAAGCTTCTTTGACCGCATTTCCCTGCCCCGGGAAGTGAGCTGAGTACCTTCTAAGGCACGGAAGGCTAAAATCTGAGTGATAGGGTGTTCTCCTGAGATTTAATGGAGGGCAGAGTCCTCTCGCTAGTGTAAGGCCACTTGTGAGCCAACTTACGAGTTCGTGCAAACACTTCTAGTGTATCTATTACAGAAGGAGGCCAAACAAAAATCACTGAAAAGAAAAAATCACCTCCACATCTGCTGGTCAGCGCTGACTAGGCAGTATGGTTAGACCGTCATGGAGGAGTAAGTTAGCTGCCCGCCTTCTGAGCACCACTTCCTGGGAGGTAGCCAGTGGCGGGTGCTGAACCTCCTGCTCGCTCTTACGATGGCAAGTTCTCAGAATTAGGCCAGCGTAGGAGCATTCCATAGAGCCCCTTCATAGCTGATCCAGTGAGATAATTTCCTTGGAAAACTTGTTTGTAATAGTTTTCATTGTCTAAATGGTTCCCAGAGGTGAGCCAATGTGGAGATGTTATCTTCATCGCTGACGAGGATTTACTAAAAGTCTCTGGATATTACATTAAGAGTGTGTTTTGGTTTTTCGAACTGTGACTTCCTCCATCTTATAAATAGCAGCCAAACTGTTCTGGAATAATAATAAAAACAGCTAACTTTCAGTGTCGGATGTAAGTATTTTTGCCAGAGATTTGTATAGATTATTTGATTCTCACATATGAGCCTTAAGAAATAATTTCTATATATTTTTTTAAATGTACAGATGAAGAAACCGAGGCTTAGAGAATTAACTTGCCAAATTAGTGTGCTCTATAAACCAAGAGCTTGGGAGACAGAGGGACAAGGACCCAGGCAAAGCTGGCCTGATGTCAGAATGAATTCTGGACCCACCGGGCTATACGGCAAAACTCTGTTAAAACAAAGCAAAAACTGGATTTGGGATGCTTGGCCAGGAGAGTTTATTTTAGACTCTGAAAGAGTCTAAAAATGAAACACTTGCGGTTTGGGCATTTTTAATGAGGGATTCTCAACCGGATCAGTTTGAGGAGCATGTCTTTGTTTGTAGGTAACTGACATTAGCTACTAGAAATATTATAGCGTTTTGCAGACTGAGAGAGATGGGGTGGCTAGTGACGGTGGAAATGCCACGCTAGGTGTTCACCCTCAATGTGGGCCAAAGCCGCCAGGCACCCAGCATCGATGAGTATGGCCTCACACATTGTATTTACTCTCATTCCTCATGGGAAAGGCCTGTAGCTTGTATGTCAGTCTTGCTTACAAATACTGGATGTCCTCTATTAAAAACCACAGTTTGGATAGCTGGAGCCCGGAGCTCTGAGAGGTGGTGGGAGAGGCCGGCCAGGTAGCATGACAGACAGTGTGTGCACATTCATCAGAGTTTCAGGAAGGTGGGGCCCCTTCCAGGCTCCTGCAGCTCCCTGTGTAGAGGAATGGGTGTCTGTTCGCTTCCCACCTTCCCCAGCCTGCACAGTGTACAGCCTACAGCCAGATGACAAATGCTGATTTCAGATGTCATAGTAGCTTTTAATACGACCTTGTGAGTTTGGGATGACGGATGAAGTAAGATGGGAAAGGACACCTGAAGAAACAGAAGCAGGTGAATAACGACCCGTGAGATTTATTGTGCAGATGGTTTAAATGTTATTAAATACTTTCTTTTTCCTAGGGGGTTTGTGTGTGTGTTACAGCCCAAAGTTTGACTCTGGGGAAGAAGTTACATATTCGGTGTTTTATCTTCATAAAGGTACTTTCTAGTTTGGTCTTTTCGACTTTTACCTTTTGCTTTTTCCAAACAGTAACAAATTAGATAAATGGCGACCATCTTAACACTTAGCAACAGTTTTATCAGTATATTTTATGACTAACTGTGTGGTTATGCTTTATGAAAAATTTTATTAATGGTAACTAGTAAGATAGGTGACTTTTGCACTACATATTTTTATACCAGCGTGTGGCTTATTCTAAACTATAGACCATTTCTAATGGATGCATTTGCCAAAGTGTATTGGTTTGCCATTTAGTTATTAATCTTTAGTTCACGTAGTTACATAGGAATTTAGTTAAAAATCTTCTTTGATCTCAGTTGTAAACAGGCTGACACTCCAGAATATACTATGCCACCAAACTCAGATATTAATTTATTTAACATGTCTGTGGCCCATGATGCCAACATCCACCATTCTGGGGAGCAGGATGAGGTGTCCGCCTCTGCTGCCTCTGAGCTCACAGCGCGCTCGGCGATAGTTTCAGTTTGAACCATGCTAAGGAGGACTTTTGCTCCTTTGTTTAATTCCTTATAAATCTACAGTTGTGCCAGACAGTGGCGCGCACCTTTAACTTCAGCGCTCAGGAGACAGAAGCAGAGGATCTCTGAGTTTGAGGTCAGCTGAGTCTATACAGCAAGTTCCAAGCCAGTCAGGACTACAGAGAGAGACCCTGCTTCCCCCTCCTTCCAATTATTTTTTATATATTTGTAGAGTATTTGTTGTGAGTGTGGCTGAATTTTTTTTTAAAAGATGGAATTTCCGTTCCAGACCTCAATGTCTTTTATGCCAAGCCACAAAGAAGTTTAGAATCCCGCAGTAGTGCCTGATGTTATAGGGTGTTAGAAATCAAGGCAGAGACGTTTGTGGTTTTTTTTTTTTAATGGAACAGCTAAGGTAACTTCAGTACTCAGTATAGACATATTCTTAAGCAGCGGAAGCTTGTGCAAGACATTTTGTGTGTGTGTTTCTAATAATTGACATGATTCCAGCCAGCACAAACACCGAGTCAGAAGAGTAGAGTGAAGACCAAGAGTTTCATAGGCGGCTTAATCCTCTTATAGCTAGATGTGGGTCTGTGACCTGCAGAACCCTTAGAAGGTTGGTAAAAACCGTAGCGTGTAGGAGCGAGCTGAAACGACCTCCATCTTAGATCACTGAGTAGACTCCATGGACCCTCCCCTCCCTACACAAGCCTGGGTTTCTGCCTGGGCTGGGACATCTGCTCTACTGCGACTGCCCTCACAATGGTCCACATTAGTGCGTTTGGAGAGTGAGGTACCATGACTTCTAGAAGCCAGCAGGGGCTTGCCCTGTCTGGTTACTAAAGGTTGAGATTGTTACACAGTGTGAGGACAATACGAGCCTTGTTTAACTCTCTGGCTTCTCGCTCTTCATCTGCAGGATACAGAAAGACCTTCACTGTTGCTCCTGGGAGTGCTAGCTCACACGCGACAGAGGGCATTACTTTTCTTAGCCTTGGTGGGTATCCTGGTCTGCTTTTCTCTTGCTGCGGTAAACATGACCGAAAGCAACTTGGGGGGAAAGACTATTTTAGCTTAAACTCCCAGGTAATAGTCTATCATCACTGAGGACTTAAGCAGCACAAGCATCCTGTTCCCAGGCTAGAGTTCAGAAATCGGAAAGGTGCGCTGAGAAACGAAAGTCAGGTAATGGGTAGGACTGGCTCCTTCCGCAGAGTCTGAGGAGAAAATCTCTTCCTCCTCATCCGGCATCTGGTTTCTCTCCCTTTGTTTTGGAGCTGTGCGGTCCCTTTCGGCAGGCAAACTCCTCTCTCCGTCCGCTGAACAAGATTTTTTTTTTTTTTTTTTTTAAGACAGGGTTTCTCTGCGGCTTTGGAGCCTGTCCTGGAACTAGCTCTGTAGACCAGGCTGGCCTCGAACTCACAGAGATCCGCCTGCCTCTGCCTCCCAAGTGCTGGGATTAAAGGCGTGCGCCACCATCGCCCGGCTGAACAACATTTTGATCACACCGAGTTGTTGGGGTAATCCAGGATTATTTCCTCATCTCAGGGTCCCAATCACGTGTGCACGAGCCGCTGTTCATCAGAAAGTTGATCTCGGGCAGGTAGGATAGCTTAACGTGCAAGGGCTCTTGATCTTGACCCAAGTTCAATCTCAGGACGGAAGGCTCCTGCAAGTTGTTCTCAATATGAAAACCCCAAACAAATAAATAATTGTGGTAAAAGTGTTATAATGGACACAGTTACTTGCTCTACAGATCAGTGCACAAGCAAGAGCCATCATTAGCCCCATCAGGTAAAGGCTGACATTTTGGATGAAGTACTAACTTTTTATTGCAGATTGTCCTGCACACTGAGGAATTGAAAACACCTAGAGCCCACTGAACAAATGTCAGTAGGAATCTCACACCTTTCCCAATGATTGTGTGCTCCTACTACACCTTACTGTATTTTCAAATGTCCTCTTGCCTGGGACATAGCACCACCACGGCACACCGGCTAAGTAGTCGTGTGTAGAGCTAGCACAGATCACTGGATCCCCTTTCTAGCAGGTTCGTCTAGACAGTTTCTCTCATTTGCTACAGTAGGATTGCCACAATGTTAAGTGTTTTGCAATTCTTTACTGTTACTTTGTTCCTGTCTTCTGAAAGGATACTTTATATCCCTCCACCCTTCCCTTCCTATGGGTACTTCTACAGAAGAGATTAGGGCGTACCCCATAGAGGAGGGAGACCAGCTAGCTGACAGAACACGGAAGTTTCTTTTATGATTTCACTACTCTGTGTTTCTGAGACCCTAGGAACCTGTTTTTATACTGTGTGTCAGTTTAGGTACACATGTTCTGATTGTGCAAAGATCTGTGGTATAGGGACTGGGAAGGGGCCAACTCTAGGAGCTGAGTACACAGGAAAGCCAATGGCTACTGCACAGAGTGCCAAGGGTCCCAGAGACACGCTCTCGATAAATATCAATCCCAAAATTTCCTAAAAGAAATGATGACGGTGAGACAGTATATCTCACAGCTTCTTCAAGCCGTCAGACGATGAAGACAATCCCATCACAAGCTGTTCCCAGCACACCACATTAAAGAGTCAGGCCTGTTGCTTGATATTTTTTCTCTAATTCCTTCCCAGTTCACTTAGATTCACAGAAAGCTTGACTCAGAAACAAAACTATGGGCATGAACAATACAACCAAAAGTTAGCGTACAAAGAGACACACAAAGTCAGTCAGATCTGCCTACTCAGGCGACGATAACTTGCGTCAATCCAATCTTTTGCTACTGGCAATAAACAAATAAATAATAATAAATAAATAATAAGTCCCATTTTGCTGCGTTCAGAGTAAAGCCTGTCCCGGGTTTACCTGCACCTAGATAGACTTTCACAGGTGGATGACTCCGGTCTCTCTTTCCTGTAGGCTGCCTCGTGGCTGTTTACTTCCCTGGTCATTTCCTCCACTTACTTAACGTTCAGCACCCAGACTTCACCTGCCACAGTCTGTTTCTGACAGGTATGCTATCTCCCACAGTCTCCTCAGGGTTGTTCTGACTTCAGCAGAAGTCTGGGTCAGAGAGGGTCTCTTATTCCATGACCTACTTTGGTTGTTTATTTTGCTAGGAAACAGCGAAATGGCTGCCATGCTACCTCCTGGTCCCTTGCGGTTTCTGCCGGGGTCCCTTGTTCTGGACTGCTCCTCCGGGAAGGTCTACAGAGCAGCCCTGGACCAGTCGTTCTTGATGTGGTTCCTATGGAACTCCGCCCACCTAGACTGCGAGAAGATGGCCGCTTTGCACTGCGTGCTCTCCTGTGAGCAAGACCCAGGTTTCCAGGACGACCAGGTGAGACGCTAGCACGAGCTCACACACTGGCAGCGGACCACACTAAATGTACTTACTTGCTGCTTCAAGAATGTCAGCAGTTATGTTTGCTCAGAAGCAGTGTCTTTCCTTGGACGTGTTCCTTCTTGGTGCTGCGTTTCTGGTGGTTCTCTGCCAGACCTTGGGCCGGGAAGGTGCGCCTATCAGGTTGCTGAGTGCAATTGTTCCCATCATCCGTCATTTCACGGTCCATGACTTCCGTTAACTTACATCAACTCGGACTTAATCAATGGAAAATCCCCTAAAGAAGCAATTCGCATGTTTTCCGTGGTGTGCTCTTTAAGGTAACATGATGAGACCTTGTGCCGTCCTGCTCCGCCTGCTCTGGAATTGTGAATTGTGGCTGTGTCCAGTGTATTCATGTTGCATTTGCTACCTGCGTTCATGGTGTAGCGGTTGTCTTGGTTACTGGCGCACTCTCCTAGAATTATGGTGCCTGTGTTCCCTTACTCATATTTTACCTAATAATGGCCATGGCGTTTAGATATGCCAAAGGATCACCATACAGTGTTTCCTTGCAATGAAACTTGAAAGTTCTTGACTTAATGAGTAAATAATAATGTCTGTCAGTATTGCTAAGGCTTGGTGCCATCTCTGGTTTCAGAATTCACAGGTGTGAATTTATCTTGAAGAAAAAGGACAAAACTTACTCTCTTTTCTTTCTTCCTTTACCTGCCTTTCTGAGGTGAGGTTTTGCTCTGTAGCCCGGGGCAGTCTGGTACCCACTCTGTGGCCCAAGCTGGCTCCACATTTGCAGAAGTTCTTATCCGTCTCCCAAGTGCTGGGTTGTCAGGTGTGAGCCCCTAACCCAGCCCTCAGCTGGCTTTTCTCTACTGTAAACCCGGCTCCCTCCAAAGACACACAGCAAACAGTGAGTTTCTCAGGCTACCTGCTTTTCTGTTCCTGTTTGTGTTTGGTACAATACATTACCAAGAGGGCCAAGCAAGCTGGAGTAGTGCCTCACACCTGCAATCCCAAGTGCTGAGACAGGAGTATTGCTGTGAGTTCAAGGTCAGCCTGGGCTACACAGTAAGTTTGATGTCATCTTAGACTGCAGAATAAATTCCTGTCACAAACAAAAGAACACCGAAGGTTTAAGCTCTGTGGCAAGTATTTATAATTTTTAATAAAACAGATTAGTCTGTCTTGTACACTGCTGCATTTGAAGCGTCCTCATCTACTTGGTTATTTACCTTTTGAAGCTATCCTGTAAGGTCAACAAAACCCTGCTGTCAATCAGTGATGGATGCGGTCAGAGGCTGAGTGGTTAGCTGAAAAAAGTATATTTAAAAAAAAAAAGCATAAAGAGGCTGGAGAGATGGCTCAGCGGTTAAGAGCATTGCCTGCTCTTCCAAAGGTCCTGAGTTCAGTTCCCATCAACCACATGGTGGCTCACAACCATCTGTAATGAGGTCTAGTGCCCTCTTCTGGCCTGCAGGCATACATACAGACAGAATATTGTATATATAATAAATAAATATTTTTAAAATGGCATAAAAATACACATGCATCTGCTTCCCCTTGGTGCAGACCAAGGCCTGTTCTTTGTGAATTGGCTAACTAAACATCAGATATTTCCTTTAGTCCTAACATGCCATGTCTGATTTTCTGGTCCTTCTGAAAGACTCGTGTATGTGGATGCATCTTCACGTGTTTTGTGTGTATATGCACACGTGTGTACGTGCACACCTATGTGCATGTGTGTGGAAGTCCAGAAGCCACGCTGTATGTGTTTTCAGCCATTCTCCACATCCATTCCCGAGACAGGGTCTCTCTAAACATGGAGCTTCCCCTTTCTGCAGGCTGGATTCTCGTGGACCTGCCCCAGCCCTGGGGTAGACATGCACTGCACCCCCGTTTTTATGTGGGTTCCAGAAACCAGATCCCATGCTTGTGTGGCAGCCACTTTAGCCACCGAGCCATCTCCTCAAAAAAAAAAATTCTAAAAATTTATTTCGAAGACGATTAATGGCTTAGAGTTTTTTCCCAAGTACAGGCGTGCGTCTACCCAATTTTAACAGTTGCTTCCTCTGCATCTACTCAGTTAGTGTTTTAGAATCTACAACTCGTCTTCTTACGTTTGAGAAACATGCTTTTGAGCCTTCCCACAATATACAACTTTTATTGATGCAACAATACTCTTTTTGTATCTGCATTTCACCCGTCTGTAGAAATTTTTATTGAATTACCTATGTAGAAATAAGAACAGCTGGCACATAGATTTAGAATAAAGCATCCTGTTGCGAAGCGCGCCGTGCCGTATCTGTTGAGCAGGAGAGGAGAGTTCCCTTCCTCCAGCAGCTGGACATAGGGATAGAAACTAGGAGAGTTGCTGACGTAGGGGTTAGAGGTGTCAGCTGCAAGGGAAGAACAGGCACTCCTGCTCCTCGTGGGGAAGTGTGACAATGCTCACAGTGGTAGCTGCAGGGAATTTACACCCAGGGGTTTTGCTATACGTTGCCACCTGTGCCCAGGAGCTTTCTTGATGGGCACTTTTTATAACACCATCAATTCTTAAAACAAAACACACAATGGATTGGAGAAAGTTTATCTGGAGCCTACCCAGAGGCCTCTGTTAAAAGGATATATTAAAATCAGTGTTTACAATACTGACATGCTCAGCCAGGGCTATCCTGGCCTTTAAGCTGGAAGCTGGTATATTTTTCAAGTCATTTCAAAGTAGATGTGGAATTTAAAAGTTCATTCATATATGTATTTTTTATTATGCATTTTTATATTGCCTTGGTGGGACTGAGTGCGGATTTAAAAGCCAACAGGGCTCTGTGGTCTTTCTTTTTAAAGATTATTCAGTGGATTTGTGAGCACGGCTCTGCCTGCCATTCATTCGACCTCATCCAGGAATTTCTAATCGGTAAGTGTCGCTGATGTTGCGCTGTGAGCTGGGTTTGGCCCTTTTGTTTGAGGGAGATCAGGAAACTGATACTGAATGCCTCTGTCTAGGCTTCTTGGGAGCATCAGTTTTGTTTTTATTTTTTTTAACTTGATTGCCATCAGTGGCTAATTAAATTTCATCCTCTTGTGTTTTTTGAAAGAAACTGTGGTTCTCAGAGACTGAAAAGAGAGATATAAGATCAGATTTTGATTCTTTAACCTTATTAACAAAATTTTCAGTCAAATGCATCTTTCCAGGCCTAGTTTTATGTTCGTCGGCTATATGCAGGTGGTATAGCATTATCCGGGTTGAAGCAGTATCAAAGGATTTCTAAAAATATCCTCATTGTAAAAAAGAGAACCTGAACGTTTTAAGTTGTAGATAAAATCATGGTGGTTACTCCCAGAGGCCTGAGCGAGGCAATGAAAACTTATTGGCTTACTTGATTTGGTTAAATTACAACGTTGATTTCTCTCTGTTCTTATCACGTTATGTGTCTTTTAAAAACCGACTCAGCTTCTTCCTACTGGAGCGTGTATCCGGATCTGGCCGGCGTGGACAGGCTCCTACCTTACTCCTCTGTGCTGACATGGAACACAGTAAGTTAACGGAGTCCCAGCAGCCTCAGCACTGTGGGCCAGTGGCAGACATTTCTCGTTATGGAAACCAGTGCTATGATTTCACTTCTGTCTTGACTGATAAGGAACTGAGTTGAAGTTTCCTGACAGAATGTATAAACGTCCCTAATCAGAAAATCTAAAATCTACATGTTGCAAAATCTAGAACATTTTGAGGGTCAATATGATGCCACATGTGAAAAATTTTACCACATAGCCTATATGTGTATGTATGTATGGTTTTGTCCATAGGTACACGATATATTCCATATAGTAAAATCCTATCCGTTATACATGCATACATGCATGCATGCATATGTCCGCGCATTCTGAAATACAGAGAACCTCTGCCATTGGCAAAAGTGTTTGATAGACTTGATGGAGCAGGCACAAGGTGTCTGTGTCCCTCTTTCAACTGCCAGGCCAAGCTAAGCCTCAGTGGTCGTATTTTATAAAATGACATTTTTACTCCTGTGTTGACTAAAGTATTCAGTCGGTTTTTATGAACGAGGAGTGGTTAGACCGCTGTGGTCATACTCAGCAGACTGTGACTTTTATGACTCCGTTCCCTGTTTTTGTAAGGATTTATAAAGAAACTGAGGTACTGAAAGCTTCCAGCTGAGTCAGTCAGCTGTCTTCAGCTTGCTTCCTCCCCTGCTCTCCTTCCTGTCAGTCTGGGCTCCTTTACAGCAGGAGGCAATGCACCAGGCAGGGGCCTGGCTGGTGCGCTGGTGTGGTGCGGCCAGCCACTTCTCCTCGGCCCCTCTCAGCTCCATACTGGAACACCGTGCTTGGTCCTGAAGCAGGAGTTGTATTGAAAGAGAATTTAGAACAATAAATTTAATTTAGGGAACTATGTACTAGGATAAATTGTGACATTTTTCATTTTGTATTTTGTCTATGTAGCGGTACAGTCAGTAGAGGCATAGCCTACTGTGTAGCACACGCGTGTAATTCTACACTCGTGAGAGCTAGGCGGGAAGATCCTGAGTTAGAGGTTGGCCTTGGCTATGTAGAAGTGATACCCTGTCTAAAGAAAAAAAATAAAAGAAATATCTAAATGCATTTGATTTATTTATTTCTTTTTCTCTTTTCTCTTCTTTTTGTCTTGAGACATGGACTCGTGTGGCCCAGCCTGGCCTGCCTCAAGGCCTGTGGAGCGGAGGACACCTTTAAATTTCTGATCCTCCTGCCTGTCCCCCTAAGTGCATGCGCCGCCATATCGTACAGTGATGCTCGATTCATCTCTAAATGTTTGATGCTTACAGTAGTAGGCTGTTTGTTTTGTTCTTTTTTGCTTTGTTCTTCCACCGGAAGGCCCTTCTCTGCTTGTCTTTTGGGCTGTAGTTAGTAGATTCCTTTGCTTCGGTGTAAAATCGTAAGAGGAAAGACCTGGGCTTCTCCTTTAATGGGCACCCACGCGGTTGTTTTTCCTTTAGATGACTTGCGAATGCATAGGCCGACTCTGTGGTCGTGCGGCAGGAAGTCTGCAGGTTACACCATTGGGTCAGGAAATGCACAGCTCAGTGCTCTATGCTTCTTAACCACGGCTTTTTGTCTGAAAAGTAGAGAGGCAGGGTCGGAACCAGTGGTCCCTGGGCTTTGTTCGAGCTGGGGGTTCTGCAAAGCCACCATCCCAAAGGGCAGCAGAAATTGGTTCATTTCTCGGGGCTCTCTGCAGCACGGGGTACTTGGTGAACACACACGCAGTAACATCTGAGTGCCCCACAAGAAAATGCAGAGAAACCCACGGTTATAACCTCTACACACCAGACTTACCTTGGGGTTTACCAAGTTGCTTTAAAACGTCTTGTGGTTAGAATAAGTTACCTTAAAAGGCCTCCTTTAATCCCAAAGCTCTATGCATTTATATTCATCTTCAGCAATGATGTAAGCTTTACCCTTCCATTCCCTAGTCTATAATCATCCCTAATGCTACAACTTAAAAACTTGCCGCAGTAGGAAATAGCGAGTTCACATATCTGGGCTGAAAGATGGACTTGGATTTTTTTTTTTTTAACTTGAAAGAAAGAATTCATCATGTACCTCAGACTAGTCTAGGAGCCTCTCACTGAGACTAAAAATGTACAATACCATACCTACTAACAACTGGATTTTAAAAAATATTATAAACACTATTATAAGAGCACTATTATTAAAAAAAAGAATTTGGAAAAAAGAAACAAACAAAAAAACCCCACTCACTTAATTTAACCAGATCCAAAGTCTATACATTTTAATGGACTTCTATATAGTTAAGTAAGATACTAGAAATTAGAATGTTCTTGCATATTGCTAATTCTAAAGCATGTTGTAATTATAGTTATTTTAAAATGTTATAATTATGCCTTTTAAAATGTTATTTAGACTTACATAGGTTGCTTTTATTGTCACTATAACAAAATAATGCCACAAGAAGCAACTGACTTAAGGGAGCAGGATTTTCCCTCCAGTTTGGGGGGGTACTATCCTTCAATTATAGGGGTTACAGTCCTCCAGGTTTAGGAGATACAGTCCTTCAGTTTTAGGGGATACAATCTTTCAGTTTTAGGGGATACAACCCTTCAGTTTTAGGGGACACGGTCCTTCAGTTTTGGGAGAGAGTCCTTCAGTTTGGGGGATAGAGTCCTTCAGTTTTGGGAGATAGAGTCCTTCAGTTTGGGGGATAGAGTCCTTCAGTTTGGGGGATAGAGTCCTTCAGTTTGGGGGATACAGTCCTTCAGTTTGGGGGATACAGTCCTTCAGTTTGGGAGATAGAGTCCTTCAGTTTTGAGGGCTAGAGTCCTTCAGTTTGGGGGGATACAGTCCTTCATGGTGGAGAAAGCGTGCTGGCAGCAGCTGGTCACACCGCCCCACAGCCGAGAGTTGGAGAAGAACGAACACTCCTGCCCCACTGGCTTTACCCTCAATACGCAGTTCAGGACTCACAGGGAAGGGTGACCCACCCCAACCCCCCTAATTTAGATAATTCCTCACAGCTGTATCCAGAGGCCTGCCTCTGGTCATCTTAGATGCTGCCCAGCTGAGAGCCAGCATTAACCACCACAGACCCTACAGACGCAGCGCCGTTTTGGTGCCTGTGTGGCTGAGTGGTGATGAATGAAGTTCATGTGATTTTTAACGCAGATGTTCTGAGCTCCTGTGGGGAACTCAAGGGCTCAGATGTTCTGAAAGTTCTCCCCTGCCTCACAGATGACCGTCCTTCTGTAGGAGTAGTGTGTCCGTAAGATCCAGTCACTCAGACTCCAATCGGACATTTTTACAAAGCAATCCTAGGCTGTTTTCTAGTGTCAGCTACATTTGGAAGGAAATCCGAACTGGCAGAAAGGCAGACTACATAGTTAATATACAGATACATTTTCCATAGTATCCATGAGGTCAGGACAATTTGGGAAGTTTTATCCTTTTAAATCCGCCCCCCCCACTTTTTAATGTACAGGATTTCATTTAGCCAAGGCTGGCCTCAAACTTACTACGGAGCTGAGGATGGCCTTGAACTCCTGATCCCCCAGCCTCTCTGTCCCTTGCGTGGGATTAGACATTCAACAACCCCTAGCTCATTAAGGTCGATCCAGTGCTCATTGTTAGCAGAATGCCATGCTGGGCTTTCCTGGCATGAACTGAGCATGTCTTAGCTCAGCTGCTGGCCTGTGCGAAAAGTCTTTATGGGGCGTTCCTGTCCTGTGATCATGGTGGACCTCATTGTGTGAGAACCCCACTGATTTTGGTACCCTCTAGAGAGGAAAAGACCAGCTAGCGCTACAGATAAGTGAAAGGCAGAGGACAGGGAGAAAGGTGTACAGATGATTTGATGGTTTTATCAAATTATGACTCTAACAGTTCAAACGTAATTTGCCTCATTTGTTAGGTAGAAATGTGTTAAAACGCAGTATTTGTTCTGCATTTCCTCCCAACAATCTTTCCTCCCTCAGCTATTATTTAAAGCACTTTTCCTTCTTCAAGGCAAGCGACGACACTGTGTCCTGTTATTTTTACACTGGGAAGTTATTTAAAGTAAAGGTTATCACACAGGAAGCTGGCTGTCCTTAGCGCCTGTCTGTGCAGAAGGCACTTCCTGAGGAGGCCGGAGGGTGGGGTGGTTGATATGTTGTGTGTGTGGCCTCTCATAGGAAGAGCGTGGGATGGTTGATATGTTGTGTATGCTCCCCCCATAGGAAAGCGTGTGGTGTTTGATATGTTGCCTTATCTCCTCCCCCCAGGAAATTCCTGGATTAATGCTTGTGACAGAAGAGCTCCCGTTGCCTCTTATGAAGGTAAGTGGCTTGCAAAGAGGGTGAAAGCTCATGCCTGAGGAGACCTCTGCTGCCCCCGTACCACTCTGGTTCCCAAAAGAACTGCAGCCTGCTGGAGACCAGTGCAGCCCAGAGCAGGGCGGGCTCTCTAGAGACTCTTGCTCATAGAGTGTATCAGGTCTTAGGGCTGCTGTTTGAAGAGCGAGCGAGGCTTTCTGAAGCTGGGAGAGAGTTACGGAGCTCAGCTTGAAACCTGGATCGCCAATACTTGCCACAAGGGTTTATTTCTTATTGAAGGAGCTCTTGTAACTTCCCTTTGGAGGCTGGAAGCTGTGTTTGATTTGTAGTTCCTCCTTCCAATGTGCTTGCGTGCATGCACTCACAACACACACACACACACACACACACACACACACACACACACACACAGGGTTGAGACTATCTCATTTCCTGGTACCTCAAAGAACAGCCCCTCCATCCCTCAAAGGTGACCGGCAGTGGCTTGCTGTTTGGCCTTCCTCAAGCTCTTTCCTGTGCACCAAGCTCTGGGGCTTAGTGTCTCTCTGCAAACAGCTGGTTTCTAAGTATAATAGGAAGGACGGGGTGGGGTGAGGTGAGGAGAAAATAATACATACATAGTTAAAACTGTTGCAGGGCAGGGGTGTCTTTAGCACCGTCTCCCTACAGCTCCGTTGTTGCTTT
Organism: Microtus agrestis; assembly: GCA_902806775.1. NCBI lineage: Eukaryota > Metazoa > Chordata > Mammalia > Rodentia > Cricetidae > Microtus > Microtus agrestis. Next base: position 796,546 of record CADCXT010001893.1, on the reverse strand, counting down.
TGGCATTGCCTCTTGTGATTACAGCTGGCCTAGGCTGGGGAATCTCAGCTTCTGGCAGCAGCATCTACTTCTTGTGCTGAGGTCTTTTATTTACATTTGATTCTTTGGGCCCTTGCGGCTCAACAGCTGGGGAGGCACAGCGTTAAGATGGAGTCTGGCTTGCTGGTTCTATAGCTTTTGGTTCTCAGAGGCCCTCGAAGACAGACTGGGCAGCCGTCTCCAGAAGCAAGCATGGAGCCATTGTGAAACCCTCCTGATGTAGGAAGATGAGAGGAAAGGTCATGTTTCTGAGGCAGCCACAGAGCATGCCCTGTGTCTTAGCATTTCATGGTTTGTGTCTTTATCGGTGGTTCTACCAAAGCCGTAACATATGCAACTGACCAACCTGCAAAGGGGTTGTTTTCTTTGTTCTGTTTTCGTGCTGGGCTTGAACTTGGGTCCTTCAGGGGCTGGACAGCTACCCTACACTTCTGCTGTACTCTCGGTCTCTGGTGTAACTGGGGTTCCAGGTATATGATAATGCCGTGACTAGCCAGAAGAAAATGTCCAGCAGAAATATAATCCACACAGTTCAGTAGCTTCTAGGGTAGCAACTGCTCTTCCTTCCACTTCCTCTTTGTCTCTGCCATAGGTGTGTGTATGTGACTCAGTAGTCATGGTGATCTAGGGACATTTGATCAAATATGAATTCATATTATAGAAAGCAATGATTGGTAATGATTCCCCTGAGTTGGCATGTCTGAATTTATTTAATCAGTCTTCTTCGGCCTGTTTAATTATCTTGACACGGCACCCACATTTTCTAGGGAAACAACTCAGTGGGAAGGGAAGGCCTGGCATGTGTGAGGCCTTGGCTTTGATCTCTTGTACTACATTTGTTCCTTTTATCCAATTAAAGATAATATTTCCATTTTATATGTTATGTATTCTTATACACGCAGTTTTTCTTTTGGTTTACTCCCCTAAGGTCAGAAGTTAAGAATGTTTTATGGTAAGACACTGTGGCTTTTTTCCGTAGCTTTTATTTTTTCTTACTAAACTAATATTCCACAAAAGTTGAGTTAATTTGCACAGTCAAGAGCTTTAGGGGACCGAAGAAATGAATCCTAGGTTGAGAGAACTTGCTGCTCTTCCAAGAACGCATTGGATTCTCCACGGCAAGTGGCTCACAATGGCCTTGCCTCTGGCTCCAGCCCCAGGGGATCTAGCGCCCTCTGGCCTCTGTTGGCGCCTACACACACATGGCATACACAGAGAGAACTGTGTATACACATCCATAAATCTAAGACCAAAAGGACTTAGGCGTTTATTAGCTTTATTACAACCTTATCAACTTTGTGTGCTCTTAAAAGCAAGTATAAGGGAGCGATGAGAAGGACTTTTGTCTTTTTCCTCATTGGCTTATTGTAGGCAATTAATTCTGTCTCACAGTGTTCTTGCTGTATATAGGAAGTGTACTCTGATCACACTTCCTTTTTCCTAGGATAGACAAGGGGCAGAAGGAGATGAGACCATCCCCTCCTGCTCTGTGTGAGCGTTTAGTCTAGTGCTGTAATCCAGCTGCGTCACCTCAGATTTCCATGTTGCTCTTTGCCATTGTTGCTCCTGCAGAGGACCTGGGTTTAGTCCCAGCACCCACACAGCAGCTCACAACCATCTGTCACTGCAGTTCTAAGAGTCTGGCATCTTCCGGTCTCTAGGGGCAGCAGGCATGCTCAGACTGCATGTATTCCTATGTGCATATAGGTAAACATTTATATGTTGGGGGCTGTAGACCCCCAGACCCTGAATTTCTTGTGAACAACTCATTTTCCTCTGCTCTGAGCAGCCTGCAGCTGCTCTGAGCATGAGACCCTGATGGCAGGGGAGTGGGTTCTGGTGAGTCTGCAGCTGAAAGATTCCGAGAGCTGGGGCGTGGCCAGAGCCCTATATAAGCTGCCCCTGAGCACAATGAAGTGGACATTATTGTCTCAAGGATGACCATATCCCGTATTTCTGTCTGTCTGTGTGTGCGTGTGTTTCTTAGTCTCCAGCCCAGTTCCCGGCTCATGTACCGTCCCATAGTGCGGGCGCTATATTCGTATACATTTAAAAAAATCTTAAAAGCTTTAGGTTGTTTGTTTGTTTGTTTTAAAGTCAGCATATGGGAACAAGGTCCATGCATTAAAGAAATGTTGCCAAAGGAGCCTTCCTAAGAATGGCTTTGATCCTTGGTAAATGATGTGTTGGTCTGGGGAAGCAGCAACTTGTGTAAAAGGTGTAAAGTTGCGCCTGATTTTATAGTGAGAAGAGAAACCATCTGGCTATTTAACCTCAGGAAGCCAGAGAGGGAACTACAGCTGTACAGATGTGAGGGGGAAGAGGTGAGCAAATTTCAAGTAGAGGAGACGGCTTAAAATCAGACCTTCCTTCCTTCCTTCCTTCCTTCCTTCCTTCCTTCCTTCCTTCCTTCCTTCCTCCCTCCCTCCCTTTCTTCCTTCCTCCTTCCCCCTCCCTTGCTTTCCTTCCTTCCTTCCTTTCTCCCTCCCTTGCTTCCTTCCTTTCTTCCTTCCTAACTTCCTTCCTCTCTCTTTCCCCCTCCCTCCCTCCCTCCCTCTCTCCCTTCCTTCCTACTAATGTTGTCTGTCTTCCTTTTTGAGACAGACTCTTGTTCTGTAACCTATGCTCACCTTGTCATTGTTCTTCCTCAGTCTCCCAAGCGCCGAGATTCCAAGTGGGCGCCATATGCGTGGCTCAGAACCAGACTCTTTAGTGTATGTAATCATCTGTTGGGCCATTACTGAGTGGCTGAACCAGAGACTAGGAAGGCTGGAAAGACCTGAAACCCACCTGCTCACAGCCTCTGACTTGAGTGCTGCGGGTTTCCCAGGACGCAGGTCTCCTGGGCGTCTGGGAGCCTGTGTTTGCTTCCTGGGCTCTTCTCCATCCAGACTTTGCTCACAGCTTCCCCATTCAAAGTGGTTTAAAGCTACGTGAACTAGACAGAGCAAGGGGAAAATTTACTGCTTATTGAAGCATAAAACACACTAATTTTCCTTAGAGCCCCCAGTGCAGACAGGTGACATCGTTTGGGGAAAAGATTTGCTAGCGATCTGAAATATTAGCATAACTACAACGTACCAGCTCTCTAGACCGTTGTTTTGGCAGAAATAAAGCACTGTCTGCTGGTTCTTGGGGAAATTCTGATTCTCCAAAGTTTGAAGCACATGTGTTTCCGGGGAGAGTGAGCTACGGTGAGTTCAATTACTATTGTGAGCATGCCTGTATGATACCACAAGGCAGCATCAATGACCGGTCACAGAGCTTCAGCCAGTGAGCTGGTTCTTCTTGTGCTTTTGTGGAGATGGGATCGCCTGCCTCCCAGCTATAACAGAGAGCCAGACCCAAGCCTGAAGATGATTATTTCTGTTCCTTTTTTAAAAATTGTTTTTATGGAGCTATATATTTTTTCTCCACTCTCCTTTGTTCCTCTCCTCTTCCGTTCCTTTCTTACCAGCCACTCTGGGTTGGGCTTCTCTTCTCCGTACTGCTGCTTAGAGATATAATATTCAATTTCTAAGACTGCGAGGAGGGAAATATCTTACTCGACGCTGGCTTTCCGCGAGCATATACTCCAAATGGGAGATATGCCGGTTACATTTAAAATAGTCCAGCCTACTAAAAAACAACACAACGCGGCTGATAAAACCCCCCGATGGGTCAAGGAAGTGGAATTTTTGCCTGATGCCGGAGCAGGAGGATGCTTATTTATATTCATGAGACTGCTTGTGGCAGTCTTAGTGGTCACTCTCAGGAATTCAGGTCTGTTGTCACATGTCAACACAACTGCATCGTCTCCATGCTAGAGACAGTGCCTTGTTGCATTTCTCTGCACAGCTGGTACTGAGATGAGATCCCCTGCAGATCCATGAAGACCCGGGCCAGCTCTTGGTACACAGAGTAAAGGGTTCTCTCGGGGGGCACCTCCTCCCCAAAGAAGATGCTGATGAACCACAGCCAGAGGGTCTTTCAGAAATGAGAGGTGGATGTTTGCTCCCCCCAGCGACTTGCAGATGAACCAGTACCACCGGCTCTGTGTTCTGTTTCTGGATCAGTTGGCAAACCAAGCCATAAGTGAGAAACGGTCCCCTCATGTGACCGGCCCCTTTGTTTAACCAACAGCAGTGAGGGACTTCCTGCAGGGATTGGTTTATGGCATCTCAAGAAACAACAGCAAGATGATTTTTGAAGAAGAGATGTGAATAATTTTCTTTCTTCCAAAGTAAAAAGTTAAAACTCCCTTTTGTACAGAGAAACATGCCTTCTGGCCATTCCTTGACAATCTGATTGCTTCTTAACCCGGACACCAAGGACTACTAGCTAAGCTCATATACACATTTAGTTTTTTTTTTTTTTTTTTTTGCAAAGTACCTTTGTATATTTTTAAAGATTTGTTTATGTGTAAGTTTGTGTGTGCCTGCATGTTTGTTTGTATACTTCAGGTGTGCGGGTGCCATGGAGACTCCTTGGGTCCCCTGAAACTGGAGTTACAGGCAGGCATTGACTTATCCCATGTGGGTGCTGGAAACCAGACCCAGGTGTTCTGCAAGAGCAGCTGAGACATCTTAACTGCTGAGACATCTCTCTCGTTCTCATTTTGTATTTTTAAAAGGCCACTGTGAGCTAGACATGGTGGTGCATGCCTTAGATCCTAACAAGCAGGAGGCAGAACTCCGTGAGTTTGAGGCCAACCTGGTCAAGTCAACCAGGCGAGTTTCAGATCAGCCATAGTGAGACTCTGTCTTAAACAGAAGACCCTACTGACTTCTTTCGGATAGCTGGTGTGTGTATCCTGAGACCTGTGGTTTTCACTTTGCATGGTTATTCTCCACGGGGACAGTATTTGGAGCCCTCCCAACTTTATTTAGTCCACTTTAGTCAAGTGTCAATTGAGTGCAGGGCCGCACCCAAATGCCATGTGAGGTGCTGGGCTGGGCTGATGGGGCGGGCATGTGCAGATTCTATTTTCCTTTTCCTTCAAGGTGTGACACCTAACATTTTTAAAATAAAATAAAATAAAAGCCACGTTTATTTTCTGGATCAATGAGCATGTTGGCATTCGCTAGAAGCTGGGAGTCTTCAAAGACAGAGCAGCGCATGCGCTCTACCCGGCTCCTAGTTCTCAGTCACCGCTGCCCGCATCAGCCTTCAGGGTTGTGCGTCAAAAGCCTTGGAACGGGCAGGAGGCTGACTGTGCTCACCAGGATGTGCTCAAACCACGTCTTCAGCTGAAAGCAATGATCTATAACGACCATCCCAGGAACCTGAAAACCTCACGCGGCTTCAGGCCACTCCCCTTAACAATTACGTCAGGCAGAAGCCGGTGTTTCTAATGGAGTCGCATGCCGGAGGCCGCAGTCCACTAAGGACTGTGAGCAGCGTTTGGCCTTTTCTCATCTCTCAAGGCCTTGCCTCTGATCCATCCTTGCCGCCAATCCAAACCCAGAGTCTTGGTTTTGCCCTCACTGGCTTTGTTCACTCACTAACAGCCCCGGTGAACATACCGTCTTTATCTTTTGTTTTCTTAAATATGTTTCCCTGGAACCCCGTGTTTCCCAGTCTCCCAAACAGGCCTTTCAATTTACAGCTGTCTTTGCATGTTAGCAGGGTAAACATCACACCGCTGACCAAATGTACTTCCCAACAGTCAGAAAACATGGTGATTATAATAGGCCAGCAGACTCTTTGAGAGACCTGTAAGTTTGTGTGAGAATATTTATGGGACCTTTGACTCGCAGTATTTCTTACTAAGTATAAGTTTGAATTTTTGTTTTGTCTAAAATACAGATCTTTGTGTTCTGTTTTTGTGACTTTTCCTGGACAGACATGAACCATGTCCACTCTCCAGATAGCGCATCAAGAACAGACTAAAGAGATAATGCTACCTAAGTACAGCTTGGTGAACCGAGAGCTCATTACTGGGAATGTTTCACTATAGAAGAACAGGGATGTGAGACCTTTTTATTCAGCAGTTTTGAACTATTTGAAGGCACAAACTTTAAAAAGGTGTAAGCAACTCCAGGGGAAGTCCCTGTGTGAGCACACACTGTCTAACCATGGAAACTGTAGAGACCCTGTGTGAGCACACTGTCTAACCATGGACACTGTAGAGACCCTGTGTGAGCACACTGTCTAACCATGGACACTGTAGAGTCCCTGTGTGAGCACACTGTCTAACCATGGACACTTTAGAGTCCCTGTGTGAGCACACTGCCTAACCACTGGGCAGTCATGCACGCTTGAAGGCTGTTCTCTGCCCACAGTTCTTTTTCTGTTATTCTTGGTTGACTCAAGACTATGAGAAAAACGAACTTTAAAAATACATTTATCTCTCTGTGTGTGTGTGCGTGTGCCGGCAGAGGAGGGTTGTGGGAGGTGATCCTCTCCTTCCACCCGTGGGCTCAGGGAACCCACGGAGCCATCTTATTGGCCCCCAGAGATTTTTTTTAAGTGCAGAGAAGGATTTTTTTTAAAAAAAAAAAAAACCCACAGTGTGAGTGTGGTCTTCTGTCAGCAGGAGCATTTGACTTAAAGGGACCAGGCCACACAACAGGGGGACCCCAGTTCTCTCCCTGGACAAGATTGAGGTAAATCCCACTCTAAACTGCTGAGCTAAAACAGGCATGCTTATAGCCAAACTGACCACTAGATGGCGCCACAACACCAGCTAGGTTTCTAGTGTTGGCTCTAGTGTTCCATGGCCAGATGTAGGGAACAAAAAGGCAAAGGCGGTAGCTAAGTATGCAGGACTTGTCTGACTTTTAAGAGTATATTATTGTTGTTGTTGTTATTATTATTTTTTAGAGAGAAAGTTATCATTATTATTATTTTCTAGAGAGAAAATATTTTCTAGTGAGAAGGGATAGGTAAAATAAATTTGCCATAAATAAGGGCAGGGCTCACCTTTCATTTTTCCCTGAAGGAAAGTCCGGGAAAGCGCCTTATCCCAGCACTCCCGTGTACCCTGGAAATGCGTCCTAGTTTTCAAGGTTCTGAGATTTTCTATCTCTGGGAGAAGGGGCTTTGGCTGTGTGGGGCGTTCAGGTTTCTAAATAAAAGTATAAAAGCATCACATAACTGACCTTACTGAGATCCCCAAATCTGTGTGAAGCCTTTCCAGTAACTTATGAGTCACACTGCAGTGTGGTATTAGAGCATTTGTGTGCGACCAAAGTGTACTTTATTTAATCATCATTATTTTGTTTTTTTCCCTTTTACACGTACTATTCAAAGACTTCATACATGCATTGTCCTGGTTAAGTCTTCACTACACTAAGCAAACACTATGGCTGAAAACAACCCGGGAGGGAGAGGGTTACCTCAGCGTGCAGAGACAGTCCTTCATGGAGGAAAGTCATGGCAAACACCCAAAGCAGGAACCTGGAGTCAGAAACTGAAACAGAGGCCACAGAGGAGTTCTACTTCCTGGCTTGCCCCCCTGGTTCTCTGATTTCTCACAGACCCCAAGATTACCTGCCCATAGACCACACCACTCGCAGTGGGTGGGCCCTTCCACGTCAATCATCAATTAGGAACTGCACGTCCTTGCTGACAGGCCAGTCTGATGGTGGAGGCGTTTCTCCTTTGCTGACAGGCCAGTCTGATGGTGGAGGCGTTTTCTCCTTTGCTGATAGGCCAGTCTGATGGTGGAGGCGTTTTCTTAGTCGAGGCTCCCACCTCTCAGATGACTCTAGCTTGTGTCAATTTGACAAGCGAAACTAACCAGTCTAAGCATATAGTTAGATTCGACCTGCCCCGTGTCCACCTCCACCTCCTCCTCTCTGCTCTCCCCCATCTTCATGTGGTCCTTTGGAACACCCTGAACCCCTTAGTACTCCCGTATGATCATCCTCTGGGCCATGAGCAGCGGTGCAGGCAGCCTTTGAGGCACCGTATCCCTGGAGCAGACTGGGAAAGGCTGGTTTAAGTGTGCGGTTACAGTCTTTATAAAGTAGCATTGATGAGTACTCTTCTTTCTCTAGTAATATGCAGAACGCCTTCTACAGCTATGAAAGCTAGCAAGTACATGCATCTAGTTTGACCACCCGGCGGGGATGGAGTTTCCAGGTCAATGCCATGATTTCTCCATGTCCTATAACGTGAATATGCGGTGTTTTCAGCAGTGGGGGTCTTACCTTCAAGTTCTGGAGGGTAACAAGTAACAGCGGCAAACAGTTTATGTTTTGAGGGGGTCTATAAGTTCTCTTATTTTCTTGAATTCTCTTAAGTCTGTTACCACAGTAAGCAACAGCTATTAGACCACACATGTTGTATCTAGCCATGGTCAAACATATGTGATGGCATCATAAAAACCAATTGATGCCAGCGAGACAGGAAAATAGAGCAGAGTGAAGCCCAAAATGGCTTGCTGCCCTCCAACATGGACGTATCCCGACGGAGCATATATAAGAGCGCCATGCTGTATGAATGACCTCGTAGACTGGGCTATAAAGTCCCAGTGCTTTGTATGGTCTTTGCCGTTGAGCTTCTACCTGCTGGCTCTGGCTGGCCTCCTTCCTTGGATGTGCCTATAAACCATTTCTGCCTCTGCTCTTGCCCAGGGCCCTGTCCAATTTCTCGTTCTGCAACACAGAGACCTGGAAATCCCAGTGTATGATCACCAGGTTCCCATGTTTACAGATAATATTTTTCAACATTAAATACACATTAGCATAGTATTTTGTTATTAAAAGGCAAATAGTAATGGTTACAGTCTTCAAGATAGAACAAATAACTAATAATTCAAAGACCTAAAAGCCAACAAATACTCTTTGGAAGAATTTAACAGCTATTGTGAAATTCGTTCATATTCTTCTGATTACTAGGTTTTGGAAGTGAGTAAGCCTAGGAAGGAAGCAAGTCCATTCCAGTTGCTCTGAGTTACAGACACAGGACACAGTGTGGTGGCACCTCCCCAGCCAGGAGAATTGCTCCCTGGGGAGGAAATGCCTTTATACAAGCTTCCTGCTGAGCCCGCCCCCACTGGGAAGTCCTTAGTTTTGGGAAATGAGCTGTAGGCCTCTCTGTTGTAAATGGGGAGATAAGAGAGGCGAGGACTCCCTGAGTCTCTTGACTGTCAAATTCTCATGGGTGCGACTGTACCATGAAAGATGTAGTCACTCAGAAATGCCAACACCCAAAGGACATGCAGCGAAACGTGTGTAGTCCCTGCTATGACGTGGACCTCAGTGCCTGCTTCTCACGCCCCTGCTGTTTGGTTGCAGGTCTACAGCTTGACGGGGTACTGGGCCAAGCTGAACGCCAACCTTGAGTATATTAAGTACACAAAGCCCCACTTACACTATCACAACAGCGTTGTGAGGAGAGAGTGGCACAACCTAATCTCTGAAGAGGTGAGTGCGCGCGCGCACACACACACACACACATCTAGCAGTAGAGACGGAGCGAGGCCAGCCACAAGGCTGCCTCAAACTGCCTGTGCTCTTCCCTGTCACCAGGCTGCCTTACCTCAGTGACAACCCAATGGCAGCCAGGGTCACCTCTGCTCTCTGTTCTTTGAGGAAGGAACGGGAGTAGGAGATGTGAAGGGTGTGCAGCACATCCATGACAGAAGCACAGGGAACATGTCTCAGATACAGTTAGATTACCTGAGTAGCTGAAAGTTCGTTTAGAGAAACGTAGGTGTCCCCAGTCAGCGTTTGCTAGAGGTTAGGAAGAGGAAGAGTCCGTGAGACAGAGTGTGAAGGGGTTGGACAGGGAGCTCTCCAGGGAAATAAACTAGCTTTGTGTTTTGATCATGGTGATACATTGTAGCACGTACATCTACACACATGATAGAATGGCATAGGACTAGACACACACTATCACATCCAGTTCCTGATTTTGACACTGTGCTCTAGTTATATTAGATAGAAACATTAATGAGAACAGGGTGAAGGGTGCCTGGGAACCCTGCGCTACTGCCGTAGAGAGGCCCAGGGTCCTGCTATTATACTGCTTGAGAAAAAACTTTAATTAAAGAATAGGTGTTCTCAATACATGGGAAATAATAGTGTTTTTGAAACCTTTAACTACACTGATTTTTGTTCTTGCTATTAAAAAAAAAAAATCTGTCCATGAAATTTCCACCTTCCATGTTCCTGACATGCTCTCTCTCCTAGAAAACGGGGCAAAGAAGGTCCACAGTGTATGTGAAGAACATTCTCGACAACGCAGCCAGGTAAGTGTGGCTGGCCCGGTCGCCTGCCTTGGTGGCCTCTGGCCGGTCGGCTGCCTCGGTGGTGTGCGCTCGGTGAAGGGCTGTCCTTGGCTTCCTCTAGACCACGGGAAAGCCTCTAGGTTAAGCCTCTAGAGAGTGGCAGCCTGGGATGGATGGCTTGAGATGGAGAGATGGTGAAGAAGGGAATGCTGTTGCGGGTGGAAATAGTGAGCTGTTTTAAGTTGCTGGTGGAGCTGACTCTTATTTTGAAAGTGGCTTCATCACGGAGAGCTGAGCGTGGAGACCCGTTCCAGCGGCCCCGTTCTATTTTCTGCCTCCATTACTTCCAGTAACTGAGAGCTGCAGTTTCTCTCAGTAACTGCTGTTGCTGGCACTAAAGGGTCTTGAGATTAATGCCCCCTTTGGTACTGAGCGAAGTTTTTGAGTTCCCTGGTAGGCAGAGAGCAGCTTCTCAGTGGTTTTGTGGGGCTTTCAAGGAGGTATATCTGTGCAGTGTCGGGCTCTACGTTTTTTTAAAATGATGGCTCCTTTGTAAAGAACACACCATTTCTTTGCAGGGTGATTTCTAACATGGAGTCAAGGGCACTGGGTAAGAAGAGACCTGTACTAGAGTCCATGTCTTGTTTGCAACACTGTTCTTCTGAGTCAGCGGACTGGCAAGAAAATTCCTTGCAGCAGGATAATGGGGTATCATTGATAGCAACAGCTTTTAACAGTGACCACATAGCCAGTCCCACGTCTGTCTTGGCACTGGGTCCTTCCAGGGGCAGCTGCTGAGTATGTTTTTGCTGAAACAGTCCCTGGGTGTTGGCCTTCTGGTTTTCCTCATGCCTCCTCTCAGGGCTGATCTAATTAGCGTGGCCTCTGGCTACCCCGCAGGGTGCGCTTAGTTCTCTTGCCTGAGCTGCTCTCCCCAGCTGTCTGTGCCATCTGTGTGTCTTTCATTCTGGTTCCCACCGGGTCATGCCCTGGACTTGAGCAGTGTGGTTCTGTAGGGTGGACACCAGCTTTGGTTCCGAGGCTGTCACATGCCAGCCCCCAGTGCCTACACATTGTCTTCTAACCGGGCCCAAGCCTTTTCAATGTTGACCATGCTTCGGGAAGGACAGCTGTCATTAAGGAAACTATTTTTAATCTATTCCTGTTTTTATGGGCTTGGATGTTTTCATATGTGTGGAGACCCTATGAGAATTAACTTAGAAAGTGTGTTACACACACTCAACAGCTGTATACACAGCTCCGTGAACCATGAAGGTGACTTATCTCCTGGGTAGACCATCCTCCTGAAGCCGGGGACTGTGCCCTACTAGACAAGGCATAAATGTGTTACATCCATGCCTGCTATGCTTAGAGACTGTGCAGTGTGGGAAATGTGGGAGATTTCGGAGCTCTGCTTTGTGCCAGGCCTGTAACAACATCTTGAGGGCAGTGGCTCCCTTCTGGTGCCAGGCTTTGCTCCGCGTGAAGGATGATATCCGTGCCTGAAACTGAACCCCACAAACTGAGGGTTGTTAAGTTCATATTCCGAGTACTTTCATCATAACCCGGAGTGTTAAGCAGGGTGGAGAAAGCATTCATCCTAAGGTGCCAAGAGCACCCATGCCTCTTAGGAGGGAGCATCAGCCAGTGGGTTCTGCCCTCCTTCCTGCTCTGGGCTTCTGGGAGAAGAACCCAGTGGGTGTGCCAGGAAAGCCTACAAAAAGATCTGCTTGCCTGTTTGCCTTCCCCTTCCTCTCCTGTCCTGTCAGTGCGGAGTCAGTCAGAGTGGGGAAAGCGACTTTTGGTCTAACTCTCTCGCTGTTACATCTCAATCTGAAAGTTTGTGCCCATCAGCATTGTTCGCCCTAGTTACTGGCTGCCTCATCAGCTCAGTAACCTTCAAGGCCACTGAACTATGGGGTCAGCAGATAAAAAGGAGCCACACAGTCCTTCCACTGAGGCCTGCCGTCCCTAGAATTAGGTCTCTTGAGGGTAAGAGGCTCAGGTCAAGGCCTGGCTTGTGTGGTTCTTCTAGCCCACTTCCTGAACACTACCTCTGATGATTGCTCCTTTGTTCACCTCCAGAGCCAAGGTTGATACCTCTCCTACAAGAGGAAGATCGGCACCAGAGGCTGCTCGTGGGTCTGGTAGGTAATCCGTGGGCTTCTGTAGTGCGGGCGAGCAAGTGGTCCCAGGAAACGGTGGGCAAAGACAGATGGCATTGTCCACTAAGTATTCAGCGGGTGCCAGCACAGTAGCCCAGTGTCCAGTAGTGAGCAGTACAGGTGTGATTTCTGCCCTCTTGGCATGGGTAGTCCGTCAGAGGAGATGAATCCGTCACATGAATAAGCATGGAACTGTAAACTGTGATAAGGAGCACATGTGTGCCCACATTCTGTGATTTCAGACACATGCCCCTGCTTTAGCTGCTCCATGGGTTCTTGGGATCTGAGCTCAGGTCCTCAGGCTTACATGACAATCTCTTTGATCCACTGAGCCATCTCCATGGCCTGTGTGTGGTTTTTGACTATCAAATTGACAAAAATTTACAAACTATAATAACAAGATTCAGGATACAGGGAATTGGCTATTGTTATGCCACACGCTGAAAATGAAGACAAACTGTTTTGGTGGCATCTTGCAAAAGCGTGAGAGATAACCAATTTTACTTCCAGGAGCTGAAACTGATGGAAAGTTACGGCTATGGCAAAAACCCTTTTCTTCCCGTCCCTCCCTTTCCAATGAGGCTCTAAGCAAGAGGACACTGTTTCTGCGCTGACTCTGATGTAAACTCGGTCAGGTGTGATCACGTGTGCACACTTGTGTGTCATGTTGTTAACAACAGTGAAGAAACACGTACAAAAGGAAATAAAAAAACTATAGTACATTTCACAAACTTAAATACTTCTGCTCATTGAAGCCTGTGTGAATGTTTAATGATATTATAAAAGACTCGAATAGGTGTGCATAGCTGAATAGGAGACTCGAATAGGTGTGCATAACTGAATAGGAGACTCGAATAGGTTGCATAGATGCAAACTGAATAGGAGACTAGAATAGGTGTGCATAACTGAATAAGGAGACTAGTGTAGGTGTGCATAACTGAATAGGTGTTTTTCATTTAGCCCACTGAACTTGAGCCCACTGTGTACCTGTGAGAGTCTGACTTTGAATATTTGATACTCCTGGCTTAGCTTCCCATTTGTAGGATTATATAAGTATCAGGCCAGGCGTTTTCATCTCTACAGTAATTACAGAAAAGTTAAATAGCACAAAAGTACATAGTAATTCTTAGAAGAAACATGTTTAAAAAGCCCAGTGCTTTGAGTTGAAATTTGGAGACATTGTGTCCTGTTGACTCCTGAGGTCAGACTGAGTTCTCTAAGGTGGATGGTTTAAGGTTTATGCAGTTGATACCCTGGACAGTTCTCACCAGCTGTATGAAGATCTTTTTAGCTTAAACAACAACAGCAACAAGAAAAACCCTCTTGCTGAGCGGAATTTTTAGGCCAAAAGGGAGAGCAGGAGAGGTAGCAAAAGGAAGGGAAAGGAAGACAGGAAGACGGAGGCCTGAGGATGCAAACCTTAGAAGGGAGACTAGGGCTTAGAGCAGATACAGAAGCCTGGGACAGAAGAGTGAATTTTCATTACCTTCACCTGTGATGTGGGTGGCGCAGTGTAGATGTGGTGCCTGCTGCGTTTCCTTCTAGGTCTAATGTCTGTCCTTCCAAGAGTCCCTACTGGCACCCTCTGCCCCCTACAGTCTCTGTCTCCGTGGAGCATAATCACTCCATGAAACATGGTCCCTCTGTGGAGCATGGTCTCTGTGGAGCACAGTCTCTGTGGAGCACGGTCTCTGTGGAGCACGGTCTCTGTGGAGCTCTGTGGAGCATGGTCTCTGTGGAGCACGGTCTCTGTGGAGCACCGGGTGCTCTCTGTGGAGCACGGTCTCTGTGGACCTGGTCTCTTTGCATGGTCTCTTTTGGGGGACCCCCTTTTTTTTTTCCCCTGCTCTTTTTCCAGAGCTGTTAGTGTTGTAGGTTTCTTCCTTTGGGGTGTCAGGGGTGAAGGGTTTTCCTCAGATGAAGAAATTCTCATGTTGATGTGAAATATTAATAATAACGCTAATTACAACCGGCCGCAGGGGTGCCTGTGCCTGTCCTGACTCATCTAGTGCCTCTCCTGTTCTCAGATGGTGTCTGAACTAAGAGATCATCTATTGAGACACCTGCAGGGTGTAGAAAGGAAGAAGATCGAACAGATAGTTCTGGACTACGTTTCAAAACAGGTCGGTTTTACCTTTTTTCCTAATTTCAGCCCTACCATAGCCCCATATCTAATTCTCAAGATGTCAGCCGGTGAGGCCATTTGGTTGTTTAATGTGTGCGTGTTTATGTGTTTGTATATGTGTGTGCATGTGTGCAGTGGGGGATGGGAGTGCCCATGGGCATGTGGAGGCCAGAGGTTGACTTAGCCACCCTCCATCACTCTCCACTTCAGTCTTGGAGACAGGCTCTCTCCCTGGCCGTGGATGGCATTCGTGCAGCTGGCTGGCCAGTGGGTTCCAGGAGTCTACTGTCTCTGCCCCTTCCATTATGAAAGCCAGGTTCCCTGCCTGACTTTTTATGTGGTGTTGAGGCTGCACCTTGGGCCCTTGTTTTGCATAGTTGGCAGTTTAGTGACTGAGACTGTGTCTCCCCAGCACCCTTGTCCCCCACTTTGCTTTTCAACTTAGGTTTTGGAGATTTCCATCTTCAGCCTGGTATTATTTGGTGCTATAGATTGAAAGTAGGGCAAAAGGAACAGCAAACAAAGAAAACTTGTTGTGGAAGGCAGCTTTCTGTCCTGCTTCAACTAGCGGTCCTATGTTCATGGAAGCATATGACAATAAGACCAGGGTAGCTACCAAGTGGCCACTTCTCATTTGGCCACTTCCACATCTTTATTAAACAATAAGTCTTGATTTCCATAATGAAGTTTTATACAGATATGAGAGAGCTTGCACTTTAAATCCTAATTGGCTCCCAAAGCCAAACTTGGCTAGCTTCCAGCTCAGCTCTTCGTCCCCTGCCACATCTGCCATTGAGGTGGTAGCTCATTGCCTGTTCGCCATGCATTGAGATGGCATTATTCAAATTAACGACACCTGTTCATATGTAGATGCAAATGATGTTCTGAGACTGGATTTCAGCCATATTTGCTTTTTCACAAAGCACCGAGACTGAAGTCTGGTCCTGTAGAACCTAGAAATAATACGCTTGACAAATCGAAGTATTCAACGACAAAGAGAAAGAAGTTTCCATGATTTTTCCAAGTTTGGGTAAGACCGGCCTGCAAATGGGAGTGAGCTTTATAATCTTAATATACTAGAAAAGACTGGATGTTGTTGCATAATGATATTTATGGTTGGAGTGTCCAGGCTTCTCTGACTACCTCTCAGTAGAATGGTGGTGAAGTGCCCTTTAATAATAAGGTGTTGACCCACCCGCTCCACAGTGAGAGGATGTTCTCAGTCATCTGTCTCTCTTCAAAGATGAAAGTCCTCTCTGTTCTTTTGGTCACCTTTAGTTTTTAGAACAAGGCCAGTTCTGAAGCAGTCTAGTAAGCAATCATGTTGATGAGAGCAGATATGCAAGGTAGAGGTGACTTCCTGGGTCTGTAGTCTTCAGGAATGAGCAGGAATTACTTGCATGAAACCACGTCAAGCCAGCAAGACTTTGTTGCACACGTGGTTCATTTTCAGCATTGCTGGTTACCCAGACGTAGCTCCTCCCCACAAACAGCCTTGCCTGCTTATGCCACATGGCCAGCTATAGCCACGCCTTTGGTGATCATATGGAGTTGTACATAGTGGCAGTGAGGGGTTTGTTTCTCCACACCAGGTGTCAGGCAGCAGGTGGCTTTCAGCTCAGGATGTGAGACCGGGGCCTTCTTGAAGCTTAAGGGCATTGGCTTAAAGAGCCTGTCATACTGAGGGTTTTCTTTTGAAGCCACCACCAACAAAGCTGATGTTGGTGCCCATCTCTCCATGCCTGTTTTTTCTTTTCTCTTGGGGCACTTTGCTTCCTCTTGGTGTGTCTGGCGTCTGTGTCGTTTGTATTTCCTTAGCAAGGGACTGTGTACGGAGGAGCTTAACTTTAGCTCTCCAGCCCTCATCTGAGCCTCTCTACTTTATTCTTTTTTCTCCTCGTGGAATCTCAGTGATGTCTGTGGCATGCTCTGCAGAGTCTGATGTTCATTTTCTGGTGTGATGACCACTGCAGAGCCATTGGGAACAGCTTTCAGAGCACAAAGATGCTCCCAGAGCTGTGTCTGAGAGGTCGGTCACACCTCTTTCTGTTGACTTGAAATCCCCCCTTCTATAGTGCTAAGAACGTCCACTCCAACATCCTTTCTCACTCGGCTTCACCAACTTCATCACACGCGGGTTTTCACGCGGGGTTGTGCCGACTCCTAGAGCCAAGAGGCCTAGACATGATACCTGTGTTGACCCAGAAACACCATGCCCCTGACTTACCCAACTTGCCCAGCTGCAACCAGCCATGCCTCCAGTGCCTGGCTAAAGAGGGTGGCCAGGCAGTCTTTCTGGAAATACGCTCAAGGAAGTTGTCACAGAGCTTGATGATGTTGTCCGCACGTAACTTGCATTCAGCAGAGAACCCTGTATCCCGGAGGCTGTGCACGGAGCTCCTTTCTGTCCTGCCTCCCGCTCTTACCCTGTGTGTGGGTACCCTGGTCCATGATGGACAGCCGTGTGGAGACTGCCCTACCGCAGACAAACGTGTACAATTAGACTAGGTTTCTAGATAAAGCCCTAAGACCAACCAGGCATCTGGCTTGGGTGATGCAGTGTTGTTTGTTGAGCACTGGCTCCAGGAAGTGACATAACTTACATTTACAACAACCCCGGGAAAGCGGGAAAGCGCTTCCTCCCGTCTCACAGAAGAAGACCCTGAGATTTGAGAGGATGGGTAACCAGTGAGACACAGCTCCACAGAACCTGACCCTGAGGTCATATCTCCCCACAGCTCATGTACACGACTCCATGCCCCTCTTTCGTCTTTCTTCGCTCAGCTCTCAGCCCTGGCACTGTGGCAGGCTGACAGCTACGCCATCGGCATTTGACCTTCACCAATGGGTGAGGGTCCCTGTGGATGGTGGAGCCGGCTAGCTTCTCAGGGGAGCATTGCCAGCACAGACAGAGGGTACTCTGTTACAGTCGGGGCACATTTCCAGGCGTTCCCTTCTGGATCCCAGTGTCTCGGAACTGATTTCAGAAAGGCTTGTTGTATGGTGTGCCCGGCCGCAGCCCGAGGGCCAGCTGCCTTGGGTGTGCAGCCAGAGCTGCAGAGGCACAGCTGGGAGGGCGTTGAAGGAAGGGATGCAGGCTGTGGGTCACGAGTCCTCTTTCCTTCTAGCTGAATCTCATTTGGTGCATGCTGGAGACCAGCTGGAGGAAACACAGTGCACGTCCTTGGGTTCTCCACCTGTACGCAAGTATTTCTCAATCTCCTCGATCTTGGCGTGCAAGTCTGAAGCGGTGCTCACCAGCCCCACCACCACCTCTTAGTTTTATACTCAGAATTCAAGGTCCCTTCAGCTGTTCTTTATGGCATGAGGTTGATGAGGAGGGAGAGACGCGTGAACCTACTACTTCTAAGAAGGGAAATTTCAATTAGTGTAATTTATAATTTACGAGCACACTGAGGACGGTGTGCGATTCTGTGCTTTAGGCTGTTGGCTCATTCCTGAGGCTTTCCATGGGGTACAGCATTTCATAGGAATCTCTGTATGTGGAACTCAGAGCCACTACTCGATGCTGGAGGGCACGTGGTTAACTTACTACTGTGTTGTTTTTACCCAGCAATAACCATGGCAGCACTGCACACTTTGAAGTCTTTCACCTCATGACCAGGATTTTGGATGCCACAAGCAGCCTGTGCGTCCCTCTGCCTCCTGGTGAGTCTTGGCTCTTTGGTTGTCGGGTGGTAATAAAGTTGTTTCTCACGTGGTCTCCAGAGAGTAGCACCCTGAATTTCAAGATGGCTCCCGTGTGTCCACAGCTGGTTCTGATGTAGGATAGCCTTAAGTTGGTCTCCGTTGGCCAGACCTCCCGCAACTGCTAACTCTACCATCGCTGCCTCTAGGGAGCAGTTGCATTCAGTTCTCGTGTGCATGTTTAGCTAAACTTGCACCAATGGTGGTGCCCCTGCAGGGAACTTGCTCCTGTGGCTTCTCCCGCTTTCCTCAGTGGCAAGACCTGAGGGTAAACACAAAGGAGGGAGAGGTCTGGCTTGGTGTCAAGGATCAGGCTGGCCCTTAAGCGCTTGAGATTCTCAGAGAAGCCCTAAGCAGGCTTCAAAGATACCCTCAGCATGTATGTGTACAGTTATTCATATAAGTGGTCCTTAGATCAGTCACTGAATGTGTGGAGTAACTATTTCCTGCCAGGTCACGGACAAGAAGTGAAAGCAGTTACAAACACCAGTGGGTGTGGAACAGGGTGATGTTTACATAAGTCGGAGCACCGTAGAACACAGTAAGAAACGCACAAGCTCCTGTTTGCCACAAACGTCCACCTTGTGTTGACTTTGTCTCCTTTTCTGTAGGAAGAGTTCTAGCATGCAATCAACTCTAACTCTTTAAATGTGCAGTACAGTAGCATCTGCAGGCACAGAGTTGTGTAGTAGCTCTCCAGGGATTTCTCAGCTCACAAACAACCTCTTTTCTCATTCCATGGACAGCAACTTCCCTTCCCATGTCCCGGCCTGGGCCACCACCTTTCTTTGTTTCCCTGACTCTACTGTAGACCATTCTTATAAATAGACACATGTAGTATTTGTCTAGTCTGTGGCTGGCTTCTTTTATCCTCTGTAGTGCCCTCTAGATCCACTCATTTGTCATGGATGGCAGAATTTCTTCCTTTTTAAAGCTGAGTAAAACATACATGTTTATGTATGTATGTTTATGTGAAACTGAGTATTGGATGTTTATGTAATTTACATGTTATTTGTCTGTTTATCAATGCACATTTATCTATCTTGGCTATGTGACTAGTTCAATGAACATTAGTGTACAAATCTTTTTAAATAACCCGCCTTTAATTCTTTTGGGTGCTCAGAGGTTATGGGATCAATGCTGATCCATTTTCAGCTTCTTTGAGAGGGTTCATGCAGTCTCTCAGTGGCTGCACTGAGTTAGAGTCCACCAGCAGTACTCAAGAGTTCAAGTTTCTCCACACTCTTCTGACACTTACCCCTGTTTTGGATGCTGAGAGGTGGGAGGTGATACCAGTGTGGTTTTGATTTGTATTTCACTGGTTAGAGATACTATCTCTCTATGTAATTATTGACTAGTTGTATGGCTTCTTTAGGGAAAAAAACAACAACTCTGTCTAGATCTCCTACGTGTTTAATAAAATCAGTTGTCATCTGGCTACTGACTTGTTTTATTATTTGTATGTTCTGGATATCAGTCCCTTATTAGATTTCTGGTTACAAGTATTTTCTTTCTCATCTTGTGCCTGCCTTTACACTCTGTTAACTTCCTTGCTTTCCTTCACCCCTGAGCCCCTCAACCCCACCTCCCCCCACCCCATTGCAGGCTAAGGCAGCTCAGGGTGACTGCAAACTTTCGCAGCCAAGGTCTTGAACCCCAGGTTCTCTTACTGCTACTCCGAGTGCTGGGATTGCAGGTGTGATTCAGCACGCCATTCCTGGCTTCTCCTTGTCTGTTAAATGCCATGTTCTTTAGATGATAAGGGAAGAAAGGGTAACGTGACACCGTGTGTGTGTGTGTGTGTGTGTGTGTGTGCGCGCGTGCGCATGCACGCGTGTGCATGTGTGTACAAGGGGTCAATACGTGCATCTGTATAAGGGTGCTTGCTTTTCAGGTCTGCAGGACTAGGGAGATTGTTTGCGTTTCAAGAGTCAGACACTTAAGTAAAAGGAGAGTGACGAAGTAGCAAGTAGAGTTTTGTTTTAGGATTTTTGTTTTTGATTTTTTTGTGTCCCCCCCCCTTGAGACAAGGTGCCTGTCCTGGAACTAGCTCTAGTAGACCAGGCTGGCCTTGAACTCACAGAGATCCACCTGCCTCTGCCTCCCAAGCGCTGGGATTAAAGGCGAGCGTCCCAATGCCCCTCTTGTTTTGGGTGTTTGTTTGTTTGTTCTGCTATTTCTCCCCCGAGCTACAGCAAGACCAGCAGCCCTGGAGCGATGAGGATTCCTGGGATGAACTGGTGGCTAAGTTCTAGCCCGTGTGCTCTGCTCAGATCTGGCCTACAGAGATGAGGCCAGGAATAAGCCCCTGCCCTTGGGTCTGTGCCAGCGAAGCAGATGAAGGGCCATTGGGATGCTCAGAATTTACGCAGGATTCGAGAAGGAATTTCGAATCCCGGAATAGCATTTCTTGATCTAGCATAAATGCTTTCTTAGGAATAATTTTTGACTTCATTATTCCGGGAAAGCATCCCTAAGCCTACATGGCAACATGTAATGGTTAGTAATACTATAATGTGTTTTGGATTGGGGACTTAGTGAACTCAAGTCTATTTTGGTTCATTCACATCTGCCCTAGGACAACATCTGCTCATCATCTGACCCCTGATGTTGCCAGGGATTAGGACGTCCCACTGCTGGTGACTCACACGTTTAGAGAGGAGATGCGGTTCTTTCTCAGAACCCAAACCCCGTCCCTAAGCATCGTTTGTTCTGCCGTACGCATCCCCGTATGCACCCCCGTACGCACCCCCGTACGCACCCCCATACGCACCCCCGAGAGCCGCTATGGTCCTTTGCCAGCACCACATCTCGTCGGTTGTTCAGCATGTACACGTGGCCGTGGGACTCTCTGCCTGTGCTGGATACAACTTGAGTAAGCTTGACATAAGCTACAGTCCTCTGAGAGGAGGAAACCTCAACTCCTCAATTGAAGAATTGCCTCCATAAGATTGGGGCATAGGCGAGCCTATAGGGCATTTTCTTCACTGGTGATTGATGGCAGAGGGTCCACCCGTTGTGGGCGGTGCCATCCCTGCGCTGGTGGTCCTGGGTTCTATAAGAAAGCAGGCTGAGCAAGCAATGAGGAATGAGCCAGTAGGTACTCCTCCTCTGTGGTCTCTGCATCAGCTCCTGCCTCCAGGTTCCTGCCCTGTGTGAGTTCCTGCCTCTATGACCTTTGATGATGAGCTGTGATTTGGAAGGTGTTAGTGAAATAAACTCTTTCCTCCCCAAGTTGCTTAGGTTCTGGTGTTTCACCACAGCCAGAAACCCTAGCTAGGACACTTCCCCTCACCTTCATTCCCCCCGTGCCCCCAGTCCATCTCGTACATGTCCAGGCCACGTTGTTCCTATGGGTCCTAGGATAGTCTTGAGATGGTGCTCCTATCAATTCCTTGTCTGCTGGCATATTAATATTCCCAAAGTAAAATCCGGTTCATCTTTCATCATGCTCGGAGACCTTCAGTGGCTCCTCAAAGGTTCCTGGATTGACAAATTTTTTTGGTAGCATTGAGCATTGGGTCCTTGTTATGTGTACACATGCGTAGAACTGGTCACATGCAAACATGTGATTAATTTACGATGAACTTATCGCCAGCTCTATCAGACTGCAAGCTGAACTGGGGTGGTGACATCACTGTTTTGTCCGTTACCCTACTACTGCGCCTGCTTGGGGGATGAGAGGGTGCTGACTAAATTAGCTTCGTCCACACTTACCTGTCAATCATTGCTTTTGTCATCAGATTCAACTCAGATGATCACGTCATGTTTCCGCGTGCACCCACGCTCTCTCACCTTAGGTCTGTCCGTGTTGTTCTGTTCACTCGGCTCTGAGTTACTGAGGCAGCGTGGTCCTCTGGTTAAGAACGGAAGCTATAACCCCACAGCCCATTTCAGGCTATTTCAACCTCTCGCTGGCTGTTTATAGGATACAGGGAAGTTTCTCGGCAACTGTGAATCTCAGTTTTCTCATCTACGAAATGCGACTCTGTTAACTGCGTCTGATAGTGTTGGGTGTGGAAGAGGTGAGCCCATGCTCACTCAGCGCGTGTCCAGTGCTAATCACGCTGTACCATGTGCTGGGCTCTGTATACTTACTCTCTTCCTCTTAGTAGCCCAGAAGGAAAGGTCGGTGGCTCCATTTTAGAGATGAAGGAAGGGAATTCAGAAAGACCAGTTACTTACACCTGGTTGCTCAAATACTGGCAGGATCCGGTCACAGGTGGTCTGCTGCCTCTGGTGTTTTCCACACACCAAGTGAAGAGCTTTCCAAAGATCCCCAAGATGCCGACATTCCAGAGCGGGGTTCTCTTATTCCCACCGGGTCTGGAATCTCCTTCCGCGTGCCTTATATTTGTTCATTGTGATTGGTAGGGTGACTAGAGCCCTGGGGTTGTGGTTCCACTTGGGACTTGGGCTTGAGAGAGAAGGAGAACAAACCTTCCCATCTACCGAATTATTACAGGGTGATGTCATCGACATGCCTTCTTTCTCTTCACTTTCAGAGAGTGGGCATACAACCGTTGCCATCTGGTTCTAGGGGTTTTTGTTTCTTTAACCCTTCAGCAGAATGGTCCCCATGCCAGCAACATTTCAGCGTGGGTCTGTGGAGTCTAAAGCTCTGCTGTGAAGGACAGTGGAATAATACTGAGCGGGAACCCTACAGCCAGTCCCCTGCACAGCGGCAGTCGCACGGGAGGGAACCCAGGCCCTAAGCACAGAGCCCGGAGCTTCAGCTTCGTTTACATGATTAACCCATTCCCTCTGGAGCCTGAGGTGTTGGCTGCTCACACCTGCTTCTGTTCCACTCATCCCAGGTTTCCACTCTCTGCACACGCTCCTTGGGGTACACTGTCTCCCTTTGTACAACCTGCTGCACTACATCGATAACGGGGTGCTGCTACTCACGGAGACCGCGGTCACCAGGCTTATGAAGGGTAAGCAAGTCTGAGTTGACCAGAGGGGAGGTTTCAGGGCTGACTTCTGGGCATGTGACACTCAATCTGGCTACACTCAGAGGGGCCCCATGCACAACTTAATGTTCTGCAGCAAGATAGTGAAGTTGTTTGTGAGACAGGGTTCCTCTGTGCAGCCTTAGCTGTTCTGGAACTCACTCTGTAGACCAGGCTGGCCTCGAGCTCACAGAGATCCCCTTCTCTCTGCCTCCCAAGTGCTGGGATTAAAGCCGTGTGCTACCACTGCCTTGAAGGTCTTATTATTTGAGCATCTGTCTATTTTCCCCGTTTACTACAAATTCTTAGCACAGCCCACTTCCTAGAACCTCCCTTCAGGCTAGTTGACAGTTCTTTAGCCCTTCAGGAGTTCCTGGAGAACTGAATCCTTTAGGGTTTTTTTTTTTTCTGTATATAGAGCTTTTACTATGAAGAGACTATGTATATGAAGTTTCTGTATATGACGTTTTTACTATGGGAGACTCTGAATTTGTTTTTTAGAAAAGTATTACGAATGGCTTACTTTCAGTTAATCAATTTTGTCACCTTGAATTAGACTTGGAATGCATGAAAAACCAATGAGAGACACAGCGCTCGCTTGAACCTGAGCGTTAAGGTCCACCTCGTAATCTTTCCCACAGAAGCTGTTCAGGCACGTGTGTGTGTTTTGCTAATGTTGTCAAAGCACCTGCCGTGTTCTTCAGCAGCCTCGCCCTTTCAGTTAGTGGGTGGAATTGCTCGGTGGCTGGTGGCCTGTTACAAAGCAAAAGTCCCCATAACTCTGAGTCACAAGCAAAGCTTTCAGAACATCATTAGCCCTGAACTCAGGGCTGGAACGTCTCAGGAGGAAGCATTCACGGTTTAAAATTCGCTGCGGTACTGAAATGGATAGCTCTATGTTATTTGTTAATCTCCAACTCTCTTGTAGATCTGGACAATTCAGAGAAGAATGAGCAGCTAAAGTTCAGCGTCATCGTGCGGCTCCCTCTGGTAATCCTAAAATCAATTTCCTCTCAAGCCTCGTCCACCCTCCTGCCATTTGTGTCTTGTAAGAAGACAGTTCCCTTGTAGGCGGAGGTCAATTGAGTGGGCCCTCTTTTCAGCCTTTTCCGTGAGATTCCATCCACCCCCACCCACCCTCTGCACAGCGGGTGCTTCTCAGGTTGGCTGCGTTGGCAAGGTGGTTGGCTTGGTGCGTTGGTTGGCTGGTTGGCTAAGGTCTCCTCTTAGGCAACCACGCTGATGTTTACATGGAATCTGAGTGGGAGGCCGAGGGGAAACACATGCCTTTGACATTGAAACTGATAAGGCTTTGAGCACAGGTGAGGCCAGGAGGTTCTGGAACAGTGTTCCTCCTCCTCTTACGTTTCTGAGCACAGGCAGGCATTACCCGGCCAAAGGAAGAACAAAAGCACAGGAGGAAAAAGTCAGGGAGGCATTCACTCCTTGCTCTTTGGTGGGGTATTAGCTCTCAGGGTCAGAAACATAAAAACATGAAATTCCACAACAAGGTCTTTCGGCCCCCTCACTTTGCAAACTTCCTGACCCTAGAGCCTGGCCAGTGTGCTGTTTACATACCAAGAGCACGGGGCCTCTGGCACTGGCCATCCTCCGCCCCGTGGCTTTCTGGACCTGTGGCTTTGCCTTTTGGCTGTCCTTCCTGTCACAGGCTTCCTGAGAACAAAGTACCCACCTTTCCCCTGGCTCTGACTCCCAGAGGAACAGTGTTGATATAGTTTGGTCTCCAAATTTGACCTTTTGTCCCTATGAATTCGAGTATTTAAAGTTTCTGGGACAGATAATAGAAGAGAGACCAACGAAAGCTCACATGTCACTGTTAGCTTCCCGTCAGAGTGTCACTCAGGGTTGCCACACTCGTCTCCAGCTCGGAAGGATCTCAGACCCAACATCGTTCCAGGAACAAAAGGAAATTGGCAGTAAAGCATTGATGCCAAAGTTGTTCTCCTCACGCTGAGGAAAGCTGAGGGAGGGTTTCCGAACACTTCAGAAGCATACCTCTTGAGCTTGGCCTTTCTCCAGCGGCCATGAGTCAGGGAGGTTCTACATCCCTTTGGGAATATCATGTAGAAGTCAGAAGCTGGTATGTGGTCTGTTCCGTGCACTATGACCTACGCTCTCCTGTGTGATCTTCACCCGCACGCTAGTGTACCGGGCAGAAGGTCTTCCGGCTTTGGGACCATCCCATGAGCTCCAACATCATCTCCCGGAACCATGTGGCACAGATGCTCAGGAGCTACAAGAAAGAGGTGAGCCTTGGTGACGTTCAGACAGTGAGCGTTGCGTGGACCCCACCTGCATGCCCCGATAAATGCGATTCTGATTTCTATGGTTCTATTTAAAGCTGGCTATGTCTTCAAGAAGCAGTCTGTATATAGGGAGTGTTTTCTCTTTCAGCCTCGAAACTCTATGATTGGCAAGTCATCGTTCTCAACAGAATTTCTGCCTCTGAACTACTTCATTGACATTCTGGCAGGCCTGGAGTCCTCGCACCAAGGTAGTCCACCCTTCCGTCTAACAGGAGTTCCCTTGTCGTGTTGGTCATTCCCAAGTCAGCTCGATCTGTTTCTTTCCCTAAATGCCATACAAATTCTTACTTAAAATTGATTTTCATTAGCGAGAATACCGTACTTCCTACATTACCCAAGGAATCCTTACCTTTGAAGATCGAAAGGGGCTCGAGGTGTTTAGGGTCTGTTCTGGTTGATATGAATGTTCTTTAGTGCCAAGCTTTAATGAAATCAACACTCTTTTTTTTTTTTTGACTGATAGTAGGGGAACCTGCATAGGACCAGACTAGGCCTTCTGAATGTGGGTGATGGTTCTGTGACTTGGGCAGTCTGTGGGGACACTGGTAGTGGGACCAGGATTTATCCCCAGCGCATGAACTGGCTTCTTGGAGCCCATTCCCTGTGAAGGGAAACCTTGCTCAGCCTCCATATGGGGGGAGGGCTTTGGTCTTGCCTCAACTTGATGTGCCAGACTTGGCAGCCTCTCTGTGGGAGGACTGACCCTTTCTGAGGAGGGGATGAGGAATGGGGGGAGTGAGAGGAAGGGGCACTGTGGTTGGTATGTAAAATGATGTCCCCGCAAGCTGTGTGAATTAGGCTGTGGGTGGCCACGGCTCCACAGCTACTCTCTCTCTCTCTCCCTTCGGCAGCTTCCAGGGATTTTGAAGGTCATGACAGCGTGGACGCAGACTTTGTCGAGGAAGCTGCTCTGAAACACACCTCGGTGCTCTTGGGTTTATGAAAGTCAGCAGCGTGCAGATGGCCTGCATTCAGCGTCTCAACGCTGTTTTCTCCCACTTTTCCTGGGAATTCTTATTTCCTTCAGAGCGGTAACAGGTCAGAATATACTGCGGAGCTCCTCGAGCTTCGGTTTAGGTCTTGTGAAAACTGAGCGTGTGCCGCACCCTGTCCAGCACAAGCAGCCAGAGAGCAGTCAAGAGTCAAGATGGCGCCTTGTGTGTGGCAGGAGCAGTGCTCTTCCTGGCGGCTCAGTGGGCCAGGAGCTAGTTCTGCTGCGTTCCAGGATCAAGTAAAAAACAGAGGGCACAATGCTTTGATCGGGAAGAGCTAGACAGACCGCTGGAAATAACATAAAACGAGCAGAAAAATTAAATGTTGCAAAGAGGATTTAAGAAGAACCTGGGTTTGGACTAAAACAAGACCTGGCCATTTCCAGCACTGAGTAACTGTGACCAACCGCATTTGTGCGTACAGGACGTGAGCAGCCTCTGTCAGTGTGGTGGTTCAGAGGGATGTGTATTTAATGTTTGTATTAATGGAAGTCTGGTTTAACAATGCCTTCTCGTTAAACATGACCTCCAGTGTGGAAAGCTGTGGTCTGACTCGTCGCTAAGTTCTGAGCATAGCCTTTTATTGGCACGGGGCGTGGTGAGCCCATCGGTACGTTCCTGCAGGACACAGGACACATGACAGGACACATGACATCCTTTCTCATCTGTGTCCTACATCAGGGTCACCCTCACTCACAACGCTCGACTTCCCCGTTCACTTCTGCTTTTCTCCCTTCTGCTGTTTCCCTTCCCCGTGGTGAAAGTTTAATGACGCTAAATGTCGCTAGCTCGTACGCCAATCCACCTCATTTTCTGCTGCCTCTGTTGTCTCTGGAAGCTGCCCCGTCCTATAGGATGTCTCTTCTTGCTTCAGATCAGCCAGGCGTGGAATGTTGGCAGTTATTCAGCAATGTGGAAACGCTGTCTATCTGTATTACTTCTCTTACAAATAACTCTGTACTGGAGAAGGCAGATTTTATTTAGTTCAAATTAAATAAAAAATCCTCTTTGCAAGTAAAATTCTCACAGAACACTTGTGTTTTTAGCCCTTCATCTAGTTTTGCTCAGTTCACTTCCCTCCTCCCATTCTTTGCCTTCGTTCGTTTCTGTTCACACCTGTGTTGTTCCTTTGATTTCCCTAAGCTGAGCTTATTTGACATATTGTTCAGGTAAACATTGGTTTGACTTGGACACTTGGCTCGTAATTATTCAATAACTTGCTATTCGTCAAAGGATAACATGCAAACCCCTTGGCATTTAACTCTGAAGTTTTGACCCTGTAAAATATGAACATCCTTTTGCAGCCAAGCCGAGTCACTGGGTCTCAGAACATGAGTTGGCCCTTCTTATTTCTAAGGTTGGATCAAGTTTCTTCCTCCACTTGGACTTCCTCTCTCTACCTCACAAAAACATCACTTCGTGCTCTAGGGCTAGATAAACACACACATGCACACACACACCTGACTGCCAAGACATGTCAGCACCTGGTAGCATCTGCCTTTTCTCAGAAGCACACGCTGCAGTGTTTGAGAATCCACCCCTTTCCATTCTTATGGCATTTAAACTCCCTCTCTGCATGTTTTGAATCCTTAAAGAGGTTGCCAGCTCCCATGACACGGGAATCATTTAGGGGTGCAGTATTTCTTTTATTAGCTAAATGGCTCAAACAGCTGAAGGCTCTCACAAGCTGTTTGCTTCACCACGATCTGCACAACAAGGAGGCCAACCTCAGGACTCACAAGATGGGAGTAACTTATATTTACTCTCCAGTGTGGCAGGACCTAGGGGCTTGGAACAGGATGTTGGATTTAACAAAATAAAGTATGGTATTTTGGTATTTCTCTGTCTCCCAGAACTGGACATGAATAAAATTCACAATGGCAACCAGCACAAAAGAAATAGCTTAAACATATTAGTAAATGTTCAAATACGGGTTTCACATACTAGTGAATCGTCAAGTCTAACAAGAGCACTGGAATCAGAAAAATACATGAAGTGAAAATTGGAGCAAATTAGTAAAACTATTCCTACAGGAGTTATATAAGGGCAGAATTTGGGCAGAGATCTTAAAAATCAGGTATCAGATTTTAAAATGTTCATGAACTTGTTTGTGAAAATGCACTTTTAAGAAATGAATCGGGATTTAAATATTTTTTGCAGCAAAAAGAAAAAAATCCCTGTACAATTGAACTGCAATAGCGTTGCTTGAGCAGCAAGCTTCCCGTTGCTCCATACAGGGCTTAAAGTGCTGCTGCAGAGGGGACAGTCGGGTGTCGCTTGTCGTGTGTCTCTTGTTGTATGTCTCCTGTTGGGTGTCTCCTGTTGTGTGTCTCCTGTCGGGTGTCTCTTGCGTGTTTCTCGGGCTACTTCCCCCTTCAGGCAGTCAGATGAAGACACATAAACATGTACCTGTTTTTCCTTTAATAGAAAAGACCACTCTAATTTCTGTGTGTCTCTGAGAAGTTATTTATTTTGTATTTTTACAATGTTTTCTCTACTATACATTCCTGAAATGTAGTCGACATAAACAGTAAAAAGGAAAGACGTGAGCAATGAAAATACACTCTAATTGTAGTCTGTGCTCCATTTGACGTCACACAGCATGGACTGGTTGGCGAACGTGAGAACCGTGTCCCGCTCCCTTGTTAACTGTGCCCAACTGATGGCAGAATTAGGACCCTGGTGGTCGTTCCCCACTGCAGGTCTGGTGAAGCCTGGACCGGTCCACGCGCTTAGATCTCAATGGGCTTCACCACAGGCTTCCTTATGTGCCTTCTGTTGGCTCCAATTTCCGAGGGCTTGAATGGAGCCAGTGCCCCGTAGGGTTTGGGCAGAGGAAGCGCGGTTTCTTCTTCAGGCATGTAGGCATTTGGGCGCTGCTCTGCCGTCGTGTAAACACCGTTGGGCAGCTGCCGGTAATCTGTTTCCATGTATTCCTGCAAATGGAGGAATTTCAGTTTATTTCAATTTTCTTTAGGCACTGAACTTACTTCTCCTTGGGTCCTAAAGCGCAGCCTTTAGCTCTGTTGGCTGATACTCATCTGTAGTTAGTTTTTATTTTACTCTTTGGGGGCCACTACCCAGCTCCCAAATAAATATACGGAGACTTATTTATGAATGCCTGGCCTTAGCTTGACATATTTCTAGCCAGCTTTTCTTAAATTATCCCATCTACCTTTGCTTCTGGGTTTTTTACCTCTCTTTATTCTATATACTTTGTGGCTGGATGTGTGGCTGTGTGGTTGGCCCCTGGCATCCTCCTCTCCTTCTTTTCTTGCTCCTCCCCCTCCTTGTTTATTCTCTCTGCCCACCAACCCTGCCTATCAGTCTCCCTCCTGCCTCGCTGTTGGCCATTTAGCTCTTTATTAGACCAATCAGGTGTTTTCGGCAAGCAATCACAGCTTCACAGAGTTAAACAAATGCAACACATCTTTGCATCATTAAACAAACACATTCCACAGTGTAAAAGAATGTAACGTATCTTAAAATAATATTCCACAACATTCGGCAGAGGGGATGAGGACAGGAGCGGAAAGCCAGCCCCACCTCTGTGGCCTGTCGTCTGCATGGGTGTGGGCATAGCTCAAGCACCATGCTGATGCTGGAGCTTGGTGTGGGAACCCTTGCGCGGTGGGTTCCACATGCACCGGCCGTCAGCTCACCGTCTGTGGTTGGGCTCTGTTGGTTCCACAGCTTTGACAAAAACAGCCAAGCTTTTCCTTTGTCACTGGGGGCAAATGTTAAAGCAGAAACGATTGGAACAGAAGCAGAGGGAATGGCAAGCCGTGTGGTTTGACCTCAGGGTCAACGGTCTGCCTGTGCTCACGGGAAACAACTCCCCTGCAGCGCTAATGTGAACTATATGGTAGAGAAAGACAGAGGGACGCCATGGGGGGACGCCATGGGGGAACCCCAAGTGCCCTAGGAAGGGTGGTCCTAGGGAGCCCAGAGTTATAAGCCAGAACCCGTGCTCAGGTGTTCCTACCGTGTCTTTGAAAGTGAAACAGGACCCTTGCAGAACCATTCGTGTGGCAGTCTGAGCAAACTGTCCCCCAGGGTGTGGTCATCTGGACAAGAGACGCCTCGTTCTAATCTTAAAACAATTGAGCCGTCATGGAGTTATATGGATGAATGAGGAACCCAACTTGCTGGTGGCTTCCGTGACCAACCAAGACCTTGGTCGCTGGGGAGGAGAAAGGGGTGGTATGGGGTCTATGACACATACCAGGTGTGGTTCTGTCGAAGGCTGTGATAGCCATAATATGGCTGTGGAGACTGTGACAGACGGACATGGAAGAGTCAGGTGTGGTGTGAGCAAGTGTTGGAGGACAGATAAAGCCATGTTAGAGGTAAAGCCAATGTTAGGGTAGTCACAGACCTGCTGGGGGAAGGCCATAGTGTTCAGACGTCACAGTCCAGGGTACGACTGTGGGCTGGGCCTTGGTGCTTGTCGAGTGTTCTTCGGGGAGGAAGGCGGTGCTTTGGACTACAAAGTCTTCTCTACACACCAAACCCCTTTCTCCTGGCCATTCATTCATGTGTTGGAGTGGGAGACTTTCACACACAGGTTGAGCATGCCTACAAGCAAACTCTGAGGTCCAAAAGGTTCCAAACCTTTTTAGGGTTGATATGACGTCAAAAGTAGATAATTCCACACCTGACATCATATTATGATTGCAGTCAAAATACAAATATACTAAACTATCATATTAAAATCACCCATGTGTATGAAGGATATATGAAACAAATGAATCTGGGATTTAAAGTTGGGCTCCACTCCCTAAATATCTCACGAAAATCATAGAAAATTCAAAGCATCTCTTCTTCCAAGCCTTTCAGATAAGGGGCCATCCACCGCATCATGCGAGGATAGACTCCTAAGGCAACTTCTCCCGGCACACGGTGCAGCATGGGAGTCAACACTTACCTGGGACTTCTCAGCGGTGGCAAAGGCATACATTTCTTCATCTCGGAGAACCTTCAGCCAGTCCTTCTCGATTTCTCTGTTGAGTGGCAGGCCCTTTTCTATCCTGGAACTGCAGGAGAAGATGAATTCTTCTTTCTCCCTCACCTCCTTCTGGAGTTCAATGGTCAGGGCTTGCTTCATGGACAACTCGGCAACCAGGGCCATCATTTTCTCAGTAGCATCTTTGATCCGTTTTTGGTAGCCGTTCATCTAGAAGTGGAGAGCCCTAGGTTAGTTCGTAGAGGTATTCCGTGAGGATGCAGAGAAACAAGAGACTTCTGGCCGCCTGGTGTGGGCTGTCTTCCCTGGAGGAGCGAATAATTGACCAGGATTCACAGGAAATCTCTGAGAAAGGCTGCAGGACTGAGCCTGCTCGGCTCTCTCCTCTGTTGCCATGAAAAAGCGTTGACAGAAGAGACTTGTGGAGAAAGGGACTTTGGCATACGCTTCTGTTATTGAGGGAAGTCAGGGCAAGAATCCAAGCAAAAACCACAGAGTACTAATCCTGCCTATTGGTTTATCCTCTGATTCATTTATTGTGTTGTGCTCAGCTAGCTTACACACAAAGCCTACATCTGACTGCCACAGAGGGCTATGCTCCCAACAAATGACAGCCACGACATCCTCTTATTGATCTAGGCAGTAGATGTTCCTTCTTCCCAAGTGCCTATAGGTTGTGTCTCATTGGCAAAACTAACCAGGATAGAACCCAATGTTTGGTTATGTCAATAAGGAAAAAAAAAATAAAAAGGCTTATCTTCTAGGTTGGACAGCACTGAGGGCTGGCTAGCTTAGTTTGTTTTTAAGAGGAAAGGAGGCGAGGAGAGAGTTCTCCATGCCTAAGTTCTCGCCTAGTCATAAGCTTTGGCTGTAATGATAATATGGGTGTATCGGTTTGAGCCCTTCCAGCTGTCTGAGGGCCTTTCTGGCCCCTCTGTGTTTCTCTAGTATTACAAGTAATTTCCAGAGATTCTGCCATCAGCTTTGAGAAATCGCCTTTCAATAAAAAAGTGACTTTCTCTCAAGAGAGGGAAATTCATTTTGCAAAGGAAAGGAAGGAGATGTTTACAGAAACATGGGGGAGGGCGCTAATTCAGACAAAGCCCATTGGCTTAAATGAGTATTATCGTGTCTTTGTGTATGAGGCCCAATTGTATACACTACCGCTACTGGGCTCACCAGTGCAGAAGTGCAAAGGCCACACAAAAAGGTGTTTTCACCATTTTAAGGTGAATTTTCACAGTCATTTCCAATATAACTTTGGCAAAGCTGTCTCTAGCACAGGGCTCAATGTTTACTCACTCCTCCTCATTTCTCTAGCATTTATTATATGCAAGGAACTGAGAAGCTAAAAGAGGAAGAGGTCCTACCCTAGGGAGCCCAGTCTGGGGTATCAGACCCCTTCACCCTCATCAGACAGGGCAGCTGCACTCAGGGGTATGGATGTAGACCTTCGTTTATTTCCCCCTTTCTCACGCTGCCTAGAGAGTGTGCCCTTGGCTCTATGTGTCCACCTCAGGTGTGGTGGGACAGGACGTAGCAAGTGTTCAGTAGCTTCTGCTAAGTGTTAACGCCCTCTTCTGGAGGATGCTCAAAGAGCCCACAGAAGCCAGGCAAGCGCACCATCCTCTAGGTGCATGGATGATTCTGCCGCCTGTAGCCATTGCCTTCCTCCTGCCCGCTGTTGCTGTTAGTACTGCCTCCCCTAGCGGCTTCAAGTCTCCAGCCAGCCTAGGGATTGTGTGGCTGCTGCTGTCTGTCGTCAGTGGTCCCTTTTCATCTGTGGGCTCTGGCTGAATTCTGTATTGGAGCAATTTCTACTCGGACCACTGAAAAAGTGAGGCTTTCTGCTTGGAAAGAAATAGAAAGGGTTTTGCTTTGTACACAAACTACAAAGGTAACGATGGTTATATTTGAGAAGTTCTCTCGCCAACTAAAACGTAAGTGCTTCTCGCCCTTGAGAAGCTTGGGCTTCCTTCCTGTGAAGTGGATTCGCTCAGGGAGCTGAGTTCAGGACTAATATTTACATTTTTATGTATTTCTAAACTCATAAAGCTTCATCTCGCTAGTGTTTCTCAACAAGTTAAGAGTGGGAAGCGAGAGGTGATAGCGGAAGTTGGGGCCGGGAGAGGGTGAGGGGTGAGGAGATCGATTCGCTCAGGCAGACCTTCTTGGCTAAGAGCAGCGTGTCCTCCTTGCAAGTCTGGGTTTTGCCTCTGAGCTTGTTGGTGAGCTGGGACACGTGCTCATAGATGAACTCCTTCTCCAGTAGCTTCTCCTCCTTCTTGGCCAGCTGAAGCTCCAGCTACAGTTGGAAACAATTTCAGCAGGAGTTAAAAACGACTTATGTAGGGTACGGTCTTCATTCGCAGCTGATCCTCCACCACACGACAGAGACACACTGCTCTCTGAGCTGTGGCAATACCTCTGACAGTCCCTGGAGCTGGGCCCTGTCCGCAGACACCCTGGGAGCTCTTCTGCCCTGGGTGGACAATGTGCCTCTGGCTCTTTATGGTACCCACAATGCCCATCTTTCCAGATATCCCCACCAGGATAACCAATAACATATTCATTCAAGAAGACAAACTGAGTTATCAGACTAGGAAAGAAGGGCGCCTTTGAATGTTCAGACTACTGATATTTACTTCCTTGGGTAAATATCTGAATCGAAGGTAGGATTCAGGACACATCACAACTAGGGAGCAGCTAGTAGCTAGAAGAATGAAGAAGGATGGGTCCGCCAAAGGGGAAACAGTACCGCTGCCTGTGTGAGCAGAGAGAGGCGTGTTTAAACAGGGTATTTACCATGTCTAACTTCTTGACCATTTCTTCTTCGGTCAGATCTTTCCCGGGAATGAAGCGGATTCTGCCCTTGCTGTCGGGGTTGACAAAGCGTTTCTCCAGGCTTTTGATTCTGTCTGCACACTGGGAGAACTGTTGGACAAGAAACACACGTGAGCTTTAATGTGACTCTTCAGATGGTGTGGGCAGGATCATCAGTGGAGCTACACAGATGCTGTATGGAACGGACCCTGCACGGCAAGGCAGCGTCTGTCTGTCTAGAGAGAATCCCTAGCCCTTCCGTTGCTCCCAATTGCGTGTACCGTTCATGGGCTGCTGTGTGGCTAAGGGCTCAGAGTGGTCCCTGCTGCCCCACTGCAGGTGTTTCAGAGACAGGAGCAGCAGACAGGCAGGGAGCTGGATTCCTGCATTGGCGGTGGCCTTAATGATGTCCCACAGAAGGAAGTTAGTTATCAGGACAACACAGCATGTGCTCTGTGAACAGCAGTCTCAGTCATGTGTGTCCTCTTTGCTGAAGAGACTCTGAATAGATAATAGCCCTGACATCACTGAGACACAGAGGGGGACTGCGCTCCTAAGGACGATAGTCACACTCATCCTTAGCTTCCAAAGGGGGAGGGAGCACTGTGATGACCCTAAGCTCTGTTTGCGGCTTCCTACCTTTTGTGTAATTGCTTTTCAGGGACTTTCGGTTTCTCATGTGGCAGAGGGCGAAGATGAGGCTCGATCCCATGGGGTGAAACAATAGTACGGTGGTTCTCAGCCTGTGGGCCATGGCCATTGGGGAATACCTACTTCCAGGGCTCTCAGGAACCGAGACACTGCTCAGGGGCAAGATTCCAACAAGACTAGCTTTATGGTTGGGGTCAGCACAACACGGGGGACGGTATTAAAGGGTCGCAGCACTAGGGGAGTCGAGAACCGCGCTTTGGTGCTAGAGACCACACTCGTGAGTGACACAGATAAAACTTTAGAGTTTCAATTGATGGCACTCTTCTCTGTAACAAGAATTTTAAGTGGTGACATTTAAGAACAGTGACAGAAATGATTAGTAGTAACACCTCTTGATGTTTCCTTGGTTTTCATAACGAGGAAATTAAGAAATAAATATGGGGCTTTCTGATCACAACCTGTGTCTACAGAGGGCTGGATGGATACCTCGCGGGGAACTGGCTACTCCTGCAGAGAACCTGGCTTCAGCTCCCGGCACCCACACGGCAGCTCACAGTCATCCGTAGCTCTAGTTCCAGGGGGTCTGATGCCTCCTTATGATCACTATGGGTGCTAGGTGTGCGTGTGGTGTGCACGTACACACGTGCAGACGAAACCCTCTCACCCACTAAACAAAACCAGACTAATACCTCCCCCTTAACTCTCCCACTGGGAATTTAAGGGCACGGACTCCACTTTCTGTATGAAAACAACGTTCTTGTGTCTTACACTAGCTCACGGGATTTCCAGGACTGCTGAAATGGATCAGTTACTACAAGGTCCAGGAGAACATGATTCATGAGAACTCTTGGGATATGGAACAATTAAAATCTGTTTCAAAATAACCGAAAAGAAAAAAAGCAATCTGAAAATGATGCAAGACGGGAAAACGACAGAATGCAAGACCTCAAGATGGACACCAGGCTGTGATAAAAGCCGAGAGCTGGAGCACAGTGAGCGAGCGAGGCCTGCCCTACGCACGCGCGGCATTTCACACCCTGTCTCTCCAGGCCCGCAGTCGGCATGGATACAATCACGTGTCAAGTGCAGTTTGAGAACGAATGGGTGCCTTTCTACACAGCTGCTCCCAATCACGTATGGCCCACAGGTCTCAATGTATAGGCCGCCAAGACGATAGCGGCGTGCCATCAGACATGGTGTATAGCAGCATGAGATACATAACGGGTCTGTCTTGTTAAAACTGAATTCTTATTTCACTATAGGTAGCTGCTACTTCTAAGAATGAGTAATTGTTTTTATTATTAAATCTTCTGGGGGAGAGGCAGAGAGGGGAGCGGAGAAAAATGTAGAGCTCAAAAAAATTAATAAAAAAAATTCTCTGAATTATGCAAATGTCAAAAACACACAAAAGAGAGAATAAAGTGAACTTCCACACAGTTCTCTCAGCTCCAGCATTCCCAACATGGCTGCTCCAGTTCCCTCCTTCATCCACGCCTCCGTGACTTCCAGCACCTGTGGGACCACACATCATCCAGGTGCCTCTGCGTGAGTAGTTGGGTGTGCTGGCACACACCTTTAATCCCAACATCTGCGTGTCTTGGCAGAAATCGGTTTTCTTTTTTCTCCTCTCCTCTCCTCTCCTCTCCTCCTCTCCTCTCCTCCTCCCCTCTCCTCTCCTCTCCTCTCTTCTCCCTTCCCCTCCCCTCCACTCCCTTCCCCTCCCCCCACTCCCTTCCCCTCCCCTCTGCCTCCCCCCCTCCTCCTCCCCTCCCTCCCCCTCTCTCTCTCTCTCTCTCCTCTCTCTCTTTCTCACAAGGTCTTATTGTACAGCCTTGACAAAGTCATAAGAATTCTCCTGCCTCAGCCTCTCAGGTGCTGGGATTACAAGTATGCACCACCACACCCAATTTAAAACAAATGAAATTAAGATAAAATTTATCTACAGTACCATTTCCCATATAAAATATGACCAACTCTCATATATGCCTACTGAGTTTATAATTTCTCCACTATTGTATAAACATAGCATATACTAATGTCTATAATTTATAGTTTGACCAGGTATCTTCAATAAGTATATAAAAATTGGAAAGGCGGAAGGCGGGGCTATTGTCAGGTGAAAAGTGGTTTAGGAGAACACAATAAATGGGAAGAAGGAAGGTTAGTGTTGTCTGGTGGACGGCAGTGCTGATTTGCCGCTAACCTCAAAAACTGTGCTTCTGGAATAGAGAATCTGGTCCGTTTGACAACTTGGTAAAGCCCCTTTTGTTAGACATCCTGGTGCTGCTCAAGGGCAAAGACAGACCCGAAGCTGTGTATTGGGAAAGAGCTGGAGAAAGCCAAACTCTTCTGTAAAACGGAGTGCGCAAAGTGGAGAGTCTCAGGTGCCCTGCAGGATGGTGAGCCTGGAGGAGTAGGAAGGCTGCAAAGACAGCCATGAGACACAGACCGTCTGGGGAGCCTGCGCAGTGATGGCGCAACCCCGGAAAGCTTTGAGGGGTATGGGTTTCTGAGATCCAGCATGGAGTTCTTCGCTTCTCTGGAATGTAGCCTCACACACTGCTCTCTGAGACATTCAGTGAAACCTGTCAAGGGCCTTGCACACACGGTGTTGTGTGGACTGAGGAGGACACCCATCCGTAGTCTACCCTGGAGGAGCACAGCAATGGAGCAGGTGCTGTGTGCAGGCTGACCACTGGTGGAAGCTGGCGTCAGAGCCAGGGAATAAGGGGGAGATTCTCCCGGAGCCTTGGTGGGGACCAATCCAGTCAGTGGTCCTGAATGGGAGCAGCTATGGCTAAAAATCAGGCGAGCATGGCTATAGATGGCCCTGACGTAGCTGCACAGCTGGAAGATGCTATCTGTCATCTATGTAGAGTTGATCTATCCCAGTGCCTTGAGGTATGGAAGCCGACCCTGTGTCCACGCCCACAGATCCTTCCCATGAGCTAAGTGGAAAACTGCAGCTAAAATGTGTGCAGAGAGAGGAGACTCGCTCGCAAATTTCTGACTGTTATTCTTGGGGACAGAATTTCTTTCTCTTTGTCATTTTCTTCTTTTTCTGTTTTGATTAACTGAATGCACCTTAACTAATAACCAGAAATAGAATCCCCAAACAAGGGTGACACTTTAGAATGCGCGGTGGGATTTGGTATTGCGACCCTGCTTGAGTCAGTGGGGAAAAGCGTGGGTCACAAATATGTCGGTCCAGTTTTTTCTAGTTCATAAAAGTCTCCTGGTAGAGAACGATGGTGTCTATCCTCATTTCAGTCTTTGCTGCTGGGGACCACGGAGGTGAATGAAGCGTGCAGGCTGGGAGCGGCAGTGCTGAGCAGGCCATTCCTTCCTCCCCTAAACGTCAGAAATGCTCGCTGTGGCGGCATTTCCCGTCATCTCCGCACTCAGCAGGCTGAGGCAGGGGGGTCGCAATGGGTGTGAGACTAGCCTGGTCTATACAGGCGTCTCAGACCAGCAAAGGCTACAAGACCCGGCCCTGATAAACCAGGGGAACTAAACATCACATCTAGGTAGGTGGTCTCCAGGCACATCAGTGCCAAAATTAGGCTGCAGGTAGTGAGAGCCTAGATCCCTCTGGATGGAGCTACAGGAATGATGAACTAGGGCTAAATCTTGGGATGGCCCAGACCCCAAGAAACAGACGATGCTTCGCGGGAAAAGCATAAAACAAAAAACAAAACAAAACAAAACCTCTGTAGCTCAGCTTCCCGAAACCCCATCCTGGAGCAGCGTTCAGAGTCGGCTTCAAACATCGTACAACGTGAAGCTGTGGCGTGGCTTCCACACAAGAACCCGTGTCATCTAAAACTAACAAGGGGAGGGAGACGAGCCAGCGGCTGAGGGAGGCGCCCCGACCAGTCACCCACCTGGATCTGCAGCACCGCCAGGTCGGCGTCAAGGGCCCTCTTGGTGGGCAGCAGCTTCTGTGTCACGGAGATCTGTCTTTGCTTTTCGGCGATCTTCAGCTTCAGGAATCGGATTTTCTCATCCAGGATGTGGATTTCGACATCGCCGTGGAGTTTCATCTTCTCTTGGATGTTTATCTTCTCATAGAAAATGCACACTTCTTCCTCACGCTCGATCAGCTGAACACCACTGCGGTCAAATTCAGAGCGAGGGTCTGAGTGGTGCTGAGGCCTCTGTCCCACCTCATGTGGTTCCCTCTGGCTTTGGGCTCACAACGTACATCAACACAACAGAATCTCAGAAGACAGTGCGGTGTGCCAGTGGGTTGCTAGTTAAGCTCCGCACACTGGATCTTCCTGGGGGTAGGACTGGCATCTCCATCCTAAGGCCAGTTGTACAGCAGGATGGCCACAGCTCGCTGAGCCCTGAAGGTTTCCCTGGGGTAGGGGAGTTCGCTCCCAATATGAGAACAAAGCAAAACCCAAGGCTGATTTTTCTGCGCATCTTTTTTGGGCCAAACTTGCCAAGCAGGGTTTAGCTAGAATCCCTAGGCAATGGCCCTGGGAATGAAATTCTGGGGGGAGTGGTCAGGCCCATAAGGTTCTGTGAAAAGTGAGTGTTCTGGTACCAGATCCTCAGTACCCTGCCCTTTGTAACCGTACCTCTCCTTGGGAGGAAGCCACGGCATAGACACACAGGGAGATCCCCCCCACCCCTGCAGATTTGGTTTAACCAGGGCCTGACTTTGACTTGTGCCAGGAGCCAAACAGGATTCTTTTCTTAACCCAGAAGAACATTCATTAGCCTTTTGAAAACGTTCTGTTTGTCAAGGACCCTAAAGATATTCCCACGGCATCCGTATCTGTTACCACAACTGCCACCTTAATCTTTCTAAACTTGCCCTTCGCTCCGGCCCTACTATCGTGCAGCTATGTGTGCGGCTGTGCCTGACTGACCTTAGTTCTCCACCGGCCCCATCGGGTTTGTCCGTCAGAGCGGCTTCTTATCAAATCCCCTCCTTGACAAAAGCCAACGGTAAGGCTTTACCGTCCAGTACCTTTGGGCACTAGCACTCCAATGCTTTATAAGAAATCCCACACGAATTTCATGAAATCTGAATTGTTTCTGAATGTCTCACCTGTCAGTGTCTCATAGCACCAGCAGCCGTGGTGGGTGGGGCTATTAAAGAGTCACCCTGCCAAGGGCACGCTTGCAGTCTGGAGGAAATGCGCCCTCTCCTAAGCCTCTGTTACTTACGGGAGGATGGGCGGATGAGGACAAACACTGCCCAAATGGATAGACATTACAAAGTGGACACTCATCAGCTGATCCAGAAGGTCTCACTGTTACCCTACAGCAGTGGTTCTCAACCTGTGCGTCATGACCTCTTAGGAGGTCATATAGAAGATATTCTGAATATCATATATTTGCATTGTGATTCATGACAGTAGCAAAATTACAGTTATGAAGTAATAACAAAGTCATTCTATGGTTGGGGTTCAGTGCGGCCTGAGGAACTGTGTTAAAGGGTTTCAGCATCAGGAAGGTTGAGAACCCGCTGTCCAATTGTCTCAGAGACTTTGATCTTCCAATGTCCAAGGCCTTCTTTTTGTTTCCCTTCTGCAGACAGTCTTTTTTGTTTTTATGCACACATCTCCCTCCCACGGGTAAAGAACATGGCTACATCTCAGTAGGTGCCCTGGGCATCCTGGCCCAAGCCCGTTCATGGCCCTTACAGAGGTGTCCTGGGCACCCAGCCCAAGCTCATTCATGGCCTTACAGAGGTGCCCTGGACACCCAGCCCAAGCCCGTTCGTGGCCCCTACAGAGGTGCCCCGGGCACCCGGCCCAAGCCCGTTCGTGACCCCTACAGAGGTGCCCCGGGCACCCGGCCCGAGCCCGTTCGTGGCCCCTACCATTCGTTTCGACGCTGGACGGCCTTCTCATACTTTTTGCGCAGCTGCACCATCTCCTCCTCTATGACGGTGATCATGCTGGCCAGGCGGTCCATACTGGTCAGCTGCGCCTCCTTCTTCTCCTTCATCTCCTGAAGCTTGGTGGTGATTTTGCACACGTCATTCTGCATGCTCTCCCTGATGGTCACGTTGTTGGAGTGCTTCAGCATGGCGTTCTGCAACTTCCTTTTAAAACAACGGCACAGTGGGGGGCGGGGGAGAATCATTTTCCTCGGAAATACTGACGGTGTCTGCAAAGCAAGTCTAAAAAGTGTGTCTTCCCAAATGACATCCCTGCACGGTGCTTTCGGGACTTCCTGCCGTGGGATGAGGATGCTGTCATTGTGTCAACCTCTGTGCTACACTGTTGTGAAAGGGTCCTCTGCCATCTCTGTCAAAAATCTACATCCGTGTTCTGAGGATAGAGGGGCTTCTACGCCCACGCCTAATTGGACCTGAGGACTCAGCCTAGGAGCATGGGTCAGGCTGCGTGACGTCACAGCCTGGATGTGGTACTTTAATTTCCTTCCAGGGAAGAATCTGACTAGGAAATGTCTCCTTCTCATGCCTTTTAGGTCAGGGTATTCGGTATTACCTTTATCAAAGTCAACCGGGCAATAGTGGCCAAGAGAAAAATCCAGTTATGCCGTCTCCATCTCCGGCCATCAGGAGCTAACTAGGTGAAAGAGCCCAGTAGGTCTAGGCATAGGGCAAATATTCTTTCTGGGATTATTACATAGATGAACTCTTTTAGTAACGAAAGATCCTACACAGTAATGACGAGGATCATGTCTAAGGGAAGAGTCCAGAGAAGTGGGGTGACTTCCTGAGGCCCCAGAGAGAGTGTCTGACGGAGCTGTGGGTTTAGCCTCCACGTCCTGCTCTCAGCAAATCTGCTGTGGGCTCCCGAACGCACGTCACGTGCTTAAAACCCACAGCCAGGGATGCTACCTAAGAGGTCATTTGTCTTCTGACTTCACCTGCAGACGGTCAGATTTATTCTTTTTTTTAAAAAAAAATTTATTTATTTATTATGTATACAATGTTCTGTCTGTGTGTATGCCTGTAGAGCAGAAGAGGGCACCAGACCTCATTACAGATGGTTGTGAGCCACCATGTGGTTGCTGGGAATTGAATTCAGGACCTTTGGAAGAGCAGGCAATGCTCTTAACCACTGAGCCATCTCTCCAGCACCTTCTTTTTTTTCTTAATTGGGCAAATGAACACCAACAGATCATCACAGTAAGCATAGTTTTATGTTAGAGTTTTCCATTCGTTAATGTGTGTGTGTGTGTGTGTGTGTGTGTGACTCTAGAAACCAGGAAGTGTGTCCACCTGAGAAGCACGGTGTTGGAACAGTCTTGCTCCCTGCCGTGACCACCAGGATCTTACAGACTCCCAAATCCACAGAGGACAAGGCTTTGGGAGGACTTGGGCTGTCTTGGCTCTTACCTTTCTTGAGAGACAGCACTGTTCCTTAGAATTTCCAGCTCATTTAATGACATTTTGTGCCTTTCTCTGATCTCATTCACTTTCTGATGAGCTTTGTGTAGGAGGTTAACAAACTTATTCCTTTCGTTTCTGATTGTGTCATAAAGTGCCGCAAACTCTTTAAGTCTGGAAAAACATGACGCGTTTTCTGAGAATCGAAAGATAAATATCGTCTTTCTCCCAACCAAATAGCTAAGTCATGACCAAACTCTTTTACCTCCGATGAATTTCATGTTTTCTCTTCTTGTGCAGTCTGATCTCAAGGTCCTTTGCTTTGATTTCCTTAATGACATTGAAATGTTTTTG
Source organism: Microtus agrestis (assembly GCA_902806775.1). Lineage (NCBI taxonomy): Eukaryota > Metazoa > Chordata > Mammalia > Rodentia > Cricetidae > Microtus > Microtus agrestis. Next base: position 753,964 of record CADCXT010001893.1, on the reverse strand, counting down.
CTGAAAGGTAAAGAACTATGTGTGAAATAAAGAAAAACGACTAGAAAGCTAAGGGTGGCGGCTCATGTATGCAATTCCGCCACTGGGGAAACCGAGGTAGCAGGACTGCCATGAATTCAGGATCAGCCAGTGATATATAGCAAGAAAACCAACAACAAAAACCACAATGTAAGAGTGCTCCGGCTGGACCCCACTCCAGTCCTGTCTGTTCATCCTTCCTAACCTGCTGGGCTGGACAGAGCTGCCCGGCCAGTTGAGGGGATTCCCACTGATTAGGGCAGAAGGTACTCAAGCTTCAGGAAGAACTAGAGAGCCTGCCTGCACAGACAGGGTGGGGACGCTGGGGGACGACTGGGAGAAGATGACTATAGATGCCCAGCCAGGACAGCGTGGCCTGCGTTTCCAGAGGCCGAAGATGAGGATTTACAAGAAGTTTCACTAAGGTCGTGACCCGAGCCCTGTATGGTGTTCCGTGAGACAGAAGCAATGGCTGTAAAGAGCTGTTCTGTCCTGCTGTGTTTGCTGGGAGTCTCTTCTGTTATAACAGGCGCCGTGCTGACACCAGCTGTAAGCTGTATATACATATATTAAAAAGAAAGCAGTTACACCTTTAACATCCTAAGAAAACTATATCAAGTGCTGAATGTGCTAGTGATGGTCTTTAGAGAGGACGTGCCTGGTGTCCTTTCTCGGGGATAGGAAGCATCCGGAAACAGAGTGTCTGCTGGTAGCATGGGGGGCGGGCCTCAGGGGCAGCAGAAAAGACGGTATGGATACACTATGGTTTTATTTTGTATAATTTTCTGTGGAAACGGTCATCGACAAGCTAGCCTTCAGATACACGAAACGCATAAAGCAGGTATAATCTACACTGTCTCTAATGGAGCAAAATCTACGCTGTCTTGTGGATGGCACCAATGTCAACATGAATCCCATCCTGGTCACCTTATGTGGATATAAAAGACATATGGCTATTATATAAATTAATAAGATTGAATACCTTCTTGTGGAAATACAGTTAACTACACCTAATGTTTCTAAGAGTAATTCCCAATACTGAAACACTGAAGGGAAAAATAATATTTTCCCTTAGGATTTTCATATCTCAAAGAGAACCATCTTGAGCTCTATTATGAATAAGTTCATTTAGTAATGAAGTTTACCTTATGTAGATTATTGTGTTTATAACATAAGGATAGATAAAATAAGGATCAGATTAGGACTGGTTAGAATTTGTCTACTTTGTCAAACAGATCAGTTCTTTTCTGGGAATAATGAAGTAGACCTCTATAGTACATCTGAAATTGCTGAAAAGAGTTTTCTAAGTAGGAAAGCTCACAGAAGTGGACTCTTCCACCCACAGCAGGTGCTTCTAAAAACACTGTTCTGGTTAACCCCACCCGGCCCCCGACTTTAGTGGCGGTGACCTTCTCAATCCTTAGCTGCTCCTCTTAGTCATTCTTCATGGGACAGCGTCATCTCTGTCTGATTCCCGAGAGGCTACGCTCTCTCTTCTGTCCCCTACCAGCCCAGAGATCCCATGGGCTCCGCTGGGCTTTGGCAACAGAATCAGCCAGCTCAAGGTGGGTCGAGTGACCCTCGCCATCTGCCCTCGCCTGCTCTCAGCTCCTTTTGACATCCCTTCTCCTTTCCCGCTGCCAGTCAGGTGGAATTTCTCTAATTAAACAGGGGAAGAGGTGTCTGAGGAGCTGGATAATTGTGTGTGTGTGTGTGTGGGGTCTACGAGGCTACAACTTTCCCCTCCAGTCTCTGCTACAGAATCTATTTCATATTAGTGCTCATCAATGTTCTATAAGTGTGAGTTCTTTCTGGGGAATGAAAAATATCCCCCCCGCCCGCCCCTGCGTCCACACAGAGAATGAGAACAAAGACGACACTCGGGAACAGCCAATGTCCAGGTCACATGACAAATGCAGATGCTCTACTGTAGTAGTAGTTCATAACATACTCTTTAAAATTATCAAAATTATTACTATTAATTTTTGAAACACAGTGTCACCGGCCACCAAGGCTAAACTCGAACTTACTGTGCACCTGTGTCTTCTTTCTCTTGATTGCATGTAACACGTGCACGCTTCTATTGTTTGCTTGGCAAGAGGTCAAAGTGCACAGGCAGGCACTGTAGCCTTGAGCTGTCTCCCCAGTGTTTGCTTACTTTTAACCAAGGACCCCTAGACCCAGCCCTTCTGTGGACTAACTGACTACAATGTTAAACGTTAGTTCCTGCTGTAGGAGGGCTTCGTTCTCTGAAATTGCTTGTGGCACTTTGTGGGAGTCGGGAAATCTAGGGGCAAGGCAACTAACTAAGAGCCTCCTTCTCTGTAGGATGCTCGCCTGATGATGTCCCATGCCCTGTTCTTAAGTCTGTGACTCCACCCTGCAGATTCTCTCTCTGGCCTGTGTGCCTGGTAGCTCTGGCCCCTGGAGACGCCCACTTCATTCTTGTTGAAACCGCCATCTCTTCTGACCCTCAGTTCATGGTCATGGTTTTTTTTAAATGTCTAGACTGCTAACTACTGAGGTGTTTTATGTTTTGTTTTGCTTGTTTGCTTGTTTTTCAGTGTATGATTCGGTGTCCTTTAGGAAAAAATTATTGTTACTGACTTTGAAGGAAATTTAAAATCATCGCTTTCTAATTAGTGATGTGTTAAAACGAGGCTCCCTTGAACCTTTGTGGTAATTAATAGTGGCTATAAGAAAGCAGTTACCTGGGCCTTCAGGAAATCCTTAGACTTTTGTTCCCGCTCATCAACTTTGAGCTGAGTCATCCGCACCAGATTGAACACCAGGTCTCGCATGTTCTCTTGTTCCTTCAAGAGCTTGTTTTCCTCTGCCATCTGCTGCTCCACCAGCCTCGCCTCCGCTTCAGATAGGCTTCTCTTTGGGAAAGCACGGGAGTATTAGTCATCTTCTGAAGGAGCACCATAAGGCCGGCATAAAGCACCGTCTTCCTTCCGCGCTTGTCAACAGAGAGGGCAAAGCCACCCCAACTCTCTGCTCGGGGTTTCTCCTCTGCTGCACGGAGGATGCGAACTTGTGGGTCAGCGAAACCAACCTTGACCTCAGTGTGGTTTCAAGGGTCTAGAAGGGCTTTAAATTTACGTCTTAAAATACTTAAATATTCAACAGCAGTTTGAATGACAAAGTTTGAGATTTGAAAATAGACATTGTTGAAACCGACTTTTAATACAATCAATAGTCCTTTTATTGGAGCAATCTTAATAGCCTGTAAAGGTTTGCCATGTCAAACACATCTTCAGGGGTAATGAACTTTAAGATAAGGATGTGTGTGTGCTCAGTAGAGATGGACCACTTGGCTAGACGCGGATGATGATGATGATGATGATAATGATGTGTGTGTGTGCCCAGTACAGATAGACCACTTGGCTAGACGTGGATGGTGTATGTATGTTCAGCAGTGACAGACCTCTTGGCTAGACGAGGGTGGTGTGTGTGTGTGTGTGTGTACGCTCAGTAGAGACAGACCACTTGGCTAGACGCGGATGTTGTATGTGTATTCAGCAGTGATTGACTTGGCTAAGCGTGTGTGAGGCACTACACTAAAGCCTCAGTAACCCTCCCCGTTAGGCAGAAGTAGGCCCTTTGAAAGCAAGATGGTGCTCCAGCAGCACACACTACTTTACAAATTGATGCACATCACTTGTGCATACTGTTATATACACGGATGGGTTTCACGGTGGCATCTACATACGCACACTACCACCCCCTCCCATCCCCTCCCATCCCCTCCCATCGCTCTTTGATGTGCTCTCTGTGGAGCATGTAGAAACAGAGCTTTACACTCCGATCTGAGACAGCCCTGTGAATGAGTGGGCTGCTAACCTGCTGAGCCAGGTTCCTCTTAGCCAATTCAACTTCCTTTTGGAGGTCTCTCCTTCTCTCAGGCAACAGAAGGTCATCCTTAGGGATAGCTTCGATCTGGAAGTCAGAATTTAAAATAGGCGCTGTAAGGAAATACTGTCTGATACCATACGCTCAACCCCAGTACACACTTTTGAAACTGGCAGGCAAAGCGTGATTCCTGATCACACTGGCACTTCCTACTCTGATTACATTTTATAAAACCAATGTGAGGTAAAATATGAAGATCTACCAAAATTACACAGTTTGTTAGCTACACATGTTTTATCTTTTATAAGTAAATTTTAATAGCTGACATGTAGTGAGCAGCATCTAAACTTGTGGTGGTATGGAGCCTAGACCCACGATTTTACTGACTCCTCACAAATGCCATGAGGCATCCATCTGTTTGGGAGAAAGTGACAGACGGACTTGCCTCAGGGGTACAGGTGCAAACCCAGGTAGGCACTGCTCTGTCTGACCGCTGCACACTTTGACCCCCCCCCCGCCGCACGTTCTGACCCCCACATGCTCTGACATCTGCACACCACACACTCTGACCCACCCCGCACACCCTGACCAGTGCACACCACACGCTCTGACCACTGCACACCACATGCTCTGACCACTGCACACCACACGCTCTGACCACTGCACAGCACACACTCTGACCACTGCACACCACATGCTCTGACCGCTTACACTTCTGTCATTACACTTCTACTGTGTTAGTTTGTACTTTGGTTAGTTTGGATAAAGGTTTGTCTATTTTGTTGATTTTTTCGAAGAACCAACTCTTTGTCTCATTGATTCTTTGTATTGTTTTCTTTGTTTGTGTTCTGTTAACTCACTATTGTGGGATTTTTCCAGCTTCTTTATGTAGGTGTTTAGTGCTATGAACTTTCCTCTTAATACTGCTTTCATTTTGTCTCATAAATTTGGGTGTGTTGTGTGGTCAGCTTCATTGAATTTTAGGAAGTCTTAAATTTTTCCCTTTATTTCTTCCTGAGTTTTGACAAAGAAGCAAAAGGTGTAAAATGGAAAAAAGAAAGCATATTTAACAAATGGTGCTGGCATAACTGGATATCAACATGTAGAAGAATGAAAATAGACCCATATCTATTGCCACACACAAAACTCAAGTCCAAATAGATCAAACACCTCAACATAAAACCAACCACACTGAACCTTATAGCAGAGAAAGTGGGAAGTACACATGAACACATCGACACAGGAGACCACGTCCTAAATATAACCCCAGTGGCACAGACACTGAGAGAATCAATTTATAAGTGGGACCTCCTGAAACTGAAAAGCTCTGTAAAGCAAAGGACACGGTCACCAAGACAAAACAACAGCCTACAGAATGGGAAAGATCTTCACTAACCCCACATCAGAAAGAGGACTGATCTCCAAAATATACAAAGAACCCAAGAAATTGGACACCAAAAGAACAAAAAATCCAATAAAAAAATGGAGTACAGACCTAAACAGGTAACTCTCAACAGACGAATCTAAAATGGCCTAAAGACACTTAAGGAAATGCTCAACATCCTTAGCCATCAAAGAAATGCAAATCAAAACAACTCTGAGATCCCATCTTGCACCAGTAAGAATGGCCAAGATCAAAAACACTGATGACAACTTATGCTGGAGAGGTTGTGGGAATGCATTGCTGGTGGGAATGCAAGCTGGTACAGCCCCTTTGGATATCAGTGTGGCAATTCAGAAAATTGGGAAACAACCTTCCTCAAAACCCAGCAATACCACTTTTGGGTATATATCCAAAGGATGCTCAATTGTGCCACAAGGATATGTGCTCAACTATGTTCATAGCAGCATTGTTTGTCATAGCCAGAACCTGGAAAAAACCTAAATGCTCCTTGACCAAAGAATGTATAAGGAAAATGTAGTACATTTACACAATGGAGTACTACACAATGGAAAAAACAATGACATCTTGAAATTTGCAGGCAGATGGATGGATATGGAAAACATCATACTGAGTGAGTAAATCCAACCCAGAAAGACAAATATATGTACTCACTCGTAAGTGGTTTTTAGACATAAAGCAAAGAAAACCAGCCTACAATTCACAATCCCAGAGAACCTAGACAACAAAGAGGATCCTGAGAGAGACAAACATGGATCTAATCTACATGGAAAGTAGGAAAAGACAAGATTTCCTGAGTGAATTGGGAGCATGAGGACCATGAGAGAGGGTAGAAGGGGAGGGAAGAAGAAGAAGGAGGGGATCAGAAAAAATGTAGAGCTCAGTAAAGGCAAATTTTAAAAAAGAAAGAAAGAACCAGGAAAATGGGGAATTCAAAAGAGGAAAAAAAGAGACAGAATGACAGAATGGATATGATCGTATTGCATGGCATTTATGTGTAAAATTCTCAATAAAAAAAAAAGGAAAGGAAGGAAAAAAACCTGCACATATTACTCCTTCAAAGAACCTGAAAGAAAAACTAGCTTGGCCTTACTGTCTACTGCACCCTCTGTACACTGTATGCTGTATACTGCACCTTCTGTATACTGTATACTGTACCCTCTGTATACTGTATACTGCACCCTCTGTATACTGTATACTGCACCTTCTGTATACTGTATGCTATCTACTGTCTACTGCACCTTCTGTATACTGTCTACTGCACCGTCTGTATACTGTATACTGTATGCTGTATACTGTACCCTCTGTATACTGTATACTGCACCTTCTGTATACTGTATACTGCACCGTCTGTATACTGTATACTGCACCCTCTGTATACTGTATACTGCACCCTCTGTATACTGTATACTGCACCTTCTGTATACTGTATGCTGTATACTGCACCCTCTGTATGCTGTATACTGTACCCTCTGTATACTGTATGCTGTATACTGCACCGTCTGTATACTGTATACTGCACCCTCTGTATACTGCATACTGCACCCTCTGTATACTGTATGCTGTATACTGTACCCTCTGTATACTGTATGCTGTATACTGCACCCTCTGTATACTGTATGCTGTATACTGTACCCTCTGTATGCTGTATACTGTACCCTCTGTATACTGTATGCTGTATACTGTACCCTCTGTATACTGTATGCTGTATACTGCACCTTCTGTATACTGTATACTGCACCCTCTGTATACTGTATGCTGTATACTATATACTGAAAGGCCTAGAGTCTAGGCCCTTCCCAAACTGGCTATTCCGTTACTTTTCTACCCAATCAAAACAAAACATTCGGCCAGTCTTGGGTGAGAAACAGAGGTGGGAAACATTACGGGACCACCAGCAGTCTGACAGGATAGTGCATCATCAAACTGCCATCCACTGCTACCTTTTCCTTCTCTTTCTACTGAGAGCAAAATCCTAGTGCTCTTTGAAAGAGAGAGCTAGGCTTAAAATCCTAGATTTTAAGGTTTCTCACACCTACCTCGAGTAGAAGCCTTTGATTCAGGGTTTGAGTCTGAGCCAGCGCCTCCAAGGACACTTTCAGGAGCAGCTCCGTCTTCTTCAGGTTTCGGAAATCTCGCTCTTTCTCCCTTTGCTTGCGAGAAAGTTCATCATGGTAGCTCTGCTTGTCAATGAGGCAGTTTCGAAGATTAAGGTCCAAGATCCCTCTGTCCAGGTCAAGGGCAAAGGGGAAAGTGATGTCCCCCGCCGTCTTATCAAAGACAGCACACTCAAGGGGATACAGAGACCTTTTCATATATAACAACCACAAATCCTGAACAATGCCTACAGTAGCCAGTCTGGGGTATCGCTATCATTTAGAAATATGATCCTATAAATTCCCCAAATGTAATGACAGGCTGGGGAGACACAGGTCTCAAGTTTCCTTAGATTTTCCCTAAATGTACGAAGTAAGGCTGAGAGAAAAGTTCAGTGATAGAGCAATTGCATCCCAGGACTGAAGCCCCAGGTTCAAACCCTGAACTTAGGAAAGTTAGGGGCTAGGGAGATTCTGCAGTTGGTAAAGTGCCTGCCTCACAAACATAGGGGTTCAGGCCCCGTATCCAAGTAACCAGCTGTGAGTGGTACAGCCCATTTGTGATCCCAGTGTAGAGAGGTGAAGACAGTTCCCCGGAGCTCACTGCCAGCCAGTGTAGCCCAGTCAGACAGGTCACAACCCGATGACAGACTGTCTCAAATACAAGAGGGATGACAGAGCTTGTGCCCTCTGGTCCCTACACTCTAGTGAATACACATGTGTGCACACGTAAACATAAAGTGCTCCGGTAGGGAATCCCACAGGGAAATCTCCCTCAGCCAGGAGAGGCTGGGATTAAGTCAGGAACAGCACTCATTGGCAGGAAAATCTCTGGATTCCATAGCCCAGACCAGTGATGTAGTTCCCCACACGTACAGCAAACAGTGGATTTTATTCTTAAATTTGGAACCATGGAATTGAGGAAAATTGTGATTTAAAATGTTTTGATCAAACTTTCCGTTTTGCTCTGAATGCCATCATATTTAAGTTTTTCACAATGAACAATAAATTTTCCTGCAGCAACCTCTGACGTCTCCAGGAAGAAGACGGGGCCCCACAACAACAATTCCACCTGATTCTTATGATACCATTCAGCTGATAGCACCCAACCCAAGATCAGCTTGGGGTTACAAACTGCTCGAGATAGGTCTTTGATGGGGCTGAAGATGGATAGTCATAGCTACTTTCCTCTCATGACTTAGCTAAGATAAGACTTAGTCTCCTCAGGCTAGGACAGCTATTGAAATAATCTGGTATTTGCTAAATAACCTTAGAGTGGACATTTAGTGTGTGTTTCTTGTTTGATGTTGTTCAGTTGGTTGTAGTCCTATTCTTGTGTATGTTTTTGCCTTTTCTTTTTCCTGGATAATACTTGATATTTGTTCTTATTGCATATAGTTTTGTTTTAGGTTTAGAGCTTTCTTGTTTAGACAAGGGGGAGGTGTTGTGGGAATTCATTCAGCCAATAGCTTCTTGGATACCAGTCCACAGGGCATGGTCTGAGGGACTATAAGCACACACAGGAAGAATGCTCAGTCCTTTTTTCCTCCCATTGCTTGGTTGGTGGTCAGAGTTCGGTTTGCAGCTCCCAGCACCCACAGAGCAGAGGACCGCAGGGTTCTCTTGTTGTAAGTGTTCACCAATAAGCACTTGTTATCTTTTATTACAGGATCTCGTGGACTTCCTTAATTATACTACACATAGAACGGAGGAAAACTGTGATTAAAGCGTAGAAAAATGTGCTTCAAAATGTTTTGATGGTGCCTTAATAGGAAAAAAATTGATTTAAAATTCTACAACTTGCTATTGAATTGCATACGATCAGTTGACAATGTTTTGAACCTTCAAGACTGCATTGATTAAAATGCCGATGACAGGACACGGTCAAAACGAAGGTGACAGAAACAGAAGTAACCTTTCAGCTAGCGAGGAAGCTTCGCTCTCTTTGGTTAACTCCAGCATCTTAAGTAGTTGGTTATACTCCCGTTCCTTCACTTCCAATAGGGCGCGCTTGCCCTCCACTTCCTTCATGACGTCATCCTTCTCTTCCACCAGGGCGTTGACTTTGTTCTCAAGCTTCTTTAAAGACCCATTTAGCTCTTTGACTTCATATTCCAAGACCATGTTTTTCTTTTCCATTTCTCTGTAGGAACACACACAGACCGAAGTGAGAGGGTTTAGTTTTGAGTTCATGCTATCTCTACCCATTATTATCAGGCAAAACTTCGCTTGTCATCACTCACTGATCTCAGGAAGATGTGAAGGTCAAAGGAAGAGGGACTTGGGAGGTGTGGTGCTAACTTTCTCCATCAGCTCGAATCACTTGGGAAGAGAGTCCCGATGAGGAACTGTCTACCCTGAACCAACCTGTGGCAATGGTTCTCAACCTTCTTAATTCTGCAACCCTTTGCTACAGTTCCTCATGGTGTGGTGAACCCCAACCATAAAATTATTTCATTGATACTTCATAACTGTAATTTTGCTGTTATTAATCATCATGTAAATACCTAATATATAGGATTTCTGACCCACGGGCATATCTGTGGGAGGTTGTCTTTATTAAGTAAATTGGCACGGAAGACACAGTCCACTGTGGGCAGCACCATTCCTTAGGCAGGAGGCCCCATACCGTGTAAGACAGAAGAAATGGAGCTGAGTTCAGACAAGTCAGTGGGTATACATGCTTTCATGTTTTCTCTGCTCTTGCCTCTGGATGTGCTGCGGTTTGCTGCCGGAAATCCCTGCCACATGCTGAGGGACCATAACCTGGAGTTGTAGGCTGAAATGAACTGCTTTCTTCCCTGAATTGTTCTCTGTCAGAGTCTTTCATCACAGAAACAAAATGAAACCAGGACAGGGGATAACTTCCCAGAATGCCCATGAGGGGCAGGCATTTGCTCATTCTATTTTCTCCTCATGCCCCAATCTCTGTCACCTGTAGTGTCTCCTCTCATCCTGACCAGCATCCTGGACCAGGTCTGACTTTCCTAACTCTGCTTCTGGTGACGCTGGGTTTCAGAATCATACTGTTTCATTTTCCTGTACTCTTTTAGGGTTGATTACTAGAGTAACCCTATTATTTCTCTAGAATACTTTTATAGGCACTAACCTGTCCCACCAGCCAGCTCCCAAATAACGGCACGAGACTTACCCTAATTACGAAAGCTTGGCTTTTATCTTAGGCTTGTCTCAACTAGCGCGTATAACTAAAATTAACCCGTTTATATTAACCTATGTTGAATGTCGTGGCGTGTTTGTACGCTGTGTGAAGATATTTTATTGACTCGATAAAGAGCTGAACTGCCAATGGCTAGGCAGGAGACAGAGGCGGGACTTCCGGCTGAGAGAGGAAGGAGGCCCCAGGCACTCGTCAGGCACAGTGTGACGTGAAGGGAGGGGCACAGGCAGAGTGAAAGGAAGGTGAAGAGCCCCAAGGCAAACCTTAGAGTAATATCAATGGGTTAATTTGAGTCATAAGAGCTAGTGGGACAAGCCTAAGCTAAGGCCGAGCTCCCATAATTAATAATAAGTCTGTGTCATTCATTATATGGAGCAGGCAGCTGACAACAGAGGTTGCCATGCCAACCTTTCCTTTTCTTTTTGATCACTGAAATCCTAGAACTTCTCAATGGTCTTCACATCTGAATCTACTCTGAGTGCCTGAGGGTGAGCAGGTGCGTGGTGAGGAGCTGCTGTCTTTTGGGTGCTGACTGCCTGAGCACCCTTCGAGACTATGACAGCCTGAGTTCAAAGTTAACCTCCAGCCCTGAAGAAGCCGCTGAAGGCCCCCATAGAAATACGATTCATAAGCTGGAGCATAAATAGTGATTATCATTGGCTGTATTACTTCCTTTTAAAATTCCCGATACACAGAGCCTAGGTGGCACCAGGGTCAGACAGTTCCAAGATTGTAATTCCCAAAACTTATAACATGCAAACACGTCATTTGGAAGAGGGTTGCTTAGAAGGGATTCAGAACAAAAGTCTTAAGCCGTACATTTTTTTGCGGGTCATTTTTTCTATCTCTTTTGAAATTTGTACAGGAATGGTTTGATGGTGGACCAAGTCATCCTAGGAGAGAAACACAATCGTGTTAAGTCATGTAGTCAACTAAGCGAGCAAATTAAATGAGAAGGAAATTAAAACTCTTTAAAATGGCAGAACTCTTACCATTTACTCTGTGTATTTCATTTCTCCCAATATTCACCTTATAATGACCTTATAAGGTCATTACACTTGTCGCTATCTCAAAAAGAGGACGACAGAGTAAGGTAAGAGTCCCCTTTCCTGCTGTGCCCTGCTAAGAGTCCCCTTCCCCTGCGGTGAGAGAGGTGGGGAGAAGGATGGAGGAGGCTGTCACCACTGCTCAAGCAATGAGATAGTGTCCTATGCTTCTTGAGAGAACAGCCTCTGTGGTTCTCTCTGAGGCCAGGTTGAGGCCAGAGCTGTACAGCAGAACCTGGACCCCGCCTGCCTTCTCTCCCAGTCTCTCCTGCTCCCTTCACAGCCCTGTGGGCTTCTCCTGCACTAACTGCCCTGGACGCTGCTTCTGGGGAGCCCAGCCTGAGATTGACAGGAAACGTGATGGACAAGACCCTTTGTATCCAGGGTACTGACCAGGGCTCCACGGGGATCTGGGCAAAGGACTCTCCTCAGATGCTGCTTCCTGGATAAGATGGGTGAGCAGTGAGTTCCTGCTGTGAGGTCTTAGGGAAGGCCGGAGAAAACTGCAAGTATTTCTAAGCCAATGATTTTGGGGGGAGAGGGGGGCTGTCCCTTAACTAACTCTAGATTCTTGAGAATTAATATATATTTTTCAAAATGAAATTAATTTCAATCCATTTTTCCCTAAAACATTTTTTGCATGTCTTTTCCTCCAAACACCATCATTTGCTTTGTAAATTCCCAGAATTAAGGTTGCCTTTGACAGAGTCCTTCATGATACAGACAGAGCCTTGCGGTTAGCAAGATAGCTCTTTTGGTCACGTGCAAGTAGCTAACCTCAGCCAGTGTGTTTTTAGGTCTGTGGAGGCCCAAAAATGTGAGCCTCTTTCCACCCTGACCAAAGGTCAGAGGGTTGGAACTTACTTCTGTTCCTTCAAGGTTATGGTGTTTCTACCTCAAAGGTCCCACCTAGATTGAGATTAGAGAGTTCTGCTCTCTATGGTTATTGCCAACAGGTGTGGTTACTATCCAGACCTTGTTTTTCAGAAACAGAGAAGTAGATATGTTTTAACCCCAAACAAAACTCTAATGATCCAACTAAGTTCCTACTCCCTTAAGGAGATAACACTGGATTCCACCCAGGGAGTAGTTTGCTTACAGAATGCTTTGGGCTAGGGTTATGAGCTTGACTTGTTTTGTCCTAGCAACAAAGTGTAACTAATAATGTAGCCTGTGACCTTCAATTGGTACGTTCATTTCCTAGTGTCACGTTAATGCTGTTTTTTGTTTGCTTGTTTGTTTTTGTTTTTTTATCTTACTCCTACCTTTTCGGTCAGGGTATTTTAAGCAAATGGAAACTCAACATGAGGGATATTTCAGTATTCACTGGAACTCCTTCCTGGTACTATCCTTTGCTTTCTCTTTCATTATTTTCACTCATGTCTTCGTACCCTTTGCTAACTTTTCTAATCCCATGCCCCTACCCTGGTAAGTGGTATTTTGTTGACGCTGGTCTCCGACGTGCCCACACAATGTTTGAATACCCACGGATTGCCCATAGCGTACCTTCAGGCCAACCTGACACTCCAGCACCTCCTCCAGCTCCTTCTGCTCCTTCGTTAGCTGCTTCTGCTTGGACGCCAGGTCTTCCCGGAGGATTTTGATTTCTAGTCTCTTCTGCATTACTTCCTTGCGCAGTTCTTCAGTGCTTTCCTTGAGGATTCTCATCTTCTTCTCCATCTCCTTTAAAAGAGGATGGCCGGTGAGATAGTCCAGGGGATGCTTGTCTACTTCACAGGTGAAAATTATTCCACTCACCGTATTGTTTGTACAGGCTTGGAGGTGTGTAAGTGAATCCCCGACCAAGCATGGGGCCGTTTTTTAACCGAGTGGTTCTGTTGGACTCTAGCATCCAAACACCAAGAAGGAGTCGCCCCCAGAGACCACACACCACAGCCGATGCAAAAGCATGAGGATTTTTATTAATTCTGTCATGACAGGGTCCCCCAGCATTCGGGAAGCCGAGGGGCCCCGAATAGCGGGTACAGTCTACTTTTAAAGGGGCCACAGAAGCAAGGGGGGTTGTTCTTTGACTATTCTGATTGGCTTATTTGAAAGGGCTATTACCAATAATTGACTGGAGAGCTGTTGCCAGATCAGATGAGGTAAGAGGTCATTTTGACCCCGTTTCCCAGGGGACCGAACCAAAACATACGTATATGGGTAATTGTTCAGGAACTGAGTACGTGCGAGTGTAGCTGTTAGGTCCTTGGTTCCCAGGGGAGGAGGGGAAGCACTATGGCACAGAGGCTGAGAGGATTCAGAATTGTCAAAAATGGCTTCAGGATTGTCTTAAAGTCTTACAGTTTGTGTTTTACACGTGTTCTTTCCTGTGTTGATTTTTATTTCATACTAAAAAGCACTATGAAAATGTACATTCTGTTTTCCTGTAGTGTTGGGGTTTGACGAAATCCAATGCAAATTATCTTGTAGTTAACATGAGTCATACATGGCGACCAGACACGAGGAGGCTCACGTTTCCACACGGTCGCACGCACATTTATTACTATTACGTCTGTACAATTCCTTCCTTGGTGTCCCCCATCAGGCTCAGGAGAGGCTTGCTTCCTGTGCCTTATTACTGTACGCAGAAAGACTATCTGCTGAGGATGGCCCAGTGCACGGACTTATTAGCCTGCGCTGAGTTTTCTTTGAGAGTCCCTTCTACTACTGGAAGAAAGTAAAACAAGTGAGCTAAAATTCACGCTTTCTCCTCTTTCCCTCTTTCTCTCTCTCATGTGTGTGTGAGAGACTGTGTGTGTGTGTGAATGAGTGTATGTGTGTGTAAATGTGTGTGAGTGTGTGACTGTGTGTGTGAATAAGTGTATTGTGTAAATGTGTATATATGACTGTGTGTGTGTGAATGTGTGTGTAAATGTGTATGACTGTGTGTGAATGAGTGTATGTGTGTATGGGTGTGTGTGTATAAATGTGTGTGTATGACTGTGTGTGAATGAGTGTATGTGTGTATGAGTGTATGTGTGTATAAATGTGTGTGTATGACTGTGTGTGAATGAGTGTGTGTGTATGACTGTGTGTGAATGAGTGTGTGTAAATGTGTGTGTATGTCTGTGTGTGAATGAGTGTATGTGTGTGTGACTGTGTGTGTGAATAAGTGTATTGTGTAAATGTGTGTATATGACTGTGTGTGTGAATGAGTGTGTGTAAATGTGTGTGTGTGACTGTGTGTGGATGAGTGTATGAGTGTATGTGTGTATAAATGTGTGTGTATGAGTGTATGTGTGTATGGGTGTGTGTGTATGTCTGTGTGTGAATGAGTGTATGTGTGTATGAGTGTATGTGTATATAAATGTGTGTATGACTGTGTGTGAATGAGTGTATGTGTGTGTAAATGTGTGTGTGTGACTGTGTGTGTGAATAAGTGTATTCTGTAAATGTGTGTATATGACTGTGTGTGTGAATGAGTGTGTGTAAATGTGTGTGTATGACTGTGTGTGAATGAGTGTGTGTGAGAGAGAGAGCGTGTGTGTGTGTTATAAAGGTTAGATGTTGCCTTGTTGCTGTGATTAAACCCTGACAAGAGGAACTTAGGGAAGGGGTTGCTTTGGTCTGGTTGGTTGGTAGGAAAGCTTGGCAGTGTGAGCGTGCGGTGGCTGATCACCCCGTCAGGGAACATGGGACAAGGAATGCCGGTGTTCAGCTGCCATTCTCTTTATTCAACACAGGACCCCCACGTTAAGGTGGCTCTTTCCACCTCTGTGAGACCGGTTCCTCACAGTCATGCCCGTAGACTAACCTAACCTAGATAATGTCCCCAGAAGAATGTGGAAATTCTGCTAGGGGATTCTAGCTCTGGTCAAGTTTACACAATATTAACCACCGCAGGCATACTTATACAGAATTAACAGAATCTTACTAAATGCTCCACAGGTTTGTGCGCTGGCTGTTAAACCACTGACGACACATTTTTAAAACACCATCCTGAAAGTGGAAGCCATGTTGTCTGTCGTAGGTCTTAAAGCTTCGCCATAATTTCTTCCTATTTCCCAGGGCATTCCTGGCCCTCTGTAATGTGCCTTTGTCAATCTTTCCACGTAGAGGCCAACTGAATCTTCTATGGGCACGGCCCCGTCCACTGTCTTGACTAACAGAATCGTACCAAAAATTACTTAAATAGCAGCTTTAAAAGCTCTTGTATACTGTGACATGCATGTCTTCAGACTGGAAACCCTTCCACAGCAAGTGACATGGGACCTTAGATCACCTAACTGCCCTGCAGTTCACCCTCCCCCAACTAAACCAGCTCAGATGAAGAGAACGCAGAACTGTAGTAGAAATGCTTGTCATGTTAAGTCACTAGCGTTTGAGACGGTTTGCTATGCAGGGATAGGTAAGCAATCATGGGGTTTAAATGAGAATGGCCCCACAGGCTCATGTGTTTGCCTGATCCCCAGTTGGTGGAACTGTTTGGGAAGGATTAGGAGGTGTGATCTTATTGTAGGAGGTGTGTCACCGGGGTGGGCTTTGAGCTTTCACCATTCTGTTAATCCTCTCTCCCTCTCTCTCTCCCCTTCACACACACTCAGCCTTGTGTTTCTCAATCCATGTGAGCTCTCAGCTACTGCTCCAGCACACGCCCGCCTGCCCACCACCATGCTCCCCACCATGATGGCCAGACTGCTTCAGCCTGTGTAACTGTGAGCTCCGAATTAAATGCCTTCTTTCATCCACTGCCTGGTCACGGTGTGACAGTGCTGCATTTTCCTTATGACTAAACTCAGAGATGCTCAGAGAGCTCAAGCCTCACACATACAGAGGAGCTGCTTTAAGTGACAACCACAGAAACTCCCTCCCTGCTGTAGACAAAGCAGATGCGGGTCTGACTACACGGCCCGAAGCAGCCGTCAACACAGAAGGCTTGCCACCTGCCTCGTGAGTGTGTAGATCTTCCTTTCTGCTTCTGCAGGGATTGTGGGGTTTTGGAGCTTCAAATGTTTCAGGGTGTGTTGTTATTTTAAAAGGGATGTTTGGATCCAGCTGCATTTAATAAATTCTAATACTTACGCCTGGCTTAGGTATCTTCTCAAATTCCTTTAGTACGAGACTCTTTTCTTCGGTTAGACTGCCAAAAGAAAATACCATATTTGACAAAAGGCACAAAAGTGTAAGGGCCTTCTGCACCAGCACCTTCCTATTCTCTCAGCCCTGTTCACAGTCTCTGCACACCTTCCTATTCTCTCTCTCAGCCCAGTCCCCAGTCTGTCTCTGTACACCTTCCTATTCTCTCTTAGCCGTGTTCCCAGTCTCTGCACACCTTCCTATTCTCTCTCTCAGCCCCGTCCCCAGGCTCAGCTACTCGTGTGCCAGTGTCCCCTCTTGATGGTGGCTCTGGTTCTCACTGGCCCACGTGGGTGCTTCCTCCTGTTCAGCATTGCAGCAGCCCTGTGTGCCCACACCTAATACAGCAGCTCTCTGGGCACGTTAATTATAACTGTCCTAGGGCACAGACCTCCCGGAGGACTGAGACTCCTTCCAGGGAAGCTCAGGTCTTTTTTTCTATCTACTAAATTACTGCCAGGTCTTCTCGAAGGATCTGCCTTGTCTGCCTCCATCCTGGCCCCGATAGTCGACCCTCTACTTTCAGTGCGAAGATTTTTAGCAACATAAAGACTCTCCCATTGCTTTGCTGCTCACGGGCACTCCATCAACCTGGACCAACCTGAAACTCTGTGTCATAGCCTCTCCAGTCTCACTGAGGGCCACTCTCCACTCTGGCCCACTTGGCCTTCTCGCTGTTCCAGACTCAGGGTCTCTGGGTCATCCTACTTAAATGATGCCAACATTTCCCGCCAGTCTGCTTTACTTTTTCCATACAGCGCTGTTTGCTGCCTGGTGTTTTGTTGTGCATTCGTCCACGTTAACAGAGACTGCTCTGTTCACACCGCACTACCATTGTGGGCACATAGTTGGCGCTCTACTAGTAGTGGGAATACACTACTCAAGTTGGTTTAATTCCTATTTTCATGACTTGACATGCATAGTTTATATACTAACTGAGGATAAAGAGATAGAGAAATATAGCTACCCTTAGAGTGACCCGTGACTCACTTTATTTACACCCTAATTGGAAATTTTCCACAGGAATCATGAATGGAAGAGTCTGCAGATGTTCACAGGTGGGAAAAGGGGTCGTTCCAAGAACTCCCAAATTTTACATGACATTCTCATTCCTCAGGGATGGTATTAATGAAGAACACCACAGAAAGAGTCATACAACACTGGAACAGAAGGAACTTAGCAGAGATCATAGGAACATGGACACTCAAGGAAGGAAAGCAGGAAGGAGGGAAGGAGGGAGGGAGGGAGGGAGGGAGTGTAGGAGAGAGGAAGAGAGAAAGGAAGGAAGGAAGGAAGGAAGTGAGGGAGGGAGGGAGGAATAGAGGAAGGAAGAAAGCAGGGATGAAGGGAAGGAGGGAGAAAAGAAAGAAAGGAGAAAAAAGGAAGGGAGGGAGGAAGGAGGGAAGGAAAGGAGGAGAAAGACTATATTAAAGGCATCTACCACCACCACCCTGCTTAACTTAAAGTTTATTTAAAACTTATAAATTGCATCCTTTCAGGACTGTCATTCAGAAAGCTGAGGGACCTTACAGACAGCCATTGTAGATGTCTACATGGGACTTTCTCCCTTGAGAATCCAGCCTTCCGTAGGCATGACTGTCTACACTGCGGTCTCATAGTCACGGCCACGGTCATTCAGCCAGGTTCAGACTCCGCCTGTAGGCACTGTGACAAGCACACTGGAATCTGTCATCTCCTCTCCCCTTCCTGGATGCATGGGAAGACTGCACTTTATAGCTTCCCTTGCAATTGGACTGGGGACAGTGGGAAGTGAGTAGAAGGAAGTGCCACTTGTCACCACAGCCACACTGAATGGAAGCCAGTTGGCGAACACACAGGATGGAGGCCGTGTGACTTCTGCGGAACTATGTCAACCAGAAACACACGTCTTACTCCCTCTCTCTCTTTAAATAAATTTATTTATTTATTTTACACCCAGGCTCTCTCTTCTCCTTCCAACATTCTCTCTGCGCCTCCCCTGCCACCCTCGTCCATGCCACCTTCATTTCTGTGTAGAAAGGATAGGTTTACCACGATGTCAAGAAAGAATGGTATATCAAGTTGCAGTAAGACTAAGCACCTCCTCATGTATTAAGGCTGGATAAGGTGACCCAATATGAGGAGTAGGGTCCCAAAAGACAGCAAAAGAGCTGAAGACAGCCCTGTCCCCACTGTTAGGAGTCCCACAAGAGGATCAAGCCACACAACTGTCACGTATATGTAGAGTGCCTAGGTCAGTCCCATGCAGGCTCCCTGGTTGTCGGTTCAGCCTCTGTGAGCTCCTAGGAGCCCAGCTTAGTTGATCCTGTGAATTGTCTTCTGGTGTTCTTGACCCCTCTGGCTCCTACAGACCTTCCTCCCCTTCTGCAGGATTCCCTGAACTCATCCTAATGTTTGGCTGTGGGTCTGCCTCTGTTTCCAGATGAAGCCTCTCTGATGACAATAGGGCTGAGCATCAATCTAGTCCCAGGAGATGGCCACTTTAGGCTAGGTATCTGTTGTTGCTAGGAGTCTTAGCTGGGTTTTGATCTTAGAATTCTCACAGCTGTAAGAATCATTTTGATTTGTAGTTCCTTGATGGCTAAGGATGTTGTTGGCCATCTCCTTAAGTATTTCTTGGTGATTTGAGATTCTTCTGTTGAGAATTTTCTGTTTAGATCTGTACTCCATTTTTAATTGGATTTTTTGGTTTGTTGATATCTAGTTTCTTGAGTTCTTTATATATTTTGGAAATCAGTCCTCTGTTGGATGTGGGTTGGTGAAGATCTTTTCTCATTCTATAGGCTGCTGTTTTGTCCTATCGATGGTGTCCTTTGACTTACAGGAACTTTTCAGTTTCATGAAGTCCCAGTTAATAATTGTTGATCTTAGTGCCTGTGCCATTGATATTCTGTTCAGGAAGTTTTCTCCCGTGTCAATGCATTAAAGATTATTTCCCAGTTTCTCTTCTATCAGATTCAGTGTTTGGATTTATGTTGAGGTCTTCGATCCAGTTAGACTTGAGTTTTTTTGCAGGATAATGGATATGGATCTATTTTCATTCTTCTACATGCCAACACCCAGTTAAACTAGCACTATTTCTTGAAGATACTTTCTTTTTTCCATTGTATAATTTTGGCTTCTATGTCAAAAGTCAAGGGTTCATAGGTGTGTGGATTTACATCTGGGTCCGATCCACTGATCCACCTGTCTGTTTTATGCCAATGCCATGTGGTTTTTATTACTGTAGCTCAGTAGTAGAGTTGAACATCAGGAATGGTGATTCCTTCAGAAGTTCTTTTATTGTACAGAATTGTTTTTGGCTATCCTGGGCTTTTGTTTTTCTATAGGAAGCTGAATATTGTTCTTTTAAGGTCTGCAAAGAATTGTATTGGATTTTAATAAGAATTGCATTGAATTGCAGATTGCTTTTGGTAAGATGGCCATTTTTATCATGTTAATCCTATTGATAAACAAACATTGGAGATCTTTCCATCTTCTGAGATCTCCAACTTGTTTAATGAATCATTCTCTTTTACTTGCTTGGTTAGAGTTATAGCAAGACGTTTTATATTATTTGAGGCTATTGTAAAGGGTGTTGATTCTTAGCTGGTTAATTGAATATAAGAGGGCTACTGATTTTAGTTCATCTTGTATCCAGCCACTTGACTAAAGGTATTTATGGGCTGTAGGAGTTCCCTGGTAGAGTTTTTGGGGTTGCTTATGTATACCATCATATAATCTGCAAATAGTGATACTTTGACTTCTTTCTTTCCAATTTTTTTAATATTTATTTATTTATTATGTATACAATGTTCTGTCTATGTGTATGCCTGCAGGCCAGAAAAGGGCACCAGACCCCATTGCAGATGGTTGTGAGCCACCATGTGGTTGCTGGGAATTGAACTCAGGACCTTTGGAAGAGCAGGCAATGCTCTTAACCTCTGAGCCAAGTCTCCAGCCCCTTTCTTTCCAATTTTTAACCCCTTGATTTCCTTTAGTTGTCTTCTTGCTCTATCTAGAACTGCAGGCACTACACTGAGAAGGCATGGAGAGAGTGGACAACATTGTCTTGTTCCTGACTTTAGTGGAATTGCTTTGGGTTTCTTTCCATTTATTTTGATGTTGGCAATCAGCTTGTTGTATATTGCTTTTAATATGTTTAAGCGTGTCCTTTGTATCCCTGATCTCTCCAAGATTTTTTATCATGAGGGAGTATTGGATTTTGTCAAAGGCATTTCTAGAATCTAATGAGATGATCCTATGGTTTTTTTTTCTTTCAGTTAGTTTATATGGTGGATTACATTGACATATTTTTATGTGTTGAACTATCCCTGAATCTCTGGGATGAAGCCTACTTGGTCATGGTGGATGATTTTTCTGATGTGTTCTTGGATTCGGTTTGCCAGTATTTTATTGAGTATTTTTGCATCAATGTTCATGAGTGAAATTGGTCTGTAATTTTTTTTTTGTTGAGTCTTTGTGTGGTTTGGATATCAGGGTGAT
This sequence comes from Microtus agrestis, assembly GCA_902806775.1. NCBI lineage: Eukaryota > Metazoa > Chordata > Mammalia > Rodentia > Cricetidae > Microtus > Microtus agrestis. The sequence goes on along the minus strand of CADCXT010001893.1, from coordinate 732,805 downwards.
TGTGGCCTCATAGAAAGAATTTGGAAATATGCCTTATGTTCTATTTTGTGGAGTAATTTGAGGAGTGTTGGTATTAACTCTTTTATAAAAGTCTGGTAGAATTCTGTGATAAAACCGTCTGGCCCTGGGCTTTTTTTGGTTGGGAGACTTTTGAAGACTGTTTCTATTTTCTTAGGGGTTATTAATATATTTAAATTGTTTATCTCATCTTGATTTAACTCTGGTAAGTGGTATCTATTAAGAAATGTGGGGCTGGAGAGATGGCTCAGCGGTTAAGAGCATTGCCTTCTCTTCCAAAGGTCCTGAGTTCAATTCCCAGCAACCACATGGTGGCTCACAACCATCTGTAATGAGGTCTGGTGCCCTCTTCTGGCCTGCAGGCATACATGTAGAAAGAATATTGTATACATAATAAATAAATAAATATTAAAAAAAAGAAATGTGTCCATTTCTTTTAGATTTCCCAATTTTGTGGTTTTGAAGTATAACCTAATGATTCTCTGGATTTCCTTGGAGTCTGTTGTCAAGCTCCCCTTTTGGTTTCTGATTTTGTTGATTTGGATATTCTTTCTCTTTTAGTTTGGATAAAGGTTAGTTCATTTAGTTTAAGGTGTAATTAGTTTGATTTTACCTTTCTTGTCAATTTTCTCAAGGAATCAACTCTGTTTCGTTGACCCTTTGTCTTACTCTTTGGTTCTATTTTATTGATTTCAGCCCTCAGTTTGAGCATTTTCTACCGTCTACTCCTCTTAAGTGTGTCTGCTTCTTTTTGTAATAGAGCTTTCAGATGTGCGGTTAAGTCACTCGTGTGAGGTTGCTCCGAATTCCTCATACAGATATTTAGTGTTATGAACTTTCCTCTTAGCACCGCTTTCCTTGTGCCCCATTATCAGGGCGAGCTGTGCATTCATTTCCATTCATTCGTGGAGGTCTTTGACTCAGTAGAGAGCTGTTCAGTTTCCATGAGTTTGTAGACTTCCTGTTGTTGTTGCAATCCAGTTTTAATCAATGGTGGTCCAGGGGATTATTTGAATTTTTTTGTATTTGTTGAGATTTGCTTTGTGACCAAGTATGTGGTCGATTTTGGAGAAGGTTCCATGTGGTGCTGAGAAGTAGGTATATTCCTTTGTGTTTGGATGAAATGTTCCGTAAATATCTCTTTGGTACATTTGAGTCATAATGTCTGTTAGTTTCATTATTTTTCTGTTTAGTTTCTGTCTGGATGATATCTCCATTGGTGAGAGTGGGGTATAAAGTCTCCCACTATTATTGTGTGCAGTTCTATGTGTGATTTAAGCTTTAGTGATATTTCTTTTACAAATGTGGGTACCCTTACATTTGGGGGCATAGATGTACAGAATCAAGACATCATCTTGGTAAATTTTTTTCCTTTGATTAATATGAAATGCCCTTCCATATCCCTTTGATTAGTTTTGGTTGGAAGTCTATTTTCTTAGATATTAGGATAACTACACCAGCTTGCTTCTTAGGTCCATTTGATTGGAAGATCTTTTTCCAACCCTTTAATGTCTCTGATGTCGAGGTATATTTCTTATATGATAGATCCATTACCCCATGTTTGTGAATTGAGTCCATTGATATTGAGGAATATTAATGGCCATTGATTGTTAATTCCTATTATTTTATTGTTAGTGGTGGTAGTGTGTGTTTCTCTTGTGTATCTCTGTGTGTGTTTTTCTGTTTCTCTTCTTTGGGTTTTGCTGGTATGAGATCAACTACTATCGATGTTTTTGTGGGTGTAGTTAACTTCCTGGGGTTAGATTTTTCTTTTTAATACCTTTTTAGGTTTGTGTACAGATATTAAGCTTGACTTTGTCATAAAATATCTTGTTTTCTCCATCTATGGTTATTGATAGTTTTGTTGGGTATAGTAATCTGGGCTGGCACCCATGGTCTCACGGAGTCTGCAAGATATTAGCTCAGGCCCTTCTGGATTTTAGGATCTCCATTGAGAAGTCCATTGTGATTCTAATGGTCTACTTTTACATATTATTTGACCTTTTTCCTTTCCCTTTTAATATTCTTTGTTCTGTATATTTAGTGTTTTGATTATTATGTAGTGAGAGGATTTCTTTTCTGATCCAATCTACTTGGTAATCTGTAAGCTTCTTGTACCCTTATTAGCCATATCCTTTTTTAGGTTGGGAAAATTTCTTCTATGGTTTTGTTAAATATATTCTTTGGGGTTTTGAGCAGGGGTTCTTCTCCTTCTATTCCTATTATTCTTATGTTTGGTCTTTCCATGGTGTTCCAGATTCCCTGGATTTTTTAGATTCAACATTTTCTTTGACTGATGAATCTATTCCCTCTACTGTGGCTTCAAAGCTTGAGATTTTTTTTCTTCCCTCTCTTGTATTCTGTAGGTGATGCTTGCATCTGTAGTTCCTGTTCACTTACCCAGATTTTCCATTTCAGAATTCCCTCTGTTTGTGTTTTCTTTATAGCTTCAATTTCCATGTTCAGGTCTTGGAGCATTTCCTTCATCTGTTTGCTTGTTTTGTCTCAGCTTTTAGGGATTTATTGATTTCTTTCAATTTTTTGTGCTTTTCTTAATTTTTTTAAGGGATTTTCCCCATACCCTCTTTAAGGACCTCTATCATCTTCATAAATTCATTTTCAAGGTTGTTTTCTTGTGCTCCAGCTGTGCTGGATTGTTCAGATCTGGCTATTGTAGGCTCGCTGGGCTCTGGCGATGTCATGTTGCCCTTTCTGTTACTGTCTTCTCACACTGGCTTTCGGGCATCTGTGTGTGGGATGGCTATAGGTCTAGGTGTTGATCCTGTCTTTGTCTTCACTGGATGGGTGTTTTGTTCTTTGGCTTCTCTTTCCTCTTTGCTCTTCTGGCCTCTGGTAAAGCTGAAGTCATTTTCTGGAGTTGTAGACCAGGATAAGGAGTCCAGGGGTAGGGGTGCAGTTTGGGGTTGTTGGACAGGCTTAAAGGGTATAGTTGAAAGTGTGTTGTGTTTCCTAGGGTCTCTAGGGCCATTCGGACTCTGGTAAAGCTGCCAGGACTGTGGGTCCTCGTGTGGCGCCCAGGGGTGCAGTTTCCTTTTTTTTTTTTAAAGATAGGATCTCCCTATAAAGCCGGCTGTCCTGGAATGTGCTACACAGTCCAGGCTGGCCTTGAACACACAGAGATCCACCTGCCTCTATAGTTTTGTGTCAGTACGCCGAGGCAGAAACACATTTCCATGTTACTCCACAGACAGTAAGACTTATTTGCTGTTTCTGCATGGCCTCACGGGAGCCTAACTTTTTTATTCCGCTTTCTGGTTCCACATTCGCAGTGATAAACAATGACCTCCAGCTCAGACTCTCCAGCCTGGAACTTACTTGAAATGCCAAATTTTCACTTTTCAATTCCTTGTTCGCCAGAGCCAGACTTTTCCAATTAAAGTTCATTTATTCCCCCCTCTGAAGCCTCACAGTTCCTGCCCCTTCTCAGTTCCAAGTGGGAGTAACTCAATTCCTCTCCACTCTGTGTCTCTTCCACAGCGCTTGGCTTCTAACTTTCAGAAGTTTCACTGTGGTGGATTTGAAATGATTTTTTCAGGCTTATTGTTGGGGTTCACTGAGTTTATTAAATATGTCTTACATCTTTTACCAGATTCTGGAAGATTTCAGATACCATCGCTTCAGAGACGTTTTCCTTGCCACGTTAGAGTTTTGCTGTTGTCCCATGGAATTCTAAGACCTTGTTCATTTTTATCTTTTCTGTTTTCCAGACAGAGTATTTTCTGTTTATCCTTTAGTCGGTGACTCTTCTAACTTTCAGTCTGTGGTTACTGTATCTTTGTTCTAGAATCCACACATGGAACACCTTAGAGACATTCTACTTGGCTCTATCTCAGGATATGTATTTCGGGGATTGCTTTTTTAGTGAAGAACTGACTTAGCTAGAAACACTGATCTAATGATGCTCTTCGTATGTTGTGGCTTCTGAGGCTCCTGTTTTTCCACTGGTCTCGGTGTTTGGAGGTGTTTGCTGGTGTGTGCATGTAAAAGCTCCTGAAATGTCTGTCACATAATTCTAGAACCACTACCCTGCGGTGCTGATGCCTGTTGTCTCTTCTCAGGCAAGCTGGTGTGTGTCAGGTTCTTTCTATGTGAAACCCTTGAATTGTTATGTGGTGGGGTTTCTGGAAAACTGTTGGTATTTTGACTTTAATAGACACAGTTCAGTTCAGATCAGAAGAGCCAGCAAACCTGTTGGCAGGTAGAGTTTGAAGATTAGTTTAATCTCCAGCACCTTTGCTTTGCTGCTTGGAGCTTTCCTGTTGGGACCGTAGCTCGTTCTCAGAGTGTTTGGCAAGCTGAGTAGGCTCAGGTCACAAATGTGCAGCCTGAGTCAGGAGGTTCATAAGGCACCTGATGGATTTACACTTACAGGATTTCTCTGAACCCTCGTCAGTACCTTCTCCCTGTTAATCTTCAGAGTGATCTTGTACAGTTGGCATGGACGGGAAAAGCACCCGGGGCGTTAGACTCACTTAAAAACCCAAACAGGACTGCACAATGCATCCCTTCCTCCATATTTGTCCATCACCTTGCTACAGTCCTATGATTGTAGCTCTGTCCTCATGGTATATTGCGTCTGGTCAGCTAGAAAACATAGCCGTGTTTAAAGCACCTAGAATTGGCTATGGCCAAAGAATGCTTGAATTACCAAGCTTGGTGTTTAAAACAACTTTAATTAATAAATTAGGAATTCTAATTGATAAATAATATAGAATATAAGACGAGGTGGATAATACAAGCAGAGAAGTGGGAAGTTTAGGAAAAATAAAAGAAAATTCTGGGGATCAAGAAAACTGACATAAACCAAAAATGCCTGTCATGAGAGACTGGCAGAGTGGATATAGCTGAATAGAAAGCGCTGAGTTTGAAGGTATCTCAATAGAAACCCCCAAGAGTCAAAAGCACAGAGCAAAAGGATGGAAAAAGCCTAAATCCAGAATATCAAAAGTCCTTGGGGCAACTAAAGAAGAGATAGCAAAAAGAAAAGAAAGAAAAAAAGCAAATGGTCCAAGCAATGATGACTGAGAACTACTTTGTATTAATGTTGGAAGCCAAATTATAGACCCAGGAAGCGTGGAGAATCCACCAGGTAACATAAATGCCCTCCAAAACTACCAGACATAAATTACAGAAAAATTAAAGGTAAGAGGGAAATAAGATTGTATAAAATTGGAGAAGAGCATGTGGGATCTGTAGTGAAGCAAGGGCCAGAACAGCATCCAATCCCTTTGCAAACCACGCACGCGGGCACGGCCAGGGCCACGCTGTGCCTCCTGGGCGGTTTTGAACATTGTCAATCTGACAACAGTTTAATTGTCACAAAGGTCAGCTCAGCCATATCAACAGTCACCTTAATGACAAACACAGACTGTAAGAGAGGATAAAAAATAGATCCTGCTATAGGTTGTCTATAAGAAACTTACTTTAAATATTCATTTTAATTATGTATATGTATATGTTTCTGGGTGTGAGCACACGTGTGTGTGCATGTGTGCCCATGGAAGCAAGGAGAGGGTGTCAGAGCCCTAGAGCTGAAGTCACAGGCAGATGTGAGCCACCCAACGTGGGTACTGGGAACTCAGCTTGGGTCTGCTGCAAGAGCAGCCTGTATCTCTAAGATAAGAGAAGAAAGTATCGTCAGCCATAGAAACCCATTCTACAGACCTATAAAATAAAATGAAATGGTGGACAGACCACACCAAAGCTAGTAAAAAGCAGTGGCCACTGTACAAGTGTGAGCATCTTTATTCTGAAACTCCAGCCTCAGCAGTTATTCAAGGTCAGAAACTCCCTGAGAGCTGGGAAGACACCCAACAGTTTCCAACTTGAGATTTTGGATTCAAGGAGATAATCCCCAATTACAGTTGAAGACCAGACCCTCCTCTCCTCAAAACTGACAGACAAAAGCCGAGAGTCAGCAAGGACCTCGCTGAATTCCAACAGGACATAAGTGACCCGTCTAGAGATTAATAAGCAAGGCAATAAAGACATTAGCGAGTACAGGGGGCAAACGGGAACAAGGAGGCGCCTGTCCTGTCCATAAGAACGACACAGAAAATGGAGTGTCTGTATTTCAGTGTAAGCGTCGGGGTGAGATGACAAGGTACGAAAGTTTAGTTTTAGAAATCGCTCCAATTAGGGTTAGCCCAAGCACTCTAAATTAGACAATACTAATTGTCTAATTTAGACAATGCAGGTTTAATCCAGCCACCTGCTTGCTTCCTTCTCTCAACAACCACATTTTGAGATCTTTTATATTTCTGCATTTAATGGTCAAGTTTCTTTGCTTCAAGATTTTCCAACTTTGCTCAGCATGAACTTTAAAACACAGAAGGCTCAACTATCTGCTGAGGTTTGGGGGTGATGGAGAATGATGACCACTGGTCCTGCTGCATCCAGCAGATCCTACTGGTAGATGAAGGAGGATAAATAAATAAACCTGTGCCTCAGGGTTTATTTCCAGGAGATTTCGTTTGCAATGATATAGATTAGTGATAGTTTCGCAAGGCATGTCACACTGAACCTAATATAAATCAGTTGTTCTGAGCACAGATTCAAGCTGAATTTTTTGGTTTTCTGTATGGATGGCTTGGCTCCTAGAGTTTCCTCTCCCTACGTTGCTACTACACCTTGGGCGTGCGGCCACCAGGGGGCGGTCACGCGCTGCGGGCTATTGCTAATAAAGGCAACAATGGTGACGTAATTTAAGATAAAGGCTCGTGATCTTTTTAGATAAATTTAAAATGGCATTTTCTTTGAACAAACACAGAGTTAATTTTTTTCTAGGACTGTTAAAACTAATTGTACTTACAATATGGAATTCCCCCATTAAGAACCATCGACTTTTATTTTGTTTAAAAGACATAGGCTTCTATTCTCAGAGATACCTTAATGTCTCATACCATGGATGGTTGCTTCATTGTTCCAAACAACCTTAGTAAAACTATATTAACTATATGGCATGACTTGGTTTATTTTTATCGAGATTACTATGTTTTCCTAGTTGCTAAACAGATCCCACAACTAATAACTAATTATTTTTCAGATTATCTATTGGAAGTAGATAATACAGTAAAATAATTCTGAATATTATTTTTCACACACTGGGCCCACCATGTGCAGAAATCTTTACACACATTTCTACACCCACAGTCTTGCTATGATGGTGTTCTACGTGTTGAACAAATGGAGAATTGGAGATAAAAACTCTTTCCCAGGTCCAGTCACGGCTATAACAGTTGCTGGGACTCAGAACTTTTTGGTGCCGGGCACCTCTGGAACACAATCTGCCGAAAGACTACCATTTTTCAAAAACTCAGGTGACTTCCTTTTTTCCACATTTATAAATAATGTCACAGTGTTGAAAAACTTATATTTCATCTGTTTTTCTCCTTTTAAATGTTCATTTTTGCATAGTGTTAGTGGGACAAGACGTCTTTGGTAGGGTAATGAATGCCATGTTTTATGGTATGTAGTAACTCAGCCTTTTACAGTCACATCCAAATCTCAGTCTGCTCTTTCTCTAGGCTCCCACTGAAGGAGCTTCAGCAGTAAAGCTCTGTAGGACCAATGTTCATTCAGCATCAACATAGTCCTAGCAGAAACCCTGCCATAGGCAGTGAGTGAGGGGCTGATGAGGGTTCCCCTCTGTGTGCTGTGAATGTGTTCTATTGCCATTGGTTCATAGAGAGGCCGCGTCAATCTATGGCAGGGCAGAATATAGCCAGGCTGGAAGATATCTATCTATCTATCTATCTATCTATCTATCTATCTATCTATCTATCTAGATATATGTATATGAGAGAGAGAGAGAGAGAGAGAGAGAGAGAGAGAGAGAGAAGGTGGAGTCAAGGAGATGCCAGCCCCTTAAAGAAACCGAGGTCCCCCCCCCCACCTCCAACAGAAGCCACCAACTGTGAAGTGCTGTACTTCAGCGTCTTCGTCACAACTTTTAGGGACTCTCTTCAATAGCTTAATGCCTGGACTCTTTCTTTTCTTTTGGGTGGGAGGGGGGAGAGGTTGGCACAGACCCCTTCAAATCTCCCATTCTCAGTTATGAGTCTGCAATCATGGATACAAAACAAAGCTCCCCTGCCCATAGCCATAGGTGGCAGCGGGGATCACATTCACATGGCTTCAGGCAGATCGCGGACATAGCTCACCCCAGGTCTCTATAAATCCTTTACAAAGCCTCCCATTGGCAGTTTGATGGTCTCTTCTTTCCTGGCTCCTGCTACACATGAGCTCTGCTCTGCCCCTCTAAATTCCCACCTTTGATCTATGAATTCAATCCTCGGATTGTGAGACAAGACCCCACAGGCCACCGACTCACTGAAGTCCATGTGGTTGTGAACCCTGGTCCCCTGACTTCTGAGCTGAGCCCAGCTAAGAGCCGAGAGGCTCAAGCACTCTGGAAGACACTCCCCCATTCCTGTATCACATTCCTATTGATGGGTTTGTTCCTGAGCTTCTACTTTGATGTCTTTACTGGACCAAGAACAGAAAATGTGTAAAAAGCCTACGTGGGCAGCAACAAGGATTAGAAGAACCAGCCCTGGCGAGCCGACAAAGACATCGCTGCATGTGCCCAGCTCGTGTTGCGGCTCCCTGTGTCCATACCATAACTAACCATGGCCTTGCTTCCTCTGCTGACCAAGGCCTGTCAGAACACATCAGTTGGCCCAAGAGACACAGTGTACTTGCTGCCCAAATTTTTATTAATTAGTGGAAAACAGGGAAACCACAAAAGGCAAACTGTGAAGAAAATACTGAAAAGCCTTTATCAGAGAAAGCTTTCTGAAAAATAATAACAAACTTGGTTACAAAATAAGTTCCCTGCGCATGTATGGAACTACTTCATTATTTAATCTACATTTACTTCAGTTACTTAAACACATCCCGCATTTTCTTCCTAAAGTTTATATTTATCAAGACATCATCAGTGATTAGAAGCCCTAAACTGAAACTATAACACAGATTTAGTTTTAACTAATCAAATAATTTTATCAACCATAGCATCTATTAAAATCATATCTGCTGTGAAACAGCAGTTGCTGGGCACAGCGGCACAGGCTTTAGTTTAATTCAGTCTCCTGGGGGGCAGAGGCAGGGCCAGGTCTCTGTGAGGAGGGGGAAGAGTCAGCTAGGGCAGTAGCAGCAGCTAACAGGAGACCAGCCACGTTAAAAGTGACTTGGCGCTGCTCTTCCCAGGCAGCGGTGATTCAGAAGTTCCTGAAGGCGATGGGGTGCAGGGTGTTGGCAGTTTGGGCTTCTATTTAGGCACTGGATACAATGAGAGATTACTGTGCAGTACTGACAAACATCGTCTGTATACTTGGATGAATAGCTTTCTCTCATTGACTTCGTTTATTTTTATCTGTGGATGGAAATGCCCACTTATCCCCCTGGGAGTATTGAGTGCTTATCTCTGGACCATGTAATATCAGATGCGCCAAGGCAATAAAATGTGGAACCCATCACTCCTCCCTGGAATCCCTTTGATAGAAAAATTAATTTTAATAGAAACGAATGTATTATTTCCCGAACTGTTGATATTTGAGGATACAGAGGGCCTGCCAGTGTAAAGTGTCACATGCTTTGACTGTTCTCATTCGCTGGAAGTCACCACACACGGTCCCTTCCCTGTCCTGGGGAGCCCAGTGTACAATGCGCCTGTCTACACCTAAAAGGCAAGAGCCACCCCCCATCTTTTCTTGGCAGGAATACTTGGAAATTTTAAACAATCTCAAAATCAGCTGACTTATATGCTTCGTACCCTTTCACAAAATGTCACGAATTCCTATTTGCAACACTAATGAACAGCCACCAATTGTCTTAATTCCGTTATTGTTTTCAGCTGAAAGAGCGAGTGCTTACAGAAATAACTGGGCTTTCTTTTTATAGCTCTCTCTGGAGAGTCTGAAACGAGTTTAGGCTGAAAGACACACGGAAAAAGTCGCCTAACTTTTCTTCTCTCTGAATAGAATTCTCTTCATCAAACTGCCTCATTATCTATCCCTCAGCCAAAAAATACAAGCAACAAGGGGAGACCTCAAGACCCAGGGACGGCACAATTTTCCGGAGGCCGCTCCGGCATTTGTCGTCTCTGGGCAGGACTGAATCACGTTTGCGCTGTCTGAATTCTACACACTGCTAAAAAACGCCGAAGCTCTGCTGCCTTAAATGGTAGCAGAGACTAGGAGGGCAGGTTTGGCTTTTCCCAGTGCCCGGGCGCAGCACAGAACTCAAAACTGCAGTCACACGCAGTCCCAGACACGGCAGGGCATGCTGAACCCCAGCAGGGACAGGAGAGACAGGGAACCGGTGCTCCCTTCTGCCGGGACCTCCTGCTTTGGTTCACTGACTCCTCAATAAGAGAAAGAATCTTTGCAACGTTTTCCTTAATAAGAGGGGACAAAGGTTGAATACATGGTTCTGCTCCTGGTGTGCTCAAGGAATGAAAGAAAGGAGATGTGACCCGGGTGGCAGGCAACACGATGGGGTGCTGTCAGCAACCACAGCCAGAGAGAAAGGGGTAAGGACAGGTGAACAGGAGAGGCAGCCAAGTTCTTGCTCTGTGTAGCGTGTCTTTTGAAAGCAGCTTTCAAAGCTCTGGAGTTCTTGACACTCAGAAACACGGCAGGAATTTCTGTTACCGGAGTTACTTTCCAAGCACTTGTGTGATCTTTCAGTGCAGGGAGTCAAGGGGAAAGATAGCTGGGCTTGTAATTGCTAGTTCAAACTCCGTGTACCTGAACACCTTCCCAACTTAACTGCTTATGTGGAAACAGCCAGCCGCCAACATGCGGGAACTCACCTAGTTAACCTGCACCACTGTGGGACTCACACAGTCAGCCTGCAGCACTGTGGGACTCACACAGTCAGCCTGCAGCACCGTGAGACTCACACAGTCAGCCCGCACCACTGTGGGACCTACACAGTCAGCCTGCACCACCGTGGGACCCACACAGTCAGCCTGCACCTCCATGGAACTCACAGTCGGCCTGCACCACTGTGAGACTCACACAGTCAGCCTGTAGCACTGTGGGACTCACATAGTCAGCCTGCACCATTGTCGGACTCACACAGTCAGTCTGCACCACGGTCAGCCTGCAGCACCACGGGACTCACACAATCAGCTTGCAGCACCATGGGACTCACACAGTCAGCCTGCACCACTGTGGGACTCATACAGTCATTCTGCAGCTCCGTGGGACTCACACAGCCGGCCCGCAGCATCCCTGGCCGTCTCGGGCCTGGTCTCACCTGTTCAGTCTGTACTGGTTGTGGTAATCCCTCTCTTGCGCAGCACTGTATTCGTTCTGGTACTTGAGCAGCTGTTCCCGCAGCTTGCAAACCTCAGTGGAGAAGGCGTTGGGGAAGTCCTCGGCTTGCTGCAGGCGGACGAGCTGCTGTTGGATCTGTTCCGTGAAGAGTTTGGCGTCCTCCAGCAGCTGCACCTCCGACTGCTGGGTGCTGGGTTAAAGGGAAGGACACCGACAGTGAGGAAGTGCCCACCCATCCTCAGGACCCTTCCTGATTCCTGCGCGCGGGGTAGGGTGGGATCACGTCACAGCTGGTCCCCATTCCTGCATTTAGTTCACCGCAGCCGCGCGTGAGGCCAGCGCTGTCGAGAACGAGGCTCGCCTCCTAGCCGGGGCTGCCCACCCTCCAGCAGGAAGACAGGACGTACACAGTCAACTGCAGTGCTTGGTCATAAAGACTTCTATGGGCATAGTCTAGATCCAGAGAGTTGGGGACAAGGGAGACCAGCGTGTAATTCCAAAGGAGCAGGGCATTCCCCTGACCTTGAAGAAAGACCAGGACTCCGAAGGAAGAGGAAATAAAGAAGCAAGCAGGACCCTCCGCTGCCCAAACAACCCATTTTTCTCGGTGCCTTTAGTTTTCTAACCGTGACTGCGCCAAGATCTTTCCCCCTTTACTGAACTAAGACATTAACCTTTCCTCTAATGGCCGCCATGAAAATCCTCCTATAAAATTGCAGACATATTAATTAGTTTTTAATGCTACCTTGATGCCCGACTAGAACTAGGTTTGACCACCACAGAGAAGAGGATTCCTACAACTCGGGTTGTATCCTGTGGCCTTGCCCCTGTTCAGTGAGAGGGTCGAGCATCCGCTACAGGCAGAACTGGATAGACAGAGAAGTTGTACTTGATATATTCCCAAGAATATTCTAGAACTCATGCATGCTGCGAGCTTGTATTGGCTCCACATGTCTCCTAGACGTGACTGATCTGTCCCAGATACGCTCGCACTAGTGACCCCTGCCCTGAATTCAGAGGCAGGCTTTTGCTATTTTGTGTTTTAAAAGCAAAACTCCCTGTGTGCTCCATCGGATTTCCTGACCAAGAGAAACCTCTGGGTTTCAGCTCATTTGCAAAGATGCCCCAGAACTGATTGAGCCTATCTCAGCAGAGATGGCTGGCTCCCCCTACTTTCCCAGGCCTTCCTGTGTCATGTGTTGAGTGGCACCCAGCCACACATTTACTGGAACATGATACGTTCCAGGAACTATGGTAGGCGCCAGGGAACAAGCCGAGCAGGGCCGATGAGCACACCTCCAATTGCCAGGAACGGAAACGGGAGTTTCTCCCTTATGCTCAGTGTTCTTGTATGTTAACAGACTCCCCGCTATCCGGCGCCAACTGCCCGAGCTGGATCCGGCCACCGTGAATCAGGCCGCCATGCTCCCACAGAAAGGAGGCAGCTCGGCAGTTAGCCGAAGTCAGAACATGAGTGGCGATTCACACAAATGCCCTTGATGGACAGTGTCAGCAGGAGAGAGTTCAACTTCTGATCTAGTCATTGTGAAAACCCACGTCTGCCTGCCCGCAGCCTCAGCAGCCGGAGGATGGACGCGCTCCACTGGGCTCTCCCGGTGGGTCTGTGACAGAGTGGGGGACTTTGTGGTGGGTAGAGAAGGAAGTGTGGGGTCAGGAGGTGGGAAAGTAGGCAGGACCGAAGCAGCTCCGTCACAACACTGCACAGTTTTAGCCTCGCACTGGTATGAATAGATAAGGGGTCCTCAGAGAGCTTCAACTCCCAGGGGCAGACGCGCTCTGGGCAAAGCTGCTGACTCCTGTGGACACCTAGTCTGCTGCCCAGGACTTAGCTGCAGTGGGCTGCGGTAGGAGGAAGGGGTGAGGAGGAGTCCGGGTGGGCGTTTAACAGGTCTAAGTCTGAGCTGTCGGAGAATCTGCTCGTCTGAACAACAGTTTTCAATAGTTAGTCACCACGCATACAGGTCCCTCTGCCAGAGACCTCCTCCTTCTGCGTGCATGCCTGTCATCCGGTGCTCAAGAGCTATTTTCCCCAGGAGCAATTCTTAACGAAGGACGGCAACGAGCCAGCAAATAGCCTTGTTTTGTCACTTCTTAGTGGCAGAGCTAAGACTGTTCTAAACACTCAGTCAGAAAATCCACAGGACGGGGTCCCGGCTGCCCGCAGGCAAGACCACAGACGACCCCACCCATCGGCGTTCTTCCTTTTTCAGCCTCATCTCCCTGCTCACTCACGGTGTCTTCTTGGCAATTTCTAAACCCACTTCAACTCTGCCCGTGCCTCAGGCTCCACATTTAGAGGGAACAAGAATGAAGACAAGTCTCGTTCATCGTGAGTAAGAAGAACAAAGGTGACAGAAGGCGCCCCCGCGCTGGCAAACAGCTTACCTCACCACCATGTCATGGAGCAGGGTGTACTTGGCTTTCAACTCTGCCATTCTGGTCCCGGGAAGTTTTCCCATAGAATGCAGCTAGTGAAGAGAGCATAGGTTAGTGTTAGCCATCATTGCCCTTACGCCTGTGGAGGAGATAAAAGGGTCTTACGTGGTCTCGAGCCTCTCAGCTGACGGCCGGGGGCTGCTCCATCCGAAACCAAAGCTTGGCCAAAGAGCCTCTCCAAGGTTTTAGTTAAAACCGTCAGGACTTAAACTTCTGCGCTCCAGTTTAAAAAACAATCCAAGGTCACACCCCTTTCCTAATGTCTCTGAAGACAAAGTTTACTATTTATATAATGAGGTATTATTTGTTTCTTTTTTCCTACAAGCTGTTTTTAAATGTCTAAATATGCATGTATACAAATACATACACATGCAATAAACAAGTATAAAAATGGAAATGTGTTCATTTGTGTTTTCATGTAGTGATCCCATTGAACTCTCTTGTTAAAGTCAACAGCATAACTTCTCTTACAATTTCTGCGAACACATGTAAGTCTCTTGAGTTTTACCTTCTCTCCTATGTTTGCAGATAGGTCCTTCTCTCCTCCCTCCCCCTCTTCCTTCCTTCTTTTTTTCTCCCTTCTTCCCTCCCTCCCTCCCTCCCTTTCTTCCTTCCTTCCTTCCTTTTTTCCTTCCTTCTTTCCTTCCTTCCTTTCCTTCTTCCTTCCTTCCTTTCCTTTCCTTCTTCCTTCTCTTTCTTTTGATGATTCTCTCATACAATCCAGTCTAACCGCACCTCCTTTCTCCACTCCTCCCATCACCATCCCCACATCTCCCATCTCCCCCAGATCCACTGCCCCTCCATTTCCTTTCAGACAAGAGCAGGCCTCCCAGTTATCAACTGAACATGGCATAACAAGATGCAATAAATCTGGGCACACACTCATACATCAAGACTGCACACAGCAACCCAGAGGAGGAAGAGGGTCCCAGGAGCACAGGAAAGAGTCAAAGTGTGCCCTGGCAAACTGAAAGCACAGGCTTATGTGATAATGTGAACAGTATTTACAGCGGCATCCATGGTAGTTTTAGAAGAAACATGCCTGGGGAGATGTCTTAGTAGTTAAAAACATTGCTCTTGCAAGAGGACTCAGATTCAGATCCCAACACCTCCAGCACCACACACAATAGGCTGTAACCCCAGTTCCTGGAAACCAAACATTCTTTTCTGGCCTCCGTGGGCATTGCACACTTGTGGTACACAAATAAACATGCAGGCAAATACTCATACATACGAAATTTAAAAAGATTTGAAAAACACCTAATCCATCAATTGACAAATGAATGGAAAAACAAAATGAACGTTTATACCGGGTGGCATTATCAGTCTACAATTTAAAGAGGAAAGGGTCCTGAAACCTGTTCCAGCGAGGAAGAGTCTGTACCCATGAAAGACATGAAAAGACCAGACTCAAAGGCCACATTTTGCGTTTGACCTGCACAGGCAAACCTTTTCAAATAAAGCAGGGTTAGCGGCTGTGTAGATACTGCAGCCAGGAGGAGCAGTGTAAGAAGAAAGAGGTATCGCGGAAATATTCTAAAATTAGAACATGTTGATAACCCAACCGGTGTATACACTAAAATTCACTGGAGTGTTTTTTATGCTCTGTGTATTCTGACTCGATAAAACAGAAATACAAGTATAAATTCAAGATTTCCAATACGAAAGGAAGATTTGCAACTGGAAAAAGCCAAGAAATTAATACAGTTTAATTAAAGATCAAGTATAAATTCATTATTATTATTTTTTAAATACCAATTTTGTCCATTAGCAGGGTCTACTTTCAATGTCACATTAGCAACAAGTATTTCCTAACATCCATAACGTACTCCCTAATGTTATTTCCCACTAAAAGAAGCCAGTAAATGTCAAGAAAATGTCCAATGTCCAATTTCAGACCTGATGTGTGTGTGTGTGTGTGTGTGTGTGTGTGTATGTGTTGGGGAGTGGGGTGGACACACAAAGTGAAATCAGGACATCTTAACCAGAAAGTAAGTTCTTCATGTTGTACAGGATCTGATTTTACATTTGAGGGTGGGATAGAGACCCAGAAGATCTGAACCGAAATACTGAAATGTTCTCCGGGCTGTAAGTATGTATATACCACTTCCCATTTTTGTCTCTGTTTTCCCATATTCATTCTCTGTCTGTCTGTCTGTACCTTCTCTCTCCTTCCTCCCCTCTTTTCTTTCTTGCAATGCACAAGTACATTTTTAATAATTAAAGGCTATTAAAATATGTTAGCTGTGATTGCTGTAAGCAGTGGGACTCAGAATTTCAAACAGGAGCAATGGTGGGTCAGATCTGAGAGGAGACAGCTGGGTTATAGCTCGGTGTCTGCTCTGAGCGCCGTGCCACCCTCGACAGCAAACTCTTGGAAGCCCAGCAGCGGGTGGGCCACGGCTGCGCGTTGGCAGGCTTATGGCCACAGGCAAAGCAGGAAGGCTAGCGAGGTTCGTGCCTTAGCCATCTCTGTCTCTCCTATGGCCCTCGGTACCTTGAGAATTCAAGAAAGCTCTCAACAAAACATCTCACTTGGGGGGCTGGAGAGATGGCTCAGTGGTTAAGAGCATTGCCTGCTCTTCCAAAGGTCCTGAGTTCAATTCCCAGCAACCACATGGTGGCTCACAACCATCTGTAAAGAGGTCTGGTGCCCTCTTCTGGCCTGCAGACATGTACACAGACAGAATATTGTATACATAATAAATAAATATTTAAAAAAAAATCTCACTTGTCTTTGTAGTTTCTACATAAATCAAAAGTCAAGTCACAGGGGTCCCGGGAGGCATAAACGTTCTTCATCTCCACTACTGAAAACAAATCTCTTATAGAAGAGAACAACTCAGCCTGAAAAATGTACTTGCTTCCTTCAAATTAAGATGTCAGTGCTAAGAAGATGGCTCACTCACTAAGGCTCTAGGTACACAGGCTGAGAAGATGGCTCACCTAGTAAGGTTCTAGGCACACAGGTTGAGAAGATGGCTCACCTAGTAAGGCTTTAGGTACACAGGCTGAGAAGATGGCTCACCTAGTAAGGTTCTAGGTACACATGTATGAAGACTTGAGTTTGGACCCAGTTTCCATGTGAAAATCACATGGCAGCACCTGCAGTCCCAGAGCTGAGGAGGCTGAGACACACAGAACCTTGGAACTCTCTGGCTAACCGGCGTAGCCAGACCAGCATGCTCCGGGATCAGGCAAGACCCCGTCTCAAAAAAATAAAGAGGAGGGTGATTGAGTAAGACAAATGATACCAATGTGTGATCTCCACATGCATATG
This sequence comes from Microtus agrestis, assembly GCA_902806775.1. Taxonomy (NCBI): domain Eukaryota; kingdom Metazoa; phylum Chordata; class Mammalia; order Rodentia; family Cricetidae; genus Microtus; species Microtus agrestis. The sequence continues at coordinate 715,744 of CADCXT010001893.1, read as the reverse complement.
TGCACATACACACACATACATGCACATGCATACACACACATGCACACATACACATGCACACACACATGCATGCACACACATGCATTCACGCATATGCATGTGCACACACATGTACACACAGAGTAAGCAATTCACAATCTGGAAGCTTACACTCCTTCTCTGTGGAGCTGCAGGCTGTTTCTTTTGAGGGGCTCCCTCCATGGCTGGGAACTTTGGGCTCAGTTCTCGCAGGTAAAAAATGGTTTATTCATCCACAGCATCAGATGCGGAAAAAATTAGCTGTATTTTCACACTACACAGCACAAGTGGGCCCAAGACCCAAGTGTGTCATGTCTTAGAAATGCAGAACCAAGTGAAACAGCAGGAAGGACAATGCGAAGCTGCTGGAGAGTGTGCACACGAAAGGTTAGAGAGAAGGTCACAGTTCATAACTGTGACTGCACAGTAGGGGCCGTGTGAGCCGCCTCGCTGGGGACTGGGACTCGAAGGAAACATTTACTCTGCCTCTGAAAGTTTAACGAGAGTTCATGACTCGTGGCTGACACGGACTAATATGGAAAAAATTCAAGACGTTAGAGCATTCTGAGCAAAGAAACGGCTTGGTCAGATCTGGTACCAAGTGGCCCCATCTGGAAGGGGTCAGCACGAGGCAACAATGAGGGTTTGTGTGGGTGTGTCCAAGGTGTTCTGGCCTTGCCGACAGCATGTGGCTTCCTGCAGAAGTGTTTAGCATGCTTCTGATGTCACCTGAGCTCAAAAGTGTCCCTGCATCCCCTCTGCATCTCTTGCTCGTCTCCGGCTCACTGAAGTGATTTCCAAACGCACCCACGTTCTGAGTCACACTGCTCCACCCACCTTTGGCCCACATTTCAGCTAGACATTCGTTAGCTCAGCCTTCCGTTCCCCACCTGCCTGAGCTCATCTTCTGCATCGATAGGCTTATCACCAGTACCACGCCTCACTGGTTTCCCCCACATCTTCAAAGTGACACATTTTTTTCCTTGGCCAAGTCCAATCTATCTCCCTGTGCTGTTGCGTGCTTCCCAGGTCTTCCTGGGCATGAAGCCATCAGCCAGGGCATCTGCCTCTCCTTAGCAACCTCCGCTTTCCCTTCGTGTCGGCTCAGCACTGCATACACACACACACACACACACACACACGGGCCTTGGCCTGAACTCTAGGTCAGTTGCTTTTAAACTATGCAATGTGGAATGGTATTCAGTCAGTCCACAACTCACTTTGTTCAGTGTAAAAGACAGGGAAACATAGTCCTTGGGTCCTTGTCAACTTGACACACACCTAGAGGTACCTGGGAAGTGAAAACCTCAACTGAAGAATCTTCCAGAATCAGACTGACTTGTAGTAACTGATATAGAAGGCATCGCCCACAGTGGGTGGTGCAAATCCCTATGCAGGTGGGCCTGCAGTATAAGAAAGATAGCTCAACGAACCCGTAAGCAGTTCTCCATGGGTTCTGCTTCTTTTCCTGCCTCCAGGTTCCCACCTTAAATTCTTGTCCTGACTTCCCTTCATGGTGAAGGGTAGCCTATAATGTGATCTGAACCCTTCCTGCCCCCAAGGTGCTCATGGTCACGATGGTTATCGCAGCATCAGAAAGCAAACTGGAATCGTTCCGACCTTATCAGATGGTAAGGCCAAGACTGAATGGATCGAGATACCACGTACTATTTAGTATTTCCGTTCACAGGTCAATGCTTGATCAATGGCAGCCATTTGATGGTCATTGTCCTCAACCCACAATCTGTTCCCGTCCTCACACAGAAGCAAACAAGAGCAAACACCACAGATGTCCTGCTCCCACGTAATAAACCTTCTTCCGTTTTTATCTCTTCTGCTCTCTCTCTAGTCTCTCACCTTCTACATACTGGGCATACCACCTGCTCAGCATATTAGTCCCCTGACCGGGACTGCTCACTCTTCTGGCTGTTAAAGATCTTTCCTTCTCTACTTTTCGGTGGTTGGGTTGGGGCAGCACTTAATATAATCTCCTGTTCACTTACCTCCTCCTCTCTGTCTTATTTGCTAATCCTATTCAGTGACTTCTTCATTCAGAGCCTGGAGCTTTGTCTTTACAAGTTTGACTGGGAATTTTAAAAACTGTTACTTCCCTTGTTATACCTAGACTTTCTTCTACCTTTGCCCCAATAAATAAAATATTTTATAATAGCAGTTCTAAAATCCTTAGCTACTGCTCCTACTTCTGTGTCTCTTCCATTGGTTGCTTTATCTTGTGATCATTAGAATTTTCTCGTATTTTGAATGCCTAGAAATTTTTTTTGGGGGGGTGTAGACAGACTTTCATTTTTATTTTGAGAATTTCATATATAAACACAATGAATTTTGGCCATATCTGCCCCTCCCTGCCTCACCAACCCCCCTACATCTCCCCACACACCTTTCTCAAATTCATACACCCTTCATACATAATTACTTACTGAGTCCAATTAGTGCTGCCAATGTGTACATGGATGTAGGGCTGGCCAATGATGGGGGCTTGTCCTTGACAAAGACTGAGGAACCCTTCCTCAGCAGCCATCGACTACCTGGAGCACCTCAGCTGGGAATAGGACATCGTGAGCCTCTCCCACCCTGCTGTAATGTCCGCTGGTGTGGTCTTGTGCTGGCAGTCATTCTGTTGAGAGCTCATGGTGCAACAGCCCTGTCATGTCTAGAAGATACTATTTCACTGCAATCCTCCCAGTCTTCTGGCTCTTACATTCTTTCCACCCCCGGTTCCTGGATGTTCCCTTAGCCTTATGTTAATCTTCATTCCTTCAGGGGTCCTCCCTTTAAAAGTTAACAAGGTTAACTCCTGGTTAACAAGACAAAACAGCAACTCACTTTGATTTTGATTTTCACCCACCCCACATCAGAGGACTGACCTCCAAAATATATGAAAAACTCAAGAAATTGGTCATCAAAAGAACAAATAATCCAATAAAAAAAAATGGAGTACAGACCTAAACAGGTAACTCTCAACAGACGAATCTAAAATGGCTGAAAGACACTTGAGGAAATGTTCAACATCATTAGCCATCAGAGAAATACAAATCAAAACAACTCTGAGATTCCATCTTACACCTGTAAGAATGGCCAAGATAAAAAAAAAACACTGATAACAACTTATGCTGTAGAGGTTGTGGAGTAAAGGGAACACTCCTGCATTGCTGGTGGGAATGCAAGCTGGTACAGCCACTTTGGATATCAGTGTGGCGATTTCTCAGAAAATTAGGAAACAACCTTCCTCAAGACCCAGCAATACCACTTTTGGGTATATATCCAAAGGATGCTCAAGCGTACCACAAGGACATGGGCTCAACTATGTTCATAGCAGCTTTGTTTGTCATAGCCAGAACCTGGAAACAACCTAAATGCCCCTCGACCAAAGAATGGATAAGGAAAATGTGTTAGATTTACATAGTGGAGTATTACGCAGCAGAAAAAAATAATGACATCTTGAAATTTGGGGGCAAATGGATGGATGGATCTAGAAAACATCATATTGAGTGAGGTAACCCAGATCCAGAAAGACAAAGATTATATGTACTCACTCATAAGTGGTTTTTAGACATAAAGCAAAGAAAAACCAGCCTACAGGCCACCCACAACTGCATAGAACCTAGAAAACAATGAGGACCCTAAGTGAGATATACATGGATCTCATCTACATAGGAAGTAGAAAAAGACAAGATCTCCTGAGTAAATTGGGATCATGGGGATCATGGGAGAGGATAGAAGGGGGAGGAAGGAAAGGGAGCAGAGAATAATATATAGCTCAATAAAAACAATAAAAGATTGGTGTTCTTCAGGATTTGACCCTCACTCTATAGGAAACTATAACATCTGGTATTATGGACACTTATTCTGCAGATTAGGTTGAATTAGGTTCTTCTAGATAGCTTTACAGAAGGGACAATTTACAGTGTGCCGTGCACAAATCTCATCACTTCTCACTGAAATATTAGCAATAACCAACTTTCCTGGCTTTATCTGCCTTGGGTCTGTTCTATAAACTGCCAGTCAACATAGTTCTAACCCTATTTTAATTGACTTCAGGACTCAGCCCAGTTCTACCACTTGGTGTCCTGTGTTGGGAGCTGTGAACCCCCCCCATCCTGAATTTCCTGTAAACAACTTGTTTTCCTCTGATCTGAGACAGCTTGCAGCTGCTCTGAGCACAAGACCCTCAGGAGTTCCTGATGGCAGTGGAGTGGTTTCTGATGCGTTTGGCTGGGGCGTGGCTATCAGTTAAGGATCCCTATATAAGCTGCCCCTGGACACAATAAGGGGGCATTCCTGTTTCAAGGATGACCCGTGTCTCTGTGTGTCTTTGTGTGTTTCCATCTCCAGCCCCTTGCCCAGTTCACGAACTGTATGGCAGCGCATAGAGCGCAGACAGGCGTGATGCGCTACAGTCCTGGGCCTTCATTTCCCAACAGCTGCCATGCTGTGGGACAATGCTCTTGTACACTGTTAAGATTCGTCAATCCTATTAGTTTAATAACATGCTGATTGGCCAGTAGCTAGGCAGGAAGTCTAGGTGGGCATCCAGGCTAGGAGAATTCTGGGAAGAGAAAAGGCAGAGATGCCGTCATCATCCAGAAGCAGAAGAAGCAAGATGAGGATGCCTTAATGAGAAAAGTTACCAAGCCACAAGGCTAAACATAGATAAGGCCTATGGGTTAATTTAAGTTGTAAGAGCTAGTTAGTAATAAGCCTGAGCAACAGACCAACCAGTTCATAATTAGTATAAGCCTCTGTGTGTTTCTTTGGGACTGAATGGCTGTGGGACCAGGTGGTACAGAAACTTCTGTCTACACAGCGGTTCCTTTAAACCTCCCTCCTGCATCTCTAATGTAGATTAATGCTCCCACCAAGATGTCTATGCCTTATATCCTGCAACAGGCATGTTTGCTACCTTCTAGAGCCAAGCCATTCTGCAGATGGAGTAAGACCATGGACCCTGAGGAAGAAGGGTACTGAGGATTATCCAAGGGCACCCAATTTCCTTGCCAGAGCCTTCAGAAGCAGATAATCTTTCCTGGCCAGGTTAGGAAGATAAAAAGGAAGGGGGAAGGAACATTTTGAAAGTAGGCCGGCCTTTATTCCATTGCTGCTGATTTTGAACATGGAGGAAGGTGGTCAGGAGCCAAATAGTAGGAATGGCCAGACGCTCCCCTAAGTATCCCTTAAAGTAGCCTGAGAAACTACCCAATTTTGACAACTGAGGCGCAACTTGGGTCTATGACCTTCAGGGTTCCATGACGGTGAATGTATGGTGATCTGTTAGGACGGTAAGAAAATTCAGTACAGTTCCCAAACGGCTGGATTCTCTCATCTGTGATGACTTCTCTTTTCTACTCTCAGAGCACTTAAAATATCCCAGGAGCCAAGGCAAGGCACACGCCCACTTGGAAGGTGGAGACAGAAAGACCAGGAGTTTAAGGCCAACCGAGTCTGCATGAGACCCTGTCTCAGGAAACCAGCCGCTAAAAAAGTAAATAAATCAATCTTAGCAGTCACAGTCTGTGGTGACTTTGAGGTAAAACTTCCAGGCAAAATTACTTCTTTCTGTTCCCATACGTTCAGGCACAGCTGTGATTGTACACATCAGCCACCGTGATCGACACCATGGCAATCACGTCTCAGACTGCGCATGTCTCATTAATTTTGATTAAACTATTGCTGACTTAAGTTTTTCTTAAAACAGCACTGTACTTGGG